>CM035098.1:45082999-45789261 GCA_020205505.1 Panax japonicus
TAAAGGATAGTAGATTTTATCTCTACTTGACTCTTTTAATGGTTTGCTTGATCCGTTGCAGTTAAACTTGGTGTCTATTGTATTTTATCAGTTTAACATTGTTGAAGGCTAATGATAATTTATTTTGCATTATCTTAGTCATAATATTTCTTGCTGGGCTAGTTGAGTTCACCCTTTCTTTCACTATTCTCTTCAGGAAATGAGAACTTAGCTGGGACTAGTCGAGGAACGGAGTGAGGTCCGAGATGGTGTCTTAGTAGTCCTCGCTATTCTGTAAAATAGTATGATAATATGTAACGAGGACTCTATTTGAGAATGGATATTGTCTAGAAGACAATATTTGTATTTAAACTCACATCATATGTTTTGTCGTATTTTACACGACTGCTGTATTATTAGTTTGTATTTGAATTTTGTACCATGTATTTGGCGAGTCAAGATGGGTTATGTATACCTATTTTGGGGGCGTCACATGTTAGCCACATTAATAATAATCTTTTTGCAGAAGCAGAAATACAATAAAATTCAGAAAATAATTATATATTGATATTAAAGTAAAACCCAAAATAAAATAAAACAAATTTAACCTTAATACAATGGACTTTGAACAGACTAGATTGTAGTCTTGAGGACTGTAAGAACAGTTTCCTTAAGACAATATGTGACACCCCCAAAATTAGGTATTAATCACCCATCTTGAGTCGCCAAATACATGGTACAAAATTCAAATACAACTTAATAATACAACTGTCGTGTAAAATACGACAAAACATAATCTAAGAGTTTTAATACGTATATTGTCATCTAGACAGTATACAAACTCAAAGAGTTCTCATTACATTTATTGTCACATTATTTAATCAGAATAGTGAGGACTACTAATGCTATCATCTGGACCGTCACTCCTTTTTCCGACTCGTCCCAACTATATTCTCATTTCCTGAAGAGAACGGTGAAAGAAAGGGTGAGCTCAACTAGCCCAGTAAGAAATATTATGACTAAGATAATGCAGAATAAATTATCAATAGTCTTCAACAATGTTAAAATGATAAAATACAATACACATCAAGTTTGACTGCAGCGGAACAAGTAATCCATTTGAAAAGTCAAGTATAGAATAAATCTACTATCTTCTATGATTTAAAAATGTTTTCATCAATTTTTATCGCTGAGACTCAGCTTAATAAATAAACCATCATCGAATCATCCCTGCACTACAGCCATGGATATTCATTAAATCATCAATGGTCATGGCTATACCGAATAATTCCTGGTCATAATCATACCAAATCCATCTCTGCACATAAGCCAAAGATATACAGCAATAAAACCAATAATTAACAATCCTCTTTGCACGTAAGCCAAAGATATACAATTTCTAATCAACAGTCCATCTTCACATGTAAGTTAAAGATAACTTTCATCACCATATAAGCATGAGGATGATGATAATGATATAAGCATTAATACCCACCGAAGTGGTTACATTTCTTCTTCCTTTGAAATAGGTGCTGGTGCCGACGTTTTCACGTCATTATTAAACCTCCTCTTCTTGAAAATTCCACTTCTATTATCTTGGCCATGATTACCACCGAAGTGGTTACCATTTCTTGGCATGATAATTTCCCCTATGATGGTTATCATTGTTCCGATGGCCTTGCCACCGGTACGATTATTATCGTGTTGTTGGTCGTTGCCTTTTGGTTATGTTGACTCATTATCGCGCTCCAATAATGAGCCCTATTCACAACATCTGAATATAAATAAAGTTTGTGAGAAATGAGGTATTGACGTATTTCGGGTTTCAACCTCGCAGAAACATTCACGTCTTCTCCTCCTCATTATCTACCAAAAGGAATGCAAATCAGGATAACTCCGCAAACTTAGCCTCGTACTGCGACATGATCATATGTTTTGCTCCAGCTTGATGAATTCTATCTCCTTCAGATGACGAATACATTCAAGAAAGTACTTGTCATTGAACAATTCTTGAAACTTCCCCCAAGAAATCTTGAGTGGGCGTGCAGGCGGGTAACGTTATTAACAATATTCCCACCAAGGATATGCTTTTCTCACGCAACATAAAGGAGGCGAATGGAACCTTTTGCTCCTCTGAGCATTCCAAGACCTCAATATCTTGGTGATCTGCTTTATATCCACGTCTTGACTTAAGTTGATCTGGCTGTTCCCAAAAAACTCCGGTGGTCCTAGCTCCGTGAACTGCTTAGCGGTGACCACCGTGGGTTGCCATTGTTTTCCTCCTACATTATGAACAGGAGCCGCCTTCGCCTGATGTTGCATGAATTCTAAAAAACACCTAAACGTACGTCATTTGTCAATTGATCAGTGTTGTTGTTTACAGGAGAATTATCGCCATCCTGTTGCACATTGTCCCGATTATTGATCTGTGGAGACTAAACGGCTCCTGTGCTCCATTGCTTATCTCAACATTTCAGATGTTATTTTCAAATACTGCCACAAAATAAGGGTTAAATAACATTCACATATTATCCCTATACTCTGACCGACCAATTAATTACCAAATAAACTTAGGTAGGTCATACTAGCGAAGGAATTTCCCGTCTCTCTCCCTCCTAGTTCTTGTCTCACATCTTAGCCATGGATCATATCCCTAAGCTTTGATACCAACTGTGACGCCCCCAAAATTAGGTATTCATCACCCATCTTGAGTTGCCAAATACATGGTACAAAATTCAAATACAACTTAATAATACAACTGTCGTGTAAAATACGACAAAACATAATCTAAGAGTTTTAATACGTATATTGTCATCTAGACAGTATACAAACTCAAAGAGTTCTCATTACATTTATTGTCACACTATTTAATCAGAATAGTGAGGACTACTAATGCTATCATCTGGACCGTCACTCCTTTTTCCGACTTGTCCCAACTATATTCTCATTTCCTGAAGAGAACGGTGAAAGAAAGGGTGAGCTCAACTAGCCCAGTAAGAAATATTATGACTAAGATAATGCAGAATAAATTATCAATAGTCTTCAACAATGTTAAAATGATAAAATACAATACACATCAAGTTTGACTGCAGCGGAACAAGCAATCCATTTGAAAAGTCAAGTATAGAATAAAATCTACTATCTTCTATGATTTAAAAATGTTTTCATCAATTTTTATCGCTGAGACTCAGCTTAATAAATAAACCACATCATTGAATCATCCCTGCACTACGGCCAAGGATATTCATTAAATCATCAATGGTCATGACTATACCGAATAATCCCTGGTTATAATCATACCAAGTCCATCTCTGCACGTAAGCCAAAGATATACAACAATAAAATCAATAATTAACAATCCATCTTTGCACGTAAGCCAAAGATATACAATTCTATAATCAACAGTCCATCTTCACATGTAAGTTAAAGATAACTTTCATCACCATATAATCATGAGGATGATGATAATGATATAAGCATTAATCAAACGAAAACAAGGATAAATGTTAAAGAATTTAAATTTATCAAAATATTATTAATCACTTAATAAACTCGTAATCTAATATTATTAATATTATAACAATATTTTAATCACCTCTTAAACTTATAAACAATTTATTTCAATTGTTTACCCTTTACCAAATAATGTATTTAATCATCAAAAATGTCATATTCATAAGATTTCATCACCAATGATCAAATTCTTATCAAAAAAAGTTGCATATACCTTATATAGGATTTCCAAGCAATAAATCATATTTTCCAACTTTGTTACTTCACATAACATATTTAACTCATATGTTCGTAACTAAACTATTTTCATGAAAAATACCAAATCAGTCCCAAAAATTATTTTTTTTTGCGATTAAGCATAATATAGTCCCATAATAAACATATATTTTTCTCGGATTTTTAAAATTCATTTACTATTTTTCAAAAAATCAATTTCTATTTAATTCCTTAAGAAATTAGCTACTTCAAGTTTAATTCCAAATTTCTCAAATCTTGGCAGAATCTTACACATGTTAACATGAGCTTCCAGTTTAAATTTCATGGTCATCGGAGTTATAGAACTCCGGTTATAGCGTTTTTCGTCGAAAAAACCTAAATATTGAAATGGTCATAACTTGCTCATTTTAAGTCGGAATGAGCTCATTTTTGGACAGGAGGTACCGTATACCACATATTTTCATGTCCCAAAAGGCCAAAATTTTTCTCACAAATTAAGTGGCCGAAACAGCCCTTACAAAATTTTGGACAGTAATTTTTTGGTATTTTACAGCTTTTGACTCTTTTGCTAAAATCAGTCCACACGAAAATCCACAACACTTTTTTCAGTGATTCCACTTGGATAAGTTACAAAATTCATATATCTAACTCTAGGACTTGACCACACTAAAAAATTCGAAATAGAATAGGAGATATGGTCAATTGAACTTCATGTTCTATTTTCACCAAAATCTGATTTTCAACTCTTTGTTATTTCTAAGAAACTTTCATGTTTTCAAATAACCAGCATAACTTATCATGACCATGACATAATAATTCAATAAAACAGTTCAAGAATTAATTTATCCAATAACTAATAACGTCCAAATTGTCAACATGATACTTCTTTGTAGAGTAAAATTTAAGAATGCTCAAAAGAATATTTCCATGAAAAGATACTGGATGAAGCACACATATCAAGGATATTCACCAATTTTATGGAGTATAGAAGTCAAAACTTTAACCAACTGAGTATAAGAGAATATATGAAACTGCAAATGGATTTGTGTCCGCCATGCGGTAATCCACTTATGTGACGCCCCCAAAATAGGTATACATCACCCATCTTGGGTCGCCAGATACATGGTAAAGAATATAAATACAATCTTAATTATACAACAAGAGAGCTGTGAGTTTAAATATAAATAATGTCTTCTAGACAATATCCACTCTCAGAATAAGTCCTCATTACATTTATTGTCACACTATTTAACAGAATAGTGAGGACTACTAGTTAATACTATCATCCGGACCATCACTCCGTTCCCCGACTCGTCCCAGCTACGTTCTCATTTTCTGAAGAGAACAGTGAAAGAAAGGGTGAGCTCAACTAGCCCAACAAGAAATATTATGACTAAGATAATACATAATAAATTATCATTAGTTTCCAATAATGTTAAACTGATAAAATATAATAGACATCAAGTTTAACTGCAACGGACAAGCAATCCATTAAAAGAGTCAAGTAGAGAATAAAATTTACTATCTTTTATGATTTAAAAGGTTTTTCATTACTTTTATCGTTGAGACTCAGCTTAATAATAATCCACATCATCCCTGCACTATGGCCAATGATATTCATTATCCATGCACTACGGGTCAAGGATATTCGTGTATTCATCAATGATCATGATCATGCCAACAATTGTCCATCAATGCACTACAGGCCAATGAGGACTTTTACCACATCATTTGTAACATTACGGTCATGATTATACCGAATAATCCCTGGTCATAATCATACCAAGTTCATCTATGCACTACAGGCCACAGATGACTTTCAACATAATATAAACATGAGGATGATGACAATGATAAAAGAATTCAATAAAACAAGTTCACGAATTAATTTGTCCAGGAACTAACAACGTCCAAATTGTCAACATGATACTTTTGTGTAGAGTAAAATTCAAGAATGCTCAGAAGAATATTTTCATGAAAAGATACTGGATGAATCGCATATATCAAGGATATTCTACTAATTTCATGGAGTATAGAAGTCAAAACTTTCCAACTGAGTATAATAAAGAATGTAATAACAAAAGAAATCACCATGCATGCGGTACTTCATATAGACAGGTTATTCCAACAGAATAATAAGTAACGGAACCAGGTCAGGCAAAATTCGCACCGACAGGATGTTCCAATAGAATAATAAAGACGGAACCCGGTCCTATGTAAAACACATAGACATGATATTCCAACAGAATAATAAAGACGGAACCAGGTCCTGTGTAAAACACACAGACAGGATATTCCAACAGAATAATAAAAACGGAATAATAGAAGAATGCCACCAAGTATAGGGTAGCCCACGTATACAGGTTATTCCAACAGAATAATAAAGAATGGAATAACAGAAGTTCTCTTCATGAATACAAAAGAAATAATACCCCTTACAGGTACAACAAATAACATCCATTACCATAAAAGAAACTAGATATAAGAGTAGTTAAGTAGCAGAATACTTTTCTTCTTTCTCTCTACAGTTTATCTCTCTAGAGTTTCAATGAATTCGTAAAAAAAATAATGAAGGAATGAGCTTCTATTTATAGAAGAATGGATTACATAGTAACTAAATTATGAACGGTCCAGATTGATTTACTTTAATCGGACGGTCCACATTTAAAGCAAAATCTTTTAAATAAAATATAATATATTCTATTTATAATCTAATAAAACGAATAACTTTATAAAAGTTTTCTGTTTATATAAAAAGATTTTATTATGCAAAACACTGTGCAATACTATGCATAATAAAATATAATATAATCTAATTATTGTCTAATAAAACGAAATAACTTTATAAAAGTATTCTGTTTTATATAAAAAGTTTTTCTGTTTTTATTACGTTAATAATATTAATAAAATAAAATTGGGTGACTTATCACATAAGCCTTAATAATCAATATCGTGTGCTACTATGCAACCACGCGTATTACTGCACTTTTACTACCGAGTAGTTCAACAGTATTAACGGTAAAACTTCCGCCATTATTTTCAATAAAATATTTTTGTCGTTTTCTCAATCCGACAATAATTCTGTTGTGGGGTCCACCAATAATTATACCGTCGTACGGATATTCCCTGACAAAAAGAATATTTTCCGACCAATCGAATATAATATGACAACTTGCATACTTTGCAAAATTTGAAAATATTACCCACAACTATAACATTATATTAAATTCATTCCATAATACTCAAAAATGATAATTATAGAAAATTCATCTTTACTCAAAAAGTTGGGGTCTTACACTACTAGACTTTTCTGTCATGTTTGTTAGACAAATTTAACGATTTTACATAAATATATAAATATTTAAGTACAATCACCATCTTATAAAATTTTTCTGGCACTAACATTAGTTTGTTACGTTTTTTAATTGGGGTACCAACTTGTAAGTCGAGTCTCAGTACATACAGGGGCGGATGGAGGTAGAGGACAACATAAACACTTCTATTATCACTTTTTTTATATAGATAAATTCAAGGGACATAATTTATAAGTTAGTAAACTCAATGGAAAAAATTAATAAAAAAGTTAAAACTTAATGGGTCAAAAGAAAAAATTTCATTACAATCTAATTCTTCCATCTTAAAGAGATAGTTAGAGAGAGGCGATAGATCTTGAATTTTTTTTGTTAAAATCCGTTCCTGCTGAAAATAAATTCTAGATCCGCCCCTGGGTTTTTGTACCAAAAATTAATTTATCCCTACTTTTTTTCTTTTAAAAATTAAATAAAATCATATCAATTCATTTAAGTTTTAGAACTTTTGACAAAATAATTCAATAAATCGAATTATATTGTTTTCTTTTTCCTTTTTAAAAAAGATCGAGTTATTATTGTTTACGAGTACAACAATCTTGCAGGGAGTTTTTAAGCCTTTTTTTAAATTCCCACGTGTGTTTTTTTCAATTGGTTGACACGTTGTGTACGCGCTGCAATGCTTGTGCCAGCTTCACGAATCCCAAAGTCAATACATATAGTTAGAGATTCTTGGCCTTTGATCCTTTACACATTTTCAATACAAAGCAAAAATAAAAAAAGATTCTTGGTGTAAAAGCTTTTTTATTTTCTTTCAATAAATATACTATAATCATTTATATATACAACTTTGTCAATTTCTCTTAGTTCATACTTCAACAGGGCCAGTTGATCAACTCTGCTAACAATTCTGCTTTTATTGGGTAAGCTCTTCAATTTCTTTATGTTAATTCATCTGGGTATCTTTAAAAATGTTTGGGTATGTGTAATATTAGCTCAGCAATTTGTTTGAAGCATTCTTAATGAAATTCGGTTGTTCAATCCTTAGTTTGTTTTTAAGTTGTTCAAATTTGATTTCAACTGGGTTTGTTACATAACTATTTTTGGATTAGTTTAATTATTTTCTGTTAATTTATATTGGTTAATCACATATATATTCATTGTTTATACGTGTAATTTAGTGTGTGTGTGTGTGTTTTTGCAGCAGCTCTGCAAGCCATCCTTCTGGTTCTTGGATTAGTTCATTATTTTCTGTTAATTCATTTGGGAGTTTTCATTCTTAAATTTCTCTCTCCTGATTGGTTAATCACAAATGCTATATTAATTTAGTTTGTTATTTTTAAAGATATTTATAATAATCTTACAATTATGAAAATTAAATTTGTTAATTTTATCTTAATTAAGGTGAAGCATATTTTTGTGGTACTTATGGCGGTAAAGACTAATTGGTTCATAGAAGGTAGTTTACCGGAGGAATTGCTGGAGCTATTGATATCATTGGCTTCAAATTGGGGGGATTTGATTGATTTTAATGTGTTGAAAGTGATCCATTTAAGTGGTGCCATGACTAATGAGGTTTATCGGATAAGTTGGCCTACAAAAACGGAAGGTGTGTTGAGAACTGTTTTGGTCCGGATTTATGGTAAAGGTGTTGATGTTTTCTTCAACCGGGATGAGGAAATTCGGACTTTTCAGTGCCTTTCGATGCACGGACAAGGTCCTCGCCTTCTTGGGCAGTTTCCGGCAGGGCGGGTGGAGGAGTTCATTCATGCTAGGGTATGTGAAATTTGATTCTGCTTAACAACTTCAATCATGCTGTGTTAGTTAACTTATGCTAGTGTATTTTATAGCTTAATAACACTATATTTCTATAGTACTAATTTTCTTAAAAAGGTCTAATTTGCGTCTTTTCCGTTTGGTTAGTCAAGTTTAAGGATTAGAATAGCTACTTTAGATATGATAATTTAATATAGAAAAAAATGGCCATTGCACTTTGTGGATCCTTCTTTACTAGTGCAAAGTTGAAAATCAGTCTCACTTTGATAAAGATTCTAAAGGGTTTTCGAAAGAAAATTCCTTGGTGCAAATTAATGATTTATGAATAAAGGGGATATATTATATTTATATTATATATAAACCACTATGCTTTCTTGGGTACCCACATATATTGATAAAAAATTTACTCTTCAATTTTCAGACACTATCAGCTTGTGATCTTCGTGATCCTGAAACATCTGCTCTGATTGCAGCTAAATTGAGGGAATTTCATAATCTCAATATGCCTGGTTCAAAGAATGTGATTCTTTGGGACAGAATGAGGTATTAATATGCTAGGAACAGTTAAATTTGCTTGCCTATTAAAGTTGTAGACAGTTTGACTGACTCAACTTATATTCTTTCCCAGAAACTGGCTTACTAAAGCCAGAACTTTGTGCTCCAATGAACATGCAAAGCAATTTTGTTTGGATACTTTAGAAGACGAAATATATGCAGTGGAAAAGGAGTTATCACAAGACTACCATGATGTTGCGTTTTGTCACAATGACTTGCAGTATGGCAACATTATGATTGATGAAAAGACGAGATCAATTACTATAATTGTGAGTTTTCTTCCTCAATTATCTAATTTGCCGTTACTTTTTTGCACACTAAATTCTTAGCTACCATTAAGGGTATATTTGGGAATTAAAAAAAATAAAATGTATCTTTAATTTTGGAATATGAAAGGAAGTAGATAGTAAATCTGTACATAATAAAGTAAAATCATACCGTTGTGGAATGCAGCCGTATTTTTATACATATTTCATGATAATTCAATTATATTTGCAAAGTTGTGGAGTCCCCTGGTTGGTTGAGCATATTGGAAACTGATATTTCCACATAAAAATTTGATATCTTCGCATGATCGTGAGTGGGTCACACCTCCATGCGAGAGAGACTCGTATAGAAATATCTTTTTAACATGTGTAAATATCATTTTCCTATTTATTACTGCAATGTTTGCTGAGCACATGTGAAATTTGCTAGTTCAGCAAATTTCTGCTGAATATTCAAGCGCTTTCTGTAGTGAAGTCTGTTGAATTTTTCACTTATTATTTTAACAGGATTACGAGTACGCCAGCTACAATCCTGTTGCCTATGACCTTGCGAATCACTTTTGTGAAATGGCTGCAAATTATCACTCTGAAACACCTCGTATTTTAGACTACAATATCTACCCAGGTAAACAGCTGTTAATATGCTAGGGTTTAGCCGTTTAGGTATTACATTACTGTTTTTTCCACCCTTTCTTCTTCTTTGATATGAAAATCAAAATATGCATACTTAAGGTAATAACTTTTCTTGTTCGTTTTCGATTTGGCAGGTCTGGAGGAGCGTGAAAGATTTGTACGTTTATATCTTAGTTCCACTGGTTAGTCCAACTTATTCCCCACTTATTTGGATTTGGCTTAATTTGAAAAAGTTAGATGCCTGTTGATGTCATTATTTTAAGCACTTTTTGATTGGTTATTTGTAGTTAATCTTTATGTAAATTTAGATACTTAAAAAAAGCTTTTGTTTATCTATGCCAAGCTGTCTGAAACTCTAAATGGACACAGTTGATGTGAAACATTAGATTTCCCTTGAGATTGCAGTTCTAGCTAATTGGCTAACACAAACGTGATTGACCCGAAGCCATTTGATGAACTATTCACACACGCAAGGAGGAAAAGTCGATGAATTTCCTACTATGCTTTAACTAATGTTATAAGTTATTGATAAGTACTAGTTTGATAAATTTTTGCTTATGCACTTATACCCACTAGCGCGCTATCTGTAATATTACATGAGTCTCACGTGGAAACATATTTAATACTCGAGTCGAGACATATGTAATACTCGAGTCTTATATCGGAACATGTGTAATACTCTTGAGTTCACACTCACATCAGAATAAGTGGAACGGATCATGGTAATTTGATCAATTGATCAATACAGTGTTGATATGCCGGCTTGCATGTTGACACTGTATTTTGACCAAGTTACCACTCTCATGTTGAACGGACTCGAGGGTATAATAAAAGTAGAATCTCCTACTTTTTGTTTGATGGTGACCTGAAGTCTTGTTTGGTTTTTAGATAAGAGCAACCAAGTGCAGATATTTATGCTTTCATTAGTGACCTTCTATAGTGACTTTGAAAGAAACTGAAAGGTCAATTTTCAAATATACTCTTTCTCCACCACTAATTTGCCATCTTTCTCAGCACGGATATATCTTAATCTGATAATTATAAGAAATTTGTCACTTTGCATGAATTGACCCATGTTAGTAGAAAAAGAGAACATCTTTTTTTGTGGGTTTATTTTGATCTTATCATACTAAAAATATATATCCGGGGCAGCCCATAACCCCAGTGACAATGAAGTAAAGAAGCTTGTCAATGATGCAGAGAAGTACACTCTAGCAAACCATCTGTTTTGGGGCTTATGGGGGATTATTTCGGTACACTCTTCCACATTCTGATCTTCTTTTCAACATCCACAACATGTAAAGAAAAAAAAAATCCGAAAAATATATGAAAACGGGTTAATCCCTTTTTTTCCGCTCTGCAGGATTATGTGAATGATATCGACTTTGATTACATGGAGTATGCCAGGCAGAGGTTTCAGCAGTACTGGTTAAGAAAGCCCCAACTCTTGAGCTTGGCTACAAGATCAGCAGTTTCTATAAATGGCTCAGCAGAATTTACTACATGAAGTGTGATTCCTTTTGTATAATAATGTAGCATGTAGGTCAATGTAATGTAATAATAATCGGTCTTGTAAGCTTATTGGTTGCTGGTTGTTTTGTAAGTATTTGTGGCTTGGTCCCCATTGTTGCATAGCCAAAATATATAGAAATGTAACTGCTACTGATAATACTAATACTATACAAAAATTTAACCCTTCTTCATTAAAAGTAGATTAAGAATATCACGGCACTTTTCATTTTATTTTTATAAAAAGAAAATTTATCATTTTAAGATGAATAAAAATATATAATGGAACTCTGGCCAAGAAGACTATTGGATAGCTCAGCAGCTCTGATACCAGTTAAAGCATCCAACTTAAGAATAAAAATAGTTCACAAGTGTATATAATAAGTTTTCGAGTCAAACTTAAGTGATATGAAAACTTTAACCAAATACATTTAATTTGTAAAGGAGAGAGTATCACTTTTTAAAGGAGTGAAAATCTATTCCTTCATGCTAGGTACAGTCTCTGGTTCCTCAGCTTTCCATTCTATCTTTCATTATTGATCAAGAATTGATACACTATTAAGAGAGATTCCAATTGTGATGGTCAAGAATGAATGTTTTTGGAAAGAGAGGTGGTTTTTTTTTTAACATATTAGGAAAGTGATTAGTTGATATGTTTACAAGAAAGCAAGGGCACTTTGAAGGACTTATCGCAAAAGTGAAAGGATTCTCTTTGAAAATAAAAATAAAAAAATGGTTCTAATAAATACTTTTGACTCTTCTTTATACTCAAAAAATCATTTGAAAAGGAGTGGTGAAGATTATTCAAGAAATTTAGCTAGCTGGTCTACAAGCATTTAGTTTATAAGTTTTGAAAAAACATAATCAAATCCCAAAATTGACCAATAATAATATTCTCACAAACAAAAAAATATAATACTACGTGTAAGACCCCAACTTATTATTAATGAAATTTAATTTTCTCTATTTATTATTTTGAAATAGTAAGGGTTGATTTGATTAATGTGGATAGTTATGGGTAAAATACGCAAATATTTTAAAATAAGCAAGTGGTTATAAAATATTCATTGTTGTCGGGGAATATTCGTTTGGTCGTGGAATATTCGTACTGTCGGGGAATATTTTACGACGGCGCAGCCATGTGTGGGCCCATAACGGAAAGCAATTGGATGAAGAAAACGGCAAATATAAGTTGTTTAAAAATAACGGCGTAGTTGTTACCGTTAATACTGTTAAAATACTCGATGGTTAAAACACAGTAGCACACGGTATTGAACCTATTATTGATTCTTACGTAAGAAGGCACTACTCAATAATGGTTACAGTAATTACTGTTCAGTATTTTATTTTATTGATTTAATAATTGCTGCGTTGATATTTTATATTGTTGTTGTTTCAATAATTATCATTACACAGTATTTTTCATTATCGAAGCAATAATTCATATTATCTGAATAATATTCTTAGATAACATTATTGGTAATGTCTAGAAAGTTCTGTCTAAGGAGAGGTTTGGTCACTTAATTGCGCGCCAGTAAAGAGAAATTCTTATTGGAAAACTCCATCTTTCCTGGGAACGGCCTAGTTGCCAGTACTGTGATTCTGTAATATTATTTGTGAATAATTAATTATTGATTTATATGATGAGGAAAATATTGATTTTATGTGGATATAGATGGAGAAAATTTTTAATGTGACAATTGTTGAAAATTAATATTTTATCTTTTTCTGATAAAATAATTTATTTAAATATATTATTTTAATAATATATTAACGGTGATATTTTTATAATGAATGTGGGATATGTGAGTATATGAGGAGGAAGAGTATTTTTGTGGCATTAAATGTAACACATATTTTGTGTGTTGGTGGACACAATTATTGACAGAAATTTGATTATAGCCTGTAAAATCGCCCGTTTGTGGATTTCGGTCAATTTCTGTTTGGAATTTGGAAAAACTTTCTTCTGCAAAGTTGTAGAGAATTGAATTTCCTATAAAAATTGTGAGATTTGAATTTTCTGATAAAAGGGCTATTTATTATGAATTATTGAAGTTCCGAAGCTCCGAAAAAATTGATTTTTGGAAGTTTAAAATATTTAAAATAGGAAAAATGTTTTTTTTTGTTTTGTGGGAAGCCCTAGCATGTGCAAGATAAGCTGAAATCAGTTGTCAAAATGTGCGTAGAGAATTTGTAATATATATAATATTATTATATTAAATTTTCTACTTTGGTGTTCTAAGCATTTTCCTATAAATAGGGTGCTTAGGTTAGAATTGAAAATCACACCAGAAACTGAAGTTTTCTCTCTCTATATTATCGAGCGTATTCTTGTGAGTATTTTGAGTATACTTTGAGTACTGTTGCTATACGGTGCAAGTTCAAGTCATAGCTTATATCCAGTGTTTCAACTAGAAGTACTGTCTTTCGAGGTAAGGGATATTATTTTTTTTAAATGATATTATTTCTTCTAATATCATTATGACGAAGTATTGATCTGAACTTTTAATCAAATTTGGAACTTTTTGTGTCGGAGTTACTATTCACGTATACGATACTATTCACGAATACGACACTATTCATCGAAAAATGAAAATTTTCCTTTTCGTCTAAAATATCTATTGTGGATACTAGCTTTGATTGTATCCATGTTTTGATCATTCTTGAATTTTACACCACTATGATTATTTTTGAGGTATTTTTGGACATGGTTAAAACAAAGTACGAATCCTTAATCCTTATTCCTTGTCATTTGGTTTCACTGGATTCGTTTCTTTAAAAATATTTTTCATCATCCTCAGTCTTAAATGATGATATTATTGAATATCTTTGGCCTGTAGTGCAAAGATGAATGATTTCTGATGAATATTTTTGGCCTGTAGTGCAAAGATGAACAAGTGTTTAGATGAACGTGACCAACTGATGAATATCTTTGGCCTGTAGTGCAAAGATGAATATTTGATTTCAGATATATATTGATTGATGTTACAGGGATAAAAGATAGACGATGAACTTTTAAATTCATAAATAGAATATAGTAGTTTGCATTCTCTACTTAACTCTTCTAATGAATTATTATTTCCGCTGCAAATATTGATTTAAAACTTGTTGTCTATTGTATTCTATTAGATTTTTTCCCTGTTGAAGACTAATGATAATTTGTTGTATATTATCTTAGTCATAATATTCTTTACTGGGCTATTTGAGCTCACCCTTTTCCTTTTTGTTCCATTTTTCTTCTCAGGAGGCGAGAATATAGCGAGTACGAGTCGGGGTATAGAATGAAGGTTCTAGAGAGAGTTGTTTAGTAGTCCTCACCATTTTTATAAAATAATGTATCAATAAATGTGATAAGGATTTATTTGAGTATAGATATTGTTTAGAAGATAATGTTTGTATTCAAACTCACAGTTTTACTGTTGTAATAATAAAGTTGTAGTTATTTTTGTACCTTGTATTGACAACTCAGAATGGGTGATGTATACCTATTTTGGGGGCGTCAAAGTTGGTATCAAAGCTTAGGGATATGATCTCTGGCGGAGATCGGGGAATAG
This sequence comes from Panax japonicus, assembly GCA_020205505.1. NCBI lineage: Eukaryota > Viridiplantae > Streptophyta > Magnoliopsida > Apiales > Araliaceae > Panax > Panax japonicus. The sequence goes on from CM035098.1 coordinate 45,098,309, forward strand.
AAATAGGAGGGGAGAGACGAGTAAATCCTTCGCTAGTGTGTCCTACCTAAGCTTATTTGTTAGTTGGTCAGTATATAGGGATATTATGTGATATATTGATTTCCTTAATTAACCCTTGTTTTATGACAGTATTTGAGAATGTCGACTGAGAATATTAACAGTGGAAATGAGACCGTGGAGACGCCTGTACTCACCAACGAGGAGAACGTGCAACAGGCTGGCAATGTTCCTCCTGTGAACAACACCACTGAGCAGATGATGAACGAGGGGATGTTTAGAAGCTTTTTGCAGTTCATGCAAAATCAGACGAGGGAGACTCGTGTTCAAAATACAGGAGGAAATGATAGCAATTCACGGGTTGCCACAGCCAAGCAGTTCAAAGAGTTGGGACCACCAGAATTTAAGGGAAAGCCAGATCTGATCATGGCAGAAACATGGGTCAAGCAAATTACCAAGATATTCGATGTCTTGGGATGCACGGAGGACCAGAAGGTTCCATTCGCCACCTTTATGTTCCGTGGCGAGGCAGACTATTGGTGGGAGTCTGTGAAGCGTACCCATCCAGCCGCACTCAGCATGTCTTGGGATACGTTTCAGAAACTATTTAATGACAAATACTTTCCTGAAAGTGTTCGTCATATGAAGGAAGTGGAGTTCATCGGATTAGAACAAAACAACATGAAGGTGTCTCAGTACGAGCCAAAGTTTGCAGAGTTGTCCAGGTTTGCACCTCATTTGGTGGAGAATGAGGAACGTATGACGTGGATGTTTCTGAGAGGTTTGAAACCCGACATACGACAATATCTCATTTCTTATAAATTTTCTCTTTATTCAGATGTTGTAAACAGGGCTCAATTATTAGAGCGAGATAACGAGTACGGTCAACCGAGGGACCACAATCATGATTATACCGGAGATAGCAGTCAACAAAACAACGATAACCAACGGAAAAAGAAAAAGTCGGACAAAAATGGTAACCACTCTGGTGGTAATCATGTTGGGCTTCGGCACAGAAACGCACAGTAGAAATTAAAATTTTAAAGCAATTTCCAAAACCCTAAAACAGGATCCATGCGAAAAATCAATTAATTCAGAGAGGTTTAGAGATTATACCAGATATAAAAAAAATGAGAATCTGAAACCGACTGCGCCTCGAATCTCCAACGCAATACAAACCGATTGCGCCTCTACGGTATCCACACGAACGCCACACGAACCGTCGAACGATTCTGCAATAAGAAGGACTTGCGGTACTAGCCACCAAAAGGAATGGATTTTCTGAAACTGTTTTCTCTCTAGTCTCTCTCTAAGAGCGGCTAAGGTTTTTCAATTATGATATCTCCTTAAGTAGCTGATATATATCATATATATAGTAGTTAAAAGGAATTAATCAAATCAAAACCTAATTTCATAAAATCCGAATTTATATATATATATATATATATATATATATATATATCTTAATTAAGTCTTACTTAATTAATATACATATATACAAATTATCCTTTTAATTTAAATTCGTGATTTAAATACTATTAATCATATTAATATATTTAAATCATTAAAATTTAAATTAATTCCCTTTTAAATAACGTTCTATGTGTGTGACCCTATAGGTTATTATTACGTTGGAAATAATTTTAAAATCATATTATAAAATTATAAACAGTGAGCGGCATCTAGTAATGCATCACTGCTACCCAAGTAATAATAAGATCGATGATTCGATGCAACCTTTTCGTGACCAATGTTTCAATGTAATTTAATCCTTTTAACCTTAATATCCTGGATTAAACTCGAGTCATGGAATGTGTCATACTCTTCATAATTTAATCTGAGTTTTCTTGATCAATGAGTAGACTATATGAAACAAATCACTATTTGAGCATGGCCATGCATTTCATAGTCCTACTCAATCAAGAGGCCTATGGATATCACCCATAATATATAGGATGGTTAAATTCCATCTAGATCAATCATATTTCTCACACGATTAATGATGAACCCAATAATCACCTTTATAGTCCACCCTATTAAAGGTGACATTTGATGATATCAAAGTACATACATTCTCGTGTAGTAATATAGCGATTTCAGGTCGGAGGACCATTACATCATTGTCACTATGAGAATTGCTAATGACACTTCGCATAATGCTCCATATAGAATTCTCATGATGGGTCTATCCATTACATCGTTCTCTAACATGTATCTATGCATTGACTTAATATCTCATATATTTATGACCAATGAGATTTGGTCATCTGTCAATCCACATACTAGTCTCAATGCATCATTGTTGTCCCATCAACAATGATACTCGACTAGGGACATTTAAGAACACTGAAACTAATGGTAATATATAATCTCATGTTCAAGTCACATAATTAAAACTATATAATTTGTATCACTATTCTAAGGAATTTTATTATGTTAACAATTATATTATGCAGTAAATAAAACCATAATAAAATCATATATTTATTCAATAAAATATAATATCAAAACGTTAAGCAATTATATCAAATAATTGGCCTCTAGGGCATAAACTCTAACAAATCATGGCCATGAAAATAGAAGAAGCGAGTCAGGAGAAGATTTTAAAAAGAGAAGATTTAACAACGACCATGTGAAGACGACAGTGCCGGCAACAACTGGTTCTAAGGGAGGAGAACGACCACCGGTCATATGCTATAAATGCGGGAAAGAGGGACATATCGGTCCAAACTGCCCACAATAGTTAAAGGTATGCTATAATTGTGGAAAGGAAGGACATATCGCTCGAGATTGTACGGTAGCGAAACCTAGTTCAGCGGGGTTGGTGACTCAAAAGACTGTCCCAGAAAAGTCAAAGTCAATGGTTCTTGGAAGAGCGTTTGTTGTGACTGGTCAAAATGCGAGGAACCCAAACGAGGTGATCACGGGTAAGCTATTTATAAATTTTTGCGAAGTTTATACCTTACTTGATACCGGTGATACCCATTCATTTATCTCTCCTGCTTGTGCTCAACGTTTAAACTTGACTCCGGAGAAATTAGACTTTGACCTATCTGTGGAAACTCCGTTAGGAGAAACTTTCATCACATCCACTGTTTATAAATCTTGTTTGATTCAAGTTGGCACCATCACCTTACCTGTTGACCTTATCTCTTTAAAGATACTTGCTTTCGATGTGATTTTAGGGATTGATTGGTTAACTACTCATCATGCCAAAATTGATTGTTTTCATAAGGTTGTTAGTTTTCATATTCCTAACCAACCTGTTGTACGAATTCAAGCAACTAAACCATTAAAATCAATCACTGTCATATCTAATCATAAAGCTATTCTTTATTGAAAAACCGATGTCAAGCTTTCTTAGCCCATGTTATGGATTTGAATAAAGACACGTCAAATTTGAATAATATTCCTGTTGTTATTGACTTTCCGGACGTATTTCCTGAAGAACTTCCCAGTCTACCCCCAGAACGTGAAGTTGAATTCTTTATTAATCTTGAACCTGGTACAAAGCCCATTTCTAAAACCCCATATCGAATGGCTCCTATTAAACTTCAGGAGTTAAAGGTCTAACTACATGAATTTTTGGACATCCGTTTCATTCGTCCTAGTACATCTCCTTGGGGTGCTCCTGTTTTATTCGTAAAGAAGAAAGACGGGAGTATGCGACTTTGTATTGACTATCGGGAATTGAACCATGTCACCATCAAGAATAGGTATCCTCTACCTCGTATTGATGACCTGTTTGACCAGTTGCAAGGAGCACAATTCTTTTCAAAGATCGATCTTCGTTCTGGATATCATCAGCTGAAGATTAGAATTGAGGATATTCCAAAGACTGCCTTCAGAACTTGGTACGGGCATTATGAATTCTTAGTCATGTCTTTCGGATTGACTAATGCTCCTGCGGCTTTCATGGATATGATGAACCGAGTATTCAAGGAATATTTGGATCAGTTCGTTGTTGTTTTTATTGATGACATCCTCATATATTCCAAAAGTCGTGAAGATCATGAGCACCATTTGAAGCTGGTACTCCAAAGGCTTCATGAAAACAAACTATATGCCAAATTGAAGAAATGCGAATTCTGGCTTGAGGAAGTAGCATTCTTTGGGCACGTGGTGTCGAAACATGGAGTATCTGTTGATCCGGTGAAGATTGAAGCAATACAAAGTTGGGAGCAACCGAAGTCGGTGACTGAAGTACATAGCTTTTTGGGCTTAGCTGGTTATTATCGGAGATTCGTGGAAGGGTTTTCTCGAATCGCTACTCCATTAACCCAGCTAACTCGGAAGGATAAAAAATTCGTTTGGAGCGAAGAATGCGAGAAGAGTTTCCAAGAGCTCAAGAGGAGACTCATTTCAGCACCTGTTCTAACAATACCATCTGGTACGGATGGATTTGTTATCTACAGTGATGCTTCAGGCAAAGGGTTAGGATGTGTTCTCATGCAACGTGGGAAAGTCATAGCCTATGCCTCGCGACAACTTAAAGAGTATGAGAGGAATTATCCTACTCATGATCTAGAGTTGGCAACAGTCGTTTTCGCGCTAAAGATCTGGAGGCACTATCTATATGGGGAGAAAGTGGAGATATATTCAGACCATAAAAGCCTTAAATATTTCTTTACTCAAAAAGAACTCAACATGCGGCAGCGACGTTGGCTCGAGCTATTGAAAGACTACGACCACATTATTAAATACCATCCTGGAAAAGCGAACGTGGTAGATGACGCGTTGAGTAGAAGATCATATGCAGGAACGAGTGCGATGATGTCAAGTATATGCATAGAGCCAACTTTAATAGAAAAAGTTAAGGTTGCTCAAGCCACCGACCCGGAGCTGATGCGTATGAAGAAGAAAGTACAAGAAGGAGCTATTCCGGAAGCGAGAATTGATGAAGAAGGAATACTTCAAGTCCACTCTAGACTTTGTGTTCCTAACGACTCTGATTTGAAGTACAAAATTATGATGGAGGCACACAATACACCATTTGCAATCCATCTTGGAAGTACTAAAATGTATCATGATCTTCGACATACATTTTGGTGGAACAATATGAAGAGAGAGATTGCAAAGTTTATCTCGATGTGTTTAACTTGTCAACGTGTAAAGGCGGAGCATCTAGTACCTAAGGGTCCGTTGAAACCACTTGAGATTCCGAAATGGAAGTGGGAACACATTACCATGGATTTCGTTACGGGTCTTCCTACGGTTTCTCAAGGCATCAATACTATTTGGGTTATTGTTGATAGATTAACCAAGTCTGCTCCCTTCTTGCCGATACGGGAGACTTATTCCCTTGAACGTCTTGCTAGTATATATGTAAATGAGATTGTGAGGTTGCATGGCATGCCAGTATCCATAGTTTCGGATCGTGACCTAAGATTCACTTCAAGATTTTGGGTTAGCTTGCAAAAAGCTATGGGCACGGATTTACGATTCAGTTCGGCATACCATCCTCAAACGGACGGACAATCAGAGAGGACTATTCAAACTCTTGAAGATTTATTAAGACTCTGTGTCCTAGACTTCAAGGGCAGTTGGGATAAGTATTTACCATTGGTGGAATTCTCCTACAACAATAATTATCAGGCAAGTATAGGTGTGGCTCCATTTGAAGCATTATATGGAAGAAAGTGTCGCTCTCCAATATGTTGGGATGAGGTGGGTGAAGCAACATTGTTGGGACCCGAGTTAGTACGTATGACTACCGAAAAGATCCAAATGATTCGACAACGTATACAAACGGCACAGGATCGACAAAAGAGTTATGAGGATCTTCATCGAAAGGACGTGGAATTTAGTATATGGGATCATGTATTGTTGCGAGTTGCTCTATGGAAGGGAGTTACAAGATTTGGGAAGAGAGGAAAGCTCAATCCATGATTTATTGGTCCATTTCAAATTCTTGACCGAGTAGAAAATGTAGCCTATAGACTCGCGTTACCTCCGAGTATGTCTCGTGTTCATAATGTGTTTCACATATCTGTACTTCGTAAATATGTGAAAGACCCGAACCACGTTATAGAGTTAGAACCGGACGAGATAGCCAAAGACTTAACGTACGAAAAGGTATCTATCAAGATTTTGGATAGGAAGGAGCATGTCCTACGCACAAAGGTCATACCACAAGTTAAGGTTCTGTAGAGGAATCATGCTATAGAGGAAATGACCTGGGAATTGGAAACAAAAATGAAAGCAAGGTATCCTCACCTTTTCGAAACACCATGTACGTACGTCAATTTCGAGGACGAAATTTGATAAGGAGGGGAGGTTGTAAGACCCCAACTTATTATTAATGAAATTTAATTTTCTCTATTTATTATTTTGAAATAGTAAGGGTTGATTTGATTAATGTGGATAGTTATGGGTAAAATACGCAAATATTTTAAAATAAGCAAGTGGTTATAAAATATTCATTGTTGTCGGGGAATATTCGTTTGGTCGTGGAATATTCGTACTGTCGGGGAATATTTTACGACGGCGCAGCCATGTGTGGGCCCATAACGGAAAGCAATTGGATGAAGAAAACGACAAATATAAGTTGTTTAAAAATAACGGCGTAGTTGTTACCGTTAATACTGTTAAAATACTCGATGGTTAAAACACAGTAGCACACGGTATTGCACCTATTATTGATTCTTACGTAAAAAGGCACTACTCAATAATGGTTACAGTAATTACTGTTCAGTATTTTATTTTATTGATTTAATAATTGCTGCGTTGATATTTTATATTGCTGTTGTTTCAATAATTGTCATTACACAGTATTTTTCATTATCGAAGCAATAATTCATATTATCTAAATAATATTGTTAGATAACATTATTGGTAATGTCTAGAAAGTTCTGTCTAAGGAGAGGTTTGGTCACCTAATTGCGCGTCAGTAAGGAGAAATTCTTATTGGAAAATCCCCTCTTTCCTGGGAACGGCCTGATTGCCAGTACTGTGATTCTATAATATTATTTGTGAATAATTAATTATTAATTTATATGATGAGGAAAATATTTATTTTATGTGGATATAGATGGAGAAAATTTTTAATGTGACGATTGTTGAAAATTAATATTTTATCTTTTTCTGATAAAATAATTCATTTAAATATATTATTTTAATAATATATTAACGGTGATATTTTTATAATGAATGTGGGATATGTGAGTATATGAGGAGGAAGAGTATTTTTGTGGTATTAAATGTTTAAAACATATTTTGTGTGTTGGTGGACACAATTATTGACCGAAATTTGATTATAGCCTGTAAAATCGTCCGTTTGTGGATTTCGGTCAATTTCTGTTTGGAATTTGGAAAAACTTTCTTCTGCAAAGTTGTAGAGAATTGAATTTCCTATAAAAATTGCGAGATTCGAATTTTCTGATAAAAGGGCTATTTATTATGAATTATTGAAGTTCCGAAGCTCCGAAATAATTGATTTTTAGAAGTTTAAAATATTTAAAATAGGAAAAACGTTTTTTTTTGTTTTGTGGGCAGCCCTAGCATGTGCAAGATAAGCTGAAATCAGTTGTCAAAATGTGCGTAGAGAATTTGTAATATATATAATATTATTATATTAAATTTTCTACTTTGGTGTTCTAAGCATTTTCCTATAAATAGGGTGCTTAGGTTAGAATTGAAAATCACACCAGAAACTGAAGTTTTCTCTCTCTATATTATTGAGCGTATTCTTGTGAGTATTTTGAGTATACTTTGAGTACTGTTGCTATACGGTGCAAGTTCAAGTCATAGCTTATATCCGGTGTTTCAACTAGAAGTACTGTCTTTCGAGGTAAGGGATATTATTTTTTTTAAATGATATTATTTCTTCTAATATCATTATGCCGAAGTATTGATCTGAACTTTTAATCAAATTTAGAACTTTTTGTGTCGGAGTTACTATTCACGTATACGACACTATTCACGTATACGATACTATTCACGAATACGACACTATTCATCGAAAAATGAAAATTTTCCTTTTCGTCTAAAATATCTATTGTGGATACTAGCTTTGATTGTATCCATGTTTTGATCATTCTTGAATTTTACACCACTATGATTATTTTTGAGATATTTTTGGACATGGTTAAAACAAAGTACGAATCCTTAATCCTTATTCCTTGTCATTTGGTTTCACTGGATTCGTTTCTTTAAAAATATTTTTCATCATCCTCAGTCTTAAATGATGATATTATTGAATATCTTTGGCCTGTAGTGCAAAGATGAATGATTTCTGATGAATATTTTTGGCCTGTAGTGCAAAGATGAACAAGTGTTTAGATGAACGTGACCAACTGATGAATATCTTTGGCCTGTAGTGCAAAGATGAATATTTGATTTCAGATATATATTGATTGATGTTACAGGGATAAAAGATAGACAATGAACTTTTAAATTCATACATAAAAGATAGTAGTTTGCATTCTCTACTTAACTCTTCTAATGAATTATTACTTCCGCTGCAAATATTAATTTAAAACTTGTTGTCTATTGTATTCTATTAGATTTTTTCTCTGTTGAAGACTAATGATAATTTGTTGTATATTATCTTAGTCATAATATTCTTTACTGGGCTAGTTGAGCTCACCCTTTTCCTTTTTGTTCCATTTTTCTTCTCAGGAGGCGAGAATATAGCGAGTACCAGTCGGGGTATGGAATGAAGGTTCTAGAGAGAGTTGTTTAGTAGTCCTCACCATTTTTATAAAATAATGTATCAATAAATGTGATGAGGATTTATTTGAGTATAGATATTGTCTAGAGGATAATATTTGTATCCAAACTCACAGTTTTACTGTTGTAATAATAAAGTTGTAGTTATTTCTGTACCATGTATTGACAACTCAGAATGAGTGATGTATACCTATTTTGGGGCGTCACACTACGTGCATAAACTCTACACAAAAGTTGTGTAAAAAAAATAATAGGACCCATGTATTGCTTACCAATAAAAATATGTAAAATATTCAATGGTAGGTCTCGATTCCTATTTTCTCTCTTTTTTTAATATTGTGTGTACATTTTTTGTGTTCCTAGCATTACTTACACAATTGCGAAACTTATTAATACATTAGATTAGTAGGATCAAGAACTAAATTAACTTAAATATTCGTAATATATATTATTTTCCTATTAATTTTTGTTTTGTCTGTGTACTGATGAGTAGACTAATCGATCTAATTAATATCTCATGTAGAAATTCGAATTCATGACTAATAAATTCAATCACTAATATTGGGGTTGGACGGCCGGGGAGAATGATTGTTCTATATTATTGGCTTTTATATTTCAACATTGTGATGATTAACTGAGCTTTATGCCTGTCAAGTTCGTTTTCTATATAAACAAAGCCAAAGAGGAAATAACCGTAGTTGCACCAGTGGTCTAGTGGTAGAATAGTACCCTGCCACGGTACAGACCCGAGTTCGATTCCCGGCTGGTGCATTCTTTTTATTTTAACAATAAAAATGCATCTCCAATCAAAGCACAAAAAAAATGTAAGTTTTAAATAAAAATGCATCTCCAATCAAAGCACAAAAAAAATGTAAGTTTTAAATCCCATTAGAATTTATCAGTGTTCATACATGTATCAAGCTTAAAGTTGTAATCCAGTTAGAATATTCATGGACTACAAAATTCAAACAAAATCATCTAACAGTACATTCCATAATTTGATGCACTTAATAGAATAGAAAATTCAAACAAAATCATTTAACAGTACATTCCATAATTTGATGCACTTAATAGAATAGAAATCTGTAACTTTGAGATCTCCAGTGTATAGTCTCTTCGTGTATTGAAAGATTTAACCAACACTCTCAATCAGATACATCCTGCATCAACAACGAAATTCACACGTTTAGAGAATAATTGCATTCAAACAAAGTGAGAAATCAACAAAATAGATGATTGCATTGGGATTCTATGGTGCATTGGGATTCTTCGAATAATAAAAATGGCACCTCAAAGAATAGATGATTGCTTCTCTTTGCATCTTATTTCTTTCCTGGTTGAATACGGATTTAATTTTAACGGAGTATCATTTACTTTTATATTAAAGTTGAAGATCTGTCATGAAAAAAATTAATGATGAAGATGGAGTAGATCAGTAGAGAGAAGAGAAACAATAATTTATTTTTTGTTCACATTAATTAATATTTTCTTTTGATAATGAGTTATTTATACACATCATTATTTATTCACAATGTCAACACAGAGGTGGAGTTTCTCCCTCCTAATCATAAATCTACTTAGCTTTCTGTTAAAAGTCAAACGAGCCTAACGATTTTTGTAACGTTTTGTAATCAAAATAAAGTTGAGTTAGTTGACTGTAATAAAAAAAAATAGTATAAGTTAGTCATTTTTAAGTAGACCTAAAGTAGAGTTATGTAAAAAGTATTTAACCCATCTAGCTAAACTCTTTGGCCATGAGACGATGACTTACTTGAGAGAAAAAAATTGAAGATTGCATCTACATGTGCTTCTAAATATGCCCGAAATATCATACATAAAGTATGTATTAGTATTTGTAAAAATTTAAGATTTAAATGTGTATGGCATTAAACCATGTTATTAATTTTTCAGTTTATTCGAAGACATGTGCTTCTAACCCAAGGTTAAATGCAACACAGTTGGAAGCATTCACTACTGAAAATTTTTAACAGTGGTTTTAGAGTAGGGTTGAACATAACGTTTATGAGCGTTTTAGAGATGTCATTCAAGTTCCTTACAAACTTATTAGTTCATTTCCTAGATGCATCGTGAATGGGTACAAATTCAAGGTTGATGACTTGAATGAACTGACATCAGTCTATTCTGCCGTTGTCGTGTTGGGAAGCTGTTACCAAGATTCTGACTCCAATTATTATGGACATTTAGAGGAAGTGGTTGTGCTCAATTATCCTGGGGTAAAAATGTAGTTACATTTAAGTGTCGCTGGTTTGATACTGAAAAGAGTGTTAAAGTTGATCGTAATATAAAATCAAAGCTACAATCTGATGACGTATTCGTGTTAGCCAGTCAAGCGACTTAAGTGTAGTACGCGCCTAATATCGTCAATTATAGAATCTTCTGGTATATAGTTGTCACAACGAAGACTCGAACATTTGATGGTGCTCTTCTGTCTAGGACTGATGAGCCGTTGCAAGAAAATGTTAATCCCAGCCAGATAGTGTTAAATGATGACGATGTGCTGGTATATGATATCGTTAACGTACTCGATGATGAGGAAGTCGAAAAAGATGTGGTCGTCAATGACTGTTGAAAATGATAACGACGAAGAAACCGATAATGAAGAGGAAAAGACAGAGATGATGACAATGATGTTGATTTTGACAGGTTTGATGACGTAGTTTAGAATATCTTCTCATATCAATGTAGTAAGTGTGAACTTATTCATGTATTATTTATAATTCGCACTATTAATAACGGTTATTTAATAAAATTAACTCCAATTAATTATGTTATTTTGGTTATTTCATTAGTATATATATGGCTAGATATAGCGGTGGTCATCAAAATCTAGTAAGTTTCCGTCGTCATTAATTCGATTTCGTTTTGTTTACTTTTTTATTTATGTAAATGCTATACTTATACAATGTATGTATTATACTTACAGATATAGGTCGTTAACGTCATCGAGTGACTAAACTCGGTTTATTTGGTCGTTCGCCGGTAGTGCCACTCATTTGTCGTGTAGATGTCGACTCTGCTTAGTATGTGTCAGAGAACGTAAAGTTAAATTTGTTAATTTATTTGATGGCACAATGTATAACATAAGGGTTTTATTTTTATTGTAGTATTTTGGACCATGTGGCTAAGTCGACCATCCACGCCATATTCTTCACACACCTCCTCACTGGTTGCATGCGCTATAGCCAATATGCGCAGTATGATGCCTCCTTTTATGGAGAACGTGTTGCGCAAGTTTCACGTAAGTTAAATCGTATACGTAAATAGTAGTTACACAATGTTCAGATTTTTTCCTGATATGTTATTATTTTTGTATAGATTTATTATATATATGAGGATGACATATCTCAGCTGGCCGGCGAATCTGTCATTATTGCTCATGTCGCGAAGAACTATATCAGCTGGTTGTACGAGATCATACAGAGGGCCGCCCGGGCTGTTGAAGACCAGCCCGACAATACGATACACGATCATCAACCCCATAATTGTTTTTGATGCAACATGAGAGGCTATGTGTACGTACTGGGATGAAGAAGAATCATAGCATGCTCCAAGTAGTACATACTATATGTGTGTTTAGTTGTTTAGTTTAATATTGTCATAAGCATACTAAATAAATGTTATATTAATGTATTTATTAGGCCATGTGGGCGAGATTGGGCCGACTTCCCACCATGGTCGAGTTTTGTGATAGAGCTCATACGCTGAAGGACTACTATGTCTCCCGCAATATTAGCTATACGGGTAACAATTGTTATTTTCATAAATAATTATTAATATTAGGTAGTTAATAAAATGATTTAATTAACTAACAAATACATAATAAGTTACAAGATCGATTTCAGAAGCTCCGGGACCAGCGTATAACTGAGTTGTGAACTGCTAGGGGAGATTTTGAGCTGTTAGATTTCATCATCTCTCTGTCCAAAAATAGCTTATCTCAGGATGAGGAAATGACTATTTGGGTCGCTCCCACTAGCATTATTAGCAGGTATTAAGTGTTGGGTTTGCCGAAGGTACCAACAAATACATTACCTGGAGTTATTCATTTTATTATGTTTCTCGTTATTTCATAGTTAATATTGCTTCATAAATTATTAGTAAAATAATTTTAATTTTCACAGGCTACGAGCGCTGACTTGGACGACGAGCTATTCCAAAGGGTTATGACGGTGGTGTCGGAGACGTTTGGTAGGGATCCGATATCCTGTCGTTAAGACTTGCCTAGTCGTGCTCTCCTTCATTAGTTTGATCAGGACATTGCAGCAGGGGCCACTGACGGGAGTACGAGTATCCCTCAGGAGCAGTTCGCCGCGATACAGGACGAGGTGATACGGATGGTGGTTACCCTACTGTTGAAAGTCTTTGAGCCAATGTTGAGTCAGCCTCGGACTACTCAGGTATTTTATTCATTTTCAATTGCATATTATGCATGTTATTTAATTATCATTTAACTGTCTCTTTAATTCTCAATTACAGACTAATAAATCATATTTTTAATTGTATCAACAGGGTGGCGATGCCGAGCAAGGTGAGGATGACGAGCGGGGGAAGATGACGATGATTTTCAGACACCAGAGCAGCACTGTCGACCACCACCCGATGATAGCGATAGATAGTTGTAGCTATACTTAGTTATATTGCAGTTAGGCTTACTTACGTTGTACATCATTGATGATTACGGTTTTAGTTTAACTTATAATTGTACAAAATTTAGTTTATATTTGTTTTCTTTTTTAGCTTAGATAGTATTATATGTATTTGTACATAACATTACATGTGGTTTGTACATATTTATTTTCTTTCTTAGTTTAAAGTTTAAGTATGTATTTATGTGGTGTTGGAAGGATAAGCCATGTATGAGGTGTAAAAAGGTAGTTACGTTTATATGTATGTGTTATTGTTGGGAATTGTTTGGAGAATTAGTTATTTTGACGTGTATGTTGGTTGTTGCAATTTATATGTATGTGTTGTTGTTGGGAAAACTGGTACAAGTACACATTGGTGTTTTAAAACCCGAAAATTGTAAAAACCAAAAAAATATTAAAAAATGGGATTATAAGCTAATTCCGACGGAATTTCCGTCGAAAATTATCTTTCCTGATTCAGTGGAAAATCAACACGTGGCAAGATATTTCCAACATAATTTCTTGTCGGAATTTCATTCCGTCGAAATTTATGTAAATGTTGACTTCCGTCGAGAATACGTATTTCTGACGGACTTATCCCCAACCAATATTTATTCGACTGAAGTCTTTTCCTTGTAGTGATTCTTAAAGTGTCAAAATTACTCATTTATTAACTAATACCACTTATCAATTGGGCCAATAGTTGTTTGTGGTTTACTAGCCTTGTTCTAGACTTATCTTGTGAGTAGATTCCTTCGGACTTGCTTATATTGTGTGGGGTCTCATATTCATCAGGTTCACATGCAACCCTTAATACACCGGATTACACGTGAGGGGGAGTATTAGAGTATATATCTTGTCCCACATCGAATACCTTGACAAAGTATGTCTAGTATATAATGAGTTAGGGCAACTCTTCTCATAGTCAATTAATTTTTAGTTAGAGAGTTTGATGTCTTTATACACGCCCATTTTATAAAGCTAACAATATATATATATATATATATATATATATATATATATTTATAAAGTCAACTATTCTAAAAGCTTTGCGTAACGAAAGGGTCTAAATTAGAATAAAGACTAAATCTAGTATAAATAGAGAAGCATGGATTGTATGAGATCATCAATAAAAGGAAATAGAAAATAACTTTATTCCATTCTATCTCTTTCTCTTTAGCTTCTTCTTTCTTCTATAAAATAATTCCCCAGTAGATTCCCTAAATAGCTTAGTCCATTCTATCTTTTTCTCTTTATTTTTTTTCCAACCTTGTTCTTGATTGTCTTCCGCATTATTCAATATTTCATTGCTAAGGTACTGATTGGTTCTTAATATTCTATAGCTAGGTTAATTTTATATTTGGGTTTGAATCTCTTGGATTGAATAAAGTCGGGACTAAGGTTAGTATTGACAGAAAATCTGAGAGTAAGTGAAAGAAAATTGAGCAAAGCTAGAAAAATTGTACAAGACTGACTTCAGATCTACATATGATTTTTATGATTGCTTACCTCTTATAAAAATAAATCCCGCAAAAAGAATTCAGTTTAACTCTTACCCAATCACATAAATATCAGCAGGGTCACTGATATCTAGCCAATCTTCAATATCTAGGTCCTCTGGTGGAAGTTCTCCTCCAACATTCCACGTGCCAGCACGTATTCTAATAAGACAAGTAACAACAAAATGAGGTCATAGTAATAAAAGATTTCAAAAATCTGATTCTGACAATAGTCTAATTATTATCAGTTAGGTTTATCAGCATATGTGAGGAGAGGCAGCATACTTGATTTCCTTTGCAGTTATATATTGTGCCCTGAATGTCTCCGACTTTTGTCTTCTTAATCTAGGAAGAGCCTCTGTAAGCTCAAAAAGAAGATTTACAAAACAAAGTAATGAGTTCAAAATTATGTGGATTAAAGCATGCTTTAATTTTACGACAGGATTTCAATAACTAAAGAAAAGCGACAAAGGGAAATATTATGAATACGTGTATGCCGCTATCAGGATGCAAGACAGCATATAGCCCAACAAAATTATGAAAGACAAGCCAAAGTAACAAGATAGGCTTAGGAATAAGTGGATGTTAAAGAATGCATCATTCTGGAAGCTGAATGTAAACGGGAAGATTCAATCATAAATACCTAATCATTTTAGAATAAATATTACTAAAAATGGTTGAGTACCAAGCAAAATAAATCCATGTTTGTTATTATTTTAAATGAAAAACGACAAAAGAAGAAAATTTCTAGGACTGAATTTTAACCACTTAAATTTTTCTTCCAAAAAATCATAATTTCTTTCAACCACCTAAACACTCTAAAACTACTGAAATAATCGGTTTTTAAAGCTTAAAAAATTCTTCCAATTTAACAAAGAAACCATAGATTATGCTCACGTACCTAACTTTTTCCTTCTTTTTTTTTTTTGTCAATTTTCAATATAAAGTCACTTTTACAAGTTCCATAAGTATCAACGATCCAATAAACCAAGCAAAAATAACCATCTTCTAATCTATATTAATTAAATTAATGACTTTTAGAACCCAAAAAGTGCAGCTTAAGCTATCATCACACTATATGCAACAACTCTCCAATCAATATAAAAGTTACCATTTCCCAAAAACTCACAAGAAGCAAGTAAATGGACAATCATCGCAATCTTAAACATCAAAAATTTAATTTGAAAGTTGAAACTGCACACATTACCGTTAGGATCCATCTTAACCTCATTGCCTTTATTATCCTTATACCGTGATTCTTTAGGCCATTCGCAAAGTTCTGCCATGAAAGAAAGAAAACCCAATTCACCAATCAAATTAAAGCTCTTGAAGTTGAAGATTCTTCAAATTCAAAAAATAACAAAAAATCATAAAACCACAAAACATATACATCAATTTGAACACAAATGTTAATGTAAAACAAAGCTCCCTATGTTCCAAAATTAGAGATACATTTTTAAAACGACCTTGGAAAATTTTACTTTTCCAAACATATCCCTAATATTAGATAAAAATGTAGTAATGATAGCATTGCGATAAATACTCAATCATGTTAGCAACTTCATGTCACTTTACAGTCTAAAAATAAAAAATTAACTCTTACAGTCCTCCAAATGCTGGTAACTCACCGATCAGAAAATTGTAACTAAGATCAAGATTTTGCAGATTGTGCAAGTTATTTATTTGGAAGGGAAAAACTTCTCCAAATCTGTTTCTACTCAAATTCAAGCTCCATAGCTTCACGCACTCAAATAATTGCTTAGGAATTGAGGCACTTAGTCTATTTTCAGCCAAGTTAAGTATTTCTAAATTAGACAAGTTGCCAATTTCCAAAGGAACGTAGCCAGAAAGCTTGATATTATGCAAAAAAAGTTCAAGCAATAAACATAAACTTCCAAAACTCTTAGGAATTTGACCAATTAAACGATCTTCACACTAAATGCAACAACTCTCCGATGGATCTAAAACTTACAATTACCCCAAAACTCACAAGAAGCAAGTAAATGGACAATCATCACAATCTTAAACATCAAAAATTCAACCTGAAAGTTGAAACAGCACACAGTACCATTAGGATTCATCTTAACCTCATTGCCTTTATTATCCTTAAACCACGATTCTTTCGGCCATTCACAAAGTTCTGCCATGAAAGAAAGAACCCAGTTCACCAATCATATTCAAAAAATAACAAGAAATCATAAAACCACAAAAACATATACATCAATTACGAACATGGAAAATTTTACTTTTCCAAACATATCCCTAATATTAGATAAAAATGTAGTAATGATAGTTGCGATAATACTCGATCCTGGTAGCAACTTCATGTCACTCCACTGTCTAAAAATAAAAATGTATCTCTTATTATGAAACGGACAAAATGCGAAATGTATCCCTAATTTTGAGTCGAAGAGAGTAGCTATGAAGGAAAATAAACTGACGACCTTCAGTATCGCATTCATTGCTATCATCATCTTCTGCATCGGCACTGTGATCTGATCCCTTAGCACTGCCATTGAGCCATTTGCGTATAATACCTCGAGGCCAATAGAGCTGCAGGCATAGTGCAACACAAAGAAAAAGAAAAATTCAGCCCAATTTCTTTTCAATTCTTATCAAGTTATAAGATTAATACTCCCCTCCATCCCAAATAGAAAATTCCCAAGTTTAAACCTACTTAATTTGCAAAATCCTAAAATTCAAATTTGCAATGTGCATTTATCAATTTTGTTTTTGGTTATACTTTTTCTTAAGTAGTATACAATTGTAACTATATCATTAAACAAAATCAAATAAATTCACAATAATTTTGGGTTTAAGGATTTTGCAAATGAACTTAAAAAAACTGAAATAAGACTTTTTTGTGAAACAAGAGAATACTAACTTAAATTTCTAAAAAAAAAATTAAGGAAAAGAGAGTGAGAAGTACCTCATGGTGATTTCCAGAGCGACGGACCTTCATGTTTGGATTGGGATTGGGGAGAGCCAATTAAAGCTACAGAAAAAAAAAGAGCAAGAAAATGATGGTGAGGAGTGAGAATAGTACAGTTATGAAATGCTGCTATAATGATCTTTTTAGTAGTGCAATTAGATATTTACAACAATTACAATAGCCATAATTAAAATAAATAAATAAAATTTTGATTTTGAATTTTAAAATTTCACAATTACATACTTGGGAGTTGAGGAATTGAATAAACTAGAAGACTCGATTGGCCTCTGCATCATCTATCACCATAAAACTCAAAACCTATATGCATGTCTTTATACATATAGATGCATATATGCATACATATACAAATATATGCTCATAATAATCAAGGGAAAAACTTGTTACCTCTTGCAAGAAAGACTAATAAGTGCACTTTCAAGAGCACAGAGCCACAGATTATATATATTTATATATATATATATATATGAAACTGATCCAGTCCGGGAGTCCGGACTGGATCAAAATCCGGTCCAAATTTTTTTTTTTTTTTTTTGCTTTTTTTTTTTTTGAAACAACTAAAAAAAAAAAAAAAAAAATTTATGGAACTGAAATTTTTCAATAATACAGTGTTTTGGGTGTGTTTTTAATATCTACCCCAACCAATGTATGTACAGTCTGCCCAGACTGTACAGACATGTTTCGTTATAGGCATCCAAATCACACCCAAAACACTGTATAATGTAAAATTTTCAATTCCATAATTTTTTTTTTTTTTTTTTAGTTGTTTCAAAAAAAAAAAAAAAAAAAAAAAAAAAAAAAAAATCCGGAAGTCCGGACTGGATCCGGACTCTATATATATATATATATATATATATATATATATATATATATAGAATAAAGATCAGGTTCGGACTCCCGGACGGTAGAAAATCCGGACCTGAAATTTTTTTTTTTTTTTTTTTTTTGTAGAATAACTAAAAAAAAAAAAAAAATTTATGGAACTGAAATTTTTCAATAATACAGTGTTTTGGGTGTGTTTTTAATACCTACACCAACCAATGTATGTACAGTATGCCCAGACTGTACAGACATGTTTTGTTATAGGCATCCAAATCACGCCCAAAACACAGTATAATGTAAAAATTCCAATTCCATAATTTTTTTTTTTTTTAGTTATTTCAAAAAAAAAAAAAAAAAAAAAAAAAAGAAAAGGTCCGGATTTTAAACCTGTCCGGGAGTCCGGACAGGATCCGGACCCATATAGAATAAAGATCAGGTCCGGACTCCCGGACGGGAGAAAATCCGGACCTGAATTTTTTTTTTTTGTAGAATAACTAAAAAAAAAAAAAATTTATGGAACTGAAATTTTTCAATAATACAGTGTTTTGGGTGTGTTTTTAATACCTACACCAACCAATGTATGTACAGTATGCCCAGACTGTACAGACATGTTTTGTTATAGGCATCCAAATCACGCCCAAAATACTGTATAATGTAAAAATTCCAATTCCATAATTTTTTTTTTTTTTTTTAGTTATTTCAAAAAAAAAAAAAAAGGTCCGGATTTTAAACCTGTCCGGGAGTCCGGACAGGATCCGGACCCATATAGAATAAAGATCAGGTCCGGACTCCCGGACGGGAGAAAATCCGGACCTGAATTTTTTTTTTTTTTTTTTTGTAGAATAACTAAAAAAAAAAAAAAATTTATGGAACTGAAATTTTTCAATAATACAGTGTTTTGGGTGTGTTTTTAATACCTACACCAACCAATGTATGTACAGACATGTTTTGTTATAGGCATCCAAATCACGTCCAAAACACTGTATAATGTAAAAATTCCAATTTCATAAATTTTTTTTTAATTATTTCAAAAAAAAAAACCAAAAAAAAAAAAAATGTCCGGATTTTAAACCTGTCCGGGAGTCCGGACAGGATCCGGACCCATATAGAATAAAGATCAGGTCCGGACTCCCGGACGGGAGAAAATCCGGACCTGAATTTTTTTTTTTTTTTTTTTTTTTTGTAGAATAACTAAAAAAAAAATAAAAATTTATGGAACTGAAATTTTTCAATAATACAGTGTTTTGGGTGTGTTTTTAATATCTACCCCAACCAATGTATGTACAGTCTGCCCAGACTGTACAGACATGTTTCGTTATAGGCATCCAAATCACACCCAAAATACTGTATAATGTAAAAATTTCAATTCCATAAATTTTTTTTTTTTTTAGTTGTTTCAAAAAAAAAAAAAAAAAAAAAAAAGTCTCGATTTTAACAAAATCCGGGAGTCCGGACTGAATCCGGACTCTATATATATATATATATATATATATATATATAGAGAGAATAAAGATCAGGTTCGGACTCCCGGACGAGAGAAAATCCGGACCTGAAATTTTTTTTTTTTTTTTTTTTTTTGTAGAATAACTAAAAAAAAATAAATAATTATGGAACTGAAATTTTTCAATAATACAGTGTTTTGGGTGTGTTTTTAATACCTACACTAACTAATGTATGTACAGTCTGCCCAGACTGTACAGACATGTTTTGTTATAGGCATCCAAATCACGCCCAAAACACTGTATAATGTAAAAATTCCAATTCCATAATTTTTTTTTTTTTTTTTAGTTATTTCAAAAAAAAAATCAAAAAAAAAAAAAAAGGTCCGGATTTTAAACCTGTCCGGGAGTCCGGACAGGATCCGGACCCATATAGAATAAAGATCAGGTCCGGACTCCCGGACGGGAGAAAATCCGGACCTGAAAATTTATTTATTTAATTTTTTTTTTGTAGAATAACTAAAAAAAAAAAAATAATTATGGAACTGAAATTTTTCAATAATACAGTGTTTTGGGTGTGTTTTTAATACCTACACCAATCAATGTATGTACAGTCTGCCCAGACTGTACAGACATGTTTTGTTATAGGCATCCAAATCACGCCCAAAATACTGTATAATGTAAAAATTCCAATTCCATAATTTATTTATTTTTTTTTTAGTTATTTCAAAAAAAAAAAAAGCAAAAAAAAAAAAAAAAAAAAGGTCTGGATTTTAAACCTGTCCGGGAGTCCGGACAGGATCCGGACCCATATAGAATAAAGATCAGGTCCGGACTCCCGGACGGGAGAAAATCCGGACCTGAAATTTTTTTTTTTTTTTTTTTGTAGAATAACTAAAAAAAAAAAAAAATTTATGGAACTGAATTTTTTCAATAATACAGTGTTTTGGGTGTGTTTTTAATACCTACACCAACTAATGTATGTACAGTCTGCCCAGACTGTACAGACATGTTTTGTTATAGGCATCCAAATCACGCCCAAAACACTGTATAATGTAAAAATTCTAATTCCATAATTTTATTTTTTTTTTTTAGTTATTTCAAAAAAAAAAGCAAAAAAAAAAAAAAAAAAAAAAGGTCCGGATTTTAAACCTGTCCGGGAGTCCGGACAGGATCCGGACCCTATATATATATATGTATTTATATGGTTCATGACATGACATAACAGAACAGAACAGAACATACCTTTTCCGCACTTGGTTTTCTACCTTACTTTCTGTATTTGCCAGAAGAGAGCTCTCATTTCCTTTATTTTCTGAGTGTCTGGAAATGGAAAAGGAACACACTTTTTATTTCTCTCTCTCTAAAATGTGCGGAAATATATAGCCAGTGTCAAATACAGATTGTATACGTATGTATGTATTATTTGATAGCTTCTCAAAAACTTCTCTTTTGATTGAGCGTTGAGGTAAGACGAAATATTTTTAAACTAGCTGGATCCCGTGCCTCCAGCACTGTATGGACAATATAATTTATCTCAAACTTTGAACGACCAAAATAATTTATTGAGTGAGCGGAAAATTTAAAGTCATTTGTATTTTATTAAATTATTATTAGATTATTAGATAAATAGATGTATTTTATTAGATAGATGTATGAACGGTGGGATTTATCCAAACTTTGGATGGCCCAGATGATTTATTGAGTGAGCGGAAAATTCAAAATCATTTGTATTTTATTAGATAGATAAAGAGTTTTAATATTAAAAAATGTAAAACTATAATGCCCCAATCCCACAATTAAATTGCTAATAATAGTATCTTCTAAACCCTTATTGAGGACTTAACTTTAAATTTAACTCGATTTATTTCAAAAATAGTGTTTATTATAAATTTAATTATACAAAAACACAATCACCAATCCAACTCCGGTGTCCATCACTCCTAGTTATTCTCTCCCACTAAATTTTATTGTGTGCCAAGTAATATATATATAGTGCATTTCAAGGGTTCACCCATGATACTATATACTTACGATTCGGTCCGTCACTATATATAGTCCATTTCAAAGGTTCACCCCTTGATCCTACATACCTTGCATACCCCCTTTAGTGACGAATCGGACGATGATCCGATCTTTCGCTATATGACAACCCTTGATCCTTTACATATATATACATACATATATATATATATATACATACATATATATATATATATATATATATATATACATATATATATATATATATATATATATATTATGACGTTCCCAAAATAGGTATACATCACCCATCTTGAGTCGCCAAATACATGATACAAAATTCAAATACAACTCAATTATACAACAGTCGTGTAAAATACGACAAAATATAATCCAATAGTTTTAATAAGAATATTGTCATCTAGACAATATCCACACTCAATGGAGTTCTCATTACATTTATTGTCACACTATTTAACAGAATAGTGAGGACTACTAATGCTATCATCTGAACCGTCACTCAATCTCCTGACTAGTCCCGGCTACGTTCTCATTTCCTGAAGAGAACAGTGAAAGAAAGGGTGAGCTCAACTAGTCCGGTAAGAAATATTATGACTAAGATAATGCAGAATAAATTATCATTAGTCTTCAACAATGTTAAACTGATAAAATACAATAGACATCAAGTTTAACTGCAGCGAAATAAGCAATCCATTAGAAGAGTCAAGTAGAGCATGATATCTACTATCTTATATGATTTAAAATATTTTCATCAATTTTTATCGTTGAGACTCAACTTAATAGATAAACCCCATCATCGAGTCATCCCTGCACTACGGGCCAAGGATATTCATTAAATCATCAATAGTCATGACTATACCGAATAATCCCTAGTCATAATCATACCAAAAACTGTCCATCAATGCACTATAGGCTACTGATGACTTTTACCACATCATTTATAACATTACAGGTCATGATTATTGTAAGACCCCAATTTTTTTTTAATAAAATGGAATTTCCTCTATTTATTATTTTAAAATAGTAAGGGTTGAATTGATTAATGTGGTTAGTTATGAGTAAAATGCGCGAATATTTTAAAATAAACAGGTGGTTATAAAATATTCATTGTTGTCAGGGAATATTCGTTTGGTCGTGGAATATTCTTGCTGTCGGAGAATATTCGTACGACGGCGCAGTCTTTTGTGGGCCCCATAACGGAAAGCTATTGGATGAAGAAAACGACAAGTATAAGTTGTTTATAAATAACGGCGTAGTTGTTACCGTTAATATTGTTGGAATACCCGGTGGTTAAAATACAATAATACGCGTTGTTGCACAGTAGCACACGGTATTGCACCAATTATTGATTCTTACGTAAGAAGACACTACTCAATAATTGTTACAGTAATTACTGTTCAGTATTTTATTTTATTGATTCAATAATTGCTGCGTTGATTTTTTTTATATTATTGTTGTTTTAATAATTGTCATTGCACAGTATTTTTCATTATCAAATCAATAATTCATATTATTTGAATAATCTTATTAGATAGCATTATTGGCAATGTCTAGAAAGTCCTGTCTAATGAGAGGTTTTGTCACCTAATTGCGCGCCAGTAAGGAGAAATTCTTATTGGAAAGCCCCTTCTTTCCTGGGAACGGCCTGGTTGTCATTATTGTGATTCTGTAATATTATTTGTGAATAATTAATTATTGATTTATATGATGAGAAAAATATTGATTTTACGTGGATATAGATGGAGAAATTTTTTTAAAGTGACAATTGTTAAAAATCGATATTTTATCTTTTCTGATAAAATAATATTTTATTATATTATTATAATATAATAATGATGATATTTTTACAATGAATATGGGATATATGAGTATATGAGGAAGAGTATTTTTGTTACATTAAATGATTAACACATGTTTTGTATGTCGGTGGACCCCATTTCTTGATTGAAATTTGATTTTAGCCTGTAAAATAACCCGTTTATGGATTTCGGTCAATTTCTGTTTGGAGTTTGGAAAAACTTTCTTCTGCAAAGTTGTAGAGAATTGAATTTCCTATAAAAATTTGTGAGATTTGAATTTTCTGATAAAAGGGCTATTTATTATGAATTATTGAAGTTCTGAAATTCTGAAATAATTGATTTTTGAAAGTTTTAATTAATTTTAATAACAAAAACATTTTTTTTGTTTTTGTCATTATTGTGGGCCTCAAGGGTGGCTGAATTCAGATGATTCTAGGTGGGCGCAGACAAATTATTATATATATTATTATTATATTAAACTTTCTGCTTTGGTATTCTAAGCATTTTCCTATAAATAGGGTGCTTAGGTTAGAATTGAAAATCACACCAGAAATTAAAATCTTCTCTCTTTCTCTCTCGATATATTGAGCGTATTCTTGTGAGTATTTTAGTACTTTGAGTATTGCTATACGGTGCAAGTTCTTTCAGCACTATATCCAGTATTCCAGTCAGAAGTACTATTCTTTCTGAGGTAAGGGATGTTATTTTCTTCGTAAATGATATTATTTCTTCAATATCATTATGCTGAAATATTGGTTGGAACTTTTTATCAAATTTGGAACTTTTTTATGTCAGGATTACTATTCATGAGTTACTATTCATGAGTTACTATTCACGAGTTACTATTCATAAGTACTATTCACGAAGCGTGATGATTTTTTTGTGAAATTTCTATCTTTTGAGGTAGGAGTTACTATTCACATATACGGCACTATTCACGTATACGACACTATTCACGAATACGACACTATTCACCGAAAAATAAAATTTCGTCTTTTCATCCAAAATATCTATTCTGGACACTAGCTTTGATTGTATCTATGTTTTGATCATTCTTGAATTTTACCCCACTCTGGTTATTTATGAAGTATTTTTGAATGGGAATTGTTTAAAGTACGAATCCTTAATATTTGTTCTTTTGCTTCGCTGAATTCGTTTTTTTTAAAATATTTTTCATCATCCTCAGTCCTAAATAATGATATAACTGAATATCTTTGGCCTGTAGTGCAAAGATGAATGATTTCTTGATGAATATCTTTGGCCCGTAGTGTAAAGATGAACAGGTGTTGAGATGAACATGACCGACTGATTAATATCTTTAGCCCGTAGTGCAAAGATGAACAGCCTGTAGTGCAAAGATGAACATGTGTTTAGATGAACATGACCAGCTGATGAATATCTTTGGCCTGTAGTGCAAAAATGAATATTTGATTCCAGATATATATTGATTGATGTTACAGGGATAAAATATCGATGATGAAATTTTAAATTCATATATAGAAGATAGTAGTTTGCATTCTCTACTTAACTCTTCTAATGAATTATTATTTCCGCGGTGAAAATTAATTTAAAACTGGTTGTCTATTGTATTCTATTAGATTTTTCCCTGTTGAGGACTAACGATAATTTATTCTATATTATCTTAGTCATAATGTTCTTTACTGGGCTAGTTGAGCTCACCCTTTTCCTTTTTGTTCCATTTTTCTTCTCAGGAGGCGAGAATATAGCGGGAACTAGTCGGGGTGTGGAGTGATGGTTCAAGATAGCTATTTTAGTAGTCCTCGCTATTTTGTAAAATAGTGTATCAATAATTGTAATGAGGACTTATTTGAGTGTGGATATTGTCTAGATGACAATATTTGTATTTAAACACACAGTTTTTATGTTGTATTAATAAAGTTGTAGTTATTTTTGTACCATATATTTGACAACTCAGAATGGGTGTTGTATACCTATTTTGGGTGCGTCACAATCGAATAATCCCTGGTCATAATCATACCAAGTCCATCTATGCATGTAAGCCAAAGATGACTTTCATCACAATATAAGCATGAGGATGATGGCAATGACATAATAATTCAATAAAACAAGTTCAAAGATAAATTTTGAAGATTTATAATTTAATTTATCCAGAAATCAATAACGTCCAAATTGTCAACATGATACTGCTTTGTAGAGTAAAATTCAAGAATGCTCAGAAGAATATTTTCATGAAAAGATACCGGATGAAGCGCAAATATCCAAGATATTCTACTAATTTCATGGAGTATAGAAGCTAAAACTTTAACCAAATGAGTATCATAGAATATATGAAACTGCAAATGAATTTTCACCCGCCATGCAGTAATCCACGTAGACAGATCATTTCCATAATTTAATAAGGAATGAATATGAAGGATAATTCACCATGCATGTGATAATCCACATAGACAGGTTATTCCAACAGAATAATAAAGAATGGAACCAGGTCATGCGTAATCCGCATAGACATGATATTCCAACAGAATAATAAAGAATGGAATAACAGAAGAATTCACCATGCATGCGATAGACCGCACAGACAGGTTATTCCAACAGAATAATAAAGAATGTAACCAGGTCTAGCGTAATCCGCACAGACAGGATATTCCAACAGAATAATAATGAATTCACCATGCATGCGATAGATCGCACAGACATGTTATTCCAACATAATAATAAAGAATGGAACCAGGTCTAGCGTAATCCGCACAGACAAGATATTCCAACAGAATAATAAAGAATGGAATAGCAGAAGAATTTTACCATGTATGTGGTACTTCGCATAGACAGGTTATTCTAACATAATAATAAAGAATGGAATAATAGAAGCTCTCTTCATGAATACGAAAGAAATAATACCCCTTACCCTAGAAAGAAACTGGATACTGGAGTAGAGAGGTAACAGATTTCTTTTCTTCTTTCTCTCTATAATTTCTCTCTATAATAATTGCTCTATAACTTTAGTGAATTAGTGAGAAATGAAGGAAGAATGAGCTTCTATTTATAGGAAAATATAGTTTTAATAATTGCATGTTTTGGGACTAGAAATATTACAGTATAATACCTTCCTCTTTTTCTTCCTTTTTAATTTAGTCCTGCAAGTATTATCAAAATTGCACCACCTCCCCTAATAGTAAATAATGGGAATCAATAGTTCAATCATGTGAATCAATAGTTATAATCATGTGAAAATACGAATTATAGTATAGTACCTACATTTATACCTCTATTTTTAACTTAGTCACGCAAATATTATCAATCTTGCACTAACTCCCCTAATAGTACAAGAATGTGAATCAATAGTACATATATTTGAACAAATAATTATAATCATGTGAATTAATAGCAATGAATTGCACATTTATCCGGTTAATTATCCGATTGGTCAATATAACCTCCAAAAAACAATTATTATCGAAATAAATATCGATTTCCACTAACACTAATAATTCCAACACAATGGAACTATCAATTTCATCTTTAATCAACACGAACTTATTCATCATTAATATTATAACTCACAATATTTAACAAACAAGTCGTTCCCAGGAAAGAGGGGGCTTTCTGATAAGGATTTCTTCTTATTGGCGTGCAATTAGATGACCAAACCTCTCATTGACAGAACTTCTAGACATTGTAAATATTCTAATTTAATAATATGAATAACTTTGTTGTCTCAATTATTGATTTAATAATATATCATATTATGCAGATGATACTGTGACAATAATCGAATTAATAATATGCGAGATATGATGCAACAATTATTGTAGCAATAATTAAGTATAACTGAGTAACTTCTTACGTAAGCATCAATAATCAATACCGTGTGCAACTGTGACGCCCCCAAAATAGGTATACATCACCTATTCTGAGTCGCCAAATACATGATACAAAATACAAATACAATCTTAAATATACAACATGAGCTGTGAGTTTAAATACAAATATTGTCTTCTAGACTGTATTCAAACTCAAAATAAGTCCTCAATACATTTATTAACACACTATTTTATAGAATAGTGAGGACTACTAATGCTATCCTCTGGACCGTCACTCTGTTCCCCGACTAGTCCTTGCTACGTTCTCATTTCCTGAAGAGAACAATGAAAGCAAAAGGGTGAGCTCAACTAGCCCAGTAAGAAATATTATAACTAAGATAATGCTGAATAAATTATCCTTAGCCTTTAATAGTGTTAAACTGATACAATATAACAAACATCAAGTTTAACTGCAGCGGAACAAGCAATCCATTAAAAGAGTCAAGTAGAGAATAAAATCTACTATCTTTTTTGATTTAAAAAGGTTTTTCATCACATTTATCGCTAGACTCAGCTTAATAAATAATCCACATCATCCCTGCACTACGGACAAGGATATTCATTAGTATCACAACCACAAATTATCCATGCACTACGAGCCAAAGATATTCGTGTATTCATCAATGGTCATGATCATGCCAACAACTATCCATCAATGCACTACGGGCCAATGAGTACTTTTACCACATAATTTGTAACATTACGTCATGATTATACCGAAAAATCCCTGGTCATAATCATACCAAGTCCATCTATGCACAACAGGCCACAGATGACTTTCAACATAATATAAACATGAGGATGATGACAATGATAGAAGAATTCAATAAAATAAGTTCAAGAATTAAATTAACCAGGAACCAATAACGTCCAAATTGTCAACATGATATTGCTTTGTGGGGTAAAACTCAAGAATGCTCAGAAGAATATTTCCATGAAAAGATACTGGATGAAGCTCAAATATTAAGGATATTCCACTAATTTCATGGAGTATAAAAGCCAAAACTTTAACCAATTGAGTATAATAAAAAATGGAATAATAAAAGAAATCACCAGGCATGCGATAGACCGCACAGACATGTTATTCCAACAGATAATAAATAACGGAACCAGGTTATGCGTAAACACACAGACATGATATTCTAACAGAATAATGAATAACGGAACCAGGTCAGGCGAAATTCGCACTGACAGGATGTTCCAATAGAATAATAAATAACGAAACTAGATCATGCGTAAACGTACAGACAGGATGTTCCAACAGAATAATAAAGAATGGAATAACAGAAGAATTTCACCATGTATGCGGTACTTCGCACAGACAGGTTATTCCAACATAATAATAAAGAATGGAATAACAGAAGAATTTCACCAAGTATAGGGCAATCCGCTTATACAGGTTATTCCAACAGAATAATAAAGAATGGAATAATAGAAGTTCTCTTCAGGAATACGAAAGAAATAATACCCCTTACCTTAAAAAGAAACTGGATACAGGAGTAGTGAAGTAGCAGAATACTTTTCTTCTTTCTCTCTATAGTTTCTCTCTCTAAAGTTTTAGTGAATTCGTAAGAAATAATGAAGGAATGAGCTTCTATTTATAGGAGAATAGAAAAGCACTGTGTAAGGATTTTTCTCATGGACTCAACAATTATGCCAATCACGGATGAAAAATTTGATAACCCAGGATGCCAATTTTCAAACCTCCAACCAATAAGAACAAAGCAAGGAATTATAAAACATATATATATAAACCACACATGTTTAAAAAAAATAATCAACCACCCGTAAATTCCAAAATCCAAACCCCTTTCATTTTTTCTTCCATATGTGGGCCCCACGTGTTCCCCTCCCACCAATATTTCATCATCACGGGTGGGTCCTACCATATAATATATATACTGAATAGCTTTGTACTGATTATTTTGAAAAATGGGTAAATGGGGGGTCCATAAAATAAGCAAAACTTCATAAAAATTACCTTAATAATTTTAACAACATTTATCACCTTTATCATAATTCATAATATTAATCGACCGGGTCATTCCCAAGAAAGAGGGAGCTTTTCAATAAGGATTTCTCCATATTGGCGCGCAATTAGGTGACCAAACCTCTCTTTGGCAGAACTTCTAGACATCGTTAATATTGCAAATAATACTATTAATAACTTTGTTATCTCAATTATTGATTTAATAATATATAAAAATAATGACAATAATTGAATCAAAACTGAGTGACTTCTCACGTAAGCATCAATAATCAATACCGTGTGCTATTATGCAACCACGCGTATTACTGTACTTTTAATACCGGGTGTTTCAACAGTTAACAGTAAAACTTCCGCCGTTATTTTCATAAAAAGATATTTTTGTCATTTTCTTAATCCAACAATAATTCCATTGTGGGGTCCACCAATGATTGTGCCGTTGTACGAATATTTCCTGTTAAAATGAATATTCCTCGACCAATCGAATATTATATAACAACTTGCGTACTTTGCAAAATTTATAAATATTATCCACAATTATAACATTATATCAAATTCATTCCATAATATTCAAAAATGATATTTATAGAAAATTCATTTTTATTCCTAAAAGTTGGGGTCTTACAACCTATCCCCTTCTTAAGAAATTTTGCCCTCAAAATTAGGGTACGTACCTGGTATGTCGAAGAGGTAAGGATACCTTGATTTCATTTCTGATTATAACTCCCAGGTCATTTCCTCAACATCGTGGTTTCTCCACAAAACTTTGAGTTGAGGTATAACCTTGGAGCGTAGAATATGTTCCTTCTTATCCAAGATTTGAACAGGAGCCTCTTAATACGTTAAGTCTTCCTCTATTTCGTCCAGTTCTAACTCATTAATGTGGTTCGGTCTTCCACATATTTATATAACATGGATATGTGAAAAACGTTATGAACATGAGACATAGTTGGCGGTAAATCGAGTTTATAAGCCACAGTTCCTACTCGATCGAGGATTAAAAATGGGCCAATGAATCAAGGATTGAGCTTTTCTCTCTTTCCAAATCTCGTAACTCCTTTCTATGGAGCAACATGTAACAACACATGATCTCCAATATCGAATTCCACGTCTTTTCGATGAAGATCAACATAACTCTTTTATCGATCTTGTGAGGTTTTTATATGTTGCCCGATCGTTTAAATCTTTTTCGTAGTCATATGTACCAACTCTGGTCCCAACAACGTTGCTTCACCCACCTCATCCCAGCATACTGGAGAACGACACTTTCTTCTATACAACAACTCAAATGGAGTCATGTCAATACTTGCTTGATAACTGTTGTTGTAGGAAAACTCCACCAATGGTATGAACTTATCCCAACTTCCCTTGAAGTCAAGGACACAAAGTCTTATTAAATCTTCCAGAGTTTGAATAGTCCTCTTTGATTGTCCATCCGTCTGAGGATGATATGCCAAACTAAATCATAAATCCGTGCCCATAGCTTTTTGCAAACTAACCCAAAATCGTGAAGTGAATCTTGAGTCTCGATCAGAAACTATGGATACTGGCATACCATGCAGTCTTATAATCTCGTTTATGTAAATACGAGCAAGACGTTCACGTGTATAAGTTTCTCGTGTTGGTAAGAAATGAGCAGACTTGATCAATCTATCAACAATGACCCAAATTGCATCTATGCCTTGAGAAACCTTGGGAAGACCAGTAACGAAATCCATGGTAATGTGCTCCCACTTCCATTCTTGAATTGCAAGTGGTTGCAATGGACCTTTTGGTACTTGATGTTCTGCCTTGACTCGTTGAAAAGTTAGAAACCTTGAGATAAACAGTGCCATCTCTCTCTTCATATTGCTCCACCAAAATGTATGACGAAGATCACGATACATTTTAGTACTCCTAGGATGGATTGCAAATGGTGTGTTGTGCGCCTCCATCATGATTTTATACTTTAAATCAGGGTCGTTAGGAATACAAAGTCTGGAGTTGAGTCGAAGTATTCCTTCTTCATCGATCCTTGCTTCCAGTATAGCACCTTCTTGCACTTTTTTCCTCATACGCATCAGCTCCAGATCTGTAGCTTGAGCAGCTTTAACTTTATCAATTAAAGTCGGTTCTACTCGTATATTCTCTATCATCACATGGGTCCCTGGAGTCTTTAACTCTATCTCCATCCTTTGCAAGTCACACAAAATGGGCCTTTGCGTTGACAATATCGCACTCGTACCCACATATGATCTTCTACTCAATACGTCAGCTACCACGTTCGTTTTTCCAGGATGGTATTGGATGGTATGATCATAATCTTTCAATAGTTCAAGCCAACGACGTTGTCTTATATTGAGTTCCTTTTGAGTGAAGAAATATTTGAGGCTTTTATGACCCGTAAAGATCTCCACTTTCTCCCTATACAAGTAATGTCTCTAAATTTTAAGTGTGAAGACACTAGCTACCAACTCTAGATCATGAGTAGGATAATTCCTCTCATATTTTTTGAGTTGCCGAGAGACATAGGCTATGAATTTCCTATGTTGCATAAGAATACATCCTAACCCTTTGCCCGAAGAATCACTGTAGATGACAAATCCCTCAGAGCCAGATGGTATTGTCAAAACAGGTCCTGAAATGAGTCTCCTCTTGAGTTCTTGAAAAATCTTCTCACATTCCTCGATCCAACCGAATTTTGTATCTTTTCGAGTTAGCTGAGTTAGTGGAGTAGCGATTCGAGAAAATCCTTCCACGAATCTCCGATAATAACCAGCTAAACTGAGAAAGTTACGTACATTGGTCACTAATTTAGGTTGCTCGTAGCTTTGAATAGCTTCAATCTTTGCTAGGTCAATAGATATTCCATGACTTGATACTAAGTGCCCAAGGAATGCTACTTTCTCCAACTAGAACTCACATTTCTTCAACTTGGCATAAAACTTGTTTTCACGAAGATTTTGGAGTATCAGCCTCAAGTGTTCCTCATGATCTTCAAAGCTTTTGGAATAAATAAGGATGTCATCAATAAAGACGACCATAAAGTGATCCAAATATTCCTTGAATACTTGGTTCATCATACCCATGAAGGTAGCAGGAGCATTAGTCAATCCAAAAGACATGACTAGGAATGCATAATGCCCGTATCGAGTTCTGAAAGCTATCTTTGGAATGTCAACGGTTCTAATCTTCAATTGGTGATATCTGGAACAAAGATCAATCTTTAAAAAGAATTTGTCGCCTTGCAACTGGTCAAACAGATCATCAATATGTGGCAATGGGTACCTATTTTTGATGGTGACATGATTCAACTCCCGATAATCAATACAAAGTCATATACTCCCATCTTTCTTCTTCACGAATAGAACAGGAGCACCCTAAGGAGAAGTACTGTGATGACTAAAGCCAATGTCTAACAATTCCTGCAGTTGGGTCTTTAACTCCTAAAGTTCAATAGGAGCCATGCGATATGGGGCTTTGGAAATGGGTTTTGTATCGGGTTCAAGGTCGATACAAAATTCAATTTCACGCTCTGGGGGTAGGCCAGGAAGTTCTTCAGGGAATACGTCAGAAAATTTATTAACAATAGAAATATCATTCAAAACTGACGTATTTTTGTTTAGATCCGTGACATGAGCTAAGAAAGCTTGACATCCATTTTTTAATAAACGAATAGCTTTATGGCTTGAGATGACAATGATTGATTTTAATGGTTTGGTTGCTTGAATTCGCATAATAAGTTGGTTAGGAATATGAAAGCTAACAACCTTACAAAAATAATCAATTTTTGCATGATGAGTAGTTTACCGATCAATCCCTAGAATCACATCAAATGCAAGTATTTTCAAAGAAATAAGATCGACAAGTAACGCGCGGTTGCCGATTTGAACTAAACAAGACTTATAAACAGTGGATGTAATGAAGGTTTCTCCCAACGGAGTTTCAACAGATAAGTCAAAGTCTAATTTCTCTGGAGTCAAATTTAAACGTTGAGCGCAAGTAGGAGAAATAAAAGAATGGGTAGAACTGGTATCAAATAAGGTATAGACTTCGCTAGAGTTTATGATAAGCTTACCCGTGATGAACTCGTTCGGGTTCCTTACTTTCTGGGAGGTCACAACAAACGCTCTCCCTTGAACTACCAGCTTTGAATTTTCTAGGATGGCCTTTGGTGCCTCCATCCTAGCTGAACTTGTCTTCGGTGAACGATAAAATTAGGCTAGGTGACCTTCTCTTCCACAATTATAACATGCTTTGGACGACATCGCGCAGTTTGGACTAATGTGTCCCTCCCCTCCACATTTAAAGCATATGATAGGTGATCGTTCTCCTTCCTTAACAACGGGTGCTGGTGCTGACGTCTTTCCATCATTGTTGAATCTCCTCTTCTTGAAATGTCCATTCTTATTGTTTTGGCCCTGATTACCACCAAAGTGGTTACCATTTCTGGCCTGTTGATTCCCTCCTCGCTTGTTATCACCGCTTCAATGACTGCTCTCACTGGTATTATCATTTTGCCGGCTGCCCTCTTTTAGTTGGGTTGACTCATTATCGCGCTCCAATAACTGAGCCCTATTAATAACATCTGAATACAAACACAATTTATAAGAGATAAGATATTGACGTATCTCGGGTTTCAAACCTCTTAGAAATATTCATGTCATTCTCTCCTCATTATCAACCAAATGGGACGCAAACCGGGACAACTTGGCAAACTTGGCTTCGTAATGCGACACGGTCATGTTGTTTTGTTCCGGCTTGATGAACTCTACCTCTTTCATGTGACGAATACTTTCGGGAAAGTACTTTTCGTTGAACAATTCTTGGAACTTCTCCCAAGTCATCTTCAGTGCGGCAGGTTGAGTACGTTTTACAAATTCCCACCAGTAATCTGCCTCTGCACGCAACATGAAGGTGGAAAAGGGAACCTTTTGCTCCTCGTAGCATCCCAAGACATCAAATATCTTGCAAATCTGCTTTATCCATGTCTCCGCCTTAAGTGGTTTTGGCTCTCCAAAGAACTCCGGTGGTCCCAGTTCCTTGAACTGCTTAGCGATGACCGTCCAAGAGTTGCTAGTGTTTCCACCTGTATTTTGGACAGGAGCCACTCTTGCCTGATGTTACATGAATTGCATAAAGCCTCTGAACATTCCATCGTTGATCATTTGGTCAGTGTTGTTGTTTGCCTGAGGATTATCGATTTCCTGATGCACATTATCCTAATTATTGATCTATGGAGACTCAACGGTCTCTTGTGCTCCATTGATATTCTCAACATTCTCGAATGTCATTTTTAAATACTACCACAAAACAAGGGTTAAATAATATATCACATATTATCCCTATACTCCGACTGACCAATTAAATACCAAATAAACTTAGGTAGGTCATATTAGCGAAAGAATTCTCCGTCTCTCCCCTCCTAGTTCTTATCTCACATTTCAGCCAGGGATCATATCCCTAAGCTTTGATACCAACTGTGACACCCCCAAAATAGGTATACATCACCTATTCTGTGTCGCCAAATATATGGTACAGAATACAAATACAAACTTGAATATACAACATGAGCTGTGAGTTTAATACAAATATTATCTTCTAGACTGTATTCAAACTCAAAATAAGTCCTCAATACATTTATTAACACACTATTTTATAGAATAGTGAGGACTACTAATGCTATCCTCTAGATCGTCACTCCGTTCCCCGACTAGTCCTTGCTACGTTCTCATTTTCTCAAGAGAACAATGAAAGCAAAAGGGTGAGCTCAACTAGCCCAGTAAGAAATATTATGACTAAGATAATGTTGAATAAATTATCCTTAGCCTTCAATAGTGTTAAACTGATACAATATAACAAACATCAAGTTTAACTGCAGCGAAACAAGCAATCCATTAAAAGAGTTAAGAAGAGAATAAAATCTACTATCTTTTATGATTTAAATAGGTTTTTCATCACATTTATCGCTGGGACTCAGCTTAATAAATAATCCACATCATCCCTACACTACGGCCAATGATATTCATAAGTATCACAACCACAAATTATCCATGCACTACGGGCCAAGGATATTCGTGTATTCATCAATGGTCATGATCATGCCAACAACTATCCATCAATGCACTACAGACCAATGAGGACTTTTACCACATCATTTGTAACATTACGTCATGATTATACCGAATAATCCCTGGTCATAATCATACCAAGTCCATCTATGCACAACAGGCCACAGATGACTTTCAACATAATATAAACATGAGGATGATGACAATGATATAATAATTCAATAAAATAAGTTCAAGAATTAAATTAACCAGGAACCAATAACGTCCAAATTGTCAACATAATATTGCTTTATGAGGTAAAACTCAAGAATGCTCAGAAGAATATTTCCATGAAAAGATACTGGATGAAGCGCAAATATCAATGATATTCCACTAATTTCATGGATTATAAAAGCCAAAACTTTAACCAACTGAGTATAATAAAAAAATGGAATAACAAAAGAAATCACCATGCATGTGATAGACCGCACAGACAAGTTATTCCAACAGAATAATAAATAACGGAACCAGGTCATGCGTAAACGCACAGAAAGGATATTCCAACAGAATAATGAATAACGGAACCAGGTCAAGCAAAATTCGCACCGACAGGATGTTCCAACAGAATAATAAATAACAGAACCAGGACATGCATTTATGGCGACGATTTTTTGGGGATATATCGACGGTTCACCCGTACCGTCGTCATAACTGACTGTGTACAACACAGCTGTGTATATACATATAACCCATATATATATATATATATATATATATATATATATATATATATATATATATATATATATATATATATGGGAAAAATGTACGTACACAGTAGGCTATGACGACGATTTTTTGGGTTATAGCGACAGTTTCACCCATCGTAATAGTTATTTTTGGCTATAGTAACAATTTACCATCGCCATAGTCCAACAAAATTTTCACCATAGCCCTACTGTGAGACCCCAAATTTTATGAATAAAGATTTAAATTTCTCGAAATATATTTTTGAATATTATGGCGTGGATTTGATATAATGTTATAGTTGTGGGTAATATTTATAAATTGCAAAGTAAGTAAGTGGTTATATAATATTCGATTGGTCGGAGAATATTCGTACTTTGGTACAATCATTCATGGACCCCATATCGGAAGTATTGTCGTAGTTAGAAATGACAGAATTATCTTTTTATAAAAATAACGACGGAAGTGTTACCGTTAAAACTGTTGAACTACCCGGTAGTAAAAGTACAGTAATACGCGTGGTTGCATAGTAGCACACGGTATTGATTATTGATGCTAACGTGAGAAGTCACTCAGTTATACTCAATTATTGCTAACAGTAATTGATGCATCATATCTCTCATATTATTGATTCGATTATTGTCACAGTATCATCTGCATAATATGTTATATTATTAAATCAATAATTGAGATGGCAAAGTTATTCATATTATTATTTGCAATATTGATAATGTCTAGAAGTTCTGTCAAGGAGAGGTTTGATCACCTAATTGCGCGCCAATAAGGAGAAATCCTTATCAAAAAGTCGTCTCTTTTCTGGGAACGACCTGGTTGTTAAATATTGTGAGTTATAATATTAATGATGAATAAGTTCATGTTGATTAAAGATGAAATTGATAGTTTTATTGTGTGAGAATTATTAGTGTTAGTGGAAATCGGCATTTATTTCGATAATAATTAATGTCTGTAGGTTATATTGACCAATCGGGTATTCGGGACACTTTTTGTGTCGGAGTACTATTCATGAGTTACTATTCACGAGTTACTATTCACCCGATTACTATTCACTATAGTATTATTCACTCGGGTATTTGGGATACTTTTTGTGTTGGAGTACTATTCACGAGTTACTATTCACCCAATTACTATTCAGTCTAGTATTGTTCACTCAGGTATTTGGGACACTTTTCGTGTCGGGATACTATTCACGGGGTACAATTCCCAAAGTACTATTCACGGGATACTATTCACCCGAAAAATATATTTTTTTCGGTCCAAATTATTTTTTGGGTACAATATTATTCCATGAGGAGATGTGCTAATTTTTCAGACCGTTGGTTAAAATTATAATAGTAAATCAATATGGATCGTTGGTTTAAAGTTTTAATAATAAATCAATATGGATCGCTGGTTTAAAGTTTTAATAGTAAATCAATATGGATCGCTGGTTTAATGTTTTAATAGTGAATCAGTATGGACCGTTCGTTTAAAAGTAAATCAATCTGGACCGTTCATGAATTAGTTACTATTCAGTCCATTCTCCTATAAATATAAGCTTATTCCTTCATTATTTCTTACAAATTCACTGAAACTCTAGAGAGAGAAATTATAGAGAGAAAGAAGAAGAGAAGTCTGCTACCTCACTTTTCCAATATTCAGTTCTTCTAAGGTAAGGGGTATTATTTCTTTCGTATTCATGAAGAGAACTGCTGTTATTCCATTCTTTATTATTATGTTGGAATAACTTGTCTATGCGAAGTACCGCATACATGGTGAAATTCTTCTGTTATTCCATTCTTTTTCATTCTGTTGGAATATTCTGTCGGTGCGTATTACGCCTGACCTGGTTCCATTAATTATTATTCTGTTGGAATAACCTGTGTGGTCTATCGCATGCATGGTGATTTCTGTTGTTATTCCATTCTTTATTATTCTATTGAAATATCCTGTCGGTGCAAATTTTGCCTGACCTGGTTTCGTTCTTTATTATTCTGTCAGAATATCCTGTCTGTGCTTTTACGCATGACCTGGTTCTATTCTTTATTATTTTGTTGGGAATAGCCTATCTGTGCAGTCTATCGCACGCATAGTGAATCCTTCTGTTATTCCATTCTTTATTACTCTATTGGAATAACCTGTCTATATTGATTGCCACATGCATGGTGAATGATCCTTTGTATTCATTCCTTATTAAATTATGGAAATGATCTGTTTACGTGGATTATGATGAAAGTCATAATATAAGCATTGGACTGTTGATTATGATAAAAGTCATAATAAAAGCATTGGACTGATGAAAATCATGGGTATATGTAGTATTAATAAGTGTTATGATGAGTTATGTTGGTTATTATGTGAAAACATGAAAGTTTCTTAGAAATCACAAAGGGTTGAAAATCAGATTTTTGTGAAAATGGAACATGAAATTCAATTAACCATATCTCCTATTATATTTTGAATTTTTTAGTGCGATTAAGTTCTAGATCTATGAGTTTTCTAACTTATCCAAGTGGAATCACTGGAAAAGGTATTGTAGATTTTCGTGTGGATTGATTTTAGCAAAGGAGTCAAAAACTGCAAAGTACCAAAAAGCTATTGCCCAAAAATTTAAAAGGGCATTTTCGGCCACTTAGTTTGTGAAATAAATTCAGGCCTTTTGGGACAACATGAAAATATATGGTATAAAGTATCTCCTGTCTAAAAATGAGCTCATTCCGACTTAAAATGAGCAAGTTATGACTATTTCAATATTTAGATTTTTCCGATGAAAAACGTTATAACCGGAGTTCTATAACTCCGATGACCATGAAATTTAAACTAAAAGCTCACGTTGTGACGCTCCCCCAAAATAGATATACATCACCCATTTTGAGTCCTCAATAACATGGTACAGAAACAACTACAACTTCAATATTACAATTGTCGTACAAAATACGACAACACATACACTGTGAGTTTAAATACAAATATTGTCATCTAGACAATATCCATACCCAGATAAAGTCCTCATTATAATTATTGATACACTATTTTACAAAATAATGAGGACTACTAAAATCACTGTCTTGAACCATCACTCCACACCACGACTAGTTCCTGTTATATTCTCGCCTCCTGAGAAGAAAAAATAGAACAAAAAGGAAAAGGGTGAGCTCAACTAGCCCAGTAAATAATATTATGACTAATATAATGTACAACAAATTATCGTTAGTCTTCAACAAAAAAAATCTGATAGAATACAACAGACAACAAGTTTTAGAACAACAACTGCAGCAGAAACAATAATTCATTAGAAGAGTTAAGTAGAGAATGAAATCTACTAACATCTATGAATTTAAAAGTCCATCAACAATATTTTATCCTTGTAACATAAATCAATATTCATCTTGAATCAACTATTCATCTTTGCATTACAGGCCAAAGATATTCATCAGTCGGTCATGTTCATCTCAACACATGTTCATCTTTGCACTACGGGCCAAAGATATTCATCAATTGGTCATGTTCATCTCAACACCGGTTCATCTTTGCACTACGGGCCAAAGATATTCATAAGAAAATCAACCATCTTTGCACTACAGGCCAAATATATTCAGTAATGTCATCATTTAGGACTGAGGATGATAAAAAATGTTTTAAAGAAAACGAATCCAGTGAAACAAAAGAACAAATATTAAGGATTCGTACATTAACCAAACCGAGTTCAAAAATAATTCATAAATAATAATAGTGATGTAAAATTCAAGAATGATTAAAACATGGATACAATCAAAGCCAATATCCATAATAGATAATCTTGGACACATAAAAGAAAATTTAATTTTTCTGTGAATAATGTCGTATTTGTGAATAGTGCCATATACGTGAATAGTACTGTATATGTGAATAGTAACTTCGATACAAAAAGATAGAACTTTCACAAGAAAAATCATCATGCTTCCTGAATAGTACTCGTGAATAGTAACTCATAAATAGTAACTCGTGAATAATAACTCATAAATAGTAACTCGTGAATAGTAACTCATGAATAGTAACTCTGACATAAAAAGATCAGAATTTCACAAGAAAAATCTTACTAATATTCCGGCATAATGATATTAGAAGAAATTATATCATTTTAATAAAAATAATATCCCTTACCTCGGAAAGACAGTACTTCTGACTGTAATACTGAATATAGTGCTGAAGAGAACTTGCACCGTATAGCAACATTCAAAGTATCAAAATACTCACTAGAATACGCTCGATAATATAGAGAGAGAAGTAGAGTGAAAACTTCAGTTTCTGGCGTGTTTTTCAATTCTAACCTAAGCACCCTATTTATAGAAAAATGCTTAGAACACCGAAATAGAAAATTGAATATAATAATATATTTATAACCAAATTTTTCTTAGCCCACCACATCAAAAACACATTTTCCACACAAATGCACCAAAAATGAAAAACATGTTTTAAACAATTTTTGTAACAAAATCAATTCAGACTCAATAATCCAGAACTTCAATAATTCATAATAAATAGCCCTTTTTATCAGAAAAATTTTAATCGCATGTCCTTTCCATATGAAATTCCATTCTCTACAACTTTGCAGAAGAAAGTTTTTCCAAATTCCAAATAAAAATTGACCGAAATCCACATACGGATGATTTTGCAGGCTATAATCTAATTTCAGTCAAAAATTGTGTCCACCAACACACAAAACATGTGTTAAACATTTAATGCCACAAAAATACTCTTCCTCCTCATTTATTCATATATCCCATATTCATTGTAAAATATCACCATTAAAATATAATAATAAATTATTTTATCAGAAAAGATAAAATACCAATTTTCAACAGTTGTCACATCAAAAAATTTCTCCATCTATATTCACATAAAATGAATATTTTCCTCATCATTAAAAATCAATAATTAATTATTCACAAATAATATTACAGAATCACATTACTGACAACCAGACAGTTCCCAGGAAAGAGGGGGCCTTCCGGTAATGATTTCTTCTTACTGGCGCACAATTATTAAATAACCTCTCCTTAGACAGAACTTTCAAGACATTGCCAATAATATTATCTAATAATGTTATTCAGATAATATGAATTATTGCTCCGATAATGGAAAATACTGTGTAGTGGCAATTATTGAAACAACAATAACATAAAATATCAACGTAGCAATTATTGAATCAATAAAATAAAATATTGAACAGTAATTACTGTAATAATTATTGAGTAGTGCCTTCTTACATAAGAATCAATAATTGGTGCAATACCGTGTGCTACTGTGTCTTAACCACCGAGTATTTCAACAGTATTAACGGTAACAACTACGCCGTTATTTATAAACAACTTATACTTTTCATTTTCTTTATCCAATCGCTTTCTGTTATGGGGCCCACACAAGGCTGCGCCGTCGTACGAATATTCCCCGACAGCAAGAATATTTCACAACCAACCGAATATTCCCCGACAATAATGAATATTTTATAACCATTTGCTTATTTTGTAAAATTTGCGCATTTTACCCATAACTGACCACATTAATCAAATCAACCCTTACTATTTCAAAATAATAAATAGAGGAAATTTCATTTTATTAAAAAAAATAATTTGTGGTCTTACAATCTCCTCTCTTTATGAAATTTCATCCTCGAAATTGACGTACGTACCTGGTGTTTCGGAAAGGTGAGAATACCTCGCTTTCATTTTTGTTTTCAACTCCCAGTTCATTTCTTCAATAACATGGTTCCTCCACAAAACCTTAACTTGTGGTATGACCTTTGTGCGTAGGACATGCTCCTTCCTATCCAAGATCTTGACAGGTACCTCCTCGTACGTTAAGTCTTCGGCTATCTCGTCCAGTTCTAACTCAATAGCGTGGTTCTAGTAGTCCACATATTTACCTAATATCGATACGTGAAAAAAAATGTTATGAACACGCGACATACTTGGCGGTAAAACGAGTCTATAGGCCACAGTTCCTATTCGATCGAGGATTTCAAATGGATCAATAAATCAAAGGTTTGAGCTTTTCTCTCTTCATCAAATCTTACTTCTAGAATAACGCCTTCCTGCACTTTCTTCTTTATATTCATCAGCTCCGGTGTGTAGC
Source organism: Panax japonicus (assembly GCA_020205505.1). Classification (NCBI taxonomy): domain Eukaryota; kingdom Viridiplantae; phylum Streptophyta; class Magnoliopsida; order Apiales; family Araliaceae; genus Panax; species Panax japonicus. The sequence continues at coordinate 45,140,851 of CM035098.1, forward strand.
TTGAGCGGTTTTAACTTTATCGATTAAAGTAGGTTCTACTCGTATATCATCACGTGGGTCCGTAGATTCTTTAACTCTATCTCTATCATTTGTAAGTTATATTAAATGGGTCTGTGACAATATCGCACTCGTACTCGTTTACGATCTTTTACTCAACACGGCAGCTACCGCGTTCGCTTTTCGAGGATGGTATGGTCGGAACATGTGTCGAAATGAGTCTCCTCTTGAGTTCTTTGAAGCTCTTCCACATTTCTTACTCCATTCGAATTTGTATCTCTACAAGTCAGCTGAGTTAATGGAGTAGCGATTCAAGAAATCCTTCCACAAATCTCCGATAGTAACCAACTAAGCCTAGAAAGCTACGTATTTCGATTACTAACTTAGGTTGCTCTCAACTGTGACTCATATCCCAATCTTGGATAGCACGTCACAATGACACCTATCAGTTTATTATCACACGAATATGGCATCCCCTACGGAGAGTCTGGCTTCGGTGCATTCCACAAAAGAAGTCACTAGATAGAGGCTCAGATACAAACTTCTTTAGTTGGGTTTTTAACTCCTGAAGTTCAATAGGAGCCATTTGATATGAGATTTTAGAAATGGGTTTTGTACTGGGTTCAAAGTCGATACAAAATTCAATATCACGCTTTGGGAGTAAGTCAGGGAATTCTTCAGGAAATACGTCAGGAAATTTACTAACAACAGAAATATCATTCAAATCTGACGTATTTTTGTTCAAGTCCATGACATGGATAAGAAAACTTGACATCCGTTTTTTAATAAAAGAATGGCTTTATAGCTTGATATTAAAGAGTTTGACTTCAATGGTTTGGTTGCTTGAATTCGAATAACAGGTTGCTTAGGAATATGAAAACTAACAACCTTACGAAAGCAATCAATTTGGCATGATGAGTAGTTAACCAATCAATCCTTAAAATCATATCAAAAGCAAGTATCTTTAAAGAGATAAGGTCAACAGGTAATGTGATGGTGCCAACTTGGATCAAACAAGATTTATAAACAGTGGATGTAACAAAAGTTTCTCCTAACGGAGTTTCCACAGATAGGTCAAAGTCTAATTTCTCCGGAGTCAAGTATAAAAGTTGAGCGCAAGCAAGAGAGAAAAAACAATGGGTAGAACCGGTATCTAATAAGGTATAAACTTCACAAGAATTTATGATTAGCTTACCCGTGATCACCTCATTTGGGTTCCTCACATTTTGACTAGTCACAACAAACGCTCTTCTGGGAACCGTTGACTTTGAATTTTCTGGGACAGCCTTTTGAGTCACCATCCCCCCTGGACTTGGTTTCGCTATAGTACAATCTCGAGCGATATGTCCTTCCTTTTCACAATTATAACATACCTTGAACTGTTGTGGGCAGTTTGGACTGATATGTCTTTCTTTCCCGTACTTATAGCATATGACCGGCGGTCGTTCTTCTCCCTTGGAACCAGTTGCTGTGCTGACGTCTTCACATGATCGTTGTTGAATCTCCTCTTTTTAAAATCTCCCACCGACTCGCTTCTTCTATTTTCATGGCCATGATTACCACCAGAGTGGTTACCATTTTTGTCCGTCTTTTTCTTTCTTCGCTAGTTATCGCTATTCTGACGACTGCTATCTTCGGTATGATCCTGGTTATGGTCCCTCAGTTGAACGTACTCTTTATCTCGCTCTAACAATTGAGCCCTGTTGACAACATCTGAATAGAGAGAAAATTTATGAGAAATGAGAAATTGACGTATGTCGGGTTTCAAACCTCTCAAAAGCATCCGCGTCATACGTTCCTCATTCTCCACCAAATGAGGTGAAAACCTGGATAACTCTGCAAACTTTGCCTCGTACTGGGAAACCGTCATGTTATTTTGTTCCAGTGTAATGAACTCCAATTCCTTCATATGACGAATACTTTCAGGAAAGTACTTGTCATTGAACAGTTTCTGAAACGTCTCCCATGACATGCTGAGTGCAGTTGGATGGGTACGCTTCACATATTCTCACTAGTAATCTGCCTCATTACGGAACATAAAGGTGGCGAATGGAACCTTTTGTTCTTCCTTGCATCCCAAGACATCGAATATCTTGGTAATTTGTTTAACTCACGTCTCCGCCTTAATCAGATCCGGCTTTCCACAGAATTCTGGTGGTCCCAACTCTTTGAACTGCATGGCTGTGACAAACCGTGCGTTGTTATCATTTCTAATTGTATTTTGAACACGAGTCTCCCTCGTCTGATTTTGTATGAACTACAAAAAGCTTCTAAACATTCTGTCGTTCATCATCTGCTCAGTGGTGTTGTTCACAGGAGAAACATTGCCAGCCTATTGCACGTTCTCCTCATTGGTGAGTACAGTCGTCTCCACGGTCTCATTTACTCCATTGTTAACATTCTCAGTCGACATTCTCAAATACTTCCATAAAACAAGGGTTAATTAAAGAAATCAACATATCACATAATATCCCTATATACTGACCAACCAACAAATAAGCTTAGGTAGGACACACTAGCGAAGGATTTACTCGTTTCTCCCCTCCTAGTTCTATTCCCCGATCTCCGCCAGAGATCATATCCCTAAGCTCTGATACCAACTGTGATGCCCCCCAAAATAAGTATACATCACCCATTTTGAGTCGTCAATAACATGGTACAGAAACAACTACAACTTCATTATTACATTGTCATACAAAATACGACAACACATACACTGTGAGTTTAAATACAAATATTGTCATCTAGACAATATTCATACCCAGATAAAGTCCTCATTATAATTATTGATATAAATTTTACAAAATAGTGAGGACTACTAAAACCACTGTCTTGAACTATCACTCCACACCCCGACTAGTTCCCGTTATATTCTCGCCTCCTGAGAAGAAAAAATGGAACAAAAGGGAAAAGGGTGAGCTCAACTAGCCCAGTAAAGAATATTATGACTAATAGAATGTACAACAAATTATAGTTAGTCTTCAACAGGGAAAAATCTGATAGAATACAACAGACAACAAGTTTTAGATCAACAACTGCAGCGAAAACAACAATTCATTAGAAGAGTTAAGTAGAGAATGAAATCTACTAGCATCTATGAATTTAAAAGTCCATCATCAATATTTTATCCCTGTAACATAAATCAATATTCATCTTGAATCAAATATTCATCTTTGCACTACCGGCCAAAGATATTCATCAGCTAGTCATGTTCATCTCAACACATGTTCATTTTTGCACTACGGGCCAAAGATATTCATCAATTGGTCATGTTCATCTCAACACCTGTTCATCTTTGCACTACGGGCCAAAGATATTCATAAGAAAATCAACCATCTTTGCACTACAGGCCAAATATATTCAGTAATGTCATCATTTAGGACTAAGGATGATGAAAAATATTTTAAAGAAAACGAATCCAGTGAAATAAAAGAACAAATATTAAGGATTCGTACTTTAACCAAACCGAATTCAAAAATACATCATAAATAATCATAGTGAAGTAAAATTCAAGAATGATCAAAACATGGATACAATCAAAGCTAGTATCCATAATAGATAATCTTGGACACATAAAAGAAAATTTAATTTTTCTGTAAATAGTATCGTATTTGTGAATAGTGCCATATACGTGAATAGTACTGTATACGTAAATAGTAACTCCGACACTAAAAGATAGAACTTTTACAAGAAAAATCATCATGCTTCGTGAATATTACTCGTGAATAGTAACTCGTGAATAGTAACTCATAAATAGTAACTCGTGAATAGTAACTAATGAATAGTAACTCATAAATAGTAACTCGTGAATAGTAACTCTGACATAAAAAGATCAGAATTTCACAAGAAAAATCTTACCAATATTCCGGCATAATGATATTAGAAGAAATAATATCATTTTAATAAAAATAATACCCATTACCTCGGAAAGACAGTACTTCTGACTGTAATACTGAATATAGTGCTGAAGAGAACTTGCACCGTATAGCAATATTCAAAGTATCAAAATACTCACTAGAATACGCTCGATAATATAGAGAGAGAAGTAGAGTGAAAACTTCAGTTTCTGGCGTGATTTTCAATTCTAACCTAAGCACCCTATTTATAGAAAAATACTTAGAACACCAAAATAGAAAATTGAATATAATAATATATTTATAACCAAATTTTCCTTAGCTGACCACATCAAAAACACATTTTCCACACAAATGCACCAAAAATGAAAAACATGTTTTAAACAATTTTTGTAACAAAATCAATTCAGACTCAATAATCCGGAGCTTCAATAATTCATAATAAATAGCCCTTTATCAGAAAAATTCGAACCCCATGTCTTTTTCATAGGAAATTCCATACTCTACAACTTTGCAAAAGAAATGTTTTCCAAATTGCAAATAAAAATTGACCGAAATCTACATACAGTCGATTTTGCAGGCTATAATCAAATTTCAGTCAAAAAATTGTGTCCACCAACACACAAAACATGTGTTAAACATTTAATGCCACAAAAATAATTTTCCTCCTCATTTATTCATATATCCCACATTCATTGTAAAATATCACCATTAAAATATAATAATAAATTATTTTATCAGAAAAGATAAAATATCAATTTTTAACAATTGTCACATCAAAAATTTTCTCCATCTATATCCACATAAAATGAATATTTTTCTCATCATAAAAAATCAATAATTAATTATTCACAAATAATATTATAGAATCACATTACTGACAATCATGCAGTTCCCAGGAAAGAGGGGGCCTTCCGGTAAGGATTTCTCCGTACTGACGCGTAATTAAATAACTTCTCCTTAGACAGAACTTTCTAGACATTGCCAATAATATTATCTAATAATATTATTCAGATAATATGAATTATTGCTCCGATAATAGAAAATATTGTGTAGTGGCAATTATTGAAATAACAATAACATAAAATATCAACGTAGCAATTATTGAATCAATAAAATAAAATATTGAACAGTAATTACTATAACAATTATTGAGTAGTGCCTTCTTATTTAAGAATCAATAATTTGTGCAATACCGTGTGCTACTGTGTTTTAACCACCGAGTATTTCAACAGTATTAAAGGTAACAACTACGCCGTTATTTATAAACTATTTATACTTGTCGTTTTCTTTATCCAATCGCTTTCTGTTATGGGGCCCACACAAAGCTGCGCCGTCATACGAATATTCCCCGACAGCAAGAATATTTCACAACCAACCGAATATTCCCTTACAATAATGAATATTTTATAACCACTTGTTTATTTTATAAAACTTACGCATTTTACCCATAACTGACCACATTAATCAAATCAACCCTTACTATTTCAAAATAATAAATAGAGGAAATTTCATTTTATTAAAAAACAATTTTGGGGTCTTACACACGTTAACATGTGTAAGATCCTGCCATGATTTGAGAATTTTTGGAGTTCAACTTGAGGTAGTTAATTTCTTAAGGAATTAATTAGAAATTAATTTTTGAAAAATACTTAAGGGAGATGAAAAATTATAAACAATTACTTGTTGTGTATGAAATATATGTATATATGTTTGGACAAAGGATAGAAAAATAATATGTTGATTTGGTAATTTTTCATGAAAATGGTTTAGTTACAAACATATGAGTTAAAATATGTTATGTGAAGTTGAAGAATTAGTAAATAGGATTTTAGGGCTTGAAAATCCTGTATAAGGTATATGCAGATTTTTGATGAATGATTTGATCATTGGTGATAAAATCTTATGAGTATGACATTTTTGAATGATTAGATGCATTATTTGGTAAAGTGTAAACAATTGAAATAAATTGTTTATAAGTTTAAGAAGTGATTAAAATATTACTATAATATTAATAATATTAGATTATGAGTTTATTAAGTGATTGATAACATTTGGATAAATTTAAAGTCTTTAATATTTATCCTTATTTTTGTTTGATTAATGCTTATATCATTGTCATCATCCTCATGCTTATATTTTGATAAAAGTCATCTTTGGCTTACGTGCATGGATGGACTTGGTATGATTATGACCAGGGATTATTCGTTATAATCATGACCGTAATGCAACGAATGATGTGGTAAAAGTCCTCATTGGCCGGTAGTGCATTGATGGATAGTTTTTGGTATGATTATGACCAGGGATTATTCGGTATAGTCATGACCATTGATGATTTAATGAATATCCTTGGCCTGTATGTAAGACCCCAACTTTTTAATAAAGATGATTTTTCTATAAATATCATTTTTGAATATTATAGAATGAATTTGATATAATGTTATATTTGTGGGTAATATTTACAAATTTGTCAAAGTACGCAAGTTATTTTATAATATTCGATTGGTCGGGGAATATTCGTTTTAACAGGGAATATTCGTACAACGGCGCAATCATTGGTGGACCCCACAACAAAATTAATGTCAGATTGAGAAAATGACAAAAATATTTTTATGAAAATAACGACGGAAGTTTTACCGTTAATACTGTTGAACTACTCGGTAGTAAAAGTACTGTGACGCCCCTAAAATAGGTATACATCACCCATCTTGAGTCGCCAAAAATTTGGTACAAAATTCAAATACAAACTAATAATACAGCAGTCGTGTAAAATACGACAAAACATACGCTGTGAGTTTAAATACAAATATTTTCTTCTAGACAATATCCACTCTCCGAATAAGTCCTCTTTACAATTATTGTCACACTATTTAACAGAATAGTGAGGACTACTAGCTAATACTATCATCCGGAACATCACTCCATTCCCCGAGTCGTCCCAACTACGTTCTTATTTCCTGAAGAGAACAGTGAAAGAAAGAGTGAGCTCAACTAGTCCAGTAAGAAATATTATGACTAAGATAATGCAGGATAAAATATCATTAGCCTTCAACAATGTTAAACTGATAAAATACAGTAGGCATCAAGTTTAACTGCAGCGGATCAAGCAATCCATTAAAATAGTCAAGTAGAGAATAGAATCTACTATCTTTTATGATTTAAAAAGTTTTTCATCACTTTTATCGCTGAGACTCAGCTTAATAAATAATCCACATCATCGAATCATCCCTGCACTACAGGCCAAGGATATTCTTTAGTATCACGACCACGAATTATCCACGCACTACGGGCCAAAGATAATCGTGTTTTCATCAACGGTCCTGATCATGTCATAAAACAATTCATCTTTGCTCCCTTGGCCGAAGAGAATCCATAGCCATAATCATACCAAAAACTATCCATCAATGCACTACGGGCCAATGAGGACTTTTTCTACATCATTTGTAACATTACGGTCATGATTATACCGAACAATCCCTGGTCATAATCATACCAAGTCCATCTATGCACTACAGGCCACAGATGACTTTCAACAAAATATAAACATGAGGATGATGATAATGATATAAGAATTCAATAAAACAAGTTCAAGAATTAATTTATTCAGGAACTAATATCGTCCACATTGTCAACATGATACTGCTTTGTAGAGTAAAATTCAAGAACGCTCAAAAGAATATTTCCATGAAAAATACTGGATGAAGCGCAAATATCAAGGATATTCCACTAATTTCATGGAGTTTAGAAGTCAAAATTTTAACCAACTAAGTATAATAAAGAATGGAATAACAAAAGAAATTACCATGCATGCGGTACTTCGCACAAACAGGTTATTCCAACAAAATAATAATAACGGAACCAGGTCATGTGAAATTCACACCGATAGGATATTCCAACAGAATAATAAAGAATGAAATAACAACAGAAATCACCATGCATGCGGTACTTCGTATAGACAGGTTATTCCAACAGAATAATAAAGACAGAATAATAAAGACGGAACTAGGTTCGGTGTAAAACACACAGACAGGATATTCCAACAGAATAATAAAGACAGAATAATAAAGACGGAACCAGGTCCGGTGTAAAACACACCGACAGGATATTTCAACAGAATAATAAAGACGGAACCAAGTCCGGTATAAAACACGCAGAAAGGATATTCCCACAGAATAATAAAGACGGAATAATAAAGACGGAACCAGGTCTGGTGTAAAACACACAGACAGGATATTCCTACAGAATAATAAAGACAGAATAATAAAGACGAAACCAGGTCCGGTGTAAAACACACAGACATGATATTCCAACAGAATAATAAAGACGGAACCAGGTCCGGTATAAAATAAACAGATAGGATGTTCCAACAGAATAATAGAAGAATGTCACCAAGTATAGGGTAGTCCGCTTATACAGCTTATTCCAACAGAATAATAAAGAAACAGAATAACAGAAGTTCTCTTTGGATACAATAAATAATATCCCTTACTGTAAAAGAAACTGGATATAGAAAAAAAAAGTTAGCAGACTTCTCTTGTTATTTCTCTCTATAACTTTCTCTCTCTAGAGTTTAGTGAATTCGTAAGAAAATAATGAAGGAATGAGCTTCTATTTATAGAAAAATGGAATGCATAGTAACTAACTCATGAACGGTCCAGATCGATAACTTTAATCTGACGGTCCATATTTAAAGCAAAATCTTTTAAATAAAATATAATATATTCTATTTATAATCTAATAAAACGAAAAACTTTATAAAAAGATTTTACTATGCAAAATAATATGCAACACTATACATTATAAAATATAATCTAATCTAATTATTATCAAATAAAACGAATAACTTTATAAAAGTATTCTGTTTTATATAAAAAGATTTTACTATTAGCATAATAAAGCGAATAACTTTATAAAAGTATTCTTTTTTATATAAAAAGATGTTTCTGTTTTATTACGTTAATAATACTAATAAAACAAAACTTATAAATCAACAATAATTGAATCAAATAATGTGAGATACTATGCAACAACTATTGTAGCAATAATTGAACAAAACTGAGTGACTTCTCACATAATTATCAATAATCAATACCGTGTGCTACTATGCAACCAAGCGTATTACTGTACTTTTACTACCGAGTAGTTCAACAGTATTAACGGTAAAACTTTCGTCGTTATTTTCAATAAAATATTTTTGTCATTTTCTCAATCCGACAATAATTCAGTCGTGGGGTCCACCTATGATTATACCGTTGTACGGATATTCCCTGAGAAAAAGAATATTTCTCGACCAATCGAATATAATATGACAACTTTTATACTTTGCAAAATTTATAAATACTACCCACAACTATCGCTGAGACTCAGCTTAATAAATAATCCACATCATCGAATCATCCCTGCACTACAGGCCAAGGATATTCTTTAGTATCACGATCACGAATTATCCATGCACTACGGGCCAAAGATAATTATGTTTTCATCAACGATCCTGATCATGCCATAAAACAATTCATCTTTGCTCCCTTGGCCGAAGAGAATCCATAGCCATAATCATACCAAAAACTGTCAATCAATGCACTACGGGCCAATGAGGACTTTTTCTACATCATTTGTAACATTACGGTCATGATTATACCGAACAATCCCTGGTCATAATCATACCAAGTCCATCTATGCACTACAGGCCACAGATGACTTTCAACAAAATATAAACATGAGGATGATGATAATGATATAAGAATTCAATAAAACAAGTTCAAGAATTAATTTATTCAGGAACTAATATCGTCCACATTGTCAACATGATACTGCTTTGTAGAGTAAAATTCAAGAACGCTCAAAAGAATATTTCCATGAAAAATACTGGATGAAGCGCAAATATCAAGGATATTCCACTAATTTCATGGAGTTTAGAAGTCAAAATTTTAACCAACTAAGTATAATAAAGAATGGAATAACAAAAGAAATTACCATGCATGCGGTACTTCGCACAAACAGGTTATTCCAACAAAATAATAATAACGGAACCAGGTCATGTGAAATTCACACCGATAGGATATTCCAACAGAATAATAAAGAATGAAATAACAACAGAAATCACCATGCATGCGGTACTTCGTATAGACAGGTTATTCCAACAGAATAATAAAGACAGAATAATAAAGACGGAACTAGGTTCGGTGTAAAACACACAGACAGGATATTCTAACAGAATAATAAAGACAGAATAATAAAGACGGAACCAGGTCCGGTGTAAAACACACCGACAGGATATTTCAACAGAATAATAAAGACGGAACCAAGTCCGGTATAAAACACGCAGAAAGGATATTCCCACAGAATAATAAAGACGGAATAATAAAGACGGAATAATAAAGACGGAACCAGGTCTGGTGTAAAACACACAGACAGGATATTCCAACAGAATAATAAAGACAGAATAATAAAGACGAAACCAGGTCCGGTGTAAAACACACAGACATGATATTCCAACAGAATAATAAAGACGGAACCAGGTCCGGTATAAAATAAACAGATAGGATGTTCCAACAGAATAATAAAAGAATGTCACCAAGTATAGGGTAGTCCGCTTATACAGCTTATTCCAACAGAATAATAAAGAAACGGAATAACAGAAGTTCTCTTTGGATACAATAAATAATATCCCTTACTGTAAAAGAAACTGGATATAGAAAAAAAAAGTTAGCAGACTTCTCTTGTTATTTCTCTCTATAACTTTCTCTCTCTAGAGTTCAGTGAATTCGTAAGAAAATAATGAAGGAATGAGCTTCTATTTATAGAAAAATGGAATGCATAGTAACTAACTCATGAACGGTCCAGATCGATAACTTTAATCTGACGGTCCATATTTAAAGCAAAATCTTTTAAATAAAATATAATATATTCTATTTATAATCTAATAAAACGAAAAACTTTATAAAAAGATTTTACTATGCAAAATACTATGCAACACTATACATTATAAAATATAATCTAATCTAATTATTATCAAATAAAACGAATAACTTTATAAAAGTATTCTGTTTTATATAAAAAGATTTTACTATTAGCCTAATAAAGCGAATAACTTTATAAAAGTATTCTGTTTTATATAAAAAGATGTTTCTGTTTTATTACGTTAATAATACTAATAAAACAAAACTTATAAATCAACAATAATTGAATCAAATAATGTGAGATACTATGCAACAACTATTGTAGCAATAATTGAACAAAACTGAGTGACTTCTCACATAAATATCAATAATCAATACCGTGTGCTACTATGCAACCAAGCGTATTACTGTACTTTTACTACCGAGTAGTTCAACAGTATTAACGATAAAACTTTCGTCGTTATTTTCAATAAAATATTTTTGTCATTTTCTCAATCCGACAATAATTCAGTCGTGGGGTCCACCTATGATTATACCGTTGTACGGATATTCCCTGAGAAAAAGAATATTTCTCGACCAATCGAATATAATATGACAACTTTTATACTTTGCAAAATTTATAAATACTACCCACAACTATCACTGAGACTCAGCTTAATAAATAATCCACATCATCGAATCATCCCTGCACTACAGGCCAAGGATATTCTTTAGTATCACGATCACGAATTATCCATGCACTACGGGCCAAAGATAATTATGTTTTCATCAACGATCCTGATCATGCCATAAAACAATTCATCTTTGCTCCCTTGGCCGAAGAGAATCCATAGCCATAATCATACCAAAAACTGTCAATCAATGCACTACGGGCCAATGAGGACTTTTTCTACATCATTTTTAACATTACGGTCATGATTATACCGAACAATCCCTGGTCATAATCATACCAAGTCCATCTATGCACTACAGGCCACAGATGACTTTCAACAAAATATAAACATGAGGATGATGATAATGATATAAGAATTCAATAAAACAAGTTCAAGAATTAATTTATTCAGGAACTAATATCGTCCACATTGTCAACATGATACTGCTTTGTAGAGTAAAATTCAAGAACGCTCAAAAGAATATTTCCATGAAAAATACTGGATGAAGCGCAAATATCAAGGATATTCCACTAATTTCATGGAGTTTAGAAGTCAAAATTTTAACCAACTAAGTATAATAAAGAATGGAATAACAAAAGAAATTACCATGCATGCGGTACTTCGCACAAACAGGTTATTCCAACAAAATAATAATAACGGAACCAGGTCATGTGAAATTCACACCGATAGGATATTCCAACAGAATAATAAAGAATGAAATAACAACAGAAATCACCATGCATGCGGTACTTCGTATAGACAGGTTATTCCAACAGAATAATAAAGACAGAATAATAAAGACAGAATAATAAAGACGGAACTAGGTTCGGTGTAAAACACACAGACAGGATATTCCAACAGAATAATAAAGACGGAACCAGGTCTGGTGTAAAATACACAGAAAGGATATTCCAACATAATAATAAAGACAGAATAATAAAGACGGAACCAGGTCCGGTGTAAAACACACAGACATGATATTCCAACAGAATAATAAAGATGGAATAATAAAGACGGAACCAGGTCTAGTGTAAAACACACATATAGGATATTCAAACAGAATAATAAAGACGGAACCAGATCCGGTGTAAAACACACAGACAGGATGTTCCAACAAAATAATAAAGACAGAATAATAGAAGAATGTCACCAAGTATAGGGTAGTCCGCTTATACAGGTTATTCCAATAGAATAATAAAGAAATAGAATAACAGAAGTTCTCTTCGAATACAATAAATAATATCCCTTACCGTAAAAGAAACTGAATATAAAAAAAGAAAGTTAATAGACTTCTCTTGTTATTTCTCTTTATAACTTTTTTTCTCTAGAGTTCAGTGAATTCGTAAGAAAATATTGAAGGATTGAGCTTCTATTTATAGGAAAATAGAATGCATAGTTACTAACTCATGAACGGTCCAGATCGATTTACTTTAATCTGACGGTCCATATTTAAAGCAAAATCTTTTAAATAAAATATAATATATTCTATTTATAATATAATAAAACGAAAAAACTTTATAAAAAGATTTTACTATGCAAAATACTATGAAACACTATGCATAATAAAATATAATATAATCTAATTATTATCAAATAAAACGAATAACTTTATAAAAGTATTCTATTTTATATAATTTTTTTTTACTATTAGCCTAATAAAACGAATAACTTTATAAAAGTATTCTGTTTTATTGCGTTAATAATACTAATAAAACAAAACTTATAAATCAACAATAATTGAATCAAATAATATGAGATACTATGCAGCAACTATTGTAGCAATAATTGAACAAAACTGAGTGACTTCTCACATAAATATCAATAATCAATACCGTGTGCTACTATGCAACTACGCGTATTACTGTACTTTTACTACCGAGTAGTTCAACAGTATTAACGGTAAACTTCCGCCGTTATTTTCAATAAAATATTTTTGTCATTTTCTCAATCCGACAATAATTCAGTTATGGGGTCCACCAATAATTGTACCGTTGTACGGATATTCCCTGACAAAAAGAATATTTCCCGACCAATCGAATATAATATAACAACTTGCATACTTTACAAAATTTATAAATACTACCCACAACTATAATATTATTTCAAATTCACACCATAATAAAAAAAATATTTCGAAAAATTTAAATCTTTATTCATAAAATCTGAGATTTTACAAGTGCAGTAATACGCGTGGTTACATAGTAGCACACGATATTGATTATTGATGCTTACGTGAGAAGTCACTCAGTTATACTCAATTATTGCTATAGTAATTGTTGCATTATATCTCTCATATTATTGATTCGATTATTGTCACAATATCACCTACATTATATGATATATTATTAAATCAATAATTGAGACGACAAAGTTATTCGAATTATTAAATTACAATATTTACAATGTCTAGAAGTTCTGCCAAAGAGAGGTTTGGTCACCTAATTACGCGCCAATAGGGAGAAATATTTATTAGAAAGCCCCCTCTTTCCTGGGAACGACCTGGTTAAAAAATATTGTGAGTTATAATATTAATGATGAATGTTATTAAAAATTAAAGTTGAATTCGAAGTTGAATTTGGAGACGCGGACGTGATATTTGAGTCCGAAACGATGAAATTAGTAAAAGTAGACTATAAACACAAAATTTTCCGAGATCAACTTTTTGGTGAAAATGTCAACAATTGACTTTTTTGGAAAAAGTCAAACTTTAAAATTTCAAAATTTATATTGTTGATAAAAATAGTTCCATTGTGTTGAGATTATTAGTGTTAGTGAAAATCGACATTTATTTCGATAATAATTGATGTATGGAGGTTATATTGACCAATCAGATAATTAACCAGATAAATGAGCTATTGATTGTTATTTACTCACATGATTATAACTATTTATTCACATGTGTGTACTATTGATTCACATTCTTGTTACTATTAGGGGAGTTGGTGCAAGATTGATAATATTTGCATGACTAAGTTAAAAATGGAGGTATAGATGGAGGTACTATACTGTAATTCGTATTTTCACATGTCTAGAACTATTGATTCACATGATTTACTATTGAATCACATTATTTATTATTAGGGGAGGTGGTGCAAGTTTGATAATACTTGCATGACAAAATTAAAAATAAAGAAAAAGTTAGAGGTATTGTACTGTAATTTTTCGAGCCACAAAACGTGCAATTATCAAAACTATATTTTTCTATAAATAGAAGCTCATTCTTCTTTCATTTCTCACCAATTCACTAAAGCTATAGAGCAATTATTATAGAGAAAAATTATAGAGAGAAACTATAGAGAGAAAATTTATAGAAGAAGAGAAGCCTGCTACCTCACTATTCCAGTATCCAGTTTTTTCTGTGGTAAGGGGTATTATTTCTTTCTTTCGTCTTCATGAAGAGAACTTCTGTTAATCCATTCTTTATTATTATGTTGGAATAACCTGTTTATGCGAAGTACCGCATATATGGTGAAATTCTTCTGTTATTCCATTCTTTATTATTCTGTTGGAACATCCTTTCTGTTGTTTATGCCGGACCTGGTGCCGTCTTTATTATTCTGTTGGAATATCTTATCACTGCATTTTACGCCGGACCTGGTTCCGTCTTTATTATTCTGTTGGAATAACCTGCCTGTACGGTCTATCGCATGCCTGGTAATTTCTTTTGTTATTTCATTCTTTATTATACTCAGTTCGTTAAAGTTTTGACTTCTATACTCCATGAAATTTGTGTAATATCATTGATATTTGCGCTTCATCTAGTTTCTTTTCATGGAAATATTCTTCTGAACATTCTTAAATTTTACTCTACAAAGAAGTATCATGTTGACAATTTGGACGTTATTAGTTCTTGGTTAAATTAATTCTTGGACTTGTTTTTATTGAATTCTTATATCATTGTCACCATCCTCATGTTTATATTATGTTGAAAGTCATATGTGGCCTGTAGTGCATAGATGGACTTGGTATGATTATGACCAGGGATTATTCGATGTAATTATGACCGTAATATTACAAATGATGTGGTAAAAGTCCTCATTGGCCCGTAGTGCATTGATGGACAATTGTTGGAATGATCATGACCATTGATGAATACACGAATATCATTGGCCCGTAGTGCATGGATAATTTTTGGTCGTGACCCTAATGAATATCATTGGTCGTAGTGCAGGGATGATGTGGTTTATTTATTAAGCTGAGTCTCAGCGATAAAAAGTGATGAAAAACCCTTTCTAAATCATAAAAGTTAGTAGATTTAATTCTCTAGTTGACTCTTTTAATGGATTGCTTGTTCCACTGCAATTAAACTTGATGTCTATTGTATTTTATCAGTTTAACATTGTTGAAGGCTAATGATAATTTATCATGCATTATCTTAGTCATAATATTTCTTACTGGGCTAGTTGAGCTCACCCTTTCTTTTACTGTTCTCTTCAGAAAATGAGAATATAGCTGGAACGAGTTGGGGAACGGAGTGACGGTCCAGATGATAGTATTAGTAGTCATCACTATTCTGTGAAATAGTGTGATAATAAATGTACGACGCCCCCAAAATTAGGTATTCATGACCCATTTTGAGTCACCAAATACATGGTACATAAATCAAATATAACTTAATTATACAACTGTTGTGTACAATAGAACAAAATATAAACTGAGAGTTTAATCAAGAATATTGCCTTCTAGATAATATCCATTCTCAATGGAGTCCTCATAGACAGTATACAAACTCAAATTAAGTCCACATTACATTTATTATCACACTATTTAACAGAATAGTGAGGACTACTAATACTATCATCTGGTTCATCACTCCGTTCCCCAACTCGTACCAGCTATATTCTCATTTCTTGAAGAGAACAGTAAAAGAAAGGGTGAGCTCAACTAGTCCAGTAAGAAATATTATGACTAAGATAATGCAAGATAAAATATCATTAGCCTTCAACAATGTTAAACTGATAAAATACAATAGGCATCAAGTTTAACTGCAGCGGAACAAGCAATCCATTAAAAGAGTCAAGTAGAATAATAAAATCTACTATCTTTTATGATTTAAAAGGTTTTCATCACTTTTATCTTTGGGACTCAGCTTAATAAATAATTCACATCATCGAATCACCCCTGGACTACGGCCAAGGATATTCTTTAGTATCACGACCACAAATTATCCATGCACTACGGGCCAAGGACATTCGTGTATTCATCAATGGTTATGATCATGCCAACAACTGTCCATTAGTGCACTACGGGCCAATAAGGACTTTTACCACATCATTTGTAACATTGCGGTCATGATTATACTGAATAATCCCTGGTCATAATCATACCAAGTCCATCTATGCACTACAGGCCACAGATGACTTTCAACATAATACAAACATGAGGATGATGACAATAATATAAGAATTCAATAAAACAAGTTCAAGAATTAATTTGTTCAGGAACTAATAACGTCCAAATTGTCAACATGATACTCCTGTGTAGAGTAAAATTCAAGAATGTTCAGAAGAATATTTCCATGAAAAGATACTGGATGAAGCGCAAATATCAAGGATATTCTACTAATTTCATGGAGTATAGAAGTCATAACTTTAACCAACTGAGTATAATAAAGAATAGAATAACAAAAGAAATCACCATATATGCGGTACTTCGCATAGACAGGTTATTCTAATAGAATAATAATAACGGAACCAGGTCAGGCGAAATTCACGCCGACGGGATGTTCCAACAGAATAATAAAAACATAACCAGATCCGGTGTAAAACACACAAAAAGGATATTCCAACAGAATAATAAAGACAGAACCAGGTCCGGTGTAAAACACACAGACATGATATTCAAACCGAATAATAACAAAGACGGAATCAGGTCTGGTGTAAAACACACAGACAGAATATTCCAACATAATAATAATAAAGACGGAACTAGGTCCGGTGTTAAACACACAGACAGGATATTCCAACAGAATAATAATGACAGAATAATAGAAGAATGTCACCAAGTATAGGGTAACCCGCGTATACAGGTTATTCCAATAGAATAATAAAAAATGGAATAACAGAACTTCTCTTCATGAATACAAAAGAATAATATCCCTTACCTTTGAAAGAAACTGAATAAAAAAGTAGTGAGGTAGCAGGCTTCTCTTCTTCTATAGATTTTCTCTCTACAATTTCTCTCTATAATAATTGCTCTATAGCTTTAGTGAATTGGTGAGAAATGAAGAAGAATGAGCTTCTATTTATAGAAAAATATAGTTTCGATAATTGCACGTTTTGGGGCTCGAAAAATTATAGTACAATACCTCCAACTTTTTCTTCCTTTTTAATTTAGTCTTGTAAGTATTATCAATCTTTCACCAACTCCCCTAATAGTAAATAATGTGATTCAATAGTAAATCATGTGAATCAATAGTTCTAGACATGTGAAAATACAAATTACAATATTGTACCTCCATCTATACCTCCATTTTTAACTTAGTCATGCAAGTATTATCAATCTTGCACCAACTCCCCTAATAGTAACAAGAATGTGAATCAATAGTACACACATGTGAACAAATAGTTATAATCATGTGAAATAATAGCAATCAATTGCTCATTTATCCGGTTAAATACCCGATTGGTCAATATAACCTCCAAACATCAATTATTATCGAAATAAATGTCGA
Source organism: Panax japonicus (assembly GCA_020205505.1). Classification (NCBI taxonomy): domain Eukaryota; kingdom Viridiplantae; phylum Streptophyta; class Magnoliopsida; order Apiales; family Araliaceae; genus Panax; species Panax japonicus. The sequence continues at coordinate 45,158,927 of CM035098.1, forward strand.
TTTTCACTAACACAAACAATTCCAACATAATGAAACTATTTTTTTATCAAAAATATAAATTTTAAAATTTCAAAGTTTGACTTTTCCCAAAAAAGTCAACTGTTGACTTTTTGACCAAATAGTGAATTCCGGAAAATTTTGTGTTTATAGACTATTTTTACTAATTTCGACGTTCCGGACTCAAATATCACGTTTGCGTCTCCAAATCCAACTCTGAACAACATTCATTATTAATATTATAACTCACAATATTTATCAACCAGGTCGTTCCCAGGAAAGAGGGGGCTTTCCAATAAGGATTTCTCCCTATTGGCGCGCAATTAGGTGACCAAACCTCTCCTTGACAGAACTTCTAAACATTGTAAATATTGCAATTTATAATATGAATAACTTTATCATCTCAATTATTGATTTAATAAAATAACATTTTATGCAGATGGTACTGTGACAATAATTAAATCAATAATATGAGAGATACGATGCAGCAATTACTGTAGCAATAATTGAGTATAATTGAGTGACTTCTCACGTAAGCATCAATAATCAATACTGTGTGCTACTACACAATCACACGTATTACTGTACTTTTACTACCGAGTAGTTCAACAATATTAACGGTAAAACTTCCGCCGTTATTTTCATAAAATATTTTTGTCATTTTCTAACTACGACAGTACTTTCGTTGTGGGGTCCACCAATGATTATGTCGTCGTACGAATATTCTCCGACAAAAAGAATATTCTACGGCCAAACGAATATTATATAACAACTTGCATACTTTGCAAAATTTTTAAATACTACCCACAACTATAACAATATATCAAATCCATACCATAATATTAAAAAAATATTTCAAAAAAAATAAATATTTATTCATAAAATCTGGGGTCTCACAATCTCCCCTCCTTATGAAATTTCGCCATCGAAATTTACGTACATACTTGATATGCCAAACAGATGAGTATACTTCGTCATATTCTAACTCATGAGGTTTAACCTTTAAGCGCAAAATATATTACAGGATTTTAACAGGTACATCTTCATACGTTAAATTATCCGCTATCTCGTCTGGTTCTAACTCAATAATGTGGTTCGGGTCGTCCACATATTTACGTAACATCGATACATTAAAAATGTTATGAACACACAACATACTTGGCGGTAAAATGAGTCTATAGGCCACAGTTCCTACTCGATCAAGGATTTCAAATGGGCCAATTAAATCGAGGGTTGTGATTTCCTCTCTTCGTCAATTCTTGCTTCTAAAATAACGCCCTCTTGAACCTTCTTCATTTATTAGCTCTGAGTATGTAGCTTGACCAGCTTTAACTTTGTTGATTAAAGTCGATTCTACTCGTATATTCGTTATCTTCACGTGGGTCCCTAGAGTCTTTAACTCTATCTTCATCATTTGTAAGTTATACGAAATGAGTCTTTGTGTTAACAACATCGCACTCGTAAATGCATATGATCTTATATTCAACGCATCAGCTACCACGTTTGCTCTTCCACGATGATATTGAATGGTACGATCGTAATCTTCAACAGCTCGAGCCAACGTCTTTGGCGCATGATGCTTTCGTTTTAAGTAAAGAAATTTTTTTTAGGGTTTAAGAAATGAGTTTTTGTATTGGGTTCAATACAAAATTCGATTTCACGCTCTAGAGGTAGGCTAGGAAGTCTTCAAGAATACGTCAGAAAATTTATTAACGATAGAAATATCATTCAAAACTGTGACCTTCATCCAAGACTTGGATAGTACGTCACACTGATACTAACTGTGACTTTTATCCCTTAACATGGATAACACCTCACAATGATACCTATCAACTTGCCATCTTCATTCACGATGTCGCCTACAGAAAGTCTGGCTTCGGTGCATTCCACACAAGAAAGTCAACAATAAAAGGATCGGGGATCTTTACTTATGGCTTAATATGACAATGATCGACTTTAGTGGTTTGGTTACTTTGAATTCGCATAACAGGTTGGTTAGAAGTATGAAAGATAACAACCTTACGAAAAACATGATGAGTAGTTAACCAATTATTTCTAAAAATCACATCAATGCAAGTATTTTCAAAGAGATAAGATTGACAGGTAACATGAAAGTGTTTATTTGAATCAAACAAGATTTATAAACAGTGGAGGTAACGAAGGCTCCTACTAACGAAGTTTAAACCAACAAGTCAAAGTCTAACTTCTCCGGAGTCAAATTTAAACGTTGAACGCAAGCAAAAGAGATAAAATAATGGGTAGAACCGATATCTTATAAGGTATAGACTTTGCAATTTATAATTAACTAACCCGTGCTAACTTTGGTCGGGTTACTCGCTTTTTGAGAAGTCACGAAAAACGCTCTCCCTTGCCCTACCGGTTTTGACTTTCCTGGAACGGTCTTTGGTGCCTTCATCCTAGCTGAACTTATCTTCGGTGAACGACAAAATCGGGCTAGGTGACCTTCTCTTCCACAATTATAACATGCTTTGGACGGCATCGCGCAGTTTGGACTGATATGTCCCTCTCCTCCGTATTTGAAACATATGATAGGTGGTTGTTCTCCTTCCTTAACAACGTGTGCTGGTGCTGACGTCTTTACATCATTGTTGAATTTTCTCTTCTTAAAATGTCCATTCTTATTATTTTGGCCATGATTACCACCGAAGTGGTTACCATTTCTGGCATGTTGATTCCCTTCACGCTTATTGTCACCGCTTCGATGACTACTATCACTGGTACTATCATTTTGTCAGCTGCTCTCTTTTGGTTGGGTTGACTCACTATCGCGCTCCAGTAACTGAGCCCTATTAACAACATCTGAATACAAACAAATTTTATGATAAATGAGGTATTGACATATCTCGGGTTTCAAACCTCTTAGAAACATCCGCGTCATTCTCTCCTCATTATCAACCAAATGTGACGCAAACCGGGACAACTCGACAAACTTGGCTTCGTACTATGACACGGTCATGTTGTTTTGCTCCAGTTTAATGAACTCTACCTCTTTCATGTGACGAATACTTTCGAAAAAGTACTTGTCGTTGAACAATTCTTGGAACTTCTCCCAAGTCATCTTCAGTGCGGCAGGTTGAGTACGCTTTTCAGATTCCCACCAGTAATTTGCCTCTGCACGCAACATGAAGGTGGAAAAGGGAACCTTGTGCTCCTCGGAGCATCCCAAGACATCGAATATCTTGCAGATCTGCTTTATCCACGTCTTTGCCTTAAGTGGTTTTGGCTCCCCAAAAAACTCCGGTGGTCCTAGTTCCTTGAACTCTTAACGGTGACCATCCGAGAGTTGCCAGTGTTTCCACCTGCATTTCCGACATGAGTCTCTCTTACCTGATGCTGCATGAATTGCAGAAAGCCTCTAAACACTCCATCGTTCATCATTCGGTCTCCTGTTATCATGACCGCAATGTTATAAATGATGTGGTAAAAGTCATCATTGGCCCGTAGTGCATTGATGGACAATTATTGGCATGATCATGACCATTGATAAATACACGAATATCATTGGGCCGTAGTGCATGGATAATTTGTGGTCGTGACCCTAATGAATATCCTTGGTCATAGTGGAGGGATGATGTGCATTATTTATTAAGCTGAGTCTCAGCGATAAAAAGTGATGAAAAAACCCTTTTTAAATCATAAAAGTTAATAGATTTTATTCTCTACTTGACTCTTTTAATGGATTGCTTGTTCCACTACAGTTAAACTTGATGTCTATTGTATTTTATCAGTTTAACATTGTTGAAGGCTAATGATAATTTATCATTCATTATCTTAGTCATAATATTTCTTATTGGGCTAGTTGAGCTAACCCTTTGTTTCACTGTTCTCTTCAGGAAATGAGAATATAGCTGGAACGAGTCGGGGAACGGAGTGACGGTCCAGATGATAGTATTAGTAGTCCTCATTATTCTGTGAAATAGTGTGATAATAAATGTGTGACGCTCCCAAAATTAGGTATTCATGACCCATTTTGAGTCGCCAAATACATAGTACATAAATCAAATACAACTTAATTATACTACTGTCGTGTACAATAGAACAAAACATAAACTGAGAGTTTAATCAAGAATATTACCTTCTAGACAATATCCACTCTCAATGGAGTCCTCATAGACAGTATACAAACTCAAATTAAGTCCTCATTACATTTATTATCATACTATTTAACAGAATAGTGACGACTACTAATACTATCAACTGGTCCATCACTCCGTTCCCCGACTCGTACCAGCTATATTCTTATTTCCTGAAGAGAACAGTGAAAGAAAGGGTGAGCTCAACTAGCCCAGTAAGAAATATTATGACTAGGATAATGCAGGATAAAATATCATTAGCCTTCAACAAAGTTAAACTGATAAAATACAATAGACATCAAGTTTAACTGCAGCGGAACAAGTGATCCATTAAAAGAGTCAAATAGAGAATAAAATCTACTATCTTTTATGATTTAAAAGGTTTTTCATCACTTTTATCGCTGGGACTCAGCTTAATAAATAATCCACATCATCGAATCACCCCTGCACTACGGCCAAGGATATTCTTTAGTATCACGACCACAAATTATCCATGCACTACGACCCAAGGACATTCGTGTATTCATCAATGGTTATGATCATGCCAACAACTGTCCATCAATGCACTACGGGCCAATGAGGACTTTTACCACATCATTTGTAACATTACGGTCATGATTATACTGAATAATCTCTGGTCATAATCATACCAAGTCCATCTATGCACTACAGGCTACAAATGACTTTCAAAAAAATATATAAACATGAGGATGATGACAATGATATAAGAATTCAGTAAAACAAGTTCAAGAATTAATTTGTTCAGGAACCAATAACGTCCAAATTATCAACATGATACTCCTGTATAGAGTAAAATTCAAGAATGTTCAGAAGAATATTTCCATAAAAAGATACTGGATGAAGCGCAAATATCAAGGATATTCTACTAATTTCATGGAGTATAGAAGTCATAACTTTAACCAACTGAGTATAATAAAGAATAGAATAACAAAAGAAATCACCATGTATGCGGTACTTCGCATAGACAGGTTATTCTAACAGAATAATAATAACGGAACCAGGTCAGGTGAAATTCACACCGACAGGATGTTCCAACAGAATAATAAAGACGGAACCAGATCCGGTGTAAAACACACAGATAGGATATTCCAACAGAATAATAAAGACGGAACCAGGTCCGGTGTAAAACACACAGACAGGATATTCCAACCGAATAATAACAAAGACAGAACCAGGTCTGATGTAAAACACACAGACAGGATATTCCAACATAATAATAATAAAGACGGAACCAGGTCCGATGTTAAACACACAGACAGGATATTCCCACAGAATAATAATGACAGAATAATAGAAGAATGTCACCAAGTATAGGGTAACCCGCGTATACAGGTTATTCCAATAGAATAATAAGAAATGGAATAACAGAACTTCTCTTCATGAATACAAAAGAATAATATCCCTTACCTTTGAAAGAAACTGGATAAAAAAGTAGTGAGGTAGCAGGCTTCTCTTCTTCTATAGATTTTCTCTCTACAATTTATCTCTATAATAATTGCTCTATAGCTTTAGTGAATTGATGAGAAATGAAGAAGAATGAGCTTCTATTTATAGAAAAATATAGTTTCGATAATTGCACGTTTTGGGGCTCGAAAAATTATAGTACAATACCTCCAACTTTTTCTTCCTTTTTAATTTAGTCTTGTAAGTATTATCAATCTTTCACCAACTCCCCTAATAGTAAATAATGTGATTCAATAGTAAATCATGTGAATCAATAGTTCTAGACATGTGAAAATACAAATTACAGTATTGTACCTCCATCTATACCTCCATTTTTAACTTAGTCATGCAAGTATTATCAATCTTGCACCAACTCCCCTAATAGTAACAAGAATGTGAATCAATAGTACACACATGTGAACAAATAGTTATAATCATGTTAAATAATAGCAATCAATTGCTCATTTATCCGGTTAAATACCCGATTGGTCAATATAACCTCCAAACATCAATTATTATCGAAATAAATGTCGATTTTCACTAACACAAACAATTCCAACATAATGAAACTATTTTTTTATCAAAAATATAAATTTTAAAATTTCAAAGTTTGACATTTCCCAAAAAAGTCAACTGTTGACTTTTTGACCAAATAGTGAATACTGGAAAATTTTGTGTTTATAGGCTATTTTTACTAATTTCATCTTTCTGGACTCAAATATCACGTCCGCGTCTCCAAATTCAACTCCGAACACAACTTCAATTTCTAATAACATTCATTATTATATTATAACTCGTGAATAGTACTCCGACACGAAAAGTGTCCCAAATACCTGAGTGAACAATACTAGAGTGAATAGTAATTTGGATAAATAGTAACTCGTGAATAGTAACTCGTGAATAGTACTCCGATACAAAAAGTATCCCAAATACCCAAGTGAACAATACTAGAGTGAATAGTAATTTGGGTGAATAGTAATCCATGAATAGTAACTCGTGAATAGTACTCTGACACGAAATATTGCAATTTATAATATAAATAACTTTGTCATCTCAATTATTGATTTAATAAAATAACATTTTATGCAGATGATACTGTGATAATAATTGAATCAATAATATGAGAGATACGATGCAACACTTACTGTAGCAATAATTGAGTATAACTGAGTGACTTCTCACGTAAGCATCAATAATCAATACTGTGTGCTACTACGCAACCACACGTATTACTGTACTTTTACTACCGAGTAGTTCAACAATATTAACGGTAAAACTTCCGCCGTTATTTTCATAAAATATTTTTGTCGTTTTCTAACTACGACAGTACTTCCGTTGTGGGGTCCACCAATGATTATGTCGTCGTACAAATATTCCCCGACAAAAAAAATATTCCTCGGCCAAACGAATATTATATAACAACTTGCATACTTTGCAAAATTTTCAAATACTACCCACAACTATAACAATATATCAAATCCATACCATAATATTAAAAAAAATATTTCGAAAAAATAAATAATTATTCATAAAATTTGGTGTCTCACAAAATGTATTGAGGACTTATTTTGAGTTTGTGTACTGTCTAGAAGACAATGATTGTATTAAAACTCACAGCTCATGTTGTATATTTAAGTTTATATCTGAATTTTGTACCATATATTTGACTACTCAGAATTTGTGATGTATACCTATTTTGGGGGTGTCACACCGTAATGCAGGGATGATTCGATGATGTGATTTATTTATTAAGATGAGTCTCAACAATAAAAATTGATGAAAATATTTTAAAATATAGAAGATAGTAGATATCATGTTCTACTTGACTCTTCTAATGGATTGCTTATTCCGCTGCAATTAAACTTGGTGTCTATTGTATTTTATCAGTTTAACATTGTTGAAGGCTAATGATAATTTATTCTGCATTATTTTAGTCATAATATTTCTTACTGGGCTAGTTGAGCTTACCATTTCTTTCACTGTTCTCTTCAGAAAATGAGAATATAGCTGTGACGAGTCGGGGAACGGAGTGATGGTCCAGATGATAGCATTAGTAGTCCTCACTATTCTGTTAAATAGTGTGACAATAAATATAATGAGGACTCCATTGAGTGTGGATATTGTCTAGATGACAATATTCTTATTAAAACTCTCAGTTTATGTTTTGTCGTATTTTATACTATAGTTGTATTATTAAGTTGTATTTGTATTTTTGTATCATGTATTTAACGACTCAAGATGAGTGATGTATACCTATTTTGGGGGCGGCACAGTTGTGGTATCAAAGCTTAGGGATATGATCCCTGGCTGAGATGTGAGACAAGAACTAGGAGGGAAGAGACGGGGAATTTCTTCGCTAGTATGACCTACCTAAGTTTATTTGGTATTTAATTGGTCGGTCAGAGTATAGGGATAATATGTGATATGTTAATTAACCCTTGCTTTGTGACAGTGTTTGAAAATGACATCTGAAAATGTTGAGATAAGCAATGGAGCAAAATAATATGACCGTATCGCAGTACGAGGCTAAGTTTACGGAGTTATCCCGGTTTGCATCCCATTTGGTCGATAATGAGGAGAGAATAACGCGAATATTTTTAAAAGGTTTAAAACCCGATATACGTCAAGACCTCATTTCTCATAAACTTTGTTTATATTCAGAAGTTGTGAATAAGGCTCAGTTATTGGAGCGCAATAATGAGTTAGCAGAACCAAAAGGTAACGACCAACAACACGATAATAATCGTACCGGTGGCAACGGCCATCGGAACAATGATGACCATCATGGGGGAAATTATCATGCCAAGAATGGTACCCACTAAGGTGGTAATCATGGCCAAGATAATAGAAGTGAAAATTTCAAGAGATTGTCATTTAACTCAATTTTGTCGTATAGTGAAGTCAAATTCAGCTGAGACGGTGGCATCAAATGCGGATACAGACCATAATATATAGGGGAAGAAAGGATAACTATGGCCATAATCATCTCCACGTAGCTCCAATATTATATTAATCATTAATTTTGTCAATTCATTCATATTTTTATCATTTTTTAAATCAAGACGACAACGTTTTTTGAGATGGTCAAACACACTTTTTCTTAATAAACAAATATATATATATATATATATATATATATATATATATATATATATATATATATATATATATATATACGGAAAGTTTCAAGAGCATAATTCTTAAATAGCATAATGCCTTAAATAGCATAATTTATCAAAACGACGTAGTTTTGTAAGGACGCGGTGATATTTTTGCAAATACCATGCCACCGCGTATTTACAAAAATGTCACCGCGTCCTTACAAAACTACGTCGTTTTGATAAAATTATGTTATTTAAGGCATTATGCTATTTAAGAATTATGCTCTTGAAGCTTCCCGTATATATATATATATATATATATATATATATATATATATATATATATATATATATTAATTTATAACCATTTACAGAATAAAAGTTCAAAAGCTGAAAATAACAATACAAATTATATAGAACATGAGAAAAAAATAAGGTCATATCATCCTTTTCCAGGGTTTACATGTCATTAATTAATGTACTTTTTAAAATCACATTTCAATAGTTTATTGGTTTGTCTTTTAATCTTCTTTTTGTTAATTTAATTTGTAAGTATTACCTATAATTAAGGTTATTATATAAGTGAGAAACTACAAAATTTGCTACGAATTTAGTAAATAATCTCTTATTATAAAGTCTCCAGCTTTTTGTAACTTTTTTTGTTGTTGTAATTGGGTCACATCTTATTATCAGTTATTATCTCCATGTTCACTCGTGTTAACTTTTTAACTGTTTTGCACTTTAAAAATTTTATATCGCATACATACCGTGTTTGCCCAATGACTAGTAATAATAATTAGTAATCAGTAACTCCATTTTTTACTGTAGGTTAAATTTTCTCAAAATAATTTCTAAAGTAATACTGTAGTTTTTTGACAACTAATGATTAAAGAATATACATCAAAATTTAATACATATGGTTGTAACACTCGCATAATCAACAATAATATTTGGAAACCGATAAATTCACAATAAAAAATAATATTTTTATATGAAAATTGTTACTATAAATTCTATAACGACGGATTTTGCGGTCGCTATACATTTATAGCAATACTTTTTATAGAAATATAAAAAAATATCGTAGAAATATCAATTTTCTAACATTTTTCACAATTAAATTATATGACTCAATTTTTTTTGGCCAAGATTGAAGTGTACAGAAAATTAATTTAAATAAAATAAGGAATACGTGTTTAGCACGAGAAGAGCATCGGCAAAGCATGTGTAAATCAAGTAAAATACTTTTCAATTTATTTTTTAAATTCATAAAGTAATAACGTTTTTCATGCAACAACAACTGAAAAGACAAGACGGGTCATAATATTTGTTAAAATATTTTCTAATTGTTATGGTTGGTGGGATATGATAGTGTTGTTATTTCAAATAGCATATTTGATATAGTAACCAACTTTATAATAAGATTCTTTTGTTAAAAACTCTTTACTTTACTTGGAACGATAATTTCTTCTACATGTTTGTTGCATGATTTACTTTGATATCATTAGATAGCCTTTTGTTTCTTGTTTTTATAATCATATAGTTTTTTCTTTCATCACGTGACGAGAAATAAATATGATATAATAATAATTAAACAAAAATTTGCATATATATATATATATATATATAGGAAAAAATATATGTACACAGATATGTATTACACAGTTGGTTATGACAACGGTTTTTTGGACTATAGCGACGGTTTCACCCGTCGCTATAGCTATTCTGGTCTATGATGATGAGTGAACCCTCGCTATAATCTAAAAAATCAGCCGCTATAGTCTTACTGTATAATACACAGCTGTGTATATACATATAGCCCATATATATATATATATATATATATATATATATATATATATATATATATATATATATATATATATATATATATATATATATATACCGTCGCTATAGCTATTCTGGTTCGTCGCTAAAGGAGGGTGAGCACGAGTAAGTAAGATAAGGGGTATGCACTTGATCCTTGCTCTCTCTCTCTCTCTCTCTCTATATATATATATATATATATATATATATATATATATATATATATGTCCGGATCAAGTGCATACCCCTTATCTTATTCACTCGTGTTCACTCCCCTTTAGCGACGGACCCGGCGACGGTTCGATCATACAACCGTTGTCTATACTTTTAGCGACGCTATATGTTGTTCGTCGCTAAAAGTATAGACGACGGTTGTATGACCGAAATCGTCGCCGGGTCCGTTGCTAAAGGGGATGAGCACGGGTGAGTAAGATAAGAGGTATGCACTTGATTCTTGCTATATATATATGTGTGTGTGTGTGTGTGTGTGTGAATAGTCAAAAGGTAATGTTATAAAATGAGCAAACAATTAGGGTTTAATTCATACTCGTTCGATTAAAACTTCGATTTGAGCTCGACTCAAAATATAAATGATTTAAATATGAGTAAATTAATTTTAAAGTTTGATAAATTATTCGAACCTTCTCAAATTGTAATTTTCTATTGTTATTTGTGAAACACCAGATTTTATGAATAAATAATTAATTTTTTCGAATTAATTTTTTAATATTATGGGGTGAATTTGAGATAATATTATAGTTGTGGGTAGTATTTATAAATTTTGCAAAGTATGCAAGTTGTTATATTACATTCGATTGGTCAGGGAATATTCTTTGTGTCGGAAAATATTCGTACGACGGTATAATTATTGGTGGACCCCACAACGGAATTATTTTCGGATTGAGAAAACGACAAAAATATTTTATTGAAAATAACGGCGGAAGTTTTACCGTTGATACTGTTGAACTACTGGGTAGTAAAAGTACAGTAATACGCGTTGTTGCATAGTAGCACAAGGTATTGATTATTGATATTTATGTGAGAAGTCGCTCAATTTGATTCAATTATTGTCGATTAATAATATGAATTATTATAGCGATGATGACATTTTGTTTTATTCGTATTATTAACGTAATAAAATAGAAATATCTTTTTATATAAAACAGAATACTTTATTAAAGTTATTCTATAAATAGAATATATTATATTTTATTATGCATAGTGTTGTATAGTATTTTGCATAGTGTTGCATAGTGTTTGCATAGTAAAAAGCTTTTTATATAAATAGAATATATTATATTTTATTTAAAAGATTTTTCTTTAAATATGGACCGTCAGATTAAAGTAAATCAATCTGGACCGTTCATGGATTAGTTACTATGCATTCCATTTTCTATAAATAGAAGCTCATTCCTTCATTATTTTCTTACGAATTCACTGAACTCTAGAGAGAGAAACTATAGAGAGATAGAAGAAAAGTTTTTTGCTACTTAACTTTTCTTTTCCTATATCCAGTTTCTGTTACGATAAGGGGTGTTATTCTTTCTTATTCATGAAGAGAACTGTTGTTATTCCATTTCTTATTATTCTGTTGGAATAACCTGTATACGCGGTCTACCCTATACTTGGTGACATTCTTCTATTATTCTGTTGGAACATCCTGTCTGTGTGTTTTACACTGGACCTGGTTCCGTCTTTATTATTATTCCGTTGGAACATCCTGTCTGTGTGTTTTACACCGGACCTGGTTCCGTCTTTATTATTATTCCGTTGGAACATCCTGTCTGTGTGTTTTACACCAGACCTGGTTCCGTCTTTATTATTCTGTTGGAACATCCTGTCGGTGCAAAATTTGCCTGACCTGGTTACGTTATTATTATTCTGTTGGAATAACCTGTCTATGCGAAGTACCGCATGCATGGTGATTTCTGTTGTTATTCCATTCTTTATTATACTCAGTTGGTTAAAGTTTTGACTTCTATACTCCATGAAATTAGTAGAATATCCTTGATATTTGCGCTTCATCCAGTATCTTTTCATGGAAATATTCTTCTGATCATTCTTGAATTTTACTCTACAAAGCAGTATCATGTGGACAATTTGGACATTAGTAATTCTTGGACAAATTAATTCTTGAACTTGTTTTATTGAATTCTTATATCATTGTCATCATCCTCATGTTTATATTAAGTTGAAAGTCATCTATGGCCTGTAGTGCATAGATGGACTTGGTATGATTATGACCAGGGATTATTCGGTATAATCATGACCGTAATGTTACAAATGATGTGAAAATTAAAAGTTCTCATTGGCCCATAGTGCATTGATGGACAGTTTTTGGTATGATTATGACTATGGATTCTCTTCGGCCAAGGGAGCAAAGATGAATTGTTTTATGGCATGATCAGGACCGTTGATGAAAACACGATTATCTTTGGCCCGTAGTGCATGGATAATTCGTGGTCGTGATACTAAACAATATCCTTAGCCTGTAGTGTAGGGATGATTTAATGATGTGGATTATTTATTAAGCTGAGTCTCAGCGATAAAAGTGATGAAAAACTTTTCAAATCATAAAAGATAGTAGATTATATTCTCTACTTGACTCTTTTAATGGATTGCTTGATCCACTGCAATTAAACTTGATGTTGTTATATTTTATCAGTTTAACACTGTTGAAGGCTAACGATAATTTATTCTGCATTATCTTAGTCATAATATTTCTTACTGGGCTAGTTGAGCTCACCCTTTCTTTCACTGTTCTCTTCAGGAAATGAGAACATAACAGGGACTAGTCGGGGAACGGAGTGACGGTCCAGAGGATAGCATTAGTATTTCTCACTATTCTGTGAAATAGTGTATTAATAATTGTAATGAGGACTCTTTTTGAGTTTGTATAATCTCTAGTAGACAATAATTGTATTCAAACTCACAGTTATGTTTTGTCGTATTGTACACGACAGTTGTATTAGTAAGTTGTATTTGAATTATGTACCATGTATCTGACGACCCAAGATGGGTGATGTATACCTAATTTTGGGGGCGTCACATTATTCGAATCATATTTATTCGAAAAGTTCAAACTACTCGGACTCAATTCAAGATCATGCTCGACTCGGTAGCTAAACGAGACTTGATCAAACATTATTTTATACTCAATAAATTTTGTAAATCAAATCTGAACAACTTAATGATATAAGTTAGCAATTTAAGAGATGATGATGAGTCAATGGTTTCACTAGTGTTAATTCGAATGATAGTCATGAGGAGCTTATTCTCATTCGCAACATTATTTAGAGGAGCCTATTCCTACCGCATAATAGTCTTGCGGTATGTTTGCAATTTGGATACAAGACAATAGTGTCATTTTCTATATGGTTTGACTTCGCTTGATAGTTGTTTTGGCTCCTAATAATTATCACGCGGATTGAATTACTATTACACCATTAGATCAGTTAAGGGACGCCTTGAATTGGGTTGAAAGCATGGGAGTTCCAATCCCTTTTGGCTATGGTATGACACTCCCAGAATAGGTCCACAAATCCCATTCTGAGTCGCCAAATACATGGTACAAAAATCAAATAAAAATTTCATTAATACAATTGTCATGCAAAATATGACAACACATGTGCTGTGAGTTTTAGTACAAATATTGTCTTGTAGACAATATCCAAACTCAAATAAAATTCTCATTACAATTATTGATACACTATTTTAAAAAATAGTGAGGACTGCTATAATAACTGTCTTAAACCATCACTCCACACCCCGACTAGTACCAGCTATATTATCGCCTCCTGAGAAGAACAATGGAACAAAAAGGAAAAGGGTGAGCTCAACTAGCCCAGTAAAGAATATTATGACTAAGATAATGTAGATCCTTAGTCCTCAACAAGGAACAACTGATAGAATACAATAGACAACAAGTTTTAGATCAACAACTGCAGCGGAAATAATAATCCATTAAAAGAGTCAAGTAGAGCATGATATCTACTATCTTCTATGATTTAAAAGTCCATCATCAATATTTTATTCCTGTAACATCATTCAATAAATATTTTAAATCAATGAATTATCCATGCACTACGGGCCAAGGATATTCGTTCGTATCGCAAGTGGTCATGATTATGCCAAACACCTGTCCATCTGTGCACTACGGGCTAAAGAGTACTTTCACCACAAACCTTATCTGTAACATTAAAGGTTATGATTATACCAATACATAATTCCTGGTCATAATCATACCAATCAACAGTCCATCTTTACACTACGGGCCAAAGATGACTTCCAATAGAATATAAGCATGAGGATGATAACAATGATATAAAGATTCAATCAAGTGAGATAAATGATAAATATTAGAGGATTCTAATTCAATTTATCCAGAGTTAAAATATGTCCAAATTGTCAACATGATAACTTCTTTGTGGAGTAAAATTCAAGAATAATATTCATGTATCAAAAATAATTGGGACATAAAAGAAATCAACTTTTGTCGTGAATAGTACCCAAGTGAATAATACCATGTGAATAGTACTTCATGAATAGTACTTTATGAATAGTATCTCATGAATAGTACCCTAGCATGAAAAGATTAAAACTTCATAAGAATGTTCAGAAAAATATTTCTGTGAAATGATACTAGATGTTGCGCAAATTTCAAGGATATTCTACTAATTTTAGGAATTATAGAAGTAATACTAACCATAGTAAGTTTAAATTTAGGAATACGAAATAAAATAATATCCCTTTCATAATATGGAGTATGAAAGAAAATAATATTTCTTCAGAGTATTGCAAAAAAATAACATCCTTTACCTTATCAGAAACTAGTTTTCACTAGAATATCGGATATTATTCTGAGAAAAATCTTGTACAAAAAACTACACTCAATGTGACGCCCCCAAAAATAGGTATACATTACCTATTCTGATTCACCAAATACATGGTACAAAATACAAATACAAACTTAATTATACAAGCGTCGTGTAAAAATACGACAAAACATAGCTCAGAGTTTTAATAAGAATATTGTCATGTAGACAATATTCATACTCAAAGGAGTCCTTATTACATTTATTGTCACACTATTTAACAGAATAGTGAGGACTACTAATGTTATCATCTGGACTGTCACTCCGTTCTCCGACTCGTCCCAGCTATATTCTCATTTCCTGAAGAGAACAGTGAAAGAAAGGGTGAGCTCAACTAGCCTAGAAAAAAATTTTATGACTAAGATAATGCAAAATAAATTATCATTAGTCTTCAACAATGTTAAACTGATAAAATACAATAGACATCAAGTTTAACTGCAGCGGAACAAGCAATCCATTAGAAGAGTCAAGTAGAGAATAAAATCTACTATCTGTTATGATTTAAAATGTTTTTCATCAATTTTATCACTGGGACTCAACTTAATAAATAATCCACATCATCACTGCACTACGGCCAAGGATATTCATTAGTATCACAACCACAAATTATCCATGAACTACGGGCCAATGATATTCGTGTATTCATCAATGGTCCTGATCATGCCATAAAATAATTCATCTTTTCACCCTTGGCTGAAGAGAATCCATAGCCATAATCATACCAAAAACAGTCCATCAATGCATTACGGGCCAATGAGGACTTTTTCCATATCATTTGTAACATTACGGTCATGATTATACCGAATAATCCCTGGTCATAATCATACCAAGTCCATCTATGCACTACATGCCATAGATGACTTTCAACATAATATAAACATGAGGATGATGACAATGACATATTCAAATAAACAAGTTTAAGAATTAATTTATCCAGGAACCAATAATGTCTAAATTATCAACATGATACTTCTTTGTAGAGTAAAATTCAAGAATGCTCATAAGAATATTTCTATGAAAAGATACTGGATGAAGCGCAAATATCAAGGATATTCCACTAATTTCATCGAGTATAGAAGCTAAAACGTTAACCAACTGAGTATAATTGAATATATGAAACTGTAAATGAATTTTCGCCGCCATGCGGTAATCCACTCGGACAAATCATTTCCACAATTTAATAAGGAATGAATACAAATGATCATTCACCATGCATGTGATAATCCTCATAGACAGTGTAAGACCCCAACTTTTATGAATAAAGATGATTTTTCGATAATTATCATTTTTGAATATTATGGAATGAATTTGTTATAATGTTATAGTTGTGGGTAGTATTTATAAATTTTACAAAGTACGCAAGTTGTTATATAATATTCATTTGGCCGGGGAATATTTTTTGTTGGGAAATATTCGTACGACGACATAATCATTAGTGGACCCCACAACAGAAGTACTGTCGTAGTTAGAAAATGACAAAAATATTTTATGAAAATAACGGTGGAAGTTTTGGCGTTAATACTGTTGAACTACTCGGTAGTAAAAGTACAGTAATACGCATGGTTGCATAGTAGCACACGATATTGATTATTAATGCTTACGTGAGAAGTCACTCAGTTATACTCAATTATTGCTACAGTAATTGTTGCATCTTATCTCTCATATTATTGATTCGATTATTGTCACAGTATCATCTGCATTATATGATATATTATTAATTAATAATTAAGACGACAAAGTTATTCATATTATTAAATTGAAATATTTATAATGTCTAGAAGTTTTGTCAAGGAGAGGTTTGATCATCTAATTGCGCGCCAATAGGGAAAAATCCTTATTGAAAAGCCCCCTCTTTCCTAGGAACTACCTGATTGATAAATATTGTAAGTTATAATATTAATGATGAATGTTATTAAAATTGAAGTTGTGCTCGGTGTTGAATTTGGAGACGCGGACGTGATATTTGAGTCCAAAATGATGAGATTAGTAAAAATTGACTATAAACACAAAATTTTTCAGTTTTTACTATTTGGTCAAAAAGTTAACAGTTGACTTTTTCGGGAAAAGTCAAACTTCAAAATTTCAAAATTTATATTTTTGATAAAAATAGTTTCATTGTGTTGGAATTATTTGTGTTAGTAAAAATCGACATTTATTTCGATAAAAATTGATGTCTGGAGGTTATATTGACCAATCAGGTATTTAACTGGATAAATGAGCAATTGTTTGCTATTATTTCACATGATTATAACTATTTGTTCACATGTGTATATTATTGTTTTACATTCTTGTTACTATTAGGGGAGTTGGTGCAAGATTGATAATACTTCTATGTCTAAGTTAAAAATGGAGGTATAGATGGAGGTACTATACTGTAATTCGTATTTTCACATGTCTAGAACTATTGATTCACATAATTTACTATTGAATCACATAATTTACTATTAGGGTAGGTGGTGAAAGTTTGATAATACTTGCATTACTAAATTAAAAATAAAGGAAAAGTTGGAGGTATTGTACTGTAATTCTTTGAGCCCCAAAACGTGCAATTATTGAAACTATATTTTATTATAAATAGAAGCTCATTCTTCATCATTTTCACCAATTCACTCAAGCTATAGAGCAGTTATTATAGAGAGAAATTTTAGAGAGAAAGAAGAATAGAAATCTGCTACCTCTCTACTCCAGTATCCAGTTTCTTTCTAAGGTAAGGGGTATTATTTCTTTCTTTCGTATTCATGAAGAGAACTTCTATTATTCAATCTTTATTATTCTGTTAGAATAACCTGTATACGCGGTCTACCCTATACTTGGTGATTTCTGTTGTTACTCCATTCTTTATTATTCTGTTGGAACATCCTGTCTGTGCGTTTTAGGCCGGACTTGGATCCGTCTTTATTATTCTGTTGGAACATCCTGTCTGTGCATTTTACGCTGGACCTGATTTTGTTATTTATTATTATGTTGGAATAACCTTTGTATGCGAAGTACCGCATGCATGGTGATTTCTGTTGTTATTTCATTCTTTATTATTCTGTTGGAATATCCTGTTGGTGCGTATTACGCCTGACCTGGTTCCGTTATTTATTATTCGGTTGGAATAACCTGTCTATGCGAAGTACCGCATGCATGATGATTTCTTTTGTTATTCCATTCTTTATTATACTCAGTTGGTTAAAGTTTTGACTTCTATACTCCATGAAATTAGTGGAATATCCTTGATATTTGCACTTCATCCAGTATCTTTCATGGAAATATTCTTCTGAGCATTCTTGAATTTTACTCTACAAAGCAGTATCATGTTGACAATTTGGACGTTATTAGTTCCTGAATAAATTAATTCGTGAACTTCCAGTTTAAATTTCATGGTCATCTGAGTTATAGAACTCCAGTTATAGCATTTTTTGTCAGAAAATCTAAATATTAAAACGGTCATAACTTGCTCATTTTAAGTCAGAATGAGCTCATTTTTGGACAAGAGGTTCTTTATACCATATACTTTCATGTCCCAAAAGGTCATAATTTTTCTCATAAATTAAGTGGCCGAAAATGCCCTTTTAAAAATAAGATCAGTAGCTTTTTGGTAATTTTCATCTTTGCACTCCTTTGATAAAATCAGTGCACACGAAAATCTACAACACCTTTTCCAGTGATTCCACTTGGAGATGTTACAAAACTCATAGATATAACTCTAGGACTTAACCACACTCAAAAATTCAAAATATAATAGGAGATATGGTTAATTGAATTTCATGTTACGTTTACACCAAAATCTGATTTTTCAACCCTTTGTGATTTCTAAGAAATTTTCATGTTTTCTCATAATAACCAATATAACTCATCATAACACTTACTAATACTTCATATACCCGTGATTTTCATTAGTCCAATGCATTTATTATGACTCTCATCATAATCAACGCAAACAGTTCTTTTCCACAATTTAATAAGGAATGAATACAAAGGACTATTCATCATGTATGTGGTAATTAACATAGACATGTTATTCCAACAGAATAATAAAGAATCCAATAATAGAAGGATTCACCATGCATGCGATAGAGACCGCACAGACAGGTTATTCCCAACAGAATAATAAAGAACGGAACCAGGTCAGGTGAAATTCACACCGACAGGATGTTCCAACAAAATAGTAAAGAATGGAATAATAGAAGAATTTCACTATGTATGCAGTACTTCGCATTTACAGGTTATTCTAACATATAATAAAGACAGAATAATAAAGGCGGAACCAGGTCCGGTGTATAATACACAGACAGGATATTCCAACAGAATATTAAAGAATGGAACAACAACAGACATCACCAAGTATACGGTAATCCGCGTATACAAGTTATTCCAATAGAATAATAAATGGATCCAGGTCAAGTGAAACTCACACCGACGGGATATTCCAACAGAATAATAAAGAACGAAATAATAGCAGAATCTCACCATGTATGCGGTACTTCGCATAAACAGGTTATTCCAACCTAATAATAGAGAATGGAACAACAGAGGGATTTCACCATGTATAGGGTATGCCACTTATACAGGTTATGTATAGGGTATGCCACGTATACAAGTTATTCAAACAGAATAATGGAATAACAGAGGTTCTCTTCATGAATAAAAAAGAATAACACCCCTTACGGGTACAACAAATAATATCCCTTACCACAATAATGATATCCCTTACCTTGGAAAGAAACTGGATATAGGAGTAGTGAGGTAGCAGACTTCTCTTCTTATTCTTCTTCCCTATAGATTTTCTCTTTATAGCTTTTCTCTATAATTTTTCTCTATAATAATTGCTCTATAGCTTTAGTGAATTGGTGAGAAATGAAGAAGAATGAGCTTCTATTTATAGAAAAACATAGTTTCGATAATTGCACGTTTTGGGGTTCGAAATATTACAGTACCATACCTCCAACTTTTCTTTCATTTTTAATTCAGTCATCCAAGTATTATCAAACTTGCATCAACTCCCCTAATAGTAAATGATGTGAATCAATAGTAAAATCATGTGACTCAATAGTAAAATCATGTGAAAAATTAATTACAGTATAGTACATCCATCTATACCTCCATTTTTAACTTTGTCACGCAAGTAGTATCAATCTTGCACCAACTCCCCTAATAGTAACAAGAATGTGAATCAATAGTACACATATGTGAACAAATAGTTATAATCATGTGAATTAATAGCAATCAATTACTCATTTATCTGGTTAATTACCCGACTGGTCGATATAACCTCCAGACATCAATTATTATCGAAATAAATATTGATTTTCACTAACACAACCAATTCCAACACAAGGAAACTATTTTTAGCAAAAATATAAATTTTGAAATTTTGAAGTTTGACTTTTCCCGAAAAAGTCAACTATTGACTTTTTGACCAAATAGTGAATTCCGAAAAATTTTGTGTTTATAGACTATTTTTACTAATTTCGTCGTTCTATACTCAAATATCACGTCCGCGTCTTCAAATTCAACTCCGAACAACATTCATCGTTAATATTATAACTCACAATATTTATCAACCAGGTCGTTCCCAGGAAAGAGGGGGCTTTCCGATAAGGATTTCTCCCTATTGGCGCGCAATTAGATTATCTAACCTCTCCTTGACAGAACTTCTAGACATTGTAAATATTGAAATTTATAATAGGAATAACTTTGTCGTCTCAATTATTGATATAATAAAATAACATTTTATGGAGATGATACTGTGACAATAATTGAATCAATAATATGAGAGATATGATGCAACAATTACTGTAGAAATAATTGAGTATAACTGAGTGACTTCTCACGTATGCATCAATAATTAATATCGTGTGCTACCATGCAACCACGCGTATTACTGTACTTTTACCACCGGGTAGTTCAATAGTTTTAATGGTAAAACCTCCGCCGTTATTTTTATAAAATATTTTTGTCGTTTTCTAACTACGACAGTACTTTCGTTGTGGTTTAACCAATGATTGTGCCTTCGTATGGATATTCCCGAAAAAAAGAATATTCCCCGACCAATCGAATATAATCTGACAACTTGTATACTTTGCAAAATTTTTAAATACTACCACAACTATAACATTATATCAATTTCACACCATAATATTTAAAAAATATTTCGAGAAAATTAAATATTTATTCTTAAAATCTGGGTTCTCACAGCTGGGACCACCAGAGTTTTTGGGAAAGCCAGAACCACTTAAGGCAGAGACGTGGTTAAAGCAGATCACAAAGATATTTGATGTCTTGGGATGCTCCGAGGAGTAAAAGGTTCCCTTTGCCACCTTTATGTTGCGTGGAGAGGCAGATTACTGGTGGGAATCTGTAAAACGTACCCAGCCTGACGCACTCAAGATGTCTTGGGAGAAGTTCCAAGAGCTGTTCAACAACAAGTACTTTCCCGAAAGTATTCGTCATATGAAGGAGGTGAGTTTATCAAGTTGGAGCAAAACAATATGACCGTGTCGCAATACGAGGCTAAATTTGCGGAGTTATCTCGGTTTGCATCCCATTTGGTCGATAATGAGGAGCGAATGACGCGAATGTTTCTGCGAGGTTTGAAACCCGATATACGTCAATACCTTATTTCTTACAAACTTTGTTTATATTCAGATATTGTGAATAGGGCTCAGTTATTGGAGCGTGATAATGAGTCAGCACAACCAAAAGATAATGATAAGCAACACGATAATAATCATACCGGTGGCAACGTACATCAGAATAATGATAACCATCGTGGGGGAAATTATCATGCTAAGAACGGTAACCACTTCGGTGGTAATCATGACCAAGATAATAGAAGTGAAAATTTCAAGAAGAGAAGGTTCAACAACGATAGAAAGATAGCAGCACCAACACCCGTTTTCAAGGAAGGAGAACGACCACCAATTGTATGCTTCAAATGCGGAGGGGAGGGACATATCAGTCTAAACTGCGTGATGCAGTCCAAAGCATGTTTTCGTGCACCAAAGTCAAGTCCAGCTGGAATGGTCGCACCAAAGGCGGATACGGACAAAACAAAGTCGGTGGTTTCAGGAAGAGCGTTTTTTGTGACTTCTCAAAAAAGCGAGTAACCCGAACGAAGTTAGCACAAGTTAGTTAATTATAAATTCTTGCCAAGTCTATACCTTAATAGATACCGATTCTACCCATTATTTTATCTCTCTTGCTTGCGCTCCGTTTAAATTTGACTCTGGAGAAATTAGACTTTGACTTATCGGTTGAAACTCTGTTAAGAGAAACCTTCGTTACCTCCACTGTTTATAAATCTTGTTTGATTCAAATCAACACTTTCACGTTACCTGTCGATCTTATCTCTTTGAAAATACTTGTATTTGATCTGATTTTAGGAATCAATTGGTTAACTACTCATCATGCTTTTCGTAAGGTTGTTAGCTTTTATATTCCTAACCAACCTGTTATGCGAATTCAAGCAACTAAACCACTAAAGTTAATCATTGTTATATCAAGCCATAAGTAAAGAGCTCCGAGCCTTTCGCTGGTGACTTCCAAGTCTTGGGATGCACCGAAGCCAGACTTTCTTTTGGCGACGTTGTGAATAACGTTGACAAGTTGATCGGTATCAATGTGACGTGTTATCCAAGTCTTGGGATGAGAGTCACAATTTTGAATGGTATTTCTATTGTTAATAAATTTTCTGATGTATTCTTGAAGACTTCTTAGCCTACCTCTGGAGCGTGAAATCGAATTTTGTATTGACCCCAGTACAAAACCCATTTTTTCAACCCTTAAATATTTCTTCAACTAAAACGAACGTAACATGTGCCAAGGACGTTGGCTCAAGCTGTTGAAAATTACGATTATACCATTCAATATCATTATAGAAGAACGAACTTGGTAGCTGATGCGTTGAGTAGAAGATCGAATGCATTTACGAGTGCGATGTTGTTAACACAAAAACCCATTTCTTATAACTTACAAATGATGAAGATAAAGTTAAAGACTTTAGGGACCCACGCGAAGATAACGAATATACGATTAGAACTGACTTTAGTCTATAAAGTTAAAGTCACTCAAGCTACAGACCTGGAGTTGATGAATAAGAAGAAGAAGGTTCAAGAAGGCGTTATTCTAAAAGCAAGAGTCGATGAATAGATGAAATCTCAACCCTCAATTTAATTGACCCATTTAAAATCCTCTATCGAGTAGGAATTGTGGCCTATAGACTCGTTTTACCGCCAAATATGTCGCGTGTTCATAAAATTTTTCACGTATCGATGTTATGTAATTATGTGGATGACCTGAACCATATTATTAAATTAGAACTAGATGATATAGCAAAAGATTTAACTTATGAGGAGATACGTGTTAAAATCTTGGATAAGAGGGATCGTATTCAACACTCAAAGGTTATACCTCAAGAGTTGGAATCTGAAATGAAGTCAAGGTATCCTCATCTCTTCGGCATACCAGATATGTACGTAAATTTCGAGGGGAAAATTTCATAAGGAGGGGAGATTGTGAGACCCCAAATTTTATGAATAAAGATTTAAATATCTCAAAATATTTTTTTTAATATAATGGAATGAATTTGATATAATTTTATAGTTGTGGGTAATATTTATAAATTTTGTAAAGTACGCAAGTTGTTATATAATATTCGATTGGTCGGGGAATATTCGTTTTAACAGGGAATATTCGTACAACGGCACAATCATTGGTGGACCCCGCAACAGAATTATTGTCGGATTGAGAAAACGAAAAAAATATTTTATGAAAATAACGGTGAAATTTTTACCGTTAACTGTTGAAACACCCGGTGTTAAAAGTACAGTAATACGCGTGGTTACATAGTAGCACACAATTTTGATTATTGATGCTTACGTGAGAAGTCATTCAGCTTTGTTTAATTATTGCTATAGTAATTGTTTCATAGTATCTCACGTTATTTGATTCAATTATTATCAATATTTTATATATTATTAAATCAATAATTGAGATAACAACGTGATTAATATTATTATTTGCAATATTAACGACATCTAGAAGTTCTGCCAAGGAGAGGTTTGGTCACCTAATTGCGCGCCAATAGGGAGAAATCATTATTGGAAAGCCCCCTCTTTCCTGGAAACAACCTGATCGATTAATATTGTGAATTATAATAAAGGTGATAAATTTTGTTTTATTATTATTATAAATGTAATAAAACAGAAAACTTTTTATATAAAACAGAATACTTTTATAAAGTTATTCATTTTATTAGACTATAAATATAATATATAATATTTTATTATGCATAGTATTTGCATAGTGTCTGCATAGTGTTTGCATAGTAATTTTTTTTTATATAAAACAGAATACTTTTATAAAGTTATTCGTTTTTTTAGACTATAAATAGAATATATAATATTCTATTATGCATAGTGTTTGCATAGTAAAATCTTTTTATATAAAAAAGAATATTTTTATAAAGTTATTCGTTTTATTAGACTATAAATAGAATATATATGATTCTATTATGCATAATGTTTGCATAGTACCTACATAGTGTTTTCATAGTAAAATATTTTTATATAAAATAGAATACTTTTATAAAGTTATTCGTTTTGTTAGATTATAAATAGAATATATTATATTTTATTTAAAAGATTTAGTTTTATTAGAATATTATATTAATACTGCATAGTAAATTAATATGGTTCGTCCGTTTAAAAGTAAATCAATCTGGACCGTTCATGAATTAGTTACTATTCAGTTCATTCTCCTATAAATAGAAGCTCATTCCTTCATTATTTCTTACGAAATCACTGAAACTCTAGAGATAGAAACTATAGAGAGAAAGAAGAAAAGTATTCTGCTACTTCACTACTCCTATATACAGTTTCTTCTAAGGTAAGGGGTATTATTTCTTTCGTATTCATGAAGAGAATTATTTTCTTTCAATACTTGTAAGGGGTATTATTCTTTCGTATTCATGAAGAGAACTATTTTCTTTCAATACTCGTAAGGGATATTATTTCTTTTGTATTCATGAAGAGAACTTCTGTTATTCCATTCTTTATTATTCTGTTGGAATAACCTGTATACGCGGACTACCCTATACTTAGTGAAATTCTTCTATTATTCCATTTTTTATTATTATGTTGGAATAACCTGTCTATGCGAAGTACCGCATACTTGGTGAAATTCTTCTGTTATTCCATTCTTTATTATTATGTTGGAATAACCTGTCTATGCGAAGTACCGCATACTTGGTAAAATTCTTATGTTATTCCATTCTTTATTATTATGTTGGAATAACCTTTCTATGCGAAGTACCGCATACATGGTGAAATTCTTCTGTTATTCCATTCTTTATTATTCTGTTAGAATATCATGTCTGTGCGTTTACGCATGACCTGGTTCTATTATTTATTATTCTGTTGGAATATCATGTCTGTGCGTTTACGCATGACCTGGTTCCATTATTTATTATTATGTTGGAATATCCTGTCTGTGCGTTTACGCATGGCCTGGTTCCGTTATTTATTATTCTGTTGGAATAACCTGTTTGTGCGGTCTATCGCATGCCTGGTGATTTCTTTTATTATTCCATTCTTTATTATACTCAGTTGGTTAACGTTTTAGCTTCTATACTCCGTGAAATTAGTAGAATATCCTGGATATTTGCGCTTCATCCAGTATCTTTTCATGAAAATATTCTTCTGAGCATTCTTGAATTTTACTCCACAAAGCATTATCATGTTGACAATTTGGACGTTATTGGTTCCTGGATAAATTAATTCTTGAACTTTTTTTATTGAATTCTTATATCATTATCATCATTCTCATGTTTATATTATGTTGAAAGTCATATGTGGCCAATAGTGCATGGATGAACTTGGTCTGATTATGACCAGGGATTATTCAGTATAATCATGACCGTAATGTTATAAATGATGTGGTAAAGTCCTCATTGGCCCGTAGTGCATTGATGGACAGTTGTTGGCATGATCATGAGCATTGAAGAATACACGAATATCCTTGGCCTGTAGTGCATGAAAAATTTGTGGTTGGGATACTAATGAATATCCTTGGCCGTAGTGTAGGGATGATGTGATTTATTTATTAAGCCGAGTCTCAGCAATAAAAGTGATGAAAACCTTTTAAATCATATAAGATAATAGATTTTATTCTCTACTTGACTCTTTTAATGGATTGCTTATTCCGATGCAGTTAAACTTGATGTTTGTTATATTGTATCAGTTTAACACTGTTGAAGGCTAACGATAATTTATTCTGCATTATCTTAGTCATAATATTTCTTATTGGGCTAGTTGAGCTCACCCTTTTACTTTCATTGTTCTCTTCAGGAAATGAGAACGTAGTAGGGACTAATCGGGGAACGGAGTGACGGTCCAGATGATAGTATTAGTAGTCCTCACTATTCTATGAAATAGTGTGTTAATAAATGTATTGAGGACTTATTTTGAGTTTGAATACTGTCTAAAAGACAATATTTGTATTAAAATTCACAGCTCATGTTGTATATTTAAGATTGTATTTGTATTTTGTACAATGTATTTGCCGACTCAGAATAGGTGATGTATACCTATTTTGGGGGCGTCATAGATAGACAACTGATTGGTATGATCATTGTTAATACATTTGAAAATCTTTACCATTTGGGGTAATGATAATGAGTAAACGTTCTATTAAGCCTTTGTGGCAAGAAGGAACTGTTGATTCACATTATTATAAACATGAATTGTGAATTTAACTAAAATCTTTGGTGGTTCAGGTGAAGACAGGTGATGAAAGTTCTCTTTGTCTTGGGTATAATAAAGAACTGTTAATGAGTATTACATGGATAAAATTGATGATAAACTTTTAAATCATAGAGGATAGTAGATATCATGCTCTACTTGACTCTTGCAGTTAAACTTGATGTTTATTATATTTTATCAGTTTAACACTGTTGAAGGCTAACGATAATTTATTCTGCATTATCTTAGTCATAATATTTCTTACTAGGCCAGTTGAGCTCACCCTTTTCTTTCACTGTTCTCTTCAGGAAATGAGAATATATAGCTGGGACTAGTCGGAGAATGGAGTGATGGTTCGAGATGGTGGCTATAGTAGTCCTCACTATTTTTATAAAATAGTGTGATAATAATTGTAATGAGGACTCCATTGAGTATGAATATTGTCTAAAAGGCAATATTCTTGTTTAAACTCTCAGCTATGTTTTGTTGTATTTTACACGACCGTTGTATAATTAAGTTTGTAGTTGTATTATGTACCATGTATTTGGCGACTCAGAATGGGTGATGTATACCTATTTTGGGGGCGTCACATAAGTAATATTATTTCATTTCAGATTCTGATTTCTATACTCATTTTGTTAAAGTATTGCTTCTATACTACTTGAAATTAGTGGAATATCCTTGAAATTTGCGTTTTATCTAGTATCGTTCCACTGAAATATTTTTTTGGACATTCTTGATAAATTTTGATCTTTTCATATCGGGGTACTATTTATAAAGTACTATTCACGTGGTACTATTCACTCAGGTACTATTCATGAAAAAAATTGATTTTTTTCTGTCTAAATTATTTTTGATACAATATTATTCTTGTATTTTACTCAACAAAGCAGTATCATGTTAAAAATTTGGACATTATTGAATTCTGGATAAATTAAATTATAAATCTTTAAAATTTATCATTTACTTTCATTTAATTGAATTCTTATATCATTGTTATCATCCTCATGCTTATATTATGATGAAAGTCATCTTTAGCCCGTATACATAGATGGACTGTTGATTGGTATGATTATGACCAAGAATTATTCCGTGACACCCCCAAAATAGGTATTCATCACTCATCTTGAGTCGCCAAATACATGGTACATAAATTCAAATATAACTTAATTTTACAACAGCCGTTCAAAATACGACGACATATATACTGTGAGTTTTAATACAAATATTGTAACGTATATAATACGACAATATTCATATTCAAATTAATACATGCCATATAAAGTACAGCAGTAAATATTTCAAGTCTCCAAAGGGACACAAGAAGATTTCTATTCTCTTCATTTTACTGCGGTGCACTTTTGACGCTTCAAGGGTCGGGTTCTCATCACCCTATTGTTGTTCACCAAAATCAATTATTAAGTGACGTATAAAATATGACACACACATCTTAAGTCCTCAATACAATTATATATTGCATGTTATGCCATAGTGATGACTACTAATGCTATCATCTGGATCGTCACTCCGTTTCCCGACTCGTCCCAGCTATATTATCATTTCCTGAAGAGAACAGTGAAAGAAAGAGTGAACTCAACAAGCCCAGTAAGAAATAGTATGACTAAGATAATGCAGGATAAATTATCATTAGCCTTCAACAATGTTAAACTGATAAAATACAATAGACATCAAGTTTAACAGCAGCGGAACAAGCAATCCATTAGAAGAGTTAAGTAGAGAATAAAATCTACTATCTTCTATGATTTAAAATATTTTCATCAATTTTTATCGCTGAGACTCAGCTTAATAAATAATCCACATCATTAAATCATCCATGCACTACAGGCCAAGGATATTATTTAGTATCACAACCACGAATTATCCATGCACTACGGGCCAAAGATAATCGTGTTTTCATCAACGATCCTGATCACGCCATAAAACAATTCATCTTTGCTCCCTTGGCTGAAGAGAATCCATAGCCATAAGCATACCAAAAACTGTTTATCAATGGACTACGGGCCAATGAAGACTTTTTCCACATCATTTGTAATATTACGGTCATGATTATACCGAATAATCCCTGATCATAATCATACCAAGTCCATCTATGCACTATAGGCCACAGATAACTCTCAACATAATATAAACATGAAGATGATGACAATGACATAATAATTCAATAAAACAAGTTCAAAAATTAATTTATCCAGAAATTAATAACGTCCAAATTGTCAACATAATACTGCTTTGTGGAGTAAAAATTCAAGAATAATATTTCTGTATCTAAAATAATTTGGACAGGAAAAAAATCTTTTTCGGGTGAATAGTACTTCTCGTGAATAGTACCCCGACATGAAAAGTACCCCAAATACCCGAGTGAATAATATTCAGGTGAATAATAATTTGGGTGAATAGTAACCCGTGAATAAAAACTCGTGAATAGTAATCCTACACGAAAAGTGCCCCGAATACCCGAGTATAAAAGAATATACGAAACTGCAAATGGATTTTTATCCGCCATGTGGTAATCCACTTAGACAGATCATTTCTACAATTTAATAAAGAATGAATACAAAGGATCATTCACCATGCATGTGGTAATCCACATAGACAGGTTATTTCAATAGAATAATAAAGAATAGAATAACAGAAGGATTCACCATGCGTGCGATAGACTACACCTACAGGTTATTCCCAACAGAATAATAAATGATGGAACCAGGTTTGGCATAAACGTACAGACAGAATATTCCGACAGAATAATAAATAATGGAACCAGGTCCGGCGTAAACGCACAGACATGATATTCCGATAGAATAATAAATAATGGAACCAGGTCTGACGTAAACGCACAGACATGATATTTCGATAGAATAATAAAGAACAGAATAATAGAAGAATTTCACCATGTATGCGGTACTTCGCATAAACAGGTTATTCCAACATAATAATAAGGAATAGAATAACAGAAGAATTTCACCAAGTATAGGGTAGCCCGCATATACAAGTTATTCTAACAGAATAATAAAAAGTGGAATAACAAAAGTTCTTTTCATGAATATAAAAGAAATAATACCCCTTACCTTAGAATAAAGCTGGATACTAGAATAGAGAGGTACCAGACTTCTCTTATTCTTTCTCTCTATAATTTCTCTCTATAATAATTGCTCTATAGCTTTAGTGAATTGGTGAGAAATGAAGAAAGAATGAGCTTCTATTTATAGAAAAATATGGTTTCGATAATTGTACATTTTGGGGCTCAAAAAATTATAGTACAATACCTTCCGCTTTTTCTTCTTTTTTAATTTAGTCCTGCAAGTATTATCAAACTTACACCACCTCCCCTAATAGTAAATAATGTGAATCAATAGTTCAATCATGTGATTCAATAGTTCTAGACATGTAAAAATACGAATTATAGTATAGTACCTCTATCTGTACCTCTATTTTTAACTTAATCATGAAAGTATTATCAATCTTGCACCAACTCTCCTAATAATACAAGAATGTGATTCAATAGTACACACATGTGAACAAATAGTTATATAAGCATGTGAATTAGTAGCAATTAATTGCTCATTTATCCGATAAATTTCCCGATTTATCAATATAACCCTCAGACATAAATTATCATCGAAATAGATGTCGATTTCCACTAACACTAATAATCCCAACACAATGGAACTATCAAATTCATCTTTAATTAACACGAACTTATTCATCATTAATATTATAACTCACAATATTTAACAACCAGGTCATTCCCAAGAAATAGGGGGCTTTCCAATAAGGATTTCTCCCCATTGGCGCGCAATTAGGTGACCAAACCTCTCCTTGGCAGAACTTCTAGACATTGTAAATATTGTAATTTAATAATATTAATAACTTTTGTCGTCTCAATTATTGATTTAATAATATATCATATAATGCAGAGGATACTATGACAATAATCAAATCAATAATATGAGAGATATGATGCAACAATTACTATAGCAATAATTGAGTATAACTGAGTGACTTCTCACGTAAGCATCAATAATCAATACCGTGTGCTACTATGCAACCACGCGTATTACTGTACTTTTACTACCGATTAGTTCAACAGTATTAACGGTAAAACTTCCGCCGTTATTTTCATAAAAATATTTTTGTCATTTTCTAATTATGACAGTACTTCCGTTGTGGGGTCCACCAATGATTATGCCGTCGTACGAATATTCCCTGCTAAAACGAATATTCCCCGACCAATCGAATATAATATAACAACTTGCAAACTTTGTAGAATTTATAAATAATACCCACAACTATAACATTATCTCAAATTCACACCATAATATTCAAAAAAATATTTCAAGAAAATTAAATCTTTATTCGTAAAATTTGGGATTTTACAATATCCCCTCCTTATGAAATTTCATAATCGAAATTTACGTACGTACCTGGTATGCCGAACAGATGAGGACACTTCGTCCGATTCTAACTCTTGAGGTATAACCTTTAAGCGTAGAATATATTCCAGGATTTTTAACAGGTACATCTTCATACGTTAAATTATTCGCTATCTCGTCCGGTTCTAAATCAATAATATAGTTTGGGTCGTCCACATATTTATGTAACATCGATACGTGAAAAACGTTATGAACACGCAACATTCTTGGTGGTAAAACTAGTCTATAAGCCACAGTTCCTACTCGATCAAGGATTTCAAATGGGCCAATTAAATCGAGGGTTGAGATTTTTTATCTTCATCGAGTCTTGCTTCTAGAATAACGCCCTCTTGAACCTTCTTCTTCACATTCATCAGATTCGGACGTGTAGATTGAGCGGCTTTAACTTTATCGATTAAAGTCAATTCTATTCGTATATTTGTTATCTTCATGTGGGTCCCTAGAGTCTTTAACTCTATCTTCATCATTTGTAAGTTATACAAGATGGGTTTTTGTGTTAACAAAATCGCACTTGTAAACGCATACGATCTTCTACTCAACGTGTCAGCTACCACGTTCGCTCTTTCACGATGATATTGAATGGTATGATCGTAATCTTCAATAGCTCGAGCCAACGTCTTTGGCACATAATACGTTCGTTTTGGTTGAAGAAATATTTAAGGGTTTTAGAAATTAGTTTTGTACTGAGGTCAATACAAAATTTGATTTCACGCTCTAGGGGTAGGATAAAAAGTCTTCAAGAATACGTCAGGAAATTTATTAACGGTAGAAATATCATTTAAAAACTATGACTCTCATACAAGACTTGGATAATACATGAAATGAATGTTTCTACTAACAGAGTTTCAACCGATAAGTCAAGGTCTAATTTCTCCAAAGTTAAATTTAAACGTTGAGTGCAAGAAAGAGAGATAAAATAATGGGTAGAACCGGTATCTAATAAGGTATAGACTTCTCAAGAATTTATAATTAACTAACCCGTGCTAACTTCGTTTAGGTTATTCGCTTTTTGAGAAGTCACAAAAAATGCTCTTTCTGAAACCACCGACTTTGTTTTGTCTGTATCCGCCTTTGGTGCCACCATCCCAGCTGGACTTGATTGCGCTACAGGACAAAATTGAGCTATGTGACCATCTTTCCACAACTAAAACATACCTTGGAAGGGTGTGAACAGTTTGGACTTATGTTTCCCTCCTCTCCGCATCTATAGCATCTAACTGGCGGTCATTCTCCTCCCCTAGAATTTGTTGCTATTGCCGACGTCTTCCCATCATCGTTAAATCTTATCTTCTTGAATTTTTCCACTTCTATTATCTTGTCCATGATTTCCACCGAAGTGGTTACTATTCTTGGCATGATAATTTCTCCCATGATGGTTATCATTGTTCCGATGGCCGTTTCCACTGGTATGATTATTATCGTGTTGTTAGTCGTTGCCTTTTGGTTGTGTTGACTCATTATCACGCTCCAATAACTGAGCCCTATTCACAACATCTGAATGCAAACACTGTCACAAAACAAGGGTTAATTGACATATCACATATTATCCCTATACTCTGACCGACCAATTAAATACCAAATAAACTTAGGTAGGTCATACTAGAGAAGGAATTTCCCATCTCTCTCCTCCTAGATCTTGTCTCACACCTCAGCCAGGGATCATATCCCTAAGCTCTGATACTAACTGTAACGCCCCTAAAATAGGTATTCATCACCCATCTTGAGTCATCAAATACATGGTATATAAATTCAAATATAACTTAATTTTATAACAGTCGTGCAAAATACGATGACATATATACTGTGAGTTTTAATACAAATATTGTAACGTATATAATATGACAATATTCATATTCAAATTAATACATGCCATATAAAGTACATCAGTAAATATTTCAAGTCTCCAAAGGGACACGAAAAGATTTCTGTTCTATTCATTTTACTGCAGTGCACTTTTGACGCTTTCAGAGTCGGGTTCTGATCACCCTATTTTTTTTCACCAAAATCAATTATTAAGTGACGTATAAAATACGACACACACATCTTAGGTCCTCAATACAATTATATATTTCATGTCATGCCATAGTGAGGACTACTAATGCTATCATCTGGACCGTCACTCCGTTCCCTGACTCGTCCCAGCTGTGAGACCCCAGATTTTACGAATAAAGATTTAATTTTCTCAAAATATTTTTTTTTCAAAATGTTGGTGTGAGTTTGAGATAACGTTATAGTTGTGGGTAATATTTATAAATTTTACAAAGTACGCAAGTTGTTATATAATATTCGATTGGTCGGGGAATATTCGTTTTAACAGGGAATATTCCTACGACGACACAATCATTGGTGGACCCCACAACAAAATTATTATCGAATTGAGAAAACGATAAAAATATTTTTATGAAAATAACAGCGGAAGTTTTACCGTTAAAACTGTTGAACTACTCGGTAGTAAAAGTACAATAATACGCGTGGTTGCATAGTAACACACGGTATTGGTTATTGATGCTTACGTGATAAGTCACTCAGTTATATTCAATTATTACTACAGTAATTGCTGCATCATATCTCTCATATTATTGATTCGATTATTGTCACAGTATCATCTGCGTTATATGATATACTATTAAATCAATAATTGAGACGACAAAGTTGTTCATATTATTAAATTATAATATTTACAATGTCTAGAAGTTCTGTCAAGGAGAGGTTTGGTCACCTAATTTCGTGCCAATAGGGAGAAATCCTTATTGGAAAGCCCCTCTTTCCTGGAAACAACCTGGTTGTTAAATATTGTGAGTTATAATATTAATGATGAATAAGTTCATGTTGATTAAAGATGAATTTGATAGTTTCATTGTGTTAGGATTATTGGTGTTAGTGGAAATCGACATTTATTTCGATAATAATTTATGTCTGGAGGTTATATTATTCAATCGGGTATTTTGGGCACTTTTCGTGTCAGAGTACCATTCACGAGTTACTATTCACGAGTTACTATTCATGAATTACTATTCACAAGTTACTATTTATGAGTTACTATTCACGGGA
This sequence comes from Panax japonicus, assembly GCA_020205505.1. NCBI lineage: Eukaryota > Viridiplantae > Streptophyta > Magnoliopsida > Apiales > Araliaceae > Panax > Panax japonicus. Next base: position 45,193,512 of record CM035098.1, read on the forward strand.
TACTATTCACCTGAACAAAATATATTTCTTTTCGGTCCAAATTATTTTTAGGTATAATATTATTCCATTAGGAGATGTGCTAATTTTTCAGACCATTGGTTAAAATTATAATAGTAAATCAATATGGATTGTTGGTTTAAAGTTTTAATAGTGAATCAGTATGGACCGCTGGTTTAAAGTTTTAATAGTGAATCAGTATGGACCGTTGGTTTAAAGTTTAATAGTGAATCAGTATGGACTGTTGGTTTAAAGTTTTAATAGTGAATCAGTATGGACCGTTGCTTTAAGTTTTAATATGGACCGTCCGTTTAAAACTAAATCAATCTGGACCGTTCATGAATTAGTTACTATTAAGTCCATTCTCCTATAAATAGAAGCTCATGCCTTCATTATTTCTTAAGAATTCACTGAAACTCTAGAGAGAGAAATTATAGAGAGAAGCTATAGAGAGAAAATCTATAGAGAGGAAGAAGAAGAGAAGTCTGCTACCTTTCTATTCCAATATCCAGTTTCTTCTAAGGTAAGGGATATTATTTGTTGTACTCGTAAGGGATATTATTCTTTTGTATTCATGAAGAGAATTACTTTCTTTCAATACTCGTAAGAGTTGTTATTCCATTCCTTATTATTATGTTTGAATAACCTGTCTATGTGAAGTACTGCATACATGGTGAAATTCTTCTATTATTCATTTCCTTATTATTATGTTGGAATAACCTGTCTATGCGAAGTACTGCATACATGGTAAAATTCTTCTATTATTTCATTCCTTATTATGTTGGAATAACCTGTCTATGTGAAGTACTGCATACATGGTGAAATTTTTCTATAATTCCATTCCTTATTATTATGTTGGAATAACCTGTTTATGCGAAGTACAGCATACATGGTAAAATTCTTCTATTATTTTATTCCTTATTATTATGTTGGAATAACCTATCTATGTGAAGTACTGCATACATGGTGAAATTATTCTATTATTCCATTTCTTATTATTATGTTGGAATAACCTGTTTATGCAAAGTACCGCATACATGGTGAAATTCTTCTATTATTCCATTATTTATTATTCTGTTGGAATATCCTGTCGGTGCGAATTTTGTCTGACCCGGTTCCGTTCTTTATTATTCTGTTGGAATAACCTGTTTATGCGAAGTACCGCATACATGGTGAAATTCTGTTGTTATTCCATTATTTATTATTCTGTCGGAATATCCTTTTCTGTGCGTTTTACGCCGGACCTGGTTCTATTATGTATTATTCCGCATTTATTATTCTGTCAGAATATCCTGTCTGTGCGTTTATGCCGGACCTGGTTCTATTATTTATTATTTTGTTGGGAATAACCTGGCTGTGCGGTCTCTATCGTATGCATGGTGAATCCTTCTGTTATTCCATTCTTTATTATTCTGTTGGAATAACCTGTCTATGTGGATTACCACATGCATGGTGAATGATCATTTATATTCATTCCTTATTAAATTGTGGAAATGATCTAGTTATGTTGATTATGATGAGAGTCATAATAAAAGCATTGGACTGATGAAAATCATGGGTATATGAAATATTAGTAAGTGTTATGATGAGTTATGTTGGTTATTATGTGAAAACATGAAAGTTTCTTAGAAATCACAAAGGGTTGAAAATCAGATTTTGGTGAAAATGGAACATGAAATTCAATTGACCATATCTCCTATTATATTTTGAATTTTTGAGTGTGGTCAAGTTCTATAGTTAGATCTATGAGTTTGTAGCATCTCCAAGTGGAATCACTGGAAAAGGTGTTGTAGATTTTTGTGTGGACTGATTTTAGCAATGGAGTCAAAAGTTGGAAATTACTGAAATGCTACTGTCCAGATTTTTAGAAGGGCTGTTTCGGCCACTTAATTTGTGAGAAAAATTCTGGCCTTTTGGGACATGAAAGTATATGGTATAAGGTACCTACTGTCCGAAAATGAATTCATTCCGACTTACAATGAGCAAGTTATGACCATTTCAATATTTAGGTTTTTCTGACGAAAAACGCTATACCCGGAGTTCTATAACTCCGATAACCATGAAATTTAAACTGGAGGCTCACGTTAACATGTGTAAGATCCTGCCAAGATTTGGGAATTTCTGGAGTTAACCTTGAGGTAGCTAATTTCTTAAGGAATTAATTAGAAATTGATTTTTGAAAAATAGTAAATGAATTTTAAAAATTCCGAGAAAAATATATGTTCATTATGGGACTATATTCTGCTAAATCTCAGAAAAGAAATATTTTTGGAACTGATTTGGTATTTTTCATAAAAATAGTTTAGTGACGAACATATGAGTTAAATATGTTATGTGAAGTAACAAAGTTGGAAAATAGGATTTTGTGGCTTGGAAATCCTATATAAGGTATATGAAGATTTTTGATAAGGGATTTGATCATTGGTGATGAAATCTTATGAGTATAGCATTTTTGAATAACTATATGCATTATTTGGTAAAGTGTAAACAATTGAAATAAATTGTTTATAAGTTTAAGAAGTGATTAAAATATTGTTATGATATTAATAATATTAGATTATGAGTGGTTGATAATATTTGGATAAATTTAGAGTCTTTAATATTTATTCTTGTTTGCAGTTGATTAATGTTTATATCATTGTCATCATCCTCATGCTTATATGGTAATAAAAGTTATCTTGGCTTACGTGCAAAGATGGACTGTGGATTATTGAATTGTATATCTTTGGCTTACGTGCAAAGATGGACTGTTGGTTGATGGTTTTATAGTTGTATATCTTTGGCTTACGTGCAGAGATGGACTTGGTATGATTATGACTAGGGATTTTTTGGTATAGTCATTACCATTGATGATTTAATGAATATGCTTGGCCCGTAGTACAAGGATGATTAGAAGATGTGATTTATTTATTAAGCTGAGTCTCAGCGATAAACGTTGATGAAAACATTTTTTTAAATCATAGAAGAAAGTAGGTTTTATTTTTTACTTGACTCTTCTAATGGATTGCTTATTCCGTTGCAGTTAAACTTGATGTCTATTGTATTTTATCAGTTTAACATTGTTGAAAAAGATTGATAATTTATTCTTAATTATCTTAGTCATAATATTTCTTACTGGGCTAGTTGAGCTCACCCTTTCTTTCACTATTCTCTTCTGGAAATGATAATATAGCTGGGACGAGTCGGGGAAAAGGAGTGACGGTCCAGATGATAGCATTAATAGTCCTCACTATTCTGATTAAATAGTGTGACAATAAATGTAATGAGGACTCCTTTGAGTTTGTATACTGTCTAGATGACAATATACGTATTAAAACTCTTAGATTATTAAAACTCATTCCGTCGAGGTTATATTTGGCACTGGCGGGAATCTTGGCACCACCAGTGGACCCCTACGTTCGACGGAATTTGGTCGAAAATAAACTATTTTCGAGGGACATATGTTCGACTGATAATTCTCTCAAAAATATATATATTTATGACAGAATGAAGTGCGTCAGAAATAATTCCTTCGAAAATAGTCGGTTTTCTTGTAGTGAGATATTGTGCAATACCGCGTGCTACTGTGTAATAATGCTTTTATCACCGGGTATTTCAACATTTAATGGTAAAAAAAAATTTCTTTATGTGGTCCACCAATGATTGCGCCGTTGTACGAATATTTTCCGACAAAAAGAATATTTTTCGACCAAACGAATATTTTATGACAACTTGCTTACTTTACAAAATTTGCACATATCACTCATAACTATAACATTATATTAAATCAACAACTTATTATTCAAAATAATATTTAGAAAAAATTAAATATTTATTCATAAAAAGTTGGGTCTTACAAAATTAGTATTTGTGTTTGGATTATTTGTAAAGAACCTCACACAACCTTAACACACACACACACACACACACACACACACATATATATATATATATATATATATATATATATATATATTTGTTGGAGGAAAAAAGAGAAAAATATAACTTTTTATGCTACGAGAGTCGATCTCCTATAAATATTTAACCGTTCTTTGCTTCTTAACGTTAATGCTCAATTTGTTCCAGAAATTGAAATCAAGATGGTAAGGATTTGAATCTTGCACAATTGAAGTGATAACTTTGGTATGAGAATTAATACAAGGTTGAACAAATTAACAATGGAACGTAAAAGTGTATCGTTGGCGCTTTTGAAATATTTTCTAGTGTGCGTTTTAGTTTGATTGCATCTAGCACGTAAAACAAACAAATTTTACTGTCATTATAGTATTTATAATGTAATTGTGCAAGTCAAAAAGGTGAATTCACAATAAAATAATATTACTATCATATAAAAAAGGGTCACATAATGCTCACATACACACATGCATATTTGTGGCCCCACATGTTAGGCGGGGCCCCCACAGTATGCATGTGTATGTATGTGAGTATTTTGTGACCCTTTTTTGTGTGATAGTAACATTGTTATTCACAATATTAGGAGGAGTAACCACCAAGCCGGTTGGGGGAGAGAGGGGTACAATTGAACTTTTAAATTTTAAAGAAGTTAGTTATATGACTTTGAAAATTACAATTAAGAATTAATATTTATTGAAATATAAAAATTAATTTTATATGTTATTTTGGGCCTAGTATAATATAAATCTATATTCTCAAAACATGAGCCTAAACTTATAAAAAAGAATTTACACAATTAAGAAGGAACAAAATTTGGGGGCTTGGTCCCCCTCTCTCCCAACAGAACTATTTCACTGATTATGTAAGACCCCAACATTTATGAATAAAGAATAATTTTCTCGAAATATATTTTTGAATATTATGGTGTGGATTTGATATAATGTTATAGTTGTGGGTGATATTTATAAATTTTACAAAGTAAGCAAGTGGTTATATAATATTCGATTGGTCGAGGAATATTCGTTTTAACAGGGAATATTCGTACGACGACACAATCATTGGTGGACTCCACAACGGAAGTATTGTCATAGTTAAAAAACGACAGAATTATCATTTTATAAAAATAACGGCGAAAGTGTTACCGTTAAAACTGTTGAACTACCCGGTAGTAAAAGTACAGTAATATGTGTGGTTGCATAGTAGCACACGGTATTTATTATTGATGCTTACGTGAAAAGTCACTCAATTATACTCAATTATTGCTACAGTAATTGTTGCATCATATCTCTCATATTATTGATTCAATTATTTTCACAGTATCATATGCATAATATGTTATATTATTAAATCAATAATTAAGACAACAAAGTTATTCATATTATTAAATTACAATATTTACAATGTCTAAAAGTTCTGTCAATGAGAGGTTTGGTCATCTAATTGCGCGTCAATAAGGAGAAATACTTATCGGAAAGCCCCCTCTTTCCTGGGAACGACCTGGTTGTTAAATATTGTGAGTTATAATATTAATGATGAATAAGTTCGTGTTGATTAAAGATGAAATTGATAGTTCCATTGTGTTGGAATTATTAGTGTTAGTAGAAATCGACATTTATTTCAATATTAATTGATGTCTGGAAGTTATACTGACCAGTCGAGTAATTAATCGGATAAATGAGCAATTAATTGCTATTAATTCACATGATTATAACTATTTGTTCACATCTGTGTACTATTGATTCACATTCTTATACTATTAGGGGAGGCGATGCAAGATTGATAATACTTACATGACTAAGTTAAAAATTGAGGTATAGATGGAGGTACTATATTATAATTCGTATTTTTACATGATTATAACTATTGATTCACATAAATGAACTATTGATTCACATTATTTACTATTAGTGGAGGTGGTGCAAGTTTGATAATACTTGTAGGACTAAATTAAAAATGAAAAAAAGATGAAGGTATTATACTGTAATATTTTGAGCCCCAAAACGTGCAATTATCGAAACTATATTTTTCTATAAATAGAAGCTCATTCTTCCTTCATTTCTCACCAATTCACAAAAGCTATATAGCAATAATTATAAAGAGAAATTATAGAGAGAAAGAAGAAGAGAAGTCTACTACCTCACTATTCCAGTATCCAATTTTTTCTAAGGTAAAGGATATTGTTATTATAGTAAGGGGTATTATTCTTTCGTATTCATGAAGAGAGTTATTTTTTTTCAATACTCGTAAGGGTTGTTATTCCATTCTTTATTATTATGTTGGAATAACCTGTCTATACGAAGTACCGCATACATGGTAAAATTCTTCTGTTATTCCATTCTTTATTATTCTGTTGGAATAACCTGTTTGTGCGGTCTATCGCATGCCTGATAAATTCTGTTGTTATTCCTTTATTTATTATTCTGTTGAAATATCCTTTCTATGCAGACTACGCATGACCTGGTTCCATTCTTTATTATTCTATTGGAATATCCTCTCTGTGCGGATTACGCATTACCTGGTTCCATTCTTTATTATTCTGTTGGAATAACCTGTCTGTACGAATTACGCACGCCTAGTGGATTCTTCTGTTATTCTGTTAGAATAACCCATCTATGTGGATTACCGCATGCATGGTGAATGATCCTTCGTATTTATTTCTTATTAAATTGTGGAAATGATCTGTCTACGTGGATTACCGAAGGGCGGGCAAAATCCATTTGCGGTTTCATATATTCTATTATACTCAGTTGGTTAAAGTTTTGGCTTCTATATTCCATGAAATTAGTGGAATATACTCGATATTTGCGCTTCGTTCAGTTTCTTTTCATGGAAATATTCTTCTGAGCATTTTTGAATTTTTCTCCACAAAGAAGTATCATGTTGACAATTTGGACGTTATTGATTTATGGATAAATTAAAATTATAAATCTTTAAAATTTATCCTTGAACTTATTTTATTGAATTATTATGTCATTGTCATCATCTTCATGCTTATATTGTGATGAAAGTCATCTTTGGCTTACGTGCATAGATGGACTTGGTATGATTATGACCAGGGATTATTCGGTATAATCATGACCGTAATGTGACGAATGATGTGGTAAAAGTCCTCATTGGCCTGTAGTTCATTAATGGACATTTGTTGGTGTGATTATGACCAGTGATTATTCAGTATAGTCATGACCATTGATGATTACATGAATATCTTTGGCTGTGATGCAGGGATGATTCGATTTTATTTATTAAGCCGAGTCTCAGTGATAAAGTTGATGAAAAACTTTTTAAATCATAGAAGATAATAGATTTTATGCTCTACTTGACTCTTCTAATGGATTGCTTGTTCCGCTGCAGTTAAACTTGTTGTCTATTATATTCTATCAATTTAACATTGTTGAAGGCTAATGATAATTTATTCTGCATTATCTTAGTTATAATATTTCTTACTAGGCTAGTTGAGCTCACCCTTTCTTTCATTGTTCTCTTCAGGAAATGAGAACGTAGTCGGGACTAGTCGGGGAACGGAGTGACGGTCTAGATGATATCATTAGTAGTCCTCACTATTATGTTAAATAGTGTGACAATAAATGTAATGAGGACTCCATTGAGTGTGGATATTGTCTAGATGACAATATTCTTATTAAAACTCTTAGATTATGTTTTGTCGTATTTTACACGACTGTTGTATAATTAAGTTGTATTTGAATTTTGTACCATATATTTGGCGACTCAAGATGGGTGATGTATACCTGTTTTGGGGGCGTCTGTCAGACCCCAACTTATTATAAATAAAATTGAATTTTTCCTCTATTCATTATTCTAAATTAATAAGGTGTTAATTTGATATAATGATTTGGTTATGGGCGAAATGTGCAAATTTTACAAAATAAGCAACTGGTTATAAAATATTCATTTCTATCGGGGAATTTTCGTTTGGTCGTGGAATATTCTTGTTGTCGGGGAATATTCGTACGACGGCGCAGCCATTTGTGGGCTCCATAACGGAAAATGATTGGATGAAGGAAAACAACAAAGTATGAGTTGTTATGAATAACGGCGTAATTGTTACCGTTAACACTGTTGGGTTACCTTGTGGTTAAAATACAGTAGCACACGGTATTGCACAGTATTGTTGAATTATTGATTCGTACGTAAGAAAGCACTACTCAATAATTGTTACAGTAGTTATTGTTCAATATTTTATTTTATTGATTCAATAATTGTTGCGTTGTTAGTTTATATTATTATTGTTTCAATAATTGTCACTGTATAATATTTTTCATTATCGGATCAATAATTCATATTATTTGAATAATATTATTAGATAACATTATTGGAAATGTCTAGAAAGTTCTGTCAAGGAGAGGTTTGGTCACCTAATTGCGCGCCAGTAAGGAGAAATCCTTATTGGAAAGCCCCCTCTTTCTTGGGAACGGCCTGATTGTCATAATTATGATTCTGTAATATTATTTGTGAATAATTAATTATTAATTTATATGATAAGGAAATATTTATTTGATGTGAATATAAATGATGCATTTATTTATTTTATATGGTTATAAATGAAGAAATTAATGCTGAGGTATTTTATTAGTATTTTGTCAGAATGGAGGTATTAAAAATCACCCGTTTATGGATTTCGGATATTTTCTGTTTGGAATTTGGAAAAACACAAAGATACAAAGTTGTAGAGAATTCGATTTCAGGCAAAATGGCCATAAAATTCGTATTTTTCTGATAAACGGACTATTTTCTATGAATTATTGAAGTTTCGATAAATAAAATAATTTTTATTAAATATATGAGTGGGACCCACTTTGGTTAACAACATGTGGGCTGCTGGAAATTCGTTCAAAGGTGGTTGGTCTAGATTTTCAACTTAGCACATGCGTGGAAGAAAGAAAAAGAAATAATATATTTTATTATTTTAGTCTCTTATGGCGTTCTAGCATTTTCCTATAAATAGACGCTTAGGTTAGAATTGAAAATCACACCAGAAACAAGTTTTCTTTCTCTCTAGATTCTCGAGCATATTTTTGTGAGTTTTTTGATACTTTGAAAGTTGCTGTTCGGTACAAGTTTCCTTCGGCTTTCTATCCGATATTCCAATTAGAAGTACCGTTATTTTGAGGTAAGAGATGTTATTTTCTTCTTAAATGATATTATTTTTTTCAATATCATTATGCCGAAATATTGGTGAAATTTTTAATTAAATTTGGAACTTTTGGTGTCGGGGTTACTATTCACGTATACGACACTATTCACGTATACGGCACTATTCACGAATATGGCACTATTCACCAAAAAAATAAAAAAAACTCTTTTTTGTCCAAGATGTCTATTTTGGCTACTATCTTTGATTGTATCCATGTTTTGATCGTTATTTTTGAATTCTGCTTCACAATTAGTTATTATGAAGTATTATTGATCTTGGATAAATGGTTATACGAATCCCTAATATTTGTCCTTCTGTCTCACTGGATTCGTTTTCTTTAAAATATTTTTCATCATCCTCAGTCCTAAATGATGATATTACTGAACATCTTTGGCCTGCAGTGTAAAGATGAATGATTAACTGATGAATATCTTTGTCCCGTAGTGCAAAGATGAACAGGTGTTGAGATGAACATGACCAACTGGTGATACAAATGAATATCTTTGGCCTGTAGCGCAAAGATGAATATTTGATTAAAGATGTATATTGATTGTTGTTACAGGGATAAAATATTGATGATGGACTTTTAAATCTTAGAAGATAGTAGAACTCATTCTCTACATGACTCTTCTAATGGATTGTTGTTTCCGCTGCATTTGTTGATCTAGAACTTGTTGTCTATTATATTCTATCAGATTTTTCCCTGTTGAAAACTAATGATAATTTGTTGTATATTATCTTAGTCATAATATTCTTTACTGGGCTAGTTGAGCTCACCCTTTTCCTTTTTGTTCCATTTTTCTTCTCAGGAGGTGAGAACATAGCAGGATCGAGTCGGGGTATGGAGTGATGGTTCTAGAAAGATGTTTTTGCATTCCTCACTATTTCTGTAAAATAGTGTATGAATAATTGTAATGAGGACTTATTTGGGTGTGGATATTGTCTAAAAGACAATATTTGTATTTAAACTCACAGTATGTGTTGTCGTATTTTGCACGACAATTGTATTATTAAAGTTGTAGTTTGCTTTCTGTACCATGTATTTGACGACTCAGAATGGGTGTTGTATACCTATTTTGGGGGTGTCACAGCGTCACAGTTGGTATCAAAGCTTAGGGATATGATCCCTGACTGAGATGTGAGACAAGAACTATGAGGGGAGAGACGGGGAATTCCTTTGCTAGTATGACCTACCTAAGTTTATTTGGTATTTAATTGGTTGGTCAGAGTATAGGGAAAATATGGGATATGTTAATTAACCCTTGTTTTATGACAGTATTTGAAAATGGCAGCTGAAAATGTTAACAATGGAGTGAATAAGATCGTGGAGACACCTCTAATCACCAACCAGGATAATGCGATGTCAGGCGAAGAAGGAATTAGAGATATCTATATGGTGAATGAAGAATTGATAGTTGCACCCGAGATAGTCGCAGAGGTAGCAGCTGAGAGTGAGGAAGAAGAGGAACCTGAGGAGAATTTATTAGAAGAATTTTATGATCAAAATTTAGAATTGCAAAATTGTGTTTATGAGTTTGAAGAGCAGGCTGAAGAAATGCAGGTGGTCGTGGAACAAAAGGATGCAACAATTCAAGCTTGTGTCACCCGATATGTGATGCTTGAACAGAAGCACTCTTTGGCAGAGTATAAGATGATAAAGCTGGAATCTGAGCTGAAAGAAGAAACAGCTGAACGAGTGAGAATGAGTGATGCATGGGTAAAAGCCGCACGACGCGTTTATATTGTGGAAAGAGATTTCCGATCTAAGAAGGCTAAAATAGATGATATGTATTTCTTTTTTTGGACATCAATTGAAAGAACCCAACATCGAGTTTTGAATTACCCGATACATTGTGGTCAACCCTAATTTGATATGGATCGAAGATTGATGATTCAGATCATAAAACAGGAATACGATGAAGCAGTTGAGGGTGGAATATGCCCTATAGAAAAGTCAATTTCAACGATAGTGATGACACCAAATGCTACCCCAGACAAGTCAAAGCCGGGTAGTTCAAGGGAGAGCAGTTGTCATGACTTCCAACAAGTGAGGAACCCAAATAAAGTTATCACGAGTTAGTTAATTATAAATTCTTTCAAAATTTATACCTTATTAGATACCGATTCTACCCATTCTTTTATCTCTCTTGCTTGCGCTCAACGTTTAAATTTAACTCAAGAGGAGAAACCTTCGTTACACCCACTATTTATAAATCTTGTTGATTCAAATGGACACTTTCACGTTACATGTCGATCTTATCTCTTTGAAAATACTTGTCTTTGATGTGATTTTAGGAATCGATTGGTTAATTACTCATCATACTTTTCGTAAAGTTATTAGCTTTCATATTCTTAACCAACCTATCATGCAAATTCAAGTAACCAAACCACTAAAGTCAATCATTTTCATATCAAGCCATAAGTAAAGAGCCTCAAGCCTTTCGTTGGTGACTTCCAAGTCTTGGACAACACCGAAGCCAGACTTTTTGTAGGCGACGTCATGAATGACGATGACAAGTTGATAGGTATCAATATGATATGCTATTCAAGTCTTGGATAAGAGTCACAGTTTTGAATGAAATTTCTATTGTTAATAAATTTCCTGACGTATTCTTAAATAACTTCCTAGCCTACCCCTAGAGCGTGAAATCGAATTTTGAATTGACCTCAGAACAAAACCCATTTCTAAAACCCTTAAATATTTCTTCACCTAGAACAAACGTATTATGCGCCAAAGACATTGGCTTTAGCTATTGAAGATTACGACTATACCATTCAATATCATCGTGGAAGAGCGAATGTGGTAGCTAACGCGTTGAGTAGAAGATCGTATGCGTTTACGAGTACGATGTTGTTAACACAAAAACCCATTTCGTATAACTTACAAATGATGAAGATAGAGTTAAAGATTCTAGGGACCCACATGAAGATAATGAATATACGAGTGGAACCGACTTTAATTGATAAAGTTAAAAATGCTCAAGATACAGACCTGGAGCTGATGCGTATGAGGAAGAAAGTGCAAGAAGGTGCTATTTCGGAAGCAAGAATCGATGAAGAAGGAATACTTCGAGTCAACTCTAGACTTTGTATTCCTAACGATTCTGACTTGAAGTATAAAATCATAATGGAGGGACACAACACATCGTTTGCAATCCATCCTGGGAGTACCAAAATGTATCGTGATCTTCGACATACATTTTGGTGGAGCAATATGAAGAGAGAGATAGCGGGGTTTATCTCAAGGTGTCTAACTTGTCAACGAGCCAAGGTGGAGCATCAAGTGCCAAAAGGTCCATTGAAACCACTTGAAATTCCAGAATGGAAGTGGGAGCACATTACCATGGATTTCGTTACTGGTCCTCCCAAGGTTTCTCAAGGCATAGATGCGATTTGGGTCATTGTTGATAGATTGTCCAAGTCTGCTCATTTCTTACCGATACGAGAAACTTATACACTTGAACGTATTGCTAGTATGTACATAAACGAGATTCTAAGATTGCATGGTATGCCAGTATCCATAGTTTCTGATCGAGACCCAAGATTCACTTCAAGATTTTGGGTTAGTTTGCAAAAAGCTATGGGCACGGATTTACCATTTAGTTCGGCATATCATCCTCAAACGGATGGGCATTCGGAAAGGACTATTCAAACTCTTGAAGATTTATTAAGACTCTGTGTCCTTGACTTCAAGGGAAGTTGGGACAAGTTCTTACCATTGGTGGAGTTTTTCTACAACAATAGTTATTAAGCAAGTATTGGCATGGCTCCATTTAAGGCGTTGTATGGAAGAAAGTGTCGTTCTCTAGTATGCTGGGATGAGGTGGGTGAAGCAACGTTGTTGGGACCGGATTTGGTACGTATGACTACGGAAAAGATTCAAACGATCCGACAACGTATAAAAACCTCACAAGATCGACAAAAGAGTTATACTGATCTTCATCGAAAGGGCGTGGAATTCAATATTGGAGATCATGTGTTGTTATGTGTTACTCCATGGAAAGGAATTACGAGATTTGGATAGAGAGGAAAGCTCAATCCTCGATTCATTGGCCCATTTTTAATCTTTGACTGAGTAAGAACTCTGGCCTATAGACTCTCCTTACCGCCAAGTATGTCTCGTATTCATAACGTTTTTCACATATCTATGTTACGTAAATATGTGAAAGACCCGAACCACATTATTGAATTAGAACTAGACGAGATAGATGAAGATTTAACATATGAAGAGTTACCTGTTAAAATCTTGGATAAGAAGGATCATATTCTACACTCCAAGGTTATACCTCAAGTCAAAGTTTTCTAGAGAAACCACGATGTGGAAGAAATGACCTAGGAGTTAGAATCTGAGATAAAGTCAAGATATCCTCACCTCTTCGATATACCAGGTACGTACCCTAATTTCGAGGACGAAATTTTATAAGAAGGGGAGGTTGTAAGACCCCAACTTTTATGAATAAAGAATAATTTTCTCGAAATATATTTTTGAATATTATGGTGTGGATTTGATATAATGTTATAATTGTGGGAGATATTTATAAATTTTGCAAAGTAAGCAAGTGGTTATATAATATTCGATTGGTCGAGGAATATTCGTTTTAACAGGGAATATTCATCCGACGGCACAATCATTGATGGACCCCACAACAGAAGTATTGTCGTAGTTAAAAAATGACAGAATTATTATTTTATAAAAATAACGGCGAAAGTGTTAGTTTTAAAACTGTTGAACTACCCGGTAGTAAAAGTACAGTAATACGCGTGGTTGCATAGTAGCACACGGTATTGATTATTGATGCTTACGTGAAAAGTCACTCAGTTATACTCAATTATTGCTATAGTAATTGTTGTATCATATCTCTCATATTATTGATTCAATTATTGTCACAGTATCATCTGCATAATATGTTATATTATTAAATCAATAGTTGAGACAACAAAGTTATTCATATTATTAAATTGTAATATTTACAATGTCTAGAAGTTCTATCAAGGAGAGGTTTGGTCATCTAATTGCGTGCCAATAAGGAGAAATCCTTATCGAAAAGCCCTCTCTTTCTTGGGAACGACCTGATTGTTAAATATTGTGAGTTATAATATTAATGATGAATAAGTTCGTGTTGATTAAAGATGAAATTGATAGTTCCATTGTGTTGGAATTATTAGTGTTAGTAGAAATCGACATTTATTTCGATATTAATTGATGTCTGGAAGTTATACTGACCAGTCGGGTAATTAATCGGATAAATGAGAAATTAATTGCTATTAATTCACATGATTATAACTATTTGTTCACATGTGTGTACTATTGATTCACATTCTTGTACTATTAGGGGAGGTGGTGCAAGATTGATAATACTTGCATGACTAAGTTAAAATGGAGGTATAGATGGAGGTACTATACTGTAATTTGTATTTTCACATGATTATAACTATTGATTCACATGATTGAACTATTGATTCACATTATTTATTATTAGGGGAAGTGTGGTGCAAGTTTGATAATACTTGCAGGACTAAATTAAAAATGAAGAAAAAGAGAAAGGTATTATACTGTAATATTTCGAGCCCCAAAAAGTGCAATTATCGAAACTATATTTTCCTATAAATAAAAGCTCATTCTTCCTTCATTTCTCACCAATTCACAAAAGCTATAGAGCAATTATTATAGAGAAAAATTATAGAGAGAAAGAAGAAGAGAAGTCTGCTACCTCACTATTCCAGTATCCAGTTTTTTCTAAGATAAAGGATATTGTTATTATAGTAAAGGGTATTATTCTTTCGTATTCATGAAGAAAGTTATTTTCTTTCAATACTCGTAAGGGTTGTTATTCCATTCTTTATTATTATGTTGGAATAACCTGTCTATGCGAAGTACCGCATACATGGTGAAATTCTTCTGTTATTCCATTCTTTATTATTCTGTTGGAATAACCTGTCTGTGCGGTTTATCGCATGCCTGGTGAATTCTGTTGTTATTCCATTATTTATTATTCTGTTAAAATATCCTTTCTATGCGGATTACGCATGACCTGGTTCCATTCTTTATTATTCTATTAGAATATCCTCTCTGTACGGATTACGCATGACTTGGTTTCACTCTTTATTATTATGTTGGAATAACTTGTCTGTGCGAATTACGCACGCCTGGTGAATTCTTTTGTTATTCCATTCTTTTTTATTCTGTTGGAATAACCTGTCTATGTGGATTATCGCATGTATGGTGAATGATCCTTCGTATTCATTCCTTATTAAATTGTGAAAATGATCTGTCTACGTGGATTACTGCATGACGGGCAAAAATTCATTTGCGGTTTCATATATTCTATTATACTCAGTTGGTTAAAGTTTTGGCTTCTATACTCCATAAAATTAGTAGAATATCCTTGATATTTTCGTTTCATCCAGTATCTTTTCATGGAAATATTCTTCTGAGCATTCTTAAATTTTACTCCACAAAGAAGTATCATGTTGACAATTTGGACGTTATTGATTTCTAGATAAATTAAAATTATAAATCTTTAAAATTTATCCTTGAACTTATTTTATTGAATTATTATGTCATTGTCATCATCCTCATGCTTATATTGTGATGAAAGTCATCTTTGGCTTACGTGCATAGATGGACTTGGTATGATTATGACCAGAGATTATACGGTATAATCATGACCGTAATATGACGAATGATGTGGTAAAAGTCCTCATTGGCCTGTAGTTCATTGATGGACAGCTGTTGGTGTGATTATGACCAGTGATTATTCAGTATAGTCATGACCATTGATGATTACATGAATATCCTTGGTCGTGATGCAGGGATGATTTGATTTTATTTATTAAGCCGAGTCTCAGTGATAAAGTTGATAAAAAACTTTTTAAATCATAGAAGATAATAGATTTTATGCTCTACTTGACTCTTCTAATGGATTGCTTGTTCTGCTGCAATTAAACTTGTTGTCTATTATATTCTATCAGTTTAACATTGTTGAAGGCTAATGATAATTTATTCTGTATTATCTTAGTCATAATATTTCTTACTGGGCTAGTTGAGCTCACCCTTTCTTTCACTGTTCTCTTCAGGAAATGAGAACTTAGTCGGGACTAGTCGGGGAACGGAGTGACGGTCCAGATGATAGCATTAATAGTCCTCACTATTCTATTAAATAGTGTGACTATAAATGTAATGAGGACTCCATTGAGTGTGGATATTATCTAGATGACAATATTCTTATTAAAACTCTTAGATTATGTTTTGTCATATTTTACACGACTGTTGTATAATTAAGTTGTATTTGAATTTTGTACCATGTATTTGGCGACTCAAGATGGGTGATGTATACCTGTTTTGGGGGCGTCACAGATTAAGTATAATTTCTTTTTATTTTTTAGTGGGAAAAAGCACTTTTACCTTATTGTGATTGTCGTGTTTTAAGCATTTAGTTACTGTGCTTTTAAAATATTCAATCAACCCACCGTGCTCTTTAAAAATATACAATCAGGCCATTCCGTCCATTTTTCGTAACCTGCTTGGGTTTCTTACGTGTCTTTTTGAAAAAAAATAAAAAATTACGTGGTATATGCTTAATTACGTGGTATATCCTTATATGGCAACAAAATAAATTTTTAATGGATTATCTTTATAATTTTTTCTTCTCAAACAAAAAAATAAAATTGTAAGACCCTAACTTTTATGAATAAAAATAAATTTTCTATAAATATCATTTTTGAATATTATGGAATAAATTTGATATAATATTATAGTTTTGGTTAATATTTAGAAATTTTGCAAAGTACGCAAGTTGTTTATAATATTCGATTGGTCGGGGAATATTCGTACGACGGCACAATCATTGATAGACCCCACAACGGAATTATTGTCGGATTGAGAAAACGACAAAAATATTTTTATGAAAATAACGGCGGAAGTTTTACCGTTAACTGTTGAAACACCCGGTGTTAAAAGTACATGAATACGCGTGGTTGCATAGTAGCACACATTATTAATTATTAATGCTTACGTGAGAAGTCATTCAGTTTTATTCAATTATTGTCGATATTTTATATATTATTAAATCAATAATTGAGATAACAGAGTTATTAATATTGTTATTTGCATTATTAACGATGTCTAGAAGTTCTGTCAAGGAGAGGTTTGGTCACCTAATTGCGCGCCAATAGGGAAAAATCCTTATTGGAAAGCCCCCTCTTTCCTGAGAACGACTTGGTCGATTAATAGTGTGAATAATAATAATGATGATAAAATTTTGTTTTATTAGTATTATTAATGTAATAAAACAAAAAAGCTTTTTATATAAAACATAATACTTTTATAAAGTTATTCGTTTTATTAGGCTAATAATAAAATCTTTTTATATAAAACAGAATACTTTTATAAAGTTATTCGTTTTATTAGACAATAATTAGAATATATTATATTTTATTATACATAGTGTTTGCATATTGTCTGTATAGTAAAATCTTTTTAAAAGTTATTCATTTTATTAGATTATAAATAGAATATATTATATTTTATTGTAAACCAATCTGGACCGTCTGTTTAAAGTAAATCAATCTGGACCGTTCACGGATTGGTTACTATTCATTCCATTCTTCTATAAATAGAAGCTCATTCCTTCATTATTTCTTAAGAATTCACTGAAACTATAGAGAGAAAGAAGAAAAGTATTCTGCTACTTCACTATTCCAATATCAACTTTCTTTTACAGTAAGGGGTATTATTTCTTTTGTATTCATGAAAAGAACTTCTGTTATTCCATTCTTTATTATTCTGTTTGAATAACCTGTATACGCGGTCTACCCTATACTTGGTGAAATTCTTCTGTTATTCCATTATTTATTATTCTGCTGGAATAACCTGTCTATGCGAAGTACCGCATACATGGTGAAATTCTGTTATTATTTCATTCTTTATTATTATGTTGGAATATCCTGTCTGTGCGTTTTACGCCGGACCTGGTTCCGTCTTTATTATTCTGTTGGAATATCCTGTCTGTGCGTTTTACGCCGGACCTGATTCCGTTATTTATTATTCTGTTGGAATAACTTGTCTATGCGAAGTACCGCATGCATGATGATTTCTGTTGTTATTCCATTCTTTATTATTCTGTTGGAATATCCTGTCGGTGCGTATTACGTCTGACCTGGTTCTGTTATTTATTATTCTGTTGGAATAACCTGTCTATGCGAAGTACCGCATGCATGGTGATTTCTTTTGTTATTCCATTCTTTATTATACTCAGTTGGTTAAAGTTTTGACTTCTATACTTCATAAAATTGGTGGAATATCCTTGATATTTGCGCTTCATCTAGTATCTTTTCGTGGAAATATTCTTCTGAGCATTCTTAAATTTTATTCTACAAAGAAGTATCATGTTGACAATTTGGATGTTATTAGTTCCTGAATAAATTAATTCTTGAACTTGTTTTATTGAATTCTTATATCATTGTCATCATCCTCATATTTATATTTTGTTGAAAGTCATCTATGGCCTGTAGTGCATAGATGGACTTAGTATGATTATGACCAGGGATTATTCTGTGTAATCATGGCCGTAATGTTACAAATGATATGGTAAAAGTTCTCATTGGCCCATAGTGCATTGATATCATGACTATTGATGAATACACAAATATCCTTGGCCCGTAGTGCATGGATAATTTGTGATCGTGACCCTAATGAATATCATTGGCCGTAGTGCAGGGATGATGTGGATTATTTATTAAGCTGAGTCTTAGCGATAAAAGTGATGAAAAACCTTTTTAAATCATAAAAGAGAGTAGATTTTATTCTCTACTTGACTCTTTTAATGGATTGCATGTTCCGCTGCAGTTAAACTTGATGTCTATTATATTTTATCAGTTTAACACTGTTGAGGACTAATGATAATTTATTCTGCATTATCTTAGTCATAATATTTTTTACTGGGCTAGTTGAGCTCACCCTTTCTTTCACTGTTCTCTTCAGAAAATGAGAACGTAGTCGGGACTAGTTGGGGAACGGAGTGATGGTCCGAGATGGTGTCTTAGTAGTCCTCACTATTCTGTTAAATAGTGTGATAATAAATGTAATGATGACAAAATTGAGTGTGGATATTGTCTAGATAACAATATTTGTATTAAAACTCACAGCATGTATTTTGTCGTATTTTACACTGTTGTATAATCAAGTTGTATTTGAATTTAGTACCATGTATTTGGCGACTCAAGATGGGTGATGTATACCTATTTTGGGGGCGTCACAAAAATAATAAAATCATTATGTGGTAAAAAAAATAAAATAATAATAAAATTAAAACAAATATATTAATTTATTTTTTAATAATTTTTTCTTTTCCTTTTATCTTTTCCTTTCTTTTAATAATTATTTTTATTTTAAACGTTAATTCCAAATAATATATCAAAATTTTTGTATCAATGTGATTTATTACAACATTACATTAATTTCAACAAAAAAAATCATTGATTATTTGGCAAAAAATAATTAAAATAATAAATTAAAATAAATATTTTGATTCATTTTTTATAATTTTTTCTTTTATCTTTTCCTTTCTTTTAATAATTATTTTTATTTTAAAAATTAATTCCAAATAATATATCAAAATTTTTGTATCAATGAGATCTATTACAACATTACATTAATTTCAACAAAAAAATAAAAATAAAAAATCATTAATTATGTGGCAAAAAATAATTAAAATAATAAAATTAAAATAAATATTTTAATTCATTTTCTATATAATTTTTTCTTTTCCTTTCTTTTAATAATTATTTTTATTTTAAAATTAAAACCTCATTATTTTTTTTATAATTTTTTATTTTCCTTTATCTCTTTTCCTTTCTTTTAATTATTTTAATTCTAAATAATACAAATTATTAAAATATTCATCTCCCAGGGATTCAATCATCCCCCCATTTTTATTTTATTTTGTTTCTTGTTTTTTATTTTTATGTTTAGTTTTTAAAAAGTTTTTAATATTATTTGTATTATTTTGAATTAATTTTAAAAATAAGAATAATTATTAAAAGAAAGGAAAAGTTAAAAGGAAAAGAAAAAATTATATAGAAAATAAATTAAAATATTTATTTTAATTTTATTATTTTAATTATTTTTTGCCACATAATTAATGATTTTTTATTTTTATTTTTTTGTTGAAATTAATGTAATGTTGTAATAGATCTCTTTGATACAAAAATTTTGATATATTATTTGTATTATTTGGAATTAATTTTTAAAATAAAAATAATTAGTAAAAGAAAAAGATAAAAGGAAAAGAAAAAAATTATAAAAAAATAAATTAAAATATTTATTTTAATTATTTTTTTGCCACATAATTAATGATTTTTTATTCTTATTTTTTTTGTTGAAATTAATGTAATGTTGTAATAGATCTCATTGATACAAAAATTTTGATATATTTTTTGGAATTAATTTTTAAAATAAAAATAATTATTAAAAGAAAGGAAAAGATAAAAGGTAAATAAAAAATTATAAAAAAAATAAATTAAAATATTTATTTTAATTATTTTTTTACCACATAATGATTTTATTATTTTATTTTTTTGTTTGAGAAGAAAAAAATATGAAAAAAAATTCATTAAAAAATTATTTTGTTGCCACATAAGGATATACCACATAATTAAGCATATACCACGTAATTTTTATTTTTTTTCAAAAAGACATAAGAAACCTAAGCAAATTTGTTAACGTTGGTTACGAAAAATGGACGGAATGACCTGATTGTATATTTTTAAAAAGCACAGTGGGCTAACTGAATATTTTAAAAATACAATTACTAATTGCTTAAAACACGACAACCATAATTGGAGTAAAGATGCTTTTTTCCCATTTTTTAGTTGTCATGTTGATAATAAGTAGAAAGATTTTTTTTTTGGAGATAGAATAATGTAATTAAATTTTCTTAATTAGTTTATGTAGTAGTAATTGCATAATAAATTTTTATTATTTATTTTGAGTAACACATAATAAGTTATAGGAGTAACTTATGAGGAACAGACAAGTTAGGAAAAGCAAACCTTATTTTTGCCTAATATAAAACAAATAACACAGTAGTCGATGCTGATGAACTGGTTCAAGGCTTAGAACTCATGTAAGCGCCAAGGATAAGAAGAAATGACAATCCTTCTTCATCCCTGTAAGTCATTCTCTCGCCTCAACCCTCCCTTACAGCTCGACAATTTCATTATTTATAATGCCATAAAAAACACAGCTACTTCAAGCTTCCCTGTATGCCCAATTGTTAACAGTAAAACCCCAAAAAAATCTAGTTCAGTTTTGATTACTGGGTCTTGTGGAAGTCTGGTTATTACTGCTAATTGTGCAATTTCAAGAAGTACCCATGTTTCCTTTTGCTCAAATGGTGAGGATTTTGATGAATTTACAAACACCCATTTGGATGTAGAGCCTAAAATTGAGAGAATTGAAGAGGTTGAAGAGCTTGAATTGCGAAATAAGCCATATCCAAAACCAATTAGCAATGGGTCTGTAGTAGAAGTGGAGCCTGAACCGCGTAAGTTAGATAAAGAAGAGGTGTTAGAGCCTTTCTATAAGTTCTTTAAGCCTAGAGACTCGGTAGAACAGTTCAGTGATTCAGAAGAGTCAGAAGAGAGTAGTGAGGAGAGTGAAAATGAAGAAGAAGAGGGCAGGAATGTTTCTGTTCAGTGTTATGAGCCTAAACCGGGCGATTTTGTTGTGGGTGTTGTGGTTTCGGGTAATGAGAACAAGCTTGATGTAAATGTTGGGGCTGACATGTTGGGTATAATGTTGAGAAAGGAAGTGCTTCCTTTGTATGACAAAGAGATGGATTACTTGTTATGTGATACTGAGAAGGATGCTGAGAAGTTTATGGTTCGAGGAAAGATGGGGATTGTGAAAAACGACGATGCAATGAATGGTGAACCAGTTCCTGGAAGGCCTGTTGTGGAGCCTGGAACTGTTTTGTCTGCTGAGGTTCTTGGAAGAACTCTCAGCGGGAAGCCATTGCTATCTACTAGACGGCTATTTCGGCGTCTTGCGTGGCATCGAGTGAGGCAGGTTCTTTTCTTGCTTTTAAATACCTGAATCTAGTGATATTGTGTTGCTCATGTGGTTTGATTCTTGATTTAATGGTGGTTTAAGGTTATTGAGACCTTTTGTGTAAGGAAGTTTAATACATGCTCTCCATTGTTAAGTGAATAATTGTAGTGTATCATCATATGTAGTAAGGAATGCAACACCTTGTATTTGATGTAGTGGTTCAATGAGGCAATGAGAGAATAATAGTTTGAGATTGCCGTTTGCAGTAATAGGTACAAAGAGATGTGAAAGCAATCAATTGAAGAATAATTTTAACAAATCAAATGTTCCTTGGACCTCAAAACCACACTTTGTATGTCATTGCATAATGAATCCTACATGGTAGCGAGTATGAGGTATATAGTGGCCTTTATTGCAAGAAATTTCTCTCCATTTGCATACAGAAAAATACAAATCTTTGAGTTTTATTTACCATTTACGCCTTGTTCAATGTGACATTTGCTTGATTGCAGTCTCAATTTATGAGCTTTGCAATCTGAGCTTGTTGCCTCACTACAAAATCATGCTGCCCAGCTACCTATATTACTGTTTCATTGTATACTTTTATGTCCCAAAATTTACTGATGTTTAAGCCTTATTGTAACACCCCAGTCCCACAGCGTAACATGTGGGATAGTTTGGTATGTATATAAGGTCCCAAACTACTACCAATTTACCTTCAGTAATGACCTTTTGGGTTAGCTTGTAGTGGGCTAAGATAAGATAATTTGAGGCAGTGGATGGGCTTTTTATACAGAATCGGGATTTCACTCGGGTTGTTACACACTTACATACACTTAGCATATTGTCTGTCTAAAACTTGTCATCGTTGAATGTTTGTGCCTATAAATAAGAAAATTCTGAAGCATGTAGATGTGGGCTGTCACCATTATCAGACAAATCCTTTTCTAAAATATAAACAGTGTGATTAGATTAGATGGACAGTTTTGGTTTTTCTATGAAGATTTCCTTATACAGGACCGATTTGAGACAAATTCTCTTTAAAGACAACAAGCATACAAGCTTCTGTGGCTTTACAGCTGGTTCCAATGGCTAGAAGAAGGGTAGTATGCCAACTTAACAAGTTTAGCAGGGATTTGATTGAGCAGCAGGTTCGCAGCAGAAGGTGGCAATCAGCCCCAGGCACCATTTACCAGGCATAGGTTATTGCAGCAGGGTTGTAAAGAAGAAATAAAATTTTCAACAGATTTGATTGAGTGAATTGTATGCAAGGGAAAGTGGAGGACAACTCCTTGCTTCTTAGGAACTAATTTTCAAGAGAAAAAGGGGGAATTTTAGGTCATAAGAAATGAAGGCTTTTGTAGTTGATGAAACTTTTATCTTTGAGGACTTGGAGGTCCTGGGCAGTATGCATGGGTTGCTAGAAAGCAGATGCTGTTGTTGAGAGTAAGGCTCAGGTTGACGAAACACAAAAAAGGACTTTTATATTGGTTTGCCTTGGATTGCATCTCATTTACACCCTTGGATCCTCTGTCGGAAGGATCTAAGTGGGATCATTCAGCATTCAATAACTTTTGTTCTTAAATCTTTTTCTTAGCTCATAGTAAATAATTGACTCCTTGACCGCTTGATGGATGGAACTAGTTTAGAGGATTTTGTTGTTCAATGCATATATGATTATTACTATTTGTAGGGTTCAAATAGTGCTATATATTGTTTGTTTATTTTATTTTGTTTTTGATTATTTAATCTGTGCAGATTAACTTATCAAATATATACGCACTCTATATTTTGTGCAGATTAAGCAGCTCAATGAACCTATAGAGGTCAAAATTACAGAGTGGAATACTAATGGCCTCCTTACAAGATTCGAGGTTTGGCCTTACATATCATGCATCTCTCTCTCTCTCTCTCTTTTTCTCTCACAGACACACACAACACTCGCACACTCACTCTCATCTCTGTGTGTGTGTGTTTGCATGTGAAAATCTATTATTTATATTTGAATTTAATTTTGTAGGGTTTAAGAGCATTTCTCCCAAAAGCTGAATTAGTAAATAAGATGAACACCTTCACTGAGCTGAAAGAAAATGTAAGTTGAGACTTTGCTTCAGATCTATCATGTTTCTTAATTTAGTAATGTATTTGCTGATGGATTAGTATTTTCTCACCTGGGCAATTGTCTTGCTATATTAGTAGAGTCTATGACCAATATAGGTAAAAGGGGTTGCAGTTGGTTTGTCCAATACGTTGCTTATGTAATACTTTGACTATTTTGGTAAAGTAACTAAATATCCTTATTTTCTGTTCCTTGCTTTGCACATGGAGTGGCTTTCTTTTGTTTAATATGTAATATGCTCTTACTCATGGTTAATTTCTCGGGGGTGTAGGTGGGACGACAGATATATGTGCAGATTACTAGAATTAATGAAACTACCAATGACTTAATTCTCAGCGAGAAGGAAGCTTGGGTTGGTCTTTCAGTCAGCATCATGTGTTACTATCTTTTTAATTTGTTAGGAATATTCTTTTTTGTCATCATAGTTCCTCCCATTCTTTTCCATTTTTATTAACATGGCTGACTTTGTTTACAATTCACAGAATATGCTACATCTTAAAGAGGGAACACTTTTGGATGGAACAGTGAGGAAAATTTTCCCATATGGTGCTCAAATAAGGATAGGTGAGAGTAACAGAAGGTGAGGTGTAATTTCGTAACTCGGCTGGCAAACTTATCCTGATAACATTTTTTCGTACTTGCTTTTGTTATTTTGACAATTTTCAGCTATGTAACTGAGGTTACAATGAAAAGGCAGAGTTAGGATATAGGTCTTCAAAATACTACTCTAAAGGGGATAAATTAATTTCATAAAAAAATTTAAATCTAGAAAGGAAATGAAGGGGACTCGTGTAGAAAATCAACTTTTTAGGTTAAAATATGTTCAGAATGGCAGAACATACACCTTTTTCCAACTTTTTTTTATTTTCGATTTTCTGGAGATTGCTGCAGGAATTGGAACCTTACAATATTGTCTCATGATTATTGACCTTGTTTTTGCTCTCTTTTTCTATTCCCCTGAGAAGTAACTGCATTAAGGAAAAACAGAAGGGGGGGGGGACTTTTGACTAACATGCCCTGTTTATGTTTTTATGAATGTTGGATGTTCTGAATAGAAAAGAGTTTTCCATGTTCCTTTACTGCTTATGCTGTTGAAAGTTTACGGTTGGCCTTTGTATTCAGTGGGTTGCTGCATATTTCAAACATCACTCGAGCCCGAGTTTCTTCTGTGGGTGACTTGCTAGCGGTTGATGAGAAGGTCAAAGTTTTGGTTGTGAAGTCGATGTTTCCTGACAAAATTTCTCTTAGGTAAACTCAAAATGAACCTCCGACTCCTCTTTTTTCGTTTCATTCATGCTTACTGTATCAGAATCAGTTGTCCAATTACTTACAAATTTATGATACGAAGCGTCATGTACACAATCAGATTTTCACATAAATTTCTTGTGAATTCCTTTTTTAGTACTTTTCTAAGCATTAGCCAGACTGCAGTTCTTTCTTGTAAAATTTTAATGTCAATTTTCAACTTCATTTTCTATGGTGAGTTGTTTTATAGAAATGTTTTCTGATATATGGGACAATTAGAGTTGGTTATAACGGCAATCTTTTGCTACTCTGAATATATTGCAGTTTCTAGTATTTGTTTATTGATAAAAATTTCCAAATTGGAGACTCACTTTCATCCTTCTTCTTGTCGTCTTTGTCGTGTTTTTAGTTATCTGATGCTTAAGATTTGTTATGTTCTTCGTACTTTTACCATTTGTATATAGTGGCAACTTCTCTATCACATTAGGAAGGAATTTCCTGTTGGTTCCATTAATAGTTTATGTTAGATTTATAAAATGGGCCCAAAGTCTAGTATATAAAGACATTAAGTTCTCTAACTCAAAACCAATTGGCAATGAGAAAAGTTGGCCCAAGTCGTTATATACTATACATTTTCTCAAGGTATTCAATGTGGGACAAGATTTATACTCTAACACTCCCCTTCACATGTTACCCGGTGTATTGAGGGTTGCACGTGGACATGATGAATATGAAAACCCACATAAGATAAGCAAGCCCAGAAGAAGTTAGTCACAAGACGAGCCCAGAAAAAATCTAGTATACCACAGGCAACTATTGACCCAATTGATAAGTGGTACTAGTTAAGAAATGGGTAACTTTGACTCTTAAAAAATAGACTGCAAGTGGGTAAGAATGAAGGCTAAGAGGAGTGTTTAATTAGGCCTAAGGATAGTCTGCTCTGATACCATGTTAGATTTATAAACTGGGCCCAAAGTCTAATATATAAAGACATCAAACTCTCTAACTCAAAACCAATTGGCAATGAGAAAAGTTGTCCCAAATCATTATATAATAGACATATTTCTCAATGTATTCAATGTGGGACAATATCTATACTCTTAACAGTTTTGTTTAATAAGGATCCTCATATATTAGTACCTGCCCAGCTGGTTTCTTTAATCAAACTTTTAAAGTTAATATGATACTGTTACAAAAATAATGTGGGGGGCCTTTTTATGATTTTTGATATATACGTATATGTATATCTAAACGCCTACAGTCACAAAAATAAATGCTAAAGATTTGTTTCTTTTGTTGAATGCAGTATTGCCGACCTTGAAAGTGAACCTGGCTTATTTATATCAGACAAAGAGGTACGGTCCATTTCGTTTTGCATTTCCAGCATCTATTTGGGATGCCTTTTCAAACACATTACGGATTTCATTTTGGAGCATTAGATACAGAAGTTATATTGCTATTATTTTCCTTTTGTTCTGGTAGAGAGTATTTTCTGAAGCTGAAGAGATGGCAAAGAAATACAGGCAGAAGCTGCCCACTGTTTCAGCAGCTCGGAAGTTAGAAGCCCTTCCAGCCGACACCCTATCTTATGAAGATGTAGGAAATTTATATTCAAACTGGAAATGGTTTAAATTTGAAAGGGATAATGAACCAGAGTGATCCATGAATCTCTAAACTCGAGGAAGAAGCCATATTAAGCTAGAAAAAGGACTGATACCTTCTCAAATGCAACTTTGGCTCAGATAAAGGGAGAAATGTTACCAAATAAGGCGAATTTCACTTCAATTGATCATGAGCAAGGTAATTTCCTTATGCTGGCAAGACGTCATTGAATTTCGAATCAAGATCCATCTGAATCAATCAACATAAAGCATCTAATGATCTCTCTATAAACATGGTCCTCCTTTTCTTTTCTTGCAAAATTTTTATAGATGTGCAGTACCATGCTATCTGTATTACAGTTAGATATATCATGTATGTTATGTCCATTTAACGAGAAACAATTTAATTCATTAACATTTTATGATGTTTAAACTTTTTTTCTTTTGTTACGTCTTCGACTTTAGTTTTTTATTGATTGATTTCCTTAGCAAGTTCATTTAAAAATATGTTTTTCATTCTTCTAGTTTAACATCATGTGATCTGCTTCTATCGACTATAAGCGTTTTCTAGTTTTTATTCTCTTGGAAAAACTGTTTCTAGTATTCTGTTGTGTACTGGAAGCTTTCGAGTAAGTATTTTTCTTGGCTCAAAGTTCCTCGAACTCAAAGACAGTCATCTACTTTCTTAGTTTCAGGTTTCCTCATTCTGGCTTTTGTTTGGCTTATAGAAAGTTGATTTCTGAGGCCAGAGGACTTAAACTCTAGCCCATATATATATATATATATATATATATATATATATATATATATAGGGAAATGATCTATAGTAAGTATTTACTATGGATGAAAATTGGGCAAATAGCATCTCCACCACACATTATATAAATCAAACGCTGGGATTAGAAATAGTATACTTCCGTCCGCCAGACGAAAGTAGCGGAATGTGGAAAATAAAAAGGCCCGTCTGCCAGACCAAGCAGCGGATGCAAAAAAAAAAAAAAATCAATCCCAAAATTATCCCCAAGCCAAGCGGATGTATTACATAAGCCAACAGTTGCCAACAGTTTTGGGTTAATAAGCCTGACAACAATTTTGGGTGTATAACTTTAGAAATCGCACCATCCGTTAGCAGACTTCTTCTCCCACACGCGAATCCCAAATAGCTCTGTAATCTCAAATAGTATTTTTTATCATCCGAAATAGCGAATAACTTCAAAAATCGCAGCAGATCTGTAATCCCAAATAGCGAATCGACAAACCCTCATGCTGCGATAGTACGATTCCTATGTGAAACCTCCTGCTAGTTCGATTCCCTAAGCCAACTGTGATTTTTTCCTCAGTCAAAAACCCTCATGCTGCGATAGTTGAACAATTTTGTGCAATTTCGATCGATTCCTCTGAGCCCTTGGTCAAAACTTGTTGCGATTTCAAGTGATTCCTCTGTCAAATCGTCAAAACCCGAAGTGTGATTGATCAGGTATTTTTGCTTTTGAAGATGCAAGTGCATTGACACTTTGGTGGTTTGTATTTTATGTTAAAGGGGAAGTATTAGACAAAATGTTAGGCAACTGAGATGATAAAATAACTAGTATTTAAATGCATACATTATGATGAATGTGTGAAAAATTAACAGAGAATGTGAAAATTTTTGCACTTGATATAATATGTGATTAGTAAATTTTTGCATTTGATATACTGAAAGAAAAACTTGTGGTCTAAATAAGTACCTGATTTTGTATGGCTGGCTGTTTCATTTATTACATGATAGCAGTTGGAATTAGCTATAATGAAAATTTTGTAGAACTACAAACCTGCAATGTATGTTTGACTAGAGACTTCAGTCTCTTTTGAGGGCTTGTACAATTCCTATAATGAGAATTTTTCTTGGACCGATTTATCAGATTCTGATATTATTAATGAGATTTGCTATCAGTGTGTATATGGTGAAACATTTCCTATTATTAATGAGATTTGCTATCAATGAGATTTGTCAAATGTCTGCAAAATTAACTGAATGAAACTTGACTGAACAACAAGAATATCTGCTGAAACAATTAGGTTTTGGTAAATTTTGTCATCAAGCTATAGTGTCAAAGATTGATGCATCTCTTGTATCTGCTCTAGTTGAATGTTGGAGAAGTGAAACAAATACGTTTCACTTAAATTGTGGAGAGATTAACATTTCTTTAGAGAATGTGGGATTTTTATTTAGGTTGTCCGTATTAGGAAAACTTTTGACTTGCGGAGAATTAGAAAATCCCAAAAGCTATTTTATAAGGGTTTTTGGGCAACAAATTGTAGTAGATGAGTGGGAACAATGCTATAAAGGGGGGGGGGCATAAGTTTGCTTTGGTTAAGACAGAGATATGGTCAAGTACCTGGTGATGCTACTCTAGATGATGTCGTAAAACACACTAAGGCATATTTGTTGTACTTGTGTGGCGCTATTTTGTTTCCAACCAAGAGTAAAAATGTTGTGCATCCTACATATTTGTTGTTATTGGAAAGATTGGAAGACGTAGTTACATATGCTTGGGGGGCGGCAGTTTTAGGGCATTTGTATAAGGTTTTGCATGAGGCTACTCGCAAAACAACGAAAAAATTCGCAGGTTGTACAACCCTTCTTATGATGTGGGCTCATGAACGGTTCAACATTGGTCGTCCTACCCCTAAGCCTATGTCCCATAAGTTGATACCTAGGGCATTATCCTGGGCATACTCCTCTTTTGATCCTAATTCAAAATAATATCAACGCCTTAAAAATCCACAACACCATCTTCTGTTTTACCGAGGAGAGTTTGATAATATATTGGAAACAGATGGGGTGTGCCGTCCATATCAGTTATTTGATAGACGTTTGTCTTGGGATTTTTTTGAGACAAGGTTAGGTGGAGCCGCTCGTATACCGTTGATACATTACGACATTGTTGAGTTCCAAATGCCTGACAGATTTATGAGGCAATTTGGATATTTGCAGTCGTATCCATCTAATGCTGAAAATATGGTGGAATTGCGGAAGGTACATAAATTATTTGAGAGAATAAATTTTGAAAACCATAGGACCAACTATATTCGATTATGGGATGCATACATCTCAGTTTAGAAGGATAAGTGTTGGAGGCTTTGCAGTATATATCTACTGAGGATTATATGACATGGTATAGAGAAATTACTCGATGACGGATACACCATACTCAACCCTTTAGGCGTCAAGGAGAAGATTATGATCCACGGGTATTCATTGACCAATATGTGGCTGTAAACACTGTAAGTAGTTCAATTTATAATATTTATTAATTTTTTTAACTGATTATCTTGTTTTATTAATATAATTTTTTTATTTAATTGTAGATTGAGAGTGCAAAAGCTATATTTGAAAAGTTGTTATCAATTGGACATCCACCTGAGTTAAGAACCATGTATGACACATGGTTCAATACATTATACCAGTCGTTCATGAATGACTATAGAGGGGTTCCAATCAATCCAAATCCAACGCAACCTCAAGTTGGGCAGATGGAGAATGACATGACAGGATCCCAACCTATAGTTCAAGAGACTCAGCCTAGCGTTGGCCCTTCTACTCGACATAGTAAGAAAGTGCCAGCTAGAAGGATGGAGGGAACAAAGCACACTCACTTTTTCAAGTACTTAAAGATGAAAAAAATCAATTGGCTAAATCATCATTGGTTTAGTCCAACTCACGACTCATCAGACTTTCCTTATAGTCATCCATAAGGTTTATACAAGTTTGAATTTAAAGATGTTAGCTGTTTGAGACCCAATGGTTGGTTATGGGAACATGTCTTGGATGCTTATTTGTTGTTGTTGCGAGACAAAAAAGCTAAAATGTGTAAAGAAGGTATCCAAAGATGAGCTCGATTTTATTTCATGCCAACGTACTTTGCGTTGTTAGGTACCCAAAACTTACCAAGTTTCGGAGTAGACATGCCAACCATACGAAAATTTCTAAGAAGTTACATCAATCCTACAGTTGGTGCCCCAGTACATGAGTGTGATTACATATTCGATCCAGTCTTCAACAAAACCAACAGTCATTTTTGCTTGTTTATTTGGAGTGTCAACAAGTGGAAAGTAATGCTACTTGACCCACTTTATGATGACAAACCATTAATGCCATTGTCACAATTATACCAAAACTTCTTTATGGTTGTGGTGAGTTCATTAATATATTTCTTGTTTTTCATGTCATTACACAGACATGTAATTCCTTCTACTTCGGACTTATAAGTAATGGGTTTCTAGTTTATAGGTGGAGTTAATTCCTTTGCTGCTTCGTCATGCAAATCCTACAGCAAAGTGGCCAAAATCAAAGTCGAAAGTTGAAGTCTGTGTGAATAGACCAAGACAATGGAACGCAAACGATTGTGGCATATATGTTGCAAAGTACGTGGGTTTCTTTTTGCACCGTATTAACATCATGGACGATTGTGGCCTTCTTTTTAAGAAACGGTTTCTGTTGAAACTAGTGTATGTAACATATTTTTCTTGGCACATTGTAAACGGTTTTCTTATAATTAATTTTGATTACCAGAAATAATGGAATTATTCATGTTATTATTAGTTTTATCATTTTTAATCTTTGTATTGTGTTTGCAAGCTTTGGATTATGTTGCAACGTGGAACTCTGCTGTAGTTTTATCTGATGATTTAACTGAGGCGATCACAGCGCATAGCCAGAAAAGAAAACCTATTTTTTCCAAGCTCTGATAGGGCATGTCCACTTGGCACACCTCCACATAGCAGGCCCCGAGCTGAGCTGAGAATAATACTAAAGTGCATTTAGGTGTGGCATTGTCTACAATGATGGGGGAACCTCAAAAAATTGTTGAAATAATTTATTGTGAAAATGGAGATGTTAAATTCCCTGCACTTTTGACTGGATGTACTCCACAGCAAGGTTAAAGAAAAAGTTGTGTTCTACAGTTGACTGCATCTGGTGAAATACAAGCTCTAAATCATTCACTAATTGTGAGTAATTCATTTAATGTAACTTTTGTGAAATAATAAATCATGCTGATAAATCAAAATATATAAACAAAAGTAAATAGTTTTGCCATTACATAATCATAAAATCACATATTAAGATAACTTCAAAGACCCGACTTTTCTTGACCCATAATTTTGTAGTGGTTTCGCTTATTATGATTGGTCATCATATTGCATATTGCACACTTTCTCAATTGTTTACAACTTCCAGCCTCTTCAATCCCACTCTTTATTCTTGTAGCTTTTTTTGCCCCTTTGTTTGTGAACAAATAGGATCCAATAATGGCTCATCTTCAACGAGCTGATCATCATCTTCTCGAATATCAGGAACCTCTTTTACACTAATTTCATCAGGGTCAAAATTCTCAACGATGGGTTGATTATCAATGCACAATTGTACGACATGTTTAAAACCATTAATTGAGCATGATCCCGTAGAAGCTAATCGCAAGAGCAACGTCACCAAATAATTGTAACGCATCATCTGAGATTCCTCGTAGTTGGACATTTCAGTCAAAATCTTTGATGATTCAGCGTTCACTTTATTACCATCTCTACACCACCGCCTTAAAACGTATTTATCAGGTATCTTTTTTGTACTTTTGGCAATCATATGCCTTATAATATGTTTACAAAGCATACCAGAATGTTCAAATTTTTTATAATTACAATTTATATCTCCAATTTGAACATTACTAACAACAGTAATGTACCTATTTGATTCTTCGTTGTCGCTTGCCTTGTACAATGCATACGACTTTGTATCCGATGTTGTTAGATGTTGAAGCTTCTGCATTACGTACTTATGAGATTTTATTATCTCAATCTGAAAGCGTCTGAACATCTCCTTTGTATAAATATTTGCTCCATGTGTTTCCAATGGTGATTCAAGAGTCATATTTCGGGTCCGATGACAAGTAACGTAGTCATCTTTTCTCTCTCTAATGACCTGCTTCTCAAGTGCTTTTTCTGTATTTACAATAAATTACTTGATACTCGTTGTCGCATTCACATATTCATCGAACAAACTATTCATTCCCCCACTCCTGGATGTAGTCGTCATTCTTACTGCAAAAAAATTCTTTGTGTATGCCTTGATCCATTTGTGCTTAACCTCATAAAGTGATTGGAGCCAATTATGGTCATGCAATTCGTAATCTATCATCAACTTTTTCCATCGCTCCTCAAAATTCTCAACAATCAAAGATTTATACACACAATAGTTAAAATCATGTTTAAATGTTGGGTACTGTTCATACAATGTATGTAATTTCTCTGGAAATTTGTTGTTAATATTGCCATGTGCAAAGAGCTGGTGTGTTTCTGGAAGAACCTTAGCAATCACATTGCTCATAGCTTTGTCCTGATCAGTGATAATGGTAACCGGTGCCTTGTTGTTCATCGCTTGAAGCCAACTTTTAAAAACCTATACAAAAGTATCCTCTATTTCGTCCTGAATCAGTGCAAAACCAAACAAGATGGAATGATAATGATGATTTACCCCCGTGAATGGAATAAACGACATAGAATACATATTCGTTCGATAAGTTGTATCAATGTCTCTACATCTCTAAAATTTTTATAAGCTATCATTGATCGATAATCTATCCACAAGATACATTCGATGCGATTATCTTCATCTCGTTTGATATCATAAAAAATAGAGGATTTTCCACTGAGAATTTTTTCAAGTATTGCAATGCTGTTTGGGCATCGTTTGAATCTATTGTGTCACGTCTAATATCTCGTACAACATTTCAAATATCCTTATCACTGAAACTGACTTTTTTCACCCTCATCCTATTTCACTAAATACATTCATCATTTTACTTGGCCCCAACTCCAGCCCTTGTGAAAGTTCCGATTAAATTTCGGGCAACAGGAGAGTCACCAAATCATGATTGTGAAATTTTTCTTGCTAGGAGTCACTAAATCATGATTGTGAGACAGCTCAATTTTTGAAACTTTTCAAGTATCTTCATTCTTTAGGTGAACAACAAACATTCTAGCTTTGCACATCGTCCGACCTATAGAATCCTTTTTTCTTTTGATCTTACTACCTATCAACTTCATCAATGCCTTGTTTCTCTTTTTCAATTGGTTTTCTAGCTTTCTTACATTTAAAAGTTGGTTGGACAAATTGTTGGAGTGAGAATATTTATGAGTTGCCCCAATTTTTATTTCAAATTCACAACTACGTGCACATGTTCTATAAAATTCTCCCGCCTCTTGGATAATAGAAAAAATCTGACCCTTATATGGACTTTTTAAAAAGTTAATATGCGATTGGTTCGTGTTATGAACACTAATATTATCCATGTCAATATTATCATGAGAAGAATTTGAAGAACTTGAATTAAACATATCTTCAGCCATAATTAAAAACTTACCAGGATAATTTTGACATGCAAAGCCTTGCTTGATTAATTGCGCAGTTTTCTTCCTTTATATTTTTTTTGGAGGATATTTAAAAGAAATTATAAGGAATAAATATGATAATAATATAAGGCTTGAATTTTTTTACTACTGAAATTTCATGTGAGTTTTTTTTAGGCTGAAGGCTATCCCATATTTTGTTTCCTTTTTTGATTTGGATTTGATTCCTTATGTGATATGGATTTTTTTTTGCATATTGGATTGTTGCTTTGATTTGATTGCATACGAGCCTCTCTCCTTGTTTGATTGCAAGAGGCGTTGATCCCAGCAAATACATTCGCCCAACCAATACATCCGCTTGGGGGGAGGGGGCTAATTTGGGCATTGAATTTTTTTATCATCTGTTTGTTCGTGTAGCGGACGTTGCTTAATATTTTTTTACCTTCCGCTACTTCAAGTAGCAGACGGCGGCTTACCATATTTAATCTGCGCCCTTGATTATTGGAATGGACGGATATGATGCTATTTGCCCAATTTTTATCCATAGCAAATACTTGCTATGAATTATTTCCCATATATATATATATATATATATATATATATATATATATATATATATATATATATATATATATATATATATACGGAAAGGATTAAGGGCTTGCTCTTTGAACCTACAAACCTTGCATACCCCGACCGGGCGCTATATCAGAGAACAATCGTCTTAACTTTTAGTGACGGACAACATATAGCGACGGACCGAATAGTCGCTCAGCCCGTTGCTAAAGGGGTATGCAAGGTATGTAGGATCAAGGGCTTGGTAGGATCAAAGGTCAAGCCCTTGATCCTTTCCGTAGATATATATATATATATATATATATATATATATATATATATATATATTTGATCCTATCCGGACTGTCCGGACAGGCTTAAAATGCGGATTTATTTTTATTTTTTTTGCTTTTTTTTAGAACTAAAAAAATAATTATGGAACTGAAATTTTTACATAATACAGTATTTTGGGTGTTATTTGGGTGTTATTTTTTTTGGCCTGTTGAAATTTTGGCTGGAGCAAAAAAAAAATTCAATAGGCCAAAAAAAGGTTTCTCCACAGCAACCGGTTGTTGTGGATGGAACCCCTATATATATATATGGGAATTGATAAGTGGTATTTTTACCTACTTATTATATACCAATCCATGCGAATTGTGCCCACCTCAAGTACATTTCATTGTGTTTTAGTTGCATTTCACGTTATTTTGCATTGCATTTACTTAAAACTCCTTTTGGTGAATAAGTGCAGGAATCGGCTCAATTTTGGTAGAATTAGAGGCACCGGCGAGTGTATGCGTGAATGCTAGTCACAAGGCAATGACGTGCATGGCATGGAGGTACAATGAAGTATGGAAACCAATCAAGCAAGAGTATGAAAGTATGAATGAACAAGTAGCAGCAACAGCAGAGCAAAACCATTACCAGAAACTGCAAAACAAGCCGCGCGGCAGGACAGCTTAGACTTGCGCGCCCGCGCGAGTGCAGGGCTAGACATGGGATACCTTCTGCAAGTTGAGCGCCCACGAGTTAATAGACGCGCGCCCGCGAGGCATGATCGCGCGACCGCGCGAGAGGACGTCTGGACTGGACAGAACACACTGTAAGTCTCACGGCCGCGAGACAAAGAAGCTAGAGACGCGCGCGGTCGCGCACGATACTGATGCTGTAATTTATTTTTGTTTTTAATTCTCAATTAAATGATGTGTAATGGGTTTTTAAACGATTCTGACTGGTGTCAGAGGGGGACGTGATTAATTTTACGTATTTTCATCTTAGAAACTAGGGTTTACACCTTAGGAGAGATTCCAACGTAGAAGAAAGCCATAACGTCTATTTTTCTCCACTTCTTCTTGGAATTCTCTGTCATCGTGGATTTTGAGTATTGTCTATTGGATTGCATTGAGGATTTAATAGATAATCGTTGGTTTATATTCATCGATTGGGTTTGATCGTTCTATCTTTCTTACTTCACTCGTTCGTTTATTGATCATGCTTACCATTGATCCCATAATGGCTTTTGGTTCTGTCATGAACTAAACTCCATTATGGGATTTTAACGGATTTTAATATGTAGTTTAGTTGTACATCTAAATGCTAGATTTGTTTTGCATATCATATGGGATATCTGTCATGGTTGTATTACATGTATGAATGCTTGATCACCATTCGTTTCAGTATTTGTATGGAATTGACAATGAACATATAAATATGGACTGTAACCATGATAGCGTGCGAATATGGGCTTAGTGTAATAGCTTGCATATTTTGTGAACCAGATAGACATATACTGTTTCACAGTGTGAGCTAGAATAAGAGCTTGTGCTTAAGAACAATAGAATTGCAATTATGCATAGACATATGGTGATTGTGATTATATTGGTGATCACATAGAGTCTAACATCTGTAGATGCTGTGTGAGTAGGTTGTAGTGCACTGAAAAATGGTTATAACTCTCTTTGTGCTCTTGATTATTTTCCTGTGGTATGTGAACCCTTCTTGCATGACAATGGGGATTAGACGAAATATTGAATGAAGTTAGGATACCATTGTTTCCAAAATATATTTAGTCCATTTATATTGTTATTTGTAGCTGGTAATCATAATTAGTTTAAATCAACAATTGATTCATCAGTTGGAGCATATAAATATAGTGAGTTGATTAATACATAATAGTCTAAGTTTAACAACTTTCTCTATGGGATCGATAATTTACTTACTCTGTATTACTTGTTGACCCGTGTATATTTGCATGAGTTAGAGCTCTTTTATCAGAATTGATAAGAGAGGCAACAAGTTTTTGGCGCCTTTGCCAGGGAAAGGTGTTAATCTAGATAATTATCATTATTTTAAAGCTGTATTATATGACTTAGACAATTCTGTTCATTGCTCATTTCTATTTTTATTTTGTCTTTGGTTACAGGTACTTGTAAAGTTTTATGCACACACGATCATCCAACTCAGAGTTAACACCAGCACAAGCTAATATCAACGGAAAAGGTTGGAAAGCGAGTGTGCGGAGAAATTTGCAAGAACAGTTAGAAAGCACGACAGTTAGTATTGCGGAAGAACAGAGAATTGAGCAAAGAGAAGAGCATCGGGCTCTAAGAGAATATTCCATGCCAAGCATAAATGAATTACAGTATAGCATAGTCAGACAGACAATAGCAGCCAATACCTTTGAAATCAAATTGGACACCATTCAGATTGTGCAGAACTCAGTACAGTTTGGGGGTGCTGCTACAGATGATCCGAATGAAAATCTATTGAGCTTCATCGAGATCTGTGACACATTTAGATATAATGGTGTGACTGAGGATGCCATCAGACTACGATTATTCCCATTCTCATTGAGGGATAAAGCAAGTAGTTGGCTACATTCTTTGCCGGCAGGATCAATCACCACATGGGAGGACTTAGCACAGAAGTTCTTAGCCAAGTTTTTCCCAATGGCTAAGACTGCAAAGATGAGGACAACCATATCTCAGTTCGAGCAACAACAGGGCGAGTCCTTATATGAGTCATGGGAGAGGTATAAAGATATGCTTAGGAAATGTCTGCATCATGGTTTGCCAGATTGGATGGTGATTAATTCGTTTTACAATGGTTTGGGATGGCAGTCAAGACTGATTGTAGACGCAGCCGTAGGAGAGGCATTATGGGAAAAAGCTATGATGAGGCCTATACGTTTATCGAGACTATGACTGCAAATGACTATCAGAATCCTACAGCTCGGATGTCATAGCCTAAGGTTGCAGGTGTGTTGGAGGTAGATGCGATTACACAGCTGTCGGCATAAATGGCAGCTATGGCTAAGAAAATAGATACTTTGGCAGAGAACAAAGTGAAGATAGTTGCTTTCGTTTGTGAGATTTGTGTGGGGTCACACTCCACGGATCAATGTGCTATCAGCTCAGAATCAGTACAGTATGTGAGCAACTACAGAAAAGACCAAGGTCAATTTCAGAACACATACCATCCCAACAATCACAATCATCTGAATTTTAGTTGGTCTAACAACCAAGGACAACAGCAAAATCAGTTCCAGTCAAATCAACAGTATCAACCACAATCATCACAGCCACAGTTTACACTAAAACCACCGTTTCCACCGGGATTTCCTCAATAGAAACAACACCACACTCCAGCTGCATCACATCCAGAGAAGAAATCAGAAGTGGAGGAGATGATGTTGAAATACATGACAAACACTGAGGTCATGATCAAAAGCCAAGCAGTGGCTATCAAGAATTTAGAGACTCAGATGGGGCAAATGGTGAACATGCTTACTAACAGGCCCCAGGGTGCCTTTCCAAGTAACACAGAGGCAAATCCTAGAAGAGACGGGAAGGAGCAGTGTCAAGCAATAAAATTGAGATATGGGAAAGATTTGACAGGTTCTGCAAGCCGCACGCCCGCGCATGATGATACCAAGAATGCCTCGCGACCGTGCGTGGCAGAGCAGGAGACTGACCAGGATAAAAATCTGGAAAATTCTGAGGTTCAAGCAGGCAGAGAAGAATAAAGCAGGTTCAAAAGAGAAGGTCAAGAGCCTAGTACAACCACTGCACCCTCAAGTACCATATCCGCAGAGGTTAATTAAGCAGAAAGATGATAAACAGTTCAACAAATTTCTGGAGGTTTTCAAAAAGCTGCAGATCAACATACCTTTTGTCGAAGCATTGGAACAAATGCCAAGCTACGCAAAGTTCATGAAAGGTATATTGTCAAGAAGAGAAGATTAGATGAGTTCGAAATGGTAGCCCTGACAGAGGAATGCAGTGCAGTGCTCCAACGCAAGCTACCTCCAAAGCTGAAAGATCCGGGTATCTTCACAATTCCGTGCACCATTGGAAAGATGGATTTTAGCAAGTGTTTATGTGATCTGGGAGCAAGTATAAATTTGATGCCATTGTCAGTATTCAACCAGTTGGGATTACCGGCTCCAAGACCAACGAACATATCGTTACAGTTAGCTGACAGATCTGTCACATATCCGCAGGGAATTATTGAAGATGTATTGGTTAAAGTGGATAAGTTCATTTTGCGGCCTACTTTATCATTCTAGATTTCGAAGAGGATAAGAATATATCGATCATACTAGGGAGACCATTCTTAGCTACGGGCAGGGCTTTAATAGATGTACAAAAAAGGGAACTCACGATGCGCGTTCAGGATCAAGAGGTCATTTTTAATATTTTCAAAGCTATGAAATTTCCAACAGATGAAGAAGAGTGTTTCTTAGTTGATTGGGTGAATCGGGTTCTAGATGATAACATACAGAGTCTAGCGGACTATGAATCTTGGAAGAAGATCACTGATGAGAACTCCGATGCAGAGGATGAAGAACTCGACTGAATTCGTGCAATATTGGATACTAATCCATAATTCAGAAGATTTAGCCCACCTGCAGAACCACTGACAATAGCTGGAGACGCCTC
Source organism: Panax japonicus (assembly GCA_020205505.1). Lineage (NCBI taxonomy): Eukaryota > Viridiplantae > Streptophyta > Magnoliopsida > Apiales > Araliaceae > Panax > Panax japonicus. The sequence continues at coordinate 45,233,452 of CM035098.1, forward strand.
AATAAAGTTAAAGCCATCTTTGGAGACACCTCCAGACTTGGAATTAAAACCACTATCGGAACATCTCAGGTATGCATTTTTAAATTCGGATTCAAAATTACCTGTGATTATTGCTTCTGCACTAACATCTTGTTAGGAAGAAAAATTGTTACGAGTGCTTCGAGAGTTCAAATCAGCTATTGGATGGACCATAGCAGATATCAAAGGGATCAGCCCTTCATATTGCATGCATAAGATCCTGATGGAGGATGGTAGCAAGCCAACAATTGAGCAACAGAGGAGGCTTAATCCAATAATGAAGGAAGTGGTCAAGAAAGAGGTGCTCAAATGGCTAGATGCATGAATAATTTATCTGATCTCAGACAGCTCATGGGTGAGCCCAGTACATTGTGTTCCGAAAAAAGGTGGCATGACAGTCATGACTAATGAGAACAATGAGCTAATTCCAACACGAACAGTAACGGGGTGGAGAGTTTGCATGGATTACCGCAAGCTCAACAAAGCTACGAGGAAAGATCATTTCCCACTTCCATTCATCGATCAGATGTTGGATAGACTAGCAGGACATGAGTACTATTGCCTTTTGGACTGTTATTCGGGCTACAATCAGGTTATGATAGCTCCGGAAGATCAGGAAAAAAACTACTTTCACATGTCCATAAGGCACTTTTGCTTTTAGAAGAATGTCTTTCGGGTTGTGTAATGCTCCAGCCACATTTCAGAGATGTATGATGGCCATATTTTCAGACATGGTGGAACAGAATGTGGAAGTATTCATGGACGACTTCTCAGTCTTCGGGGATTCATTTGATCTATGCCTTGAGAATCTAGTTATGGTCCTGAAGAGATGTGTTGAAACGAATTTAGTACTAAACTGGGAAAAAATGTCACTTTATGGTACAAGAAGGAATCATATTGGGACATAAAGTTTCAAAAACTGGGACTTGAGGTGGATAGGGCAAAACTGGAGACTATTGAGCACTTGCCACCACCCACTTCAGTAAAAAGGGTTCGCAGTTTTCTGGGACATGCAGGTTTCTACCGCAGATTCATTAAGGATTTCTCCTAAAATAACTAAACCACTATGCAGTCTATTGGAGAAGGATGCACAGTTCAATCTTCGATGACGCCTGCATGTCAGCGTTTGAGCACTTGAAGAGAAAACTAATTTCAGCACCAGTGATTATTGCACCAGATTGGACTTTACCGTTTGAATTAATGTGTGACGCCAGTGATTACGCCGTAGGGGCTGTTTTGGGACAGAGGAAAGAAAAGATATTTCATGTGATCTATTATGCCAGCAAGACCCTGACGGATGCACAATTGAATTATACCACCACAGAAAAAGAGTTATTGGAAGTGGTATACGCCTTTGATAAGTTCCGAGCATATTTGATTGGCACAAAGGTGATAGTGTATACGGATCACGCGGCGATTCGACATTTAATGGCCAAGAAGGATGCAAAACCTCGACTGATTAGATGGGTTTTATTACTGCAGGAATTTGACTTAGAAATCAAGGACAAAAAGGGAACTGAAAACCAAGTGGCGGACCACTTATCTCGACTCGAGAATTCGAAAAGAGAGGTACACGATAATGTTATGATCAATGAATCCTTTCCCGATGAGCAGTTGTTTGTGGTGAAAGGGGAAGTGCCATGGTTTGCAGACTTCGCGAATTATCTAGTAAGTAAGACAGTACCTTCTGACTTGGTGGGATATCAGAAGAAGAAATTTTTGCATGACGTCAAATGGTATATATGGGATGAGCCGTACTTGTTTAAACAGTGTTCTGATCAAGTGATAAGAAGGTGCATTCCATATAGCGAGACCGAGGGGATTCTGCAAGAGTGTCATTCCACGGTGTATGGAGGTCACTATGGTGGTGAACGGACAACAGTGAGAGTACTACAAGCAGGATTCTACTAGCCAACTATTTTCAAGGATGCATACAATTTTTTCCAGCGATGTGACAGATGTCAGCGAGTGGGTAATATTTCTAAAAGGAATGAAATGCCCCTGAATACCATCTTAGAAGTAGAAATTTTTGATGTATGGGGCATTGATTTCATGGGACCTTTTGTTTCTTCTTGCGGAAAATCTCTACATCTTGCTTCGTCGTGGATTACGTCTCAAAATGGGTGGAAGCTGCAGCTCTTCCAACTAATGATGCCAAGGTCGTCCTCAAATTTCTACATAAAAGCATTTTCACAAGGATTTGGAAACTCTAAGGGCTATCATTAATGATGAAGGCAGTCATTTCTGCAACATGGCAGTTTACAGCCTTGCTGGCTATGTATGGGGTGAATCATCGCATTGTCCACAGCCTATCACCCGCAAACAAATGGCCAAGCAGAAGTATCAAATAGAGAAGTAAAAAGAATTCATGGAAAAAGTTGTGAATCCAACACGGAAGGACTGGTCGTTAAAGTTAGATGATGCTGTATGGGTCTATCGCACCGCGTACAAAACCCCGTTGGGCATGTCACCCTTTCAACTTGTATATGGCAAAGCCTGTCACCTCCCTATGGAGTTAGAGCATAAGGCATATTGTGCAATACGGAAGCTCAACCTGGATTTGACATCTGCAGGGGAGAAACAGCTACTTCAGCTCAATGAGTTAGATGAGTTTAGATTACAAGCATATGAGAATGCAAAGTTGTATAAGGAAAAAGTGAAGAAATGGCATGACCGTAAGATAATGGAAATGACATTTGAACCGGGACAGAGGGTGTTGCTCTATAATTCCAGACTTAAACCTCTTTCCTGGAAAACTAAAATCGCGTTGGTTGGGTCCATTCACAGTGAAAACTGTCTTTCCTCATGGTGCAATTGAAGTATATGACCAATTCCTGAACAAGCCCTTTTAGGTAAACGGCCAGCGATTGAAGCATTATTTTGGTGGCGAAGTGGACAGACAAAACGTCACCACAATTCTATCTTCAACATGAGAATCAGAGACAGTCAAGCTAATTGACTATAACTTAGCGTCGGATGGGAGGCAACCCATTAATATCACCTCTAAATTCTTTTCAATTCTTTAGTAGAATAGTAGTTAGATTCATTCTATTTTGCTTACTACATAATCTGTGCTGCACTCATATTTTTGTAGGTGCTTTGGGTTACCCTCATCACAATCTCTGATGGGAAGTTTAGGTACTGCAGCTCAGGGAGTGCATCGTGCGGCCGCGCCTGACCCAACATGTGTCATCTCGCGCTTGCGCAAAAGTCAGTACTTTTTAGCATCCTCGCGCGCCTGTGCGAGACAGACTATATAGTACCGAGCGGCCGCGCGCGACGTCCAGCAGGGAAATTATTTTTCTTTTAAAAATTCGATCAGTGGTCTACTCGGCTTCTTACGTGATTTATTATGAGCATCTTTCTCTGTTCTCCCATAATAAAAAGCCTCCTCACTACCGATACCTGCTCATATCACAACCATCTCCATTGGATTCACTTTAGGGTTTACTTTGCTGGGTTGTGTACAAGTAAGTTTGGGGGTATTATCAGTTGTTGCAAAGCTTCATAATCTCTACATATCAGTTGATCATGGGTCCAAAAAGAAGACGTACAATCTCCATCTCTTCAACCTCTGAGTCCTCATCCAGTGATCACGATGACGATATCATGGAAACCAGAAACTTTCTAAGCCAGGAAGCTTATCACACCTATTATCATCTCCTGAGTAAATCGTTTATGAAGGAACAAGGTTTTAAACCCACCAAAAAGATGGACAACTATGGAATATGCTCCGAGAAAGAAGCTGGGTTAGCCTGGCCGCAACACCTATGCCTATCCGAATGGAAGTTGTTAGGGAATTCTATGTAAACGCAAAGGAGATGGATAATCAAGGAATAACGTTCGTTCGACAAGTGCAAGTGGATTTTCGCCCCTCAGCTATCAGAGCAGTGTATGGAATAACTGATACACCACCAACTGGGTCAGGCAAATTGGGTCACTGGTGACCATTTAACAACGGACTTGGACGTATTGATTTCAGAATTGTGCATCCCGGGCACCAAGTGGAACTGTAAGATCGGAACAACCGAGCCTATATCGTTTCCAGCTTTCACCTTGAATCGCTATGCCCAAGCATGGCATCTGTTTATATGCGCCTAAATTAATTCTATCCACTCACAAGCATGTAGTAACTAAGGAGCTAGCAATCATTTTATGGGGTATTATCAAAGGGAAGTACATAAACGTCGGCCACATCATTTATCAAAACATGCAGCGATATTGGCAGGGAAACATTACTGGGAGCATTCCGCATGCGGCGACAGCAGCCTTACTTTGTATGCAGCAGGGAGTCCCATGGAATGACAGGACACGGCAGAAAGCCGAGCCATGACATTACGTCAGCCACAATCGCTAAGCTCTAGGATTGGACGGGTGGTGAGCCATACCTCGTGAGGACGAGGATTCATTCTCCGATCCACCTTCCTAGAGCCATCCAGCAGCTCCCACAGGCCGATGCAGCAGGCCCATCCACCCGAGTACATCCTATCCCTAGCGATCGACATCTCCGAAGGTTGGAGCGCAAAGTCGACGCATTGTACGACAATCTTGGGACATTTGCTACGGGACTCACCAGGGCCTTGGCCGAAGCCTTCGAGCAGCAAGGAACAATGCTCGAATGGCTACAGTTTGGAACCGCCGTGCCTTATCCATCACCTAGATTCCCCACCCGAGGAGGATGGTCAAGCTGATCATTATGGGAGTTTTTCTTGTACCCTCTCCCTTCATTCAATGAGGACATTGAACACTTTAAGTTTAGGGGTATTGGAGTACTTGCATAGTAGTTTAGTTTGCATTCTTACATAGTAGTTTACTTTGCATTTTGTTTTGCATGTTTAGTTTAATTTTGCATGATTATGTGTTAGATAAAATTTTGCATAAAATTTTTAATTTTTAGTCATTATTGATTGTGTTAGCATATCTCTCATAAATTCTTGCTTAATAATAGAAATTTCTGCCTAGCCAATGATGATAGTGAATTGTGAAAGATTCTAGAGTACTTTAGATAACATGAGCTATGGTATAATGTTTTACACGATGAGATTCATGTTGCTGTTTAAATGCTTTCGGTATGCACGAATATGTTCACAATCACTTGTAGGTTTAAGAGATGTGCGTTGCATTGCTTAATAGAACATGTAGTATTAAAAAGAGAAATATGTAGAATATGCATACAGGTTAGAAACATTGACATTCAAACTTTTGGAACACCTGGGCATGCCTATTAATGGGACGAGATGGAGCGTAAAACGCACTCGTTTAAATGAAAATGGGACGAGATGGAGCGTAAAATGCATTCGTTTAAATGAAAATGAGTAGTGAGATGGAGCGTAAAATGCACTCGCTATAAAAAAAAGAAAAAAAAGAGAGAAAAGAAAAGAAAAATAGCAATAAACACCGCGAAAAAGTACGAAAATCGCCCTCGTGAGTAAAAATAAAGCATTGAACCCAGTGTTGAACCTTAGTTTGCGTTGATATGTCGAAAACAGTCTGAGGGCATGAGTATACATGAGTCTTGGTTTAGCCTATAATTTTCTATTTGGAGCAATGTAGCATATGCATTCTTTGCTTAGATCAAGTTTTTGTGAACATCACAGACACACATCATCTCTATAGCATTCGTGAATCATCTGAGCGTATGACATTATGTCTATGGTTTGGTTTGAAATTATGTTCTGGAATCTGGATAATTCACTGAGGTAATTTGGGCTAAATTCTGTTATGGCTAGATTATGTGAGACTAGTGTGCATTATAGAGTAGCTGCATTTTTATTGTTCATGAATATGCATTGCTTGAGGGCAAGCAACAGTTCAAGTTTGGGGGTATTTGATAAGTGTTATTTTTACCTACTTATTATATACCAATCCATGCGAATTGTGCCCACCTCAAGTACATTTCATTGTGTTTTAGTTGCATTTCACGTTATTTTGCATTGCATTTACTTAAAACTACTTTTGGTGAATAAGTGCAGGAATCAGCTCAATTTTGATAGAATTAGAGGCACCGACGAGTGTATGCGTGAAGGCTAATCACAAGGCAAGGATGTGCATGGCATGGAGGTACAATGAAGCATGGAAACCAAGCAAGCAAGAGGATGAAAGCATGAGTGAACAAGTAGCAGCAGCAGCAGAGCAAAACTAGAACCAGAAACTGCAAAACAAGTCGTTAGGCAGGACAGCTTAGACTCGTGCGCCCGCACGAGTGCAGGGCCTGACATGGGAGACCTTCTGCAAGTTGAGTGCCTGCGAGATAATAGACGCGCCCCCGCGAGGCATGATCACGCGACCACGCGAGAGGACGTCTGGACTGGACATAACACACTATAAGTCTCACGGTCGCGAGACAAAGAAGCTAGAGACGCGCGCGGCCGCGTGCGATACTGATGCTGTAATTTATTTTTATTTTTAATTCTCAATTAAATGATGTGTAATGGGTTTTTAAACGATTCTGACTGGTGTCAGAGGGGGACGTGATTACTTTTACGTATTTTCATCTTAGAAACTAGGGTTTACACCTTGGGAGAGATTCCAACGTAGAAGAAATCCATAACGTCTATTTTTCTCTACTTCTTCTTGGAATTCTCTGTCATCGTGGATTTTGAGTATTGTCTATTGGATTGCATTGAGGATTTAATAGTTAATCGTTGGTTTATATTCATCGATTGGGTTTGATCGTTCTATCTTTCTTACTTCACTCGTTCGTTTATTGATCATGCTTATCATTGATCCCATAATGGCTTTTGGTTCAGTCATGAACTAAACTCCATTATGGGATTCTAACGGATTTTAATATGTAGTTTAGTTGTACATCTAAATGCTAGATTTGTTTTGCATATCATATGGGAGACTGTCATGGTTGTATTACATGTATGAATGCTTGATCACCATTCGTTTCAGTATTTGTATGGAATTGATAATGAACATATAAATATGGACTGTAACCATGATAGCGTGCGAATATGGGCTTAGTGTAATAGCTTGCATATTTTGTGAACCAGATAGACATATATTGTTTCACCGTATGAGCTAGAATAAGAGCTTGTGCTTAAGAACAATAGAATTGCAATTATGCATAGACATACGGTGATTGTGATTATATTGGTGATCACATAGAGTCTAACATCTGTAGATGTTGTGTGAGTAGGTTATAGTGCATTGAAAAATGGTTATAACTCTCTTTGTGCTCTTGGTTATTTTCCTGTGGTATGTGAACCCTTCTTGCATGACAGTGACGATTAGACGAAATATTGAATGAAGTTAGGGTCCCATTGTTTCCATAATATATTTAGTCCATTTATATTGTTATTTGTAGTTGGTAATCATAATTAGTTTAAATCAACAATTGATTCATCAGTTGGAGCATATAAATATAGTGAGTTGATTAATGCATAATAGTCTAAGTTTAACAATTTTCTCTGTGGGATCGATACTTTACTTACTCTGTATTACTTGTTGACTCGTGTATACTTGCATGAGTTAGAGCTCTTTTATCAGAACTTATAAGAGAGGCAACAGGAATCGATCTAACGTTGTCAACTTAAGGTTATTTTTACAACATATCGTGATCCTCCATCCGAAGATTGAACGGTTAAATAGAGGGACTGTCCGCAGTTTAGTTTCTAATATTTCGTAGTTTAATACTACGGACGGGATAAAAGATCAAAATGCCTCTTCTTGTAAATGTTTTCGTCCGCAGTGTTAAACTGTAGACGTTAGGTATGGTCAAATGTCTAACTGGAAATGACGCTATTTGTAAATAAGTTTCGTCCGCAGTATTAAACTATAGATGTCAAATTATAAAAAAAAATATTCAATTTTTTTTAGTTTTTAAGGCTCCGGTCAATTCTAACAAAAGGAAATACATAAAGAATTACTTAATTATATCATAAAAATGAATGAAAAAAGGAAAGAATTCATTAGTTAATGGATTAGATAAGTGACGGCCAGAGCTACAAGCAAAAGGACACAAGCAACCCCTTGATCAATGGCTGAGCCGTCATTGGCCAGACCATTTGGTGCAGGTGATGGACCAAATTCCTTAGCCTGACCCACTAGCAAAATCGCCATAAACATGAATCTAATGTTCGGAAGAGCCAGCAATATTCTCATTATTGAGTTCATCATCGTCTTCAAATAAATACAAGAAGATCAAAAAGGAGGAATACTAGAAGCAAGAAAATTAATTAAATTGCTGGGCCGGAGGGATTAAGAGAATTTTTTTTTGAAAGGGTTAATGAATGAGGTTTTTGTTGAAAATTCATTTTTTTGGCGGTTTATGGTAGAATTGAATTTTTTCTTTCCTCTATCTATTTTGAAGAGTTGTTAAAATTGATCGGGATCTTTGCAAATTAAAAAAAAAATTGAATTTGACATTCTTAATACTGTAAATTTACAAATGGCCTTGTTTCTCAGTTGGCCATTTAGTCATATCTAGGGTCCGCAATTTAATACTGGCAGACGGGAAAATTGTAAAGGAGGGGTTTTGGTCATTTGTCCTGTCCGCAGTATTAAATTGAGGATGAAAACTTTATTAACCATTCGATCTACAGATAGATGGTCGCGATCTGTTATAAGTCTCACCTTAAATTAATAACATTATCAATGAATTAGTCCTCTCTCTCTATATATGTATCTGTATGTATATAAGTGGCTGTGGGGGTGGAGGGGGGTGGGAGTAAATCAAATATTTGTTATACCACTATATAGGCAAACACATCTGACCATTCATTGGAGCTCAAAGTCCAAATTTATAAAATTTATTCCTTCCGCTACTATTACTCGAATAACACTTTTTATTTATTTATTGTTGTTATTTTAAATTTGCACCGCTTATTTCTCTCAGGGTCTCCATCCACAGCAACCGATTGTTTGGTAGCAACCCATTTTGGCCAGCCGGTAGAGCTTGTACCGGCCTTAGATAATTTTTTTTTATAAGCCGGTACAAGCTCTAACGGCTGGCCAAAATGGATTGCTCCCAAACAACCGGTTGCTGTGGATGGAGACCCATATATATATATATATATATATATATACATCTAATTTTGTCATCTTCACTAACTTTAGAAAGACAGCTTTGTTAAAATGATTTAGAATGCAATTCAACACCCCTATTCTAATTTTAGGGTTCTGGGCTCCATGAATCTAATAATTACAGAAAGTGCAAAAAGATTCCAAACCCTTAAAAACATGATTATAGAACTTTAAAAAGCTGCCTGATTTACCATAGGGAGCTAAGAAATTATTTGTTTAGCATTGGGGGAAATTTACAACCCAAAAGGACTTGGGGCAATAATTACAGATTAAAAGGGAGGGGAGAAGCATGCATAAAAATCTGATAGTGTATGGACAAGAATTTAGGCAGCATCTATGCTAATAAATATATACGTTTAAACATATTTTTAGTTAAAAGTAATAGCATGTTCCCTATATATGGAGAGCCATTGTTAAATGCAGACCTAAGTTCATGTGGGTGGGGTCTAAAATCTTTTCTTTTTTTCCTTATTTATTTTGTTTATTGTTTGTGTGAATGAGTGAATCTTTTATATAAATTAGTGACTAATGAAGATTTGCCATGCATCTCCATATGATGGTTTTGACTAGTACATTTTACTCCTTCCCAATATGAGAGTCATTTTGAATATTATTTAGGCACTAAAAGTTATCAATTATATATATATATATATATATATATATATATATATATATATATATATATATATATATATATATATATATCGAAAAGCTTCAAGAGCATAATTCTTAAATAGCATAATGCCTTAAATAACATAATTTTATCAAAACGACGTAGTTTTGTAAACACGCGGTGGCATTTTTGTAAATACGCGGTGGCATGGTATTTACAAAAATGCCACCGCGTGTTTACAAAACTACGTCGTTTTGATAAAATTATGTTATTTAAGGCATTATGCTATTTAAGAATTATGCTCTTGAAGCTTCCCGATATATATATATATATATATATATATATATATATATATATATATATATATATATATATATATATATATATATATATATATACGGAAAGCTTCAAGAGCATAATTCTTAAATAGCATAATGCCTTAAATAACATAATTTTATCAAAACGACGTAGTTTTGGAGGGACGCGGTGGCATTTTTGTAAATACGCGGTGGCATGATATTTACAAAAATGCCACCGCGTGTTTACAAAACTACGTCGTTTTGATAAAATTATGCTATTTAAGGCATTATGCTATTTAAGAATTATGCTCTTGAAGCTTCCCGTGTATATATATATATATATATATATATATATATATATATATATATGATATTAATAAAGAAAAAGGGAGTACGTGTCTTAGACACATATAAGTTTATGTGTGTCGTGCATATAATGTGACGTAGTTTTGATTGATAATGTAGTGAAATGTCAAAATAGCTATGAATGAAAATGTTATAATACCAAAATTGTCATTAATAAAATCTCTTAAAATAACAGTATACACATAAACGTGTGTGTCCATGACACATACTCCCTTTTTTCTATTAATAATTTACTCCCAATCCTAAAGTTTTAACCTAAACCCTAATACAAAATTATGTCTTCGACAAGAAAGCTTTTAATAAGTTTAATCTGTAATAGCATTTCGAGATAGTCGATGATCCATAACAAATGCTGGTTATGACACTCTAATTTTTTTTTTTTGACAATCTATAGGAGATCAGAGCCTTCAAATTTAGAACATTTCAAATTGAAATTCAACTAATTTGGAGCTGAAGTTAGTCCCATTATGTATTGTAATAAATTTATACCGAATTATAATTGAGAAGTTTATCAATACACGAGATTGGTAGAAATTATTAAAAAAATTCAATTTATTACTCCCTCCCTCACAGAATAAAAGTCTTTATTATTATTTCATGTAGTCCCAAGTTAAATGTCTACTTGCCTTAAATAATCTATTTTTTATAATAATTTGCCTGTAATACCCTTACTATTAATTGTTATATTTCTATTTTCTATGCATATTTATGTAACATTACTAGTAATGTGTAGAAAACTATGCAATTAAATGAAAATTTAAATATGGACAATTTTATCAATTTATCATCTTTTTTAATATGCTCAAAAAGTCAACTAGGACTTTTATTCTGGAACGGAGGGAGTATTATACATATCTTCAAAAAAATTATCACTAATACTTAGTCAGCTATAGAAGTGGTTAGCATGAAGTTCATTTTTGAGTAAGTTGGTCAATTTATCAATAAAGTGCTGACATGCAGGTGAGACTCTATGTGTGTCATCATTCTATTGATCAATTGACTAACTTATTCAAAAATGAATTTCATGCTAACCGGATCCGTTAGTTATTAATATTTTACGCCCAATCCTAAAGTTTTACGCTCAATCCTATTAATAATTTACGCCCAATCCTAAAGTTTTAACCTAAACCCTAATACAGAATTATGTCTACGACAAGAAAGCTTTTAATAAGTTTAATTTGTAATAGTAACAAACTAGATATAAACCCGCGCGTTGCAGCGGGATTATTCATTTTATTAATAATAAATTTATACGCATAATTAATAAATTAAAATATAATAAGAAGATAGTAGATTGTTGTGCAATTATCAAATTTTGGTAGCATATGTTACATAGAGTTGGATAAAAGTTTTGTGCGCAAATACATATCCAAGTATAGAATCAATCTAATCACTAAACCCCATGACATTATATAACAATTGTGTGTGTATATATATTAATGTTTTGATAAAAATGTTTATAATGTAACTAATAGAGTTAAAAATAGGTACCTCTTTCATTCTAAAACACTAATAAATATTTAGAAAGTGTAATTCACAATGTCGTGGAGTTTTTATTTTGATATGATTGTTAGTGGCATATTTGAAGTCTATTACACATTACACAAACCTCACCAAGCCTCAAATATCTGACACAAGTACTTGATGCATTTTAAAGATTCCATGTCTTATATACGCTTACTTGCACCAGAATTCAAACATCTAAATGAAAGGAGAAATAGATGAAGAATGTCCCATTTTCGGTCCTCAGACCTTAAGGGAAATTACATGTTAAACAAACATCGTGTCTAAAAACATAACAGTATAACACTGTGTCATACATTAAACAATGTTATAGTTAAAAAATGGATACATTATCTCATTAGTTTTTTATCCATTTTTTGCAATTGTCACAATATTATCATAATGCCAAAAAAAACTATTAATGATGATGAAAATAATTTACCGGATGCTAGTACTTAACAAATCATGCAAAACTACAATCCAGATAATATAATACAATAGATGAAGAAGCCATACATATAAACACCGTGAGATAAAGTCCACAAAATGAAGTCATAGTCCCTCCCATTGAATGCACTGTCACCATAATCTGAAGGTCTCCATATAAGTCATTTGCACTTTCAACAGTATTTAGAATTGTTTGTAGCATGAGTTGTTGCGTAATAGTTGGTATGTATTTATAGGGAGAAATTAAGTTAAATAACGGAGAATAATGATAATAGCTCAATTTCGGCTGAATGACACTTTTGTCCCTCCAAGTTGCCACCCACTTTCAAAGTCGTCCCTAAAGTTCAATTTTCTTCAGTTAGGTCCTTAAAGTGATATTTTGTTGGCGTTTTCGTTTCGTCGGCCCAATTTGACCTCAAACCGACCTAGTTTGACCCAACCCAAAATTTTAATATTTTAAAATATAAAATTATTTTTAAAATAAGTTTAAAATAATAATTATATATAATTTTCTTCTGTAATTTTTTTTGAATCTATATTTTATGAAACTATACTCATTTTTGAAAAAATAAAAGTTCCTAATATTTATTCCTTATAATAATAATTATCTTTATAACTTTTATAAAATAATATTTTATTTTAAATATAAAAAATAAATATAATTTTAAAATATTAAATATAATAATTATTATTTTCAAAAGATATTTTATTTTAAAATATTAAATATTTATATATTTTAAATGTTTAATATAATTATTATTTTAATCTTATTTTAAAAACAATTTTATATTTTAAAATATTAAAATTTTGGATTGGGTGAAACTGGATCGGGTTGGGTCAAAATTGATCAAAATGGGTCGGATTGAGGTTAAATTGGGCTGAAGTAACGAAAAACGCCAACAAAATGTCATTTTAAGGAGCTAAATAACAATAATTGAACTTTAGAGACGATTTTGAAAATTGATGGCAACTTGGAGGGACATAAGTGTCATTGAACAGTAATGATAATATCATAAAGTAGTGATTTTAGAAGATTATAATTAAATTAGAAATGATAATATCAGAACAGATGACATTACCAAAATAATTTAGTTTTGTAGTGATAATTAAGAGATTATAAATTCAAAATATTAATTTGGGATTAAAAAAGTAGTAATTTTACGGGATAATAATTAAATTAGTAATGCTAATATTAAAACAGTTAACATTATCAGAACAATTTAGATTTGTAGTGATTTATGTGATTATAAAATTAAAATATTAACGGGAGATTAGTGAGATTAAAATATAGTGATTTTAGGAGATAATAATTAAGTAACGATAATATAAAAATCGTTTAGATTGAAAATGTAGTAATTTAGGGGATTATAAAATCAACATAGTAAGTTATGATTGATATTATTTGTTATTTTAATTTTGTTTTAATATTTTAAACTTTATAATATTATGTTTTAATATAATTATAAATGGTATAATATTATGTTGTAATATAATTTAATTAGTAATGATAATATCTGCACAGTTTAGATATGTGGTGATTTTGTTATTTTGTTATATACGTGTATTATAATATGATACAATACATGTATGGTATAATTATGAATGGTATAATATTAGAAAAATAGTAATTTTAGGATATAATATTTATGTTTAGAAAAGTAGTGGATTTTGGGGATTATAAAATCAACATAGTAAGTTATGATTGATATTATTTGTTCTTTTAATTTTATTTTAAATATTTTAAACTGTATAATATAATGTTGTAATATAATTATAAATGGTATAATATTATGTTGTATTTATAGAAATAAAATTAGGTTAAATAACGAAGAGTAATAATAATATAACAAAGTAGTGATTTTAGAAGATAATAATTAAATTAGAAATGATAATATCAGAACAGTTGACATTACCAAAATAATTTAGTTTTGTAGTGATAATTAAGAGATTATAAATTCAAAATATTAATTTAGGATTAAAAAAGTAGTGATTTTAGGAGATAATAATTAAATTAGTAATGCTAATATTATAATAGTTAACATTATCAGAATAATTTAGATTTGTAGTGATTTATGGGATTATAAAATGAAAATATTAACGTGAGATTAAAATATAGTGATTTTAGGAGATAATAATTAAGTAACGATAATATAAAAATCGTTTAGATTGAAAATGTAGTAATTTAGGGGATTATAAAATCAACATAGTAAGTTATGATTGATATTATTTGTTATTTTAATTTTGTTTTAATATTTTAAACTTTATAATATTATGTTTTAATATAATTATAAATGGTATAATATTATGTTGTAATATAATTTAATTAGTAATGATAATATCTGCACAGTTTAGATATGTGGTGATTTTGTTATTTTGTTATATACGTGTATTATAATATGATACAATACATGTATGGTATAATTATGAATGGTATAATATTAGAAAAATAGTAATTTTAGGATATAATATTTATGTTTAGAAAAGTAGTGGATTTTGGGGATTATAAAATCAACATAGTAAGTTATGATTGATATTATTTGTTCTTTTAATTTTATTTTAAATATTTTAAACTGTATAATATAATGTTGTAATATAATTATAAATGGTATAATATTATGTTGTATTTATAGAAATAAAATTAGGTTAAATAACGAAGAGTAATAATAATATAACAAAGTAGTGATTTTAGAAGATAATAATTAAATTAGAAATGATAATATCAGAACAGTTGACATTACCAAAATAATTTAGTTTTGTAGTGATAATTAAGAGATTATAAATTCAAAATATTAATTTAGGATTAAAAAAGTAGTGATTTTAGGAGATAATAATTAAATTAATAATGCTAATATTATAACAGTTAACATTATCAGAATAATTTAGATTTGTAGTGATTTATGGGATTATAAAATGAAAATATTAACGTGAGATTAAAATATAGTGATTTTAGGAGATAATAATTAAGTAACGATAATATAAAAATCGTTTAGATTGAAAATGTAGTAATTTAGGGGATTATAAAATCAACATAGTAAGTTATGATTGATATTATTTGTTATTTTAATTTTGTTTTAATATTTTAAACTTTATAATATTATGTTTTAATATAATTATAAATGGTATAATATTATGTTGTAATATAATTTAATTAGTAATGATAATATCTGCACAGTTTAGATATGTGGTGATTTTGTTATTTTGTTATATACGTGTATTATAATATGATACAATACATGTATGGTATAATTATGAATGATATAATATTAGAAAAATAGTAATTTTAGGATTTAATAATTATGTTTAGAAAAATAGTGGATTTTGGGGATTATAAAATCAACATAGTAAGTTATGATTGATATTATTTGTTCTTTTAATTTTATTTTAAATATTTTAAACTGTATAATATATTGTTGTAATATAATTATAAATGGTATAATATTATGTTGTATTTATAGAAATAAAATTAGGTTAAATAACGAAGAGTAATGATAATATAACAAAGTAGTGATTTTAGAAGATAATAATTAAATTAGAAATGATAATATCAGAACAGTTGACATTACCAAAATAATTTAGTTTTGTAGTGATAATTAAGAGATTATAAATTCAAAATATTAATTTAGGATTAAAAAAAAATAGTGATTTTAGGAGATAATAATTAAATTAGTAATGCTAATATTATAACAGTTAACATTATCAGAACAATTTAGATTTGTAGTGATTTATGAAATTATAAAATCAAAATATTAATGTGGGATTCGAAAGTAGTGATTTTAGGAGATAATAAAATCAACATAGTAAGTTATGAATGATATTATTTATTATTTTAATTTTGTTTTAAATATTTTAAACTGTATAATATTATGTTGTAATATAATTATAAATAGTATAATATTATGTTGTAATATAATTTAATTAGTAAATATCTGCATAGTTTAGATAGATAGTAATTTTATTATTTTGTTATATACGTGTATTATAATATTATATCTTACGTGTATTAATATTATATCATATATGATATAATTTATGGTATAATATTAGAAAATTAGTGATTTTAGGATATAATAATTATGTTTAAAAAAATAGTAGATTTTAGGGATTATAAAATTAACATAGTAAGTTATGATTGATATTATTTGTTATTTTAATTTTATTTTAGATGCCATATTTGAATAGTTGATTCCAGATTTAGAGGAATGAATTTAGGTTTGTTTCGACCTCATTTGTTATGTTAGTTGGATATTTTTGTTAAGGGTCTTAAGGAGCATTAATTAGGCAAGACATGTGTTGAATTTTGAGGATGACATGTGTCAAGCTATTGTGCCATGTATTACGTTTTAGTATAATTAACATATAGGTAATAGATTATAGTAGTGATTTAGGGGATTATAATCAATAAATTAAGAGATAACAATTAAATTACAAATGATAATATCATAATTAACTTACAAAGGATAATATCATAATTAAATTAGTAAAGGATAATATCAAAACAGTTGATATAAATCTAAAAACTGTTTAGATTTATAGTAGTGATTTAGGGGATTATAATTAATAAATTAAGAAATAACAATTAAATTACAAATGATAATATCATAATTAAATTATAAATGATAATATCATAATTAAATTAGATAAGAATAATATTAAAACAGTTGATATAAATCTAAAAACTGTTTAGATTTATAGTAGTGATTTAGGGGATTATAATCTATATATTAAGAGATAACAATTAAATTACAAAGGATAATATCATAATTAAATTACAAAGGATAATATCATAAATAAATTAGTAAAGATATATGGGACCTAAAGTTGGGTATGGAGTATCCAATACCAATAGGCAAATCAAATTGATAAAGGTAAATGATTTTTTGATAAGTTCGGTCTCCTATCATATCCTATTTCACCAAGTGTTATTGATCAGCCAAAAAAAGAACATATTCAGTACTCCTATTCTATTAGTTTGGGAAGCAGGAAACAATAGTTATGGAGAGAAAACCCTGACCATCATAATATCATCATAATTGTACAACGCACTGCTCAATGTAAAATTCCTAAAATTCACATTACCAAATACGTACCCTAAAACTACCTTCTGCACAATGTTTTACATTTTTTTTTAAAAAGAAGCCACAAATACATGAGTAATTTAATCATCAAACACATAACACCCTAACACTACTATAAGTAAGGTGATTAATGTAAAAAATGCCTCCAGAATACTCGGCAACAGAACTCTAGTTAAATTTCAGTCATTCTCGAAACCGGCACTCTCAGTAAGATATCCCATATCCAAATTTTCAGGTAATAGATACACTGCATCCACAATGAAGATTCAATTCATTTCGACTTTAGGAAGTTGAGGAAAAACCAGTCACTATAAATGAAACGATCCATAAACCCTTTTTAGCTCAAACAACATAAGTTTGATCGATCATAACATCCTGATGAAACGATCCATAAACCCTTTTTAGCTCAAACAACATAAGTTTGATCGATCATAACATCCTGAAGATGCAACGACCCATCCTTCATCAGGTTTACACTCAAGCAACCTTTCTCTAGAATATTGTCGAGATGCTTTTCTCCGATCAGTTCCAGTTTTCATCATTGCAACAAACTCGTCGTAACTAATTTGTCCGTCCTGAAACAATGAACCACCATTGTAAAATTTAAAGATAACATTACACACAGTGAGAGAGAGAGTTCAATGAATCTAAATCCCATTTTTTAGTTCTAAAAGGTCACAAAACTTGTCAAATGAATTTGGTCGAACTACAATTAACCGATCGAGTAAAGTGTGAAGTAAACACAACTAAAGAAAGTAAATGTGGGTCTTGAGGTTGATAAATAAAAGATATGTAAAGCTTGAATATGATCAGACCTTGTCTGTGTCAACCTCTCGCATAATTTCATTGAGTACATCACCATCAGTTTCACCCGATTCATCTGCCAAGGCTTCCCGTAGTTCATCATGCTCAATATACCCATTACCATCTTTGTCAAAAAACATAAATGCTATGCGGAAATGCTCATCGTTCTGCATCCTCTCCAGGTGATTGTTACTGCCATAAACTCTCCATAGTTCAATACTCCATTCCCGTCAACATCAGCCGTTCATGTGATAATGTTTTATGAGCAAATCATAAAGATGAATCCAGCTACACAGATAACATAAGTATATCTACAGTAATCTTTCAAATCTATGTTCCATTAGCTGCTTAATGTTGAGCAACTTTATTTACGACAATTATCAATTTTTTCACAGCGCTCCAAATTATAATTAATCAATAAATTAAGAGATAACAATTAAATTACAAAGAATAATATCATAATTAAATCACAAAGGATAATATTAAAACAGCTGATATAAATCTAGAAACTATTTAGATTTATATATAGTAGTGATTTATGGGAATTAGGGGATTGAATTTAGATTTTTTAAGAGTAATAAGAAGCATTAATTAGGATGGACATGTGTTGATTTTTTAGAATGACAGATATTTTGTCATGTGTTTTAGTATATATAATAGATAATAGATTAATTAGGAGCATTAATTAGGATGAACATGTGTTAATTTTTTGAATGACAAATGTAACTTATTATGCCATGCCATATACTGTGTTTTAGTATATATAAATATATAATAATAGATTTAGTATATATAATAGATGAGACTATTTTATTAGTTGTTTGTTTTAATCAAATAATCTCATTTAAATATTAGACTATTTGTTAAAAAGACTCAAATATCTCGATCAAATAATTTCAAGTATTTCCATAAAAAAACATTTTCTCCCTCCACTTCGGACAAAATCATTATTATTAACACCGACCAATAGTATTAGCCAAAAAAAATATTTGATAATCTTATTAACGTAAAATAAATTATTAAAAAATTTAATTAACATTTACGATCATTACTATTTCAAATGTCAAATACCAACTAAAAATTCTTTCTATGCGTCAATAACAACAACAACATAAATGTATAATAATAATAATAATAATAATAATAATAATAATAATAACTTGTATAAAACATGGATAATTACTCAGAATAAGATATTTAAAGAATTTATGTACCATAAACACATTGTTTGTTGTTTGGAACTCGACTCCAGGAATTTGTCCAGCTATATAGGAAATCCACTAAATCAATATTACATTATGATTAATTAATTATAATATTAAATTAGTAAATTATTAGAATTAATTTACGTACGTACCCATAATTCCATTCAACACAAACATAAGGCCCAATCCGAAGAACAGAATAAAATCCTTCCTCTTGAATGGTTTCTGTTCACCATCAATGGTGATGACTCTTCCATCGTGCGAAACGTGAATGACATAAGTAGAAGAAAAACATAGAGACAAAACGAAAAAGAAGAGGAAAATTGAGAAGAAGCCATGGTTGCTGTTCACTTATGAGAATAAACAATTAGTCTGATTAATATACGTATATATATGTATGTATATGCATGGAGGATTAGGTTTGGTGATCATTAACATTATTTCAAACTCTAATTCAGTTAGGAAGTTTTATCCATATAAAATTTTGTTGATTGGTTGTTTAAGAGATTAAATTCTACTTGGTTTGTTATTATTTATCCATAATTTAAAAAAGGAACCTGAGTTGTTTATCAAGGGTATTTTTGTACGAAGTTGTTTGTCAAGGGTATTTTTGTCAAGAACTATAAAGAGCATTAAATAGGATGGACATGTGTTAAATTTATAGAAGAACAAATGTCAAATTATTGTGTCATGTACTGTGATTTAGTATAGATAATAGATAGATAATAAATAATAGATAATAGATAGATAATAGATAATAAATTTTTGAATTTTGAAAATATAATCCCAGATTTAGTGGATTTGAGAATCAAATTTAGTTTTTTTTACTGTATCCTACGTATTTGTATAAGATAAATAGGAGCATTAATTAGGGTGGACAGGTGTTGAGTTTTTAGTATAAGATAAATAGGAGTATTAATTAGGAGGGACATGTGTTTAATTTTTAGAATGACAGATGTCAACATATTGTGTTAAAAACTGTGATTTAGTATATATAATAGATACTGGTTATGACACTTTAAAAAAATATTTTGACAATCTATAGGAGATCAAAGCGTTCAAATTTAAAACTTTTCAAATTGAAATCCTACTAATTTGGAGCTGAAGTTAGTCCTGCTGTGTATTGTAATAAATTTATACTGAATTATAATTGAGAAATTTATCGATATATGAAATTGGTAGAAATTATTAAAAAATTCTATTTATTATTATACATATTTTCAAATAAATTATTACTAATACTTAAGGGTGTTTGATAAAAATTGAATGAATCTGAATGAGCTGAATCTGAATCTGAATGAAAAAAGTTGTTTGATAATTGACATGTTTGAAATATCTGAATGATTAAACTTTATTATTTTACCCCTCTGAAAAAAGTCAAAATTGTTATAAATTTATTTAATATTACTTAATATAATAGCTAATATTTTTTTAATTTTTTAACTCTTTTTGACTTCATTCAGCTGCTCATCCAGTCATTTAGCTAAAAAAATCTGACTTAGCCATCCAGCTCGTTCATTTTATCGATTCAGCCATTCAAACCAAAATAAATACACTGACCGATTCAACCATTCAAATTCAGTTTCATTCAGCTCTAAACAAACATCCTTTAGTCAAGTATGTATCATTTTCCTTTCAATATTATTATGTAAATCAGGAGAGAGAATCTAGCGGCGCATTAACGTATTCTTTGAATCCTTTTTATACATGAAGTGCCATTTCCTTTTTGTATCTTATTGGGCACTTTATACCATGCCATTCACATCTTTTATTGAATTCATTTGTAAAATGTAAAAGAACATTATATCATTATTTTAATATTTTTACAAAAAAAAATAAAAATTCTCATTTGTTATTTATTTTTTTCAAACAAACGGTCTCATATTTTATTATTTATAATAGTACAGAATATCATATCTATTAAAATAAGCGCTTAATACATTACATAATAAAATGAAAAAATATATCTATAAAATTATTAAATATTTAAATGGGACATTTTTTTATAATTACGAAAATATTTTTTAATTATCAATTAGGTTAATAAATATTAACCATAACTTTTCTCAACATAGGTGCCTTAACGTTTTGTTACTTGCAAGTGTAGGAACAAAATAAATTAATCAAGATTTGTTTCTTACACTGAGATTCTATTAACCATAACATAGAAAATGAGACAAAGGCAGTACAACTAACAATCTTGAAGCTCAGTATATATATTTAGTAGGGGTCTAGGAGGGTCAGGATCAGGTAAGGGATCTCTTATTTTCTTAAAACGAGGGATTTTTTTTTTTGTTTTTTTTTTGTAAAACAACTAAAAAAAGTTTAATATTTTATGGAACTGAATTTTTTTCATAATACAGTGTTTTGGGTATGATTTGGGTACGTATAACAAAATATGTATGTATAGTCTGGGCAGACTGTACCACCACTTTTTTGTATAGGTATTCAAAACACGCCCAAAACATTGTATTATGAAAAAATTTCAGTTTCATAAAATATTAAACTTTTTTTTAGTTGTTTTAAAAAAAAAAAAATCCCTCATTTTAAGAAAGTAAGGGATCCCTTATTTGATCATTTCTGAGGTCTAGGATACTTTCATTACTGGGATGCAAAAGACAGGATAACAATTATAAAAAAACAAAGAAAGAAAATGTACTTGGCAGCTAGCACTAGAGGAGCCTAATAACTTAGTGACAAATGACTTACCTATAGTCACATTTTAAAGTTAAATTCATTTTCTATTTTTATTACACCTTTCTCTTGCATTTTAAAAGGGAGATGGAAAGTCAATAAAATATATTTAAGCAAATGAAGCACAAAGAAAAATTTGATTGTGATTAATAGTTATATAAGTATTATATTCTAAAAGAAAGTGATTCTTAGTCAAAGTTAAAAGAGAGTCATTCATTTAAGGCAGATCTCACCATTTATTTCTATGATCTAAAAATTGGAATTATTCTCACCCGCATAACTTTTATGCGGATGGTGGATCATAGATCTGCATAACAATTGCATGGATGGAATATCTCATCCGCACAATAGTTATGCGGATGAGATATAATTTATTAGTCCCATCCACATAATAGTGGTTCGGATAAGATATTCAATCTGCACAACTATTGTGTGAAAGAGATAAATCTTAGGTCATTCGATATTTTTTTAAACGGTTATAAATGAGTTGGATAAAAGGGGCTCCTATCCAACTTTGGATATAAATCATTATTCATTCCAAAATTAGAAATACATTTATAAAATGAAAATATTTTTAAGGATAAATTTATGCTCCCAAATGTGGTCCCTAAATTGTTAAGTACGAATTTAGTAGTGGTGATGTGATGCCAAAAATAATTATAAAAAAGAATTACATTAAATAAATTCATATTGCTTTATAATCCTAAAATAGAATAACTAATTATATAATTAGGGATAACACTTGAAGAGAATAAGAAGAGAGATTTTCTTGTATTTTTTAAGTGTATCAATACATGGATGGTAAGCCTCTATTTATAGGCTTTACAAATACATGAATGAAAGATAAAAGATGAAAAGGAAATACAAACTTAATTAGGAGATGAATGAAAAGTTCATCATTCATGTACCAATAAAAAGGGAATAGAAATGAATGGACATCCTTATTTATAAATATTCATAACACTCCTCCTTGGATGTCCATTACTGAAGAATATGCCTCGTTAAAACCTTACTAGAAAAAATCACGTGGGACAAAAACTTAGTGAAGGAAAAAAAGTAAATTATTCTTGCAGATATTTACTCCCCTCATGATTTATCACTTGAGATCTCTAAGACGACACAAACCAACATTGTGAACTAACTTCTCAAATGTAGTGGTAGGAAGCGCCTTTGTCAATAAATCTGTCAATTTTTTAGTTGAACGGATTTGTTGAACATTTATATCACCATTATTCTGAAGGTCATGAGTGAAAAAGTACTTTGGTGAAATATGTTTTGTTCTATCACCTTTGATATATCCCTCCTTAAGTTGGGCATGCAATGCATGCTGCATTATCGTCATATAAGATTGCCCGTGCTTCTTTTCCTGAAGATAAACCACAAGCTCTTATGTAAGACCCCAATTTTTTTTAAAAATAAAATGAAATTTCCTCTAATTATTATAATAAGGAGCTAATTTGATATAATACTTTGGTTATGGGTAAAATGCGCAAATTTTATAAAATAAGCAAGTGGTTATAAAATATTCATTGTTGTCAGAGAATATTCATTTGGTCGTAGAATATTCTTGTTGTCGGGGAATATTCATACGATGGCTCAGCCATTTGTGGGCCCCATAACGGAAAACGGTCGGATGAAAAAAACGACAAGTTTGAGTTTTTATAAATAACGCCGTAATTGTTACCGTTAACACTGTTAGAATATCTAGTGGTTAAAATATAGTAATACGCGTGGTTGCGCAGTATCACACGGTATTGCACAGTATTTTTGAATTATTGATTCTTACGTAAGAAGGCACTACTCAATAATTGTTACAGTAATTACTGTTCAATATTTTATTTTATAGATTCAATAATTGCTGCGTTGATATTTTTGTTTCAATAATTATCACTGTACAGTATTTTCCATTATCAGATCAATAATTTATATTATTTCAATAATATTATTAGATAGCATTATTGGCAATGTCTAAGGAAGTTCTGTCTAAAAAGGGGTTTGGTTACCTAATTGCAAGTCCAGTAAGGAGAAATCCTTATCAGAAAGCCCCCCTCTTTCCTAGGAACGACCTGGTTGTCATAATTGTGATTCTGTAATATTATTTGTGAATAATTAGTTATTGATTTATATGATAATAAAATATTTATTTTATGTGGATATAAATGAAGAATAGGAAAATATTTATTTTATGTGATTATAAATGAAGGAATTAATGTTGAGGTATTTTATCAGTATTTTATCGGAATGGAGGTATTAAAAATCGTCCGTATATGGATTTCGGGCATTTTTCGTTTGGAATTTGAAAAAACTTAAAGCTATAAAGTTGTATAAATTCGATTTCCTATGGAAATGACATAAAATTTGTATTTTTCTGATAAAAGGACTATTTACTATGAATTATTGA
Source organism: Panax japonicus (assembly GCA_020205505.1). Classification (NCBI taxonomy): domain Eukaryota; kingdom Viridiplantae; phylum Streptophyta; class Magnoliopsida; order Apiales; family Araliaceae; genus Panax; species Panax japonicus. Next base: position 45,257,907 of record CM035098.1, read on the forward strand.
AATTTTAGAAATTAAATATTTTTTAAAAACATGGGTGGGCCCCAATTTTGTTTTTTATGGAAAATTTTGCTAGAGATCAATTGAGGTGTGCTGAATTGTTTTCAAAAATGATGGGCTTTAAAGATAGCATGTTGCAGAGAAAAAAAAGCCTCAGTTGGTTCATTTGTTAACATTGGTGTTCTAGTATTTTTCTATAAATAAGGTGCTTAGTTAGAATTAAAAATCACACTAGAATCATAAGTTTTTTCTCTCTATATTATCGAGCGTATTTTGTGAGTATTTAGATACTTTGAGAGTTGCTATTCAGTGCAAGTTTCTTACAGCCTTATATCCGATATTCCAGTCAGAAGTACTGTTCTTTTGAGGTAAGGGATGTTATTTTCTTCGTAAATGATATTATTTTCTTCAATATCATTATTCTAAAATATTGGTATGAATTTTATTATAGAATTTCTACCTTTTTGTGTCGGGATTACTTTTCACGTATACGATACTATTCACGAATACGACACTATTCACCAAAAAATGAAATTTTTTCTTCTTTGTCCCAGATGTCTATTATGGTTACTATCTTTTATTGTATCCATGTTTTGATCTTCATTCTTCAATTTTACTTCACTATGGTTTATTATGAAGTATTTTTGAACTTGGATTATCTAAAGTACGAATCCCTAATCTTTCTTCTTTTGTCACACTGGATTCGTTCTCTAAAATATTTTTCATCATCCTCAGTCCTTAATGGTGATACTTGATGAATATTTTTGGCCTGTAGTGCAAAGATGAATGATTACCTGATGAATATCTTTGGCCCGTAGTGCAAAGATAAACATGTGTTGAGATAAACATGACCAAATGGTGATACAAATGAATATCTTTGGCCCGTAGTGCAAAGATGAATATTTAATTCAAGATGTATATTGATTGATGTTACAGGGATAAAATATTGATGATGGACTTTTAAATTCAAAGATGATAGTTGATTTCATTCTCTACTTAACTCTTCTAATGAATTGTTGTTTTCGCTGCAGTTGTTGATCTAAAACTTGTTGTCTATTATATTTTATCAGATTTTTCTCTGTTGAAGACTAAGGATAATTTGTTGTATATTATCTTAGTCATAATATTCTTTACTGGGCTAGTTGAGCTCACCTATTTATTTTTTGTTCCATTTTTCTTTTCAGGAAGCGAGAATATAGCAAGAACCATTCGGGGTATAGAGTGATGGTCCTAGACAGTTGTTTTAGCAGTCCTCACTATTTTTGTAAAATAGTGCATCAATAATTGTATTGAGGACTTTATCTGAGTGTGGATATTGTCTAGAAGACAATATTTGTATTTAAACTCACAGTTTATGTGTTGTCGTATTTTGCACGATAATTGTATTAATGAAGTTGTAGTTATTTCTGTACCATGTATTTGGCGAATCAGAATGGGTGATGTATACCTATTTTGGGGGCGTCACGGTTGGTATCAAAGCTTATGGATATGGTCTCTGGCAGAGATCGGGGAATAGAACTAGGAGGGGAGCGATGAGTAAATCCTTCGCTAGTGTGTCCTATACCTAAGTATAATTTTTGGTCGGCCATAATATAGAGATATTATGTGATATGTTAATTTATTTAATTAACCCTTGTTTATGGCAGTTTTTTAGAATGGCAGCTGAGAACGTTAACAATGGAGTGTATGAGACCGTGGAATAACCTTCAATCACCAACCAGGAGAACGTGCAACAGGAAGGCAATATTCCTCATGTAAACAACACTACCGAGCAAACGATGAATGATGGAATGTTTAGAAGCTTTTTGCAGTTCATGTAAAATCAGACGAGGGAGACTCATGTACAAAATACGGGTGAAAATGATAGCAACACTCAGTTTGTCACAGCCAAGTAGTTCAAAGAGTTGGGACCACTAGATTTCTGGAAAAGCCGAATTCGATTAAAGAGGAAACGTGGGTCAAGCAAATTACCAAGATATTCGATGTCTTGGGATGCACGGAGGAACAGAAAGTTCCATTTGCCACCTTTATGTTCCGTGGTGAGGCAGATTACTGGTGGGAATCTGTGAAGCGTACCCAGCAAGCTGCACTCAACATGTTTTGGGAAAGATTTCAGAAACTGTTCAATGATAAGTACTTTTCTGAAAGTATTCGTCATATGAAGAAGGTCGAGTTTATTAGACTGGAACAGAACAAAATGATGGTGTCCCAGTATGAGGCAAAGTTCGCGGAGTTATCCAGGTTTGCACCTTATTTGGTAGAGAATGAGGAACGTATGAAGCGGATGTTTTTGAGAGGTCTAAAACCCGAGATTCGTTAATGCCTTATCTCTCATAAATTTTCTCTGTATTCAAATGCTGTCAACATGGCTCAATTATTAGAGTGAGATAATGAGTATGTTCAACCGAGGGACCGCAACTAGGGTCATACTGGTGACAATAGTCATTGGAGCAATGATAACCAGCAGGGAAGGAAAAATACAGACAAAAGCGGTAACTACTCTGGTGGTAATCGTGGCCAAGATAATAGAAGAAATGATTCAAGTGAAAATTTTAAGAAGAGAATATTTAACGATGACGGGAAGACATCGACACTAGCACCAGCACCAGCAACAAATTCTAAGGGAGGATAATGATCGCCAGTTAGATGCTACAGATGCAGAGAGGAGGGACACATAATTCCAAACTGTTCACAGCTTTCCAAGTTATGTTTTAGTTGTGGAAAAGACGGTCACTTAGCTCGATTTTGTCCTGTAGCAAAATCAAGTCCAACTGGGATGGTGGCACCAAAGGCGGATACGGACAAAACGAAGTCGGTGGTTTCAGGAAGAGCGTTCTTTGTGACTTATCAAAAATGAGTAGCCCGAACGAATTTATCAAGGGTTAGTTAATCATAAACTCGTACGAAGTCTATACCCTTTTAGATACCGGTTTTACCCATTCTTCTATCTCTCTTGCCTGTGCTTAACGCTTAAACTTGACTCTGGAGAAATTAGCCTTTGACTTATCTGTTGAAACTACGTTAGGAGAAACTTTCATTACATCCATGGTTTATAAATCTTGCTTGATCCAAGTTGGCACCATCACATTACCTGCTGATCTTATCTCTTTAAAGATACTTTCATTTGATGTGATTCTAGGGATTGATTGGTTAACCACTCATCATGTTAAAATTGATTGTTTTCATAAGGTTATTAGTTTTTATATTCCTAACCAACCTGTTATGCGAATTCAAGCAACCAAGCCACTAAAGTCAATCACTGTCATATCAAGCCATAAAACCATTCGTTTATTAAAAAATGGATGTCAAGCCTTCTTAGCCCATGTTATGGACTTGAACAAAAATACGTCAGATTTGAATAATATTTCTATTGTTAGTGAATCTCCTGACGTATTTTTTGAAGAACTTCCTGGTCTACCCCAAGAGTATGGTATTGAATTTTGTATCGACTTTGAACCTGGTACAAAACCCATTTCCAAAACTCCATATCAAATGGCTCCTATTGAACTTCAGGAGTTAAAAACCCAACTACAAGAGTTGGTACCCGAGCCTCTATCTGGTGACTTCATTTGTGGAATGCACCAAAGCCAGACTCTCCGTAGGGGACTCTATATTTGTGTGGTAGTAAAGCGATAGGTGTCATTGTGACGTGTTATCTAAGATTGGGATATGAGTCACAGTTGAGAGCAACCTAAGTCAGTAATCAAAATTTCTAGCTTTCTAGGCTTAGCTGGTTATTATTAGAGATTCGTAGAAGGATTTTCTCGAATCGCTACTCTGTTAACTCAGCTGACTCGGAGAGATACAAAATTTGTATGGAGCGAGGAATGTGATAAGAGCTTCCAAGAACTCAAGATGAGACTCATTTCGGCACTTATTCTGACCATACCATCCTGGAAAAAGTGAACGTGGTAGATGACGCATTGAGTAGAAGATCGTATGTGAGTACGAGTGCGATATTGTCGAACACAAAGATCTATTTTGTATAATTTACAAACGATAAAGATAGAGTTAAAGACTCTAGGGACCCACGTGATGATGCCAAATATACGAGTAGAACTGACTTTGATCGATAAATTTAAAACTGCTCAAGCTACATACCTGGAGCTGATGAATATGAAGAAGAAGATGTAAGAAGTTGTTATTCCAAAAGCGAGAATCGACGATGTGAGGAAATCTCAAACCTTCGATTTATTAGTCCATTTGAAATCCTCGATGTAGTTGGAACTGTGGCCTATAGACTCGTTTTACCGCCAAATATGTCTCGTGTTCATAACGTGTTTCACATATCCATGCTACGTAAATATGTGAAAGACCCAAATCACATTATTGAGTTAGAACCAGACGAGATAGCTGAAGATTTAACGTACGAGGAGGTACCTGTCAAGATCTTGGATAGGAAGGAGTATGTCCTATGCACAAAGGTTATACCATAAGTCAAGGTTTTGCGAAGGAACCATGATATTTAGGAAATAACCTGGGAGTTGGAATCAAAAATAAAAGCGAGGTACCCTCACCTTTTCGAAACACCAGGTTCGTACGTCAATTTTGAGGACGAAATTTCATAAGGAGGGGAGGTTGTAAGACTCCAATTTTTTTTAAATAAAATGAAATTTCCTCTAATTATTATAATAAGAAGTTAATTTTATATAATACTTTGGTTATGGGTAAAATGTACAAATTTTATTAAATAAGCAAGTGGTTATAAAATATTTATTGTTGTCGGGGAATATTCGTTTGGTCGTGGAATATTCTTGCAGTCGGGGAATATTCGTATGATGGCGCAGCCATTTGTGGGCCCCATAACGAAAAACGGTCGGATGAAGAAAACGACAAGTTTGAGATTTTATAAATAACGGTGTAATTGTTACCGTTAACACTGTTGGAATACCTAGTGGTTAAAATACAGTAATACGCGTGGTTGCACAGTAGCACACGGTATTGCATAGTATTTTTGAATTATTGATTCTTACGTAAGAAAACACTACTCAATAATTGTTACAGTAATTATTGTTTAATATTTTATTTTATTGATTCAATAATTGTTGCGTTGATATTTTTGTTTTAATAATTGTCACTGCACGACATTTCCCATTATCAGATCAATAATTCATATTATTTGAATAATATTATTAGATAGCATTATTGGTAATGTATAAGGAAGTTCTATCTAGGAAAGAGGTTTGGTCATCTAATTGCGCGCAAGTAAAAAAAAATCCTTATCGAAAAGTTCCCTCTTTCCTGGGAACGACCTGGTTGTCATAATTGTGATTCTGTAATATTATTTGTGAATAATTAATTATTAATTTATATGATAAAGAAATATTTATTTTATGTGGATATAAATGAAGAATAGGAAAATATTTATTTTATGTGATTATAAATGAAGGAATTAATGTTGAGGTGTTTTATCAGTATTTTGTCGGAATGAAGGTATTAAAAATCGTCCGTATGTAGATTTCGGGCATTTTTCGTTTGGAATTTGGAAAAAATTAAAGCTACAAAGTTGTAGAGAATTCAATTTTCTATGGAATGGACATAAAATTCGTATTTTTCCTGATAAAAGGGCTATTTATTATGAATTATTGATGTTTCAGAAATTAAATATTTTTTAAAAACATGGGTGGCCCCACTTTTATTTTTTATGGAGAATTTTGCAGGAGATCAATTGAGGTGTGCTGAATTGTTTTAAAAAATAATGGGCTTCAAAGATAGTATGCTGCAGAGAAAAGAAAAGCCTCTATTTGTTCATTTGTCAACATTGGTGTACTAGCATTTTCTTATATAGGGTGCTTAGTTAGATTTGAAAATCACACCAGAATTATAAGTTTTCTCTCTCTATATTATCGAGCGTATTTTGTGAGTATTTAGATAATTTGATAGTTGTTATTCAGTGAAAGTTTCTTACAGCCTTATATCCGATATTCTAGTCAGAAGTACAGTTCTTTTGATGTAAGGGATATTATTTTCTTCGTAAATGATATTATTTTCTTCAATATCATTATGCTGAAATATTAATACGAATTTTATTATGGAATTTCTACCTTTTTATGTCGGGGTTACTATTCATATATAAGACACTATTCACGAATACGACACTATTCATGAATATGAAACTATTCACCGAAAAATGAAATTTTCTCTTCGTTGTCCCAGATGTCTATTATGGTTACTATCTTTGATTGTATCAATGTTTTGATCTTCATTCTTGAATTTTACTCCACTATGATTTATTATGGAGTATTTTTGAAATTGGATTATGTAACGCCCCCAAAATAGTTATACATCACCTATTCTGAGTCGCCAAATACATGGTACAGAATACAAATACAATCTTTAATATACAACAAGAGAGCTGTGAGTTTTAATACAAATATTATCTTCTAAACAATATCCACTCTCAGAATAAGTCCTCATTACATTTATTGTCACACTATTTAACAGAATAGTGAGGACTACTAATACTATAATCTGGACCGTCACTCCGTTCACCGACTAGTCCCGACTACGTTCTCATTTCCTGAAGAGAACAATGAAAGAAAGGATGAGCTCATCTAGCCCATCATTAGTCTTCAACAATGTTAAACTGATAAAATACAATAGACATCAAGTTTAACTGCAGCGGAACATACAATCCATTAAAAGAGTCAAGTAGAGAACAAAATCTACTATCTTTTATGATTTAAAATATTTTTCATCACTTTTATCGCTGGGACTCATCTTAATAAATAAACCACATCATCCCTGCACTACGGCCAAGGATATTCATTAGTATCACAACCACAAATTATCCATGCACTACGGGCCAAGGATATTCGTGTATTCATTAATGGTCATGATCATGCCAATAACTGTCCATCAATGCACTACCGGCCAATGAGGACTTTTACCACATCATTTGTAACATTACGGTCATGATTACACCGAATAATCCCTGGTTATAATCATACCAAGTCCATCTATGCACTACAGGCCACAAAAGACTTTCAAAAAAAAATATAAACATGAGGATGATGACAATGATATAAGAGTTCAATAAAACAAGTTCAAGAATTAATTTATTCAGGAACTAATAACATCTAAATTGTCAACATGATACTTCTTTGTAGAGTAAAATTTAAGAATACTCAGAAGAATATTTCCATGAAAAGATACTGGATGAAGCGCAAATATCAAGGATATTCCACTAATTTCATGGAGTATAGAAGTCAAAATTTTAACCAACTAAGTATAATAAAGAATAGAATAACAAAAGAAATCACCATGCATGCGGTACTTCGCATAGACAGGTTATTCCAACAGAATAATAAATAACGGAACCAGGTCAGGCGTAATACGCACCGATATGACATTCTAACAGAATAATAAAGAATGAAATAACAACAGAAATCACCATGCATGCGATACTTCGCATAGACAGGTTATTCCAACGGAATAATAAATAACGGAACCAGGTCCGGCGTAAAACGCACAGGCAGGATATTCCTATAGAGTAATAAGGACGGAACCATGTCCGGCGTAAAACGCACAGACATGATATTCCAACAGAATAATAAAGAATGGAATAACAACAGAATTTCACCATATATGCGGTACTTCACATAGACAGCTTATTCCAATAGAATAATAAATAATGGAATAACAGAAAAATTTCACCAAGTATAGGGTAGACCGCATATACTGGTTATTCCAACAGAATAATAGTGAATGGAATAACAGAAGTTCTCTTCATGAATATGAAGAAAAAAAAATAATACCCCTTACCTTATAAAGAAGATTACTCCGACGGTAGGACGGGGATATACTTAAAGAAACTTGCAATACGCTCAAAGCTTTCTTAAACGCTAAAAAAACACGCTCAAGATTATAGAAGAAGAATTCTCTCTACAGTTTCTCCATCTAGAGTTTCAGTGAATTCGTAATAAATAATGAAGGAATGAGCTTCTATTTATAGAAAAATGGACTGAATAGTAACCAATCCATGAACGGTCCAGATTGATTTACTTTTAAACGGACAGTCCAAATTGGTTTACAATAAAATATAATATATTCTATTTATAATCTAATAAAACGAATAACTTTATATAAGTATTATGATTTATATAAAAAGATTTTACTATGAAAACACTATGCAGACACTATGCAAATACTATGAATAATAAAATATAATATATTCTAATTATTGTCTAATAAAACAGATAACTTTATAAAAGTATTATGTTTTATATAAAAAGATTTTACTATTAGCCTAATAAAACGAATAACTTTATAAAAGTATTCTGTTTTATATAAAAAGCTTTTCTATTTTATTACATTAATAATACTAATAAAATAAAACTTCATCATCATTATCATAATTCACACTATTAATCGACCAGGTCATTTTCAGGAAAGAGGGGGCTTTCAATAAGGATTTCTTCCTATTGGCGCACAATTAGGTGGCCAAACCTCTCCTTGGCAGAACTTCTAGACATCGTTAATAATGCAATAATAATATTAACAACTTTGTTATCTCAATTATTGATTTAATAATATATAAAATATTGACAATAATTAAATCAAATAACGTGAGATACTATGCAGCAATTACTGAAGCAATAATTGAACAAAACTGAGTGACTTCTCACGTAAGCATCAATAATCAATATCGCGTGCTACTATGCAACCACGCGTATTCCTGTACTTTTAACACTGGGTGTTTCAACAGTTAACGGTAAAACTTCCGCCGTTATTTTCATAAAATATAATTTTTTTATTTTTTCTCAATTCGACAATAATTTCATTGTGGGATCCACCAATGATTTTGCTGTCGTACGAATATTCTCTGTTAAAACGAATATTTCCCGACCAATCGAATATTATAAACAACTTGCGTACTTTACAAAATTTCTAAATATTATCCACAACTATAACATCATATCAAATTCATTCCATAATATTTAAAAATGATAATTATAGAAAATTCATCTTTATTCATAAAAGTTGGAGTCTTACAGATTATCTAAAGTACGAATCCCTAATCTTTGTTCTTTTGTCTCACTGGATTCGTTCTCTAAAATATTTTTCATCATCCTCAGTCTTTAATGGTGATACTTAATGAATATATTTCACATGTAGTATAAAGATGAATGATTACCTGATGAATATCTTTGGCCCGTAGTGCAAAGATGAACAGGTGTTGAGATGAACATGACCAACATGTGGTACAAATGAATATCTTTGGCCCATAGTGCAAAGATGAATATTTAATTAAAGACGTATATTGATTGATGTTACAAGGATAAAATATGGATGATGGACTTTTAAATTCAAAGATGATAGTTGATTTCATTCTCTACTTAACTCTTCTAATGAATTGTTGTTTCCGCTGCAGTTGTTGATCTAAAACTTGTTGTATATTATATTTTATCAGATTTTTCTCTGTTGAAGACTAAGGATAATTTGTTGTATATTGTCTTAGTCATAATATTCTTTACTGGGCTAGTTGAGCTCACCCTTTTCCTTTTTATTCCATTTTTCTTCTCAAGAAGCGAGAATATAGCAGGAACAAGTCGGGGTATAGAGTGATGGTCCTAGACAGTTGTTTTAGCAGTCCTCACTATTTTTGTAAAATAGTTCATCAATAATTGTAATGAGGACTTTATCTGAGTGTGGATATTGTCTAGAAGACAATATATGTATTTAAACTCACAGTTTATGTATTGTCGTATTTTGCACGACAATTGTATTAATGAAGTTGTACTTATTTCTGTACCATGTATTTGACGACTCAGAATGGATGATGTATACCTATTTTGGGGGCGTCACATCTTCGTATGTGTTTAATTACAGACCTTAACCATACACATTCACGACTAGCTTCATGGATTACCAAAATTTTAGCATGATTAGAAGATGTGGTTACAATAGTTGGTTTCATTAAACGCCATGAAATGGCGGTTCCGCCATATGTGAATACATATCCAGTTTGCGATCGAGCATTATGAGGATCAGATAGGTACCCTACATCTGCAAAACCAGTCAAATATGTTTTGGGTTGGTTAGGAAAATACAAACTCATAGCCTTTGTACCTCGTAGGTAACGAAGTACATGTTTAACCTCATTCCAATGTCTTCGGGTTGGACAAAAGCTATATCTTACTAATAAGTTGACATAGAATGATATATCAAGGTTGTGTATGACTAGTAAGATACATTAGTGCTCCAATTGCACTCAAGTATGGTACTTCAGGACCAAGAATCTTCTCATCTTTTTTTCGGGGTCAAAAATGATCTTTATTTACATCAAGTGATCTCACGACCATTGGGGTGCTCAACAGATGTGCTTTGTGTATATAAAATTATTTTAGCACCTTTTCTATATAAGTTGTTTGTTGCATAAGAATCCAGTCCTTTAAATGTTCTATTTGTAACCCAAGACAAAATTTATTTTTCCAAGATCTTTCATTTCAAATTCTCTCTTCAAATACTCTACTGCCTTTGAAATCTCTTCAGGAGCTCCTAAAATACATCACCTTCACTTACTTTTGAGTTCATGGCTAAGGTTCCGTTTGGATAGACAATTTGGATTGTACCACTTCCCCTCAATACGATTCCGTATTCTGTTGCTATTGGATTGATATGGGGTGCCATCATTGATCCCTAAAATTAATACATTATTCATAAAAACAAGACTAAGGGAAGTTTTTAAGAATGCAAACAAGACTGGGTGAAGTTTTATAGAAAATTTCTTATAAAAAATATAGCATCATATAAACATAAAAAACATGCACTTCCATAGGCAGATAAACTGTCTGCGCAAATAAATAATTGTCTTAAAAAAGTATTGTCGAAAATTGAGTGAAAAGTGTAATGGAGGGGATACTACTCCGTAGGCAAGATCTGAATCATTATAACTTTTAGGCCCCAAAATGGAAGACTTAATTGCCTAAAATACGGGCGGATCCAATAAGTACTTGTCATTGAACAGCTCTTGGAACTTCTCTCAAGACATTTTGAGTGCGACAGGTTGAGTACGCTTTACAGATTCCCACTAGTAATCTGTCTCTGCTCGCAACATGAAGGTGGCAAAGGGAACCTTTTGCTCCTCGGAGCATCCCAAGACATCAAATATCTTGTTAATCTTCTTTATCCACGTCTCCACCTTAAGTGGTTTTGGCTCTCCAAAAAACTTCGGTGGTCCCAGCTCCTTGAACTGCTTAGCGGTGACAGTTCGAGAGTTGTCAGTGTTTCCACCTGAATTATGGACAGGAGCCGCTTTCGCCTGATGTTGCATGAATTGCATAAAGCCTCTGAACATTCCATCGTTCACCATTTCATCGGTGTTATTGTTTACATGAGGATTATTATCTTCCTATTGCACATTATCCTGGGCATTAATCTGTGGTGACTCAACGGTCTCATGTGCTTCATTGTTTATCTTAACATTTTCGAATTCCATTTTCAAATACTGCCACAAAACAAAGGTTAATTAATATATCACATATTATCCCTATACTCTGACCGACCAACTAAATACCAAATAAACTTAGGTAGGTCATACTAGCGAAGGAATTTCCCGTCTCTCCCCTCCTAGTTCTTATCTCACATCTCAGCTAGGGATCATATCCCTAAGCTTTGATACCAACTGTGACGCCCCCAAAATAGGTATACATCACCCATCTTGAGTCGTCAAATATATGGTACAAAATTCAAATACAACTTAATTATACAACAGTCGTGTAAAATACGACAAAACATAATCTAAGAGTTTTAATAAGAATATTGTCATCTAGACAATATCCACACTCAATGGGGTACCTCATCACATTTATTGTCACACTATTTAACAGAATAGTGAGGACTACTAATGCTATCATCTGGACCGTTACTCCGTTCCCCGACTAGTCCCGACTATGTTCTCATTTCCTGAAGAGAACAGTGAAAGAAAGGGTGAGCTCAACTAGCCCAGTAAAGAATATTATGACTAAGATAATGCAGAATAAATTATCATTAGTCTTTAAAAATGTTAAACTGATAAAATACAATAGACATCAAGTTTAACTGTAGCGGAATAAGAAATCCATTAGAAGAGTCAAATAGAGCATGATATCTACTATCTTCTATGATTTAAAACGTTTTCATCAATTCTTATCGCTGAGACTCAGCTTAATAAATAAACCACATCATCGAGTCATCCCTGCACTACGGGCCAAGGATATTCATTAAATCATCAATGGTCATGACTATACCGAATAATCCATGGTCATAATCATACCAAAAACTGTCCATCAATGCACTATAGGCTACTGATGACTTTCACCACATCATTTATAACATTACATGTCATGATTATACCGAATAATCTCTGGTCATAATCATACCAAGTCCATCTATGCACGTAAGCTAAAGATGACTTTCATCACAATATAAGCATGAGGATGATGACAATGACATAATAATTCAATAAAACAAGTTCAAGAATAAATTTTAAAGATTTATAAGTTAATTTATCTTAAAATCAACTACGTTCAAATTGTCAACATGATACTGCTTTATGGAGTAAATTCAAGAATGCTCAGAAGAATATTTCATGAAAAGATACCGGATGAAGCGCAAATATCAAAGATATTCTACTAATTTCATGGAGTATAGAAGCCAAAACTTTAACCAAATGAGTATTATAGAATATATGAAACTGCAAATGGATTTTCACCCGCCATGCAGTAATCCACGTAGACAGATCATTTCTATAATTTAATAAGGAATAAATATGAAGGATCATTCACCATGCATGTGATAATCCACATAGGCAGGTTATTCCAACAGAATAATAAAGAATTGAACCAGGTCATGCGTAATCCACACAGATAGGATATTCCAACAGAATAATAAAGAATGGAATAACAGAAGAATTCATCATGCATGCGATAGACCACACAGATAGGTTATTCCAACAGAATAATAAAGAATGGAATCAGGTCTAGCGTAATCTGCACAGACAGGATATTCCAACAGAATAATAAAGAATGAAATAATAAAGAATTCACCATGCATGCGATAGACCGCACAGACAGGTTATTCCAACAGAATAATAAAGAATGGAACCAAATCTAGCGTAATCTGCACAGACATGATATTCTAACAGAATAATAAAGTATGGAATAACAGAAGAATTTCACCATGTATGCGGTACTTCGCATAGACATGTTATTCCAACATAATAATAAAGAATGGAATAACAGAAGAATGTCACCATGTATGCGGTACTTCGCATAGACAGGTTATTCTAACATAATAATAAAGAATGGAATAACAGAAGCTCTCTTCATGAATACAAAAGAAATAATACCCCTTACCTTAAAAAGAAACAAGATATTGGAGTAGAGAGGTAGCATACTTCTCTTCTTCTTTCTATCTATAATAATTGCTCTATAGCTTTAGTGAATTGGTGAGAAATGAAGGAAGAATGAGCTTCTATTTATAGGAAAATATAGTTTTGATAATTGCACGTTTTGGGACTCGAAATATTACAGTACAATACCTTCAACTTTTCTTTCATTTTTAATTTAGTCCTGCAAGTATTATCAAACTTGCACCACCTCCCCTAATAGTAAATAATGTGAATCAATACTTCAATCATGTGAATCAATAGTTATAATCATGTAAAAATACGAATTACAGTATAGTACCTCCATCTATACCTCTATTTTTAACTTAGTCATGCAAGTATTATCAATCTTGCATCAACTCCCCTAATAGTACAAGAATGTGAATCAATAGTACACACATGTGAACAAATAGTTATAATAATATGAATTAATAGCAATTAATTACTCATTTATCCAGGTTAATTATCCGACTGGTCAGTATAACTTCTAGACATCAATTAAAATCGAAATAAATGTCGATATCCACTAACACTAATAATTCCAACATAATAAAACTATCAATTTCATCCTTAATCAACACGAACTTATTCATCATTAATATTATAACTCACAATATTTAACAACCAGGTTGTTCCCAGGAAAGAGGGGGCGTTCCGATAAGGATTTCTCCTTATTGGCGCGCAATTAGATGATCAAACCTCTCCTTGATAGAAATTCTAGACATTGTAAATATTGCAATTTAATAATATGAATAACTTTGTCGTCTCAATTATTGATTTAATAATATATCATATAATGCAGATGATACTGTGACAATAATCGAATCAATAATATGAGAGATATGATGCAGCAATTACTGTAGCAATAATTGAGTATAACTGAGTGACTTCTCACGTAAGCATCAATAATCAATATCGTGTGCTACTATGCAACCACGCGCATTACTGTACTTTTACTACTGGGTAGTTCAACAGTTTAACGGTAAAACTTCTGCCGTTATTTTTATAAAAAGATAATTATGTCATTTTCTAATTACGACAATACTTTCGTTGTGGGGTCCACCAATGATTGTGTCGTCGTACGAATATTCCCTGTTAAAACGAATATTCCCCGACCAATAGAATATTATATAACTACTTGCTTACTTTGCAAAATTTATAAATATTACCCACAACTATAACATTATATCAAATCCACATCATAATATTCAAAAATATATTTCGAGAGAATTATTCTTTATTCATAAAAGTTGGGGTCTTACAAGTAGCATACGGTATTGCACAGTATCTCTGATCATTGATTCTTATGTAAGAAGTCGCTCAGTTTTATTCAAAAATTTCCACAGTAATTTTTGCATATTATCTCATATTATTGATTCAATTATTGTCACAATATCATCTGTACAATATTTTATATTATTAAATCAATAATTGACATGACACAATTATTCATATTATTATTTAGCAGTATTGATAATGTCTAGAAAATTATGTCGAGAAAAGAGGTTAGGTTATATAATTGCGCGCTAATAAGGATAAATCCTTATCAGAAAGCCCTCTCTTTCCTGAGAATGATCTGGTTGTTAATACTGTGAGCTTATAATATTAATTGTGAATAATTATTATGTGGTGGATATTGGTTCAATTTTGATATAAATGAAGGAATTTAGCATTAAATATTTGTTAAAATTTAGCAATTATCTTCTCCAATAAAATATTCATTCAAATATATTATTAAATATTATATTATAATAGTATAATGTGATAAAATAATAATATAATTTTTCGTAATATTATTATTATTATAATATATAATTTTTAGGATGTTAATAAAATTGGAGTGAAGGTTATCATTTTGGTTTTGAATTCTTTTTCCAAAACCATTTTCGTGCATTTATTCTTTTCTACCATCTCCTGCAAAGCAATTCTTTTATTTCCTTAAAGTGCGGGCCCTCAATCAATTGGAAAATGAAAGGAGTTAGGAAGAGAAGAAAAAAAGAAGTTAGGTAGAGAAGAAAGAAAGGAATTAGGCAGAAAAGAAAGAAAGAAAGTTAGGCATAGAAAAAAAAAGGTTAGACAAGTTCATTTATTTTTTTCTCCCTCAGTTGCACTATAAAAGGAAGGTTACCCCTCCTTCCTAAACACACTAGAATCAGAGAACTTTTCTTCTATAATATTGTGCGTATTTCTTTTGAGTATAAGGAAACTTTGAGTGTAACAAATAGTGCAAGTTTTCCTCAAGAATATATCGTTATACCAGCCAGATTTACTCCCCTACTAAGGTAAGGGTATTATTTATTTCATATTAGTAAGAGATATTATTTTTCATATTCGTAAGGAATATAATTTTCGAATATTCGTAAGGGATATTATCTTCGTTCAATATTCATAAGAATATTATTTTCGTTCAATATTCACAAGGGATATTATTTTCGTTCAATATTCGTAAGGGATATTATTGTCGTTTAATATTCGTAAGAAATATCATTTTCTTTCATAATTCATATTATGTAAGTGATATTATTTCATTTCATATTTCTAAATTTAAACTTACTATGGTAAGTATTGCTTCTATAATTCTTGAAATGATTACAAATTCGTTAAGTTTTGCGCTTCATCTAATATCATTTGACTGGAATATTGGTCTGAACTTTCTTATTAAATTTTAATTTTTTCATGTTGGGGTACTATTCATGGATACTATTCATATGGTACTATTCATGAATATTGTTCACAACAAAATTTAATTTTCTTTTCTGTCCAAATTAGTTTTGATATATGAATATTATTCTTGAATTTTACTTCACAAATAGTTAAAATGTTGACAATTTGGACATTTTTAAACCATGGATAAACTGAATTATAAATCTTAATATTTATCTTTGATCTCACTTGATTGATTCTTTACATCATTGTCATCATCCTTATACTTATATTGTGATGAAAGTCATCTTTGGCCCATAGTGTAAAGATAGATTGTTGATTGGTATGATTATGACCAGGAATTGTGTATTGGTATAATCATGATCTGTAATGTTACAGACAAATGTTGTGGTGAAAGTTCATCTTTGGCCCGTAGTGCATAGATGTATAAGTGTTTGGCATGATCATGACCACTGGTGATACTAACGAATATCATTGGCCCGTAGTGCATGGATAATTCGTTGATATGAAATATTTATTAATTGTTGTTACATGGATAAAATATTGATGATGGACTTTTAAATCATAGATGATAGTATATATCATGCTCTACTTGACTCTTCTAATGGATTGTTGTTTCCGCTGTAGTTGTTGATCTAAAACTTGTTGTCTATTGTATTCTATCATATTTCTCCCTATTGAGGACTACGCATAATTTGTTCTACATTATCTTAGTCATAATATTTTTTACTAGGGCTAGTTGAGCTCACTCTTTTCCTATTGGTTCCTATTGCTCTTCTCATGAGGTGAGAATAAAGCTGGGACTAGTCCTGGAGTGGAGTAATGGTTCAAGACGGTTATTATAGTAGTTCTCTCTATTTTGTAAAATAACGTGATAAGAATTATAATGAGAATTTTATTTGAGTTTGAATATTGTTACGAGGCAATATTTGTATTAAAACTCACAGTGTATGTGTTATCATATTTTGCACAACAGTTGTATTAATGAAGTTTGTATTTGGTTTATGTATCATGTATTTGGCGACTCAAAATATGTTGCGTGGACCTATTTTGGGGTGTCACAACCGCGATGAGATTGACAAGATAGATGCTAATGTCGGAGCGACTAAGAGGAGAATAAGCAGAGTTATCAACTTTCATGCTCCATCCATAGTCGTTCTTGAAGTTCGGCTTCCTATCATAGAGATTATAGGTACCATCTGATTTGCATGGTATCATAGGGTGCAAATGACTCTCTTTAGATGGTTATAGAGAATAGTTATGCATTCTAATTTTTCTGGAGGGCATGACAAGCTGTATACTACATAAAGTATCTTTAAATTTCTCAAATTCTAAATTACTGTTCTTCCACCTAAAGTGGCAACATATTTTGAAGCATAAAACCTGACAACTAACATTATTACTATAACTCTCTAAGTACCATTTCGATACATGCTTGTCAAGATCATCTGTAACTAAAAATTAGGTGAAGATAAGCTAACGCATCTGTCTTTAAATTTTATAGCATACTGCATATATGAATACATATGTACACATCTTCATGTATATGCATTTATAGGTACATAGCTATATAAGCAAAGTATTTATGTACATGCAAAATATATTGGCATAAATACCTATACACTTGTCTATGAATGCTATACTCGTACTATCAAATATGAGACAAATATCTTCTTAATTCTTATGTGTTTTAGTGTGTAAATTTTTTTCTTCCGATTTTTGAATATAAGTCTTTCCTTGCACATATACAACTTTCAAATACAAAAGGCACGTATACAACGTTTTATAACAATTTATTTATGATTTTAAGTTTTTTTAAATAAATAAATAAATATATGATTTAAAAAATAAAATAAAATATGTCGGCTAAATTGTTGAAATTGGTTCTGTATTTCCGTCTTAGACCTAATTGTGTATTCAAATTTTTGTAATATTCTAGAATATTTTCTCATAACTTGTTATACATACTTGTGATAGTTCATAATGTCAAACCTTGCAAAACTTGAATTTTTGGCTCTTGACATTACGTGAAATAATTATTTATCATGGGTGTTAGATGCTAAAATTCATCTAGATGCAAACGGTCTCGGTGATACCATCAAAGAAGTGAATAAAAACATCTAGTTAAGATAGGCCTAAATCGATTATATTACTTTGTTAGGAATAAGCCTGTGGATGATATTCTTATTTATATATGATTTGATTATGATATAAATGAATGAATATGCAAGTATGCTTGTATCAAGAAAAGTTGTAAAGTCCTTTGATAGATAATAGGAACATATATACAAGGACTTAGAATTAATTGATCAAATGTGTTAAGTTGATCCTACGTAAGCAAAATAGCTTTGTAAAGTCCTTAAAAGAAATGATGTACAAGGACTATAAATATAGAAAGATCAAGCTTGTTAGGTTGATCTTATAATGTAATAGATAGGCTTGTCTGATCGTCGAGCACTGCACCATAAATCGTAGTCTTCCTAAGAGAGTCAAGGAAAACTCGAGAGCTATCAAGGCGGAATCGTAGTCTGCAAGATAGTAGATCTCAGAGTTAAGTCAACTTCCAAGAGAGACGAGAAAGGATCGTAGTGTATCGAGAAGAACTTCCTCGGAGACGTAGTCTGCTAAGGAAGTCATGTTCAGAATCGTAGAGACAGCATGTCTAAGAGCCGAACGAGCTTCTGCCAA
This sequence comes from Panax japonicus, assembly GCA_020205505.1. NCBI lineage: Eukaryota > Viridiplantae > Streptophyta > Magnoliopsida > Apiales > Araliaceae > Panax > Panax japonicus. The sequence goes on from CM035098.1 coordinate 45,276,625, forward strand.
AGCCAAGTTAAGAATCGTAGATCACACTCTAGAGTCGTAGAGTCTACTAATCAAATAAGAGGCAATGATTGTAGTCGAGCCAGATCATATGATGATACCAAGCGTAAGGACAAAAATCGTAGAGTGCTAACATCTGAATCTCAAAGTCGTAGTGTCTGCAAAACCAATGCAGAATCGTAGAGCGCAAAACTAAGGCTCCAACAAAGGTGCTCATAATGCCAAGGCAGAATCGTAGAGTAAACACGATTCTCATTAAATGAGCACTCCCAGAATATCCAAGGTATGTAGCCTCTAGTCTAAGCTGCAAAAATATATTCCACTTGAAGGAAAGCAGAGAGCACTCAACTGAATGGTATGCGAGCTAACAGAAGATCTAAGCACCAACCCAATCAACATCCAAATTGAGTTGTGAAGCCATTCGAGTTGAAGTCTTCCACAAGTTGATCAGAAGAAGACTTCAGTAAAAGTAACTGACTAAGGAAAGTCAATAAGTGCAGTAGCTGTCAAGTGAACAGAAGACAAATATCTTGGAAGAAACAAGGATCGTAGTGTTTGCCAAATAAAGCAGGAATTGATGAATTATACACAGAGATACTGGTAAGCTTATGAAGAATAAGGCTAAAGTGATTAAGCATTAGGATCAGTCCACTGATAATAAGTGAACTGGGAGATCACAAGGAGAAAGCGAGATGGGCATGCCACAAATCTGAGGTGTCTTGCTATTCAGAAGTGACCAGAACAATGAGTCAAGCTATTAGTTCCTGAGATCAGTTGAGGCAAACAAAAGTATTGAAGCACTGCACAAGAGAAGGAAGAGGTGTTCTACATTGAAGATCAAATGAACACTCTTCAGGATCGTAGTGTTGTCTCAACCTGTCAATGAGCAACATTCAGCAAGACACACTACGATCAAATCCAAGAACACGTGCATTAGAATCGTAGAGTTCGGTCATATGAAGATTGAAGCATTGACAACGGTTCAATCTGAAGACTGATATTAGAACATTGTTGTTTGAGAGCATCGATGCAAAAGGATAATCTCTGATGTTCTAATTGAGAAATCAGAAGGAAGAAATAAAGTTGACTACCTACCCATGACATCCAAGTGACATCTCTGATGGGGTAGGTGAAACAGTAGACTGCAGTGTTAGAAAGGTGAAAAAGGGGATGTTATGTCACATCTGCAGTCTACATCAAATAACTCAAGATCTGCGAGGCAATTCAAACTACTTTCAATGTCTATATTCCAATGGGAAGATTGGGAAGAAGTATATATCAGCCTGAGCTTCAAAGATCAATAGTTATGAAAGTTGCAGAATCGTTGAGTTGTTGGAATGCTATAATGTTGACTCTACGAGTTCCATCAGAGCTAAACAAAATAAGTCTCGGTGACAGTGAGACTACAAAGGTGGAAGTGAAGCTGCTTTGAAGAATGACTTGAACAGACTAAAGCTTCACTCAACATAGATGAGAATGCCACTGAAGATTGCAGCTAAGCTGAGAGCCGAGAAGGCCAAGAAGATAGCATTCATAAAAGTGGCAGAATACAAAGAAGATCAAGAGCCTCTATGAATCACCATGAACCAAAAGTTGAATCAGAACAGATGCAGAATCATGTCTGCAAACCACTCAAGAAGGTTTTAGGGAATGCTAAGTGCCAGACGAAGTCTACCAAAAGCTTAAACACTTAGCCAAACCTAAATGGTGATAGTGCACAACTGACATCGGATGAAGATGAGCAGAACATAATGAAGATCGACTGCACCAGATAAGATGTGGTCCAGACTCAATGTAGAATGCAAAGAGGACCATGCCAAGCTGCTAAGTACAAAAGATGTTCAAGCTTAAAGACATCTTAGCAGTAAAGCACAAGCAACAACAACACCAACAAGAAGCCAGGGCCTGAGGGGTCTTTGTTCGGAGGGACTAAATGAAGTTTCAAGTCTGCTGGGCTTGAAGAGTTCCTAGGGAACTAGAGGATTTCCAAGCCTACTGGGCTTAAAGAGTTCTTAGTGAACTGAAGTTCCAAGGCTGCTGGCTTTGAAGGAATCTTAGTGATTCAGGGTGGTGCCCTTCCTTAGTGGAAATCCTGCGAGTAAAGTAGAAGAGTAGATTAGGAGCTTGAGTATTTGAACCACTTAAAATCCATTGTGTCATTTACTTACTGTCATTTACATTATGTACTTAATTGCTATAACTGCTATGTATATATTAACTGATTACCACTTAACTAACTCTAAGAATAATGTCTGTATGATTATAAATATATCAACGAAGGGGATCTTTTACTTATTCTGTTGTGCTTTAAAAGATTCTTATGTTTGTCATATGCTAATTCAGTAGAAATACAAAATAAATGAGAAGAGTATTTGAAGCAAAAAAGGATCTATTCAACCCCCCTTCTAGATCTATTGTGTGCCTACTGAGAACTAACAATTGGTATCAGAGCAGGTTCTCATGCTATATTCAAAAGCTAATCTCTTTGAGTCTGATCCTAGGCACTAAACATTGTTCTAAACTTAGTTTAGTAGTAAGTCACTTGTAAATGCAGATATGCTCACAAGTTGAAAATATTGTGTACAAGTAAATGTGTATATACACCTGAAGCTGCTCAGATTGGTCCATGTTCTTAAATGTTATAGCAACAAGACCAATCCGTGTCCACAGTCAATCTTGTAGTCTGAAGAGCAGATATAGGAGCTCAAGAGGCATCAACAGCAAAGAGTCAAACATCCACCAGACTGAAAGATGAAAAGGCCATATGTGCTAAGAAGTAATCATTCAGAGAAGAAAGAAGAATCTCTCAAATCTATATTTGGCCAACCAACAGTGGATGTGAACCTTAAGGACTCAAGGTTGTCAAAGAACTACAAATATCAAGATTCTCTGAGCCTATATCTTCATGACTATGAATGATTGATCAAAGGACAACTGTAGCAACAAGCTATCAGGAATGAAGGAAAAATTATACACATCAATGCCTAACCTCAGTATATCAAGATAAATGACTGTCAAGAAACTGATAATGTAAAGGTATGGTTCCTCATTAGTATAAATGTGTACATCATGTTACACCACCTTATGCACTGTAAAAGTATTCTATCAAGAGACCATACTCTACCTAAAAAGGGGAAGAGAGAAAGTACACTGGGGTTGGAAACTCAAATGCTAACAAACTTTCTCTCCATCCAAGTTTTAGGTTGAAGATAACATCTTGAAAGAAGTCTGAAATAGGTCATAAGCTTACCAAAGTTTAATTAATCTTAAGTGGAGTAATCTTTGTTGATGGGCTAGTATGTATGTACAAACCTATGTTCCAAGTTTTTAATAACACATGGAGTTTGATCCAGTTCTACAAGAGTATCTTGAAGATTCGTAGAAACTGATCACCTCCATGAATCAACCCAATATAAATAAGTGATAGAATTGATTCTCACTCTTTGAACATTTAAACCCTGAGATAATAACCAAGTAAATGATGAAACTATCAAAGAAAATGAGTGTTTTATTAAACTGATTAATCTTACACACACTCATCATCATGCATCTTAAAATATCACATCTAAAGTGGATAAATGCATGAATATGATTTCTGGTGATCGATTTGATGAAAATTCAAATATATGAGGAACATGGATTTTGAAAGCTAACCTGGCAGGACCCATTTAACCATGGGTACCTAAAATAGAAATTTATCTAACCTGCAGATGCTTGGTCTATCTGACCACACTAAGGAAAGCTGAAGCAGAATACTTCAGTCAAAAAGATTCAACCAGCAGAAGGCTTAAGACATCTCAGAAAAATTTCTGACTAAATCTTTATTTAAGTCTGTCCTTGAAAACTTGCTGAGATAACATGAATGAAGCTCACATGGTTGCTGATCTATATATGGAAGCGGACCATTCACCCTAAGATAAAAAGAGTCTTATATGCTCAATCATCCAAAACATGTCATCTAAGAAGAACCCTCAGAAAACTCATTATAGAAGCAGAACTCCATAAGTACAAACTGTCAAGACTACGTTCATAGTTCTGTCAAATTATCGTAGAATGATCAGTTCTGAAGATATCTATTTCTATGATCCAAGGAGGTTTAAATAATTATGATAACTTCAGTCAGAAGGAGATATGCAAAGCTGCCTTCTGATGCATATGAAGAAGAAGATCTCATTCTTCTCTAAGAAGATAGTATCAACTATGGGGGAGCAGTGATCTGCTAAAGAACAGCAGCACTAAAAATATTAGAAATATACTATGAATAATAAAAGTCAAATTTGAAGAATGGGAATGATGGAGGACTTATAGATGATGACTTATCAGCGACTTACAACTGTCCCACTAAGAAACGTGGAAGGAGCAGTTACAAGAGAGAAATTCAAATAATTGGCAGTTTCATATTAGCAGGCTTTTTAAAATCTACAAACCTGTCAAATCTATACCTAAGGAAAAACCTAGCTACCTCTAAACAACCAAAATCTCTGAACAAGTTATCAAAAGCTATCGAACCTTTCTCTCCCTCCCTTTTCAAACCCTAAAAGTCTCTTCAAAGCCTAATTCTATCAAACCTCAAGCTTCGCCCTAATTGTATTCAGCTACCTCTCATTAGACCCCTGAACTTAAATACCCATACTATGAACTCTTCAAATGGAAGATTGGTGAGTAATCATTAGCATTCAGCTCGGAACAAAGACATTTTGAGAAATCTGAGAAGAAGTTTAGAAATATTCTTGAACTTGTAAAGAAGGCTGGGTTCTCAGAATGCCTGGAAGTAAACACTCAGATATATGCTGACCTAATTAAAGAATTTCACTCAAACTAAACTATAAATTCTGGAATTATTTCCACCAAGGTTAAGGGTCAGATTCTGAAGCTAAATTCTTCTGACATCAATCAATGCTTAGGTCCTTCCTGACCGAGATCTGAAAAGCCTGGATGAGATAGACATTGAAAAAGCTAAGAAGATTATGTAGTACAAAAGAAACCTTAGTACTGAAGAACATGAAGAAAAAGGAGTTTTCCTGAAGAATTTGAGTTCTTTGATGAAATAGTGGGAAAATGTATCCTATGCAAAGACACTGCACATGACACTATGATTGATCAACAGATAAAGATCATGTCTTTAATAGTCTTGAAGGACCATATCAACTTTGGAGCTATCTTGCTTGATCAAATGTCAAAATGGCTGGATAAGGAAGAGAAGAAAAGGTTAACTAAAAAACCCCTCACAAAGGTTTTTAATGGAAGGTTTTTAAGTATCATCTTGAAGAAAAAGTTGAAGAATAAAATTAAGGATGATGAGGGTGAAAATCTTAATGTTCATAAAGTAATATCTCCACGGCTGTTTATAAACTGGAAGAAAAATCCCAAGGAAAACAAGAGGCTAATAACAATTGGGAGCAGCAGCAAGGTATCTGTCAAGAAGAGAAAGGCACAAAAGGTGGAAAGCTCTCAATCTGATGACTCTATATCGGTAGCAGCCACACCAGCAAAGAAAAAGTTTAAGAGTGTGAGTAATACAGAGGTTTCATCAAGTCGTTTCTCCACTAACAAGAAGAGGCATGGAATAGGAGAAGAAAAAGTTTCAACTGCAGAAACCCCAAAGAGAAGAGAATAAAAGATTACTCCATAGGTCACAGAAGAAGAAAACAAAGGTGATGAAAAAGTCAGTTCCAGTTCCTCAAAGAAGCATATCTACTAAAGAAGAAAGGGAAAACGTAGAATCTGAAAATGAGAAGGGAACTGAGAGCTTCAAGATTGAACTCTCAAAGAGCAAGTTCATCTATGATGAAATAGTTAAATCTAATGATAGAGAAGAATGTACAAGTCATGTGGCTAACACTCAGAGTTGCCACTCTGCTGATATAGAAAGGTTGAAAGTTGAAACAATTGCATTTCCCACTAAGAATGCTCCAACAAGTTCACATGATGACTCAAAAGATGTTGAGTTCTGAAGAAGAAAGATCTGCCCCTATTATTGCTGGACATCAAGGAAGCTTATCTGATGATACAGAGGACTCAGATTCTGAAGAAGAAAATGAATTTGAAACTCCAAAAGCTGAACCTCCAAGGAGAAGAAAGAGCAACAGATTGCTTGCTAAATCTTTCTTAAAAGGAAAGGAGAACACTCCACTGCTGTTATTAATTTGAGTGATGATGAGTTTGAATCCACGGAAGAAGAAGCTGAAGAAGAAGAGATGGAAAAATATTCTAATTCTACAAACCAAGAATCAAAGGAACACACTAATGAGTCTGATGAAGGAAGTCTACACAGGTCTAACTCCAGCCCTGAACAAAATAAAGATGGAAAAGACACCAGTTCTAAAATAGAAGAGCCAGTAAATGGTCACATTCCTAACCTTGTAAATCATAAGAGAAAAATTGTAGTAGAAATTGATAAATCACTGGATGTGCTCCCCGACAGATGGATCAATCATGGGAATGAAAGGCTAAATGTGGTGATGATAGTAGGTGGGTTCGGATGGCAGAAGGTTACCGTGAGACCCCAAATTTTATGAATAAAGATTTAAATTTCTCGAAATATTTTTTTGAATATTATAATGTGGATTTGATATAATGTTATAGTTGTGGGTAATATTTAAAAACTTTGCAAGGTAAACAAGTTGTTATATAATATTTTTTTTGTTGGGGAATATCCGTACGACGACAAAATCATTGGTGGAACCCACAACAAAAGTATTGTCGTAGTTAGAAAACGACAGAATTATCTTTTTATAAAAATAACGGCGAAAGTGTTACCGTTAAAACTGTTAAACTACCTGGTAGTAAAAGTACAGTAATACACGTAGTTGGATAGTAGCACACAGTATTGATTATTGATGCTTACATATGAAGTCACTCAGTTATACTCAATTATTACTACAGTAATTGCTGCATCATATCTCTCATATTATTGATTCAATTATTGTCACAGTAGCATCTGCATAATATATATTATTAAATCAATAATTGAGATGGCAAAGTTATTCATATTATTATTTGCAATATTGACAATGTCTAGAAGTTTTGTCAAGGAGAGGTTTGGTCATCTAATTGCGCGCCAATAAAGAGAAATTCTTATCGGAAAGCCCCCTCTTTCTTGGGAACGATCTGGTTGTTAAATATTGTAAATTATAATATTAATGATGAATAAGTTTGTGTTAATTAAAGATGCAATTGATATTTCCATTGTGTTGGAATTATTAGTGTTAGTGAAAATCGACATTTATTTCGATAATAATTGATGTCTGGAGGTTATATTGACCAATGGGGTAATTAACCGGATAAATGAGCAATTAATTGCTATTGATTCACATGATTATAACTATTTGTTCACATGTGTGTACTATTAATTCACATTCATTTACTATTAGGGGAGTTGGTGCAAGATTGATAATACTTGCATGACTAAGTTAAAAATAGAGTTATAGTTAAAGGTACTATACTATAATTGTTTTTTTTCATATGTTTAGAACTATTGAGTCACATGATTTACTATTGATTCACATGATTTACTATTATGGGAGGTGGTGCAAGTTTGATAATACTTGCAGGACAAAATTAAAAATGAAAGAAAAGAGGAAGGTATTATACTATAATATTTTGTGCCCTAAAACTTACAATTATCGAAACTATATTTTTCTATAAATATAAGCTCATTCTTCCTTCATTTCTCACCAATTCACTAAAGCTATAGAGCAATTATTATAGAGAAAAATTATGGAGAGAAATAAGAAGAGAATTCTTCTACCTCACTATTCCAATATCCAGTTTTCTTCTAAGGTGAGGGATATTATTATTATAGTAAGGGGTATTATTCTTTCGTATTCATGAAGAGAGTTATTTTCTTTCAATACTCGTAAGGGTTGTTATTCCATTCTTTATTATTATGTTGGAATAACCTGTCTATGCGAAGTACCGCATACATAGTGAAATTCTTTTGTTATTCCATTCTTTATTATTCTGTTGGAATAACCTGTCTGTGCGGTCTATCGAATGCCTGGTGAATTCTGTTGTTATTCCATTCTTTATTATTCTGTTGGAATATCTTGTCTGTGCGGATTACGCATGACCTGGTTCCAATCTTTATTATTCTGTTGGAATATCCTGTCTGTGCAGATTACGCATGACCTGGTTCCATTCTTTATTATTCTGTTGGGAATAACCTATTTGTGCGGTCTATCGCATGCATGGTGAATTCTTCTGTTATTCCATTATTTATTATTCTGTTGGAATAACCTGTCTATGTGGATTACCGCATGCATGGTGAATGATCCTTTGTATTCATTCCTTATTAAATTGTGAAAATGATCTGTCTACGTGGATTATCGCATGGCGGGCGAAAATCCATTTACAGTTTCTTATATTCTATTATACTCGTCTGAGATATCATTTCTTTTGTACTCGTCATGGAATATCATTTTCTTTGGTATTTTTTTACGAGTTACTATTCACGGGTTACTATTCACCTGGTTAATATTCACTCTGGTATTATTCACTCGGGTGTTCGGGGTACTTTTCATGCCGAGATACTATTTATGAGTTACTATTCATAGGTTAATATTCACCCGATTACTATTTACTCTAGTATCATTCACTCGGGTATTCAGGACACTTTTCGTGTCGAGGTACTATTCATGGGGTACTATTCCCGAAGTACTATTCACCCGAAAAATATATTTCTTTTCTGTTCAAATTATTTTTGGTACATTAATATTATTCTTGAATTTTACTCTACAAATCAGTATCATGTTGACAATTTGGACGTTATTGATTTCTGATAAAATTAAATTATAAATCTTTAAAATTTATCCTTGAACTTGTTTTATTGAATTATTATGTCATTGTCATCATCCTCATGCTTATATTGTGATTAAAGTCATCTTTGGCTTACGTGCATAGATGGACTTGGTATGATTATGACCAGGGATTATTCAGTATAATCATGACCGTAATATGACAAATGATGTGGTAAAAGTCCTCATTGGCCTGTAGTTCATTGATGCGCAGTTGTTGGTATGATTATGACCAGAGATTATTTGGTATAATCATGACCATTGATGATTATATGAATATTCTTGTCCAGGGTGCAGGGATGATTCGATTTTATTTATTAAGTTGAGTCTCAGCAATAAATTTGATGAAAAACTTTTTAAACCATAGAAGATAGTAGATTTTATACTCTACTTGACTCTCCTAATGGATTGCTTATTTTCGTTGCAGTTGTTGATCTAAAACTTGTTGTCTTTTGTATTCTATCAGTTGTTATACTGTTGAAGGCTAAGGATAATTTATTCTGCATTATCTTAGTCATAATATTTCTTACTGGGGTAGTTAAGCTCACCCTTTCTTTCATTGTTCTCCTTAAGAAATGAGAATATAGCTGGGACGAGTCGGGGAAAGGAGTGATGGTCCAGGATAAATGGCTTTAGTAGTCCTCACTATTCTATGGAATAATGTGATAATAATTGTAATGAGGACACCATTGAGTGTGGATATTGTCTAGATGACAATATTCTTGTTTAAACTCTCAGCTATGTTTTGTCGTATTTTACACGACTGTTGTATAATTAAGTTGTATTTGAATTTATGTACCATGTATCTGGCCTCATCACAGTTACTTCCCAAGTACATGATCGTAGAGTCTCTTCACTCTACCACTGAAGATGACCAAGTTAAGGTTGAGAAGTTTCCCTCTGCCCAAGCACAGTTGTTTGATATTCCTTCATCCTCCAAAAATGATTGGCACTCAACGATTTTTCATATTCTCAATGCTTTCGAAAAACTGTCTGAAGATGAAAATCGTAGAGTCGACTCTAATGCTCAACAAGAGTCTGCCCAACCAAATGACCAAACTACTACGGAGCAGGAGTTACTGAAGAATTCTGATGAGTTGGTCAAGAAGATGTCTATCATCACTAAAGAAGCCAAGATGTTGACCGAAGTAGGAAGAAATGCAGTTCAAGACAGACTTCAAGACACTATGTCTGATATATCTCTCAAAATCAAAGAGAAAGATCAAATCTATCTGAAAGCTATAAATGATCAGAAGGCAAAAGCTGTACGAGCACAGAAGGCTAATGAAGAGCAAATCCAATACTTCTCTGACAAGATTGATAATCTGAATCAGTCTTTCTCTCTACAACTTGAGTTGAGCCAACAAGAACTCAAGATTGAGGTTGGTAACTCATCTTACCTGATGGAGCAACTTATGTCCAACATAGAGCAGCTTTCACAAGTGATTAATGATAAAAAGGGGGAGAAAATAGGCATAAAAAGAGGCATTTAAGAAGAGCAAGGAGAGCAGAAAAAAAGAAAACAAGAAGGCCAAGAGAAAGGCAAAGAAGAAGATAGCAGCTGCAGAAGCAGAATCATCATCTGAGGGGGAGCCAGAGGATGATGATCCTATGAATAGAGAGTTTGAGGGGAGCCAGAAAATGAAGAAGAGCATGAATCTGAGGAGGAACAGAGAAAAGAAATGAAGTCACCATCTCAGGGGGAGAAGGAGCAAAAAGACTAAGCAGAAAAGTAGCTGATCAACAGACATCCTGGAAGACACACATGGAGCCAAAAAGGTACATCTCTATCTAGTTAGGTATGTTCTGGATCCAGGATGTAAAGTGTCATAGTTTATATAATTCATATTATTATCAATGACATTCATGATTATCTATTTTAGAAATATAGCTGCTCACTGTATATAAGATTCATTCATCTCATGCATATGCACTTATTGTTTTTGTCATATTCAAATAGGGGGGAGATTGTTAGGAATAAGCATGTGGATGATATTCCTATTTATATATGATTTGATTATGATATAAATGAATGAATATGCAAGTATGCTTGCATAAAGAAAAGCTGTAAAGTCCTTTGATAGATAATAGGAACATATGTACAATGACTTAGAATGAATTGATTAAATGTGTTAGGTTGATCCTACATAAGCAAAACAGCTTTGTAAAGTTCTTAAAAAGAAATGATGTACAAGGACTATAAATATAGAAAGATCAAGCTTATTAGGTTGATCTTATAATGTAATAGATAGGTTTGTCTGATCGTCGAGCATTACACCATAAATCATAGTCTGCCAGGGAGAGACAAGAAAAACTCGAGAGCTATCAAGGCAAAATTGTAGTCTGCAAGATAGTAGATCTCGGAGTTCGTCGACTGCCAGGAGAGATGAGGAAGGATCGTAGTGTGTCGAGAAGAACTTCCTCAGAGCCGTAGTCTGCTAAGGAAGTCATGTTCAGAATCGTAGAGACAGCCTGTCTAAGAGCCGAACGAGCATCTGCCAAAGCCAAGTTAAGAATCATAGATCACACTCGGAGTCGTAGAGTCTACTAATCAAATAAGAGGCAGAGATAGGGGTGAAAACGAGTCAAATCTCGGCGAACACTCTAATGCTCAGATTCGGCTTGACTCAAAAAAATTGAGCTCAAATTCGACTCGAATTCGATAAGGAATTTTTAATTTTGCACAGGATTCAACTCGGATCATTACTCAGACCTACTCGGCCCATAAGTACTCGACTCGTTTACAAAATGAGTTACTCACTAGCCTTCAAATCGAGTTTCGAATATGAACCATTTCGCTTAATACTGAACCACTACATACTAAATTGATTATTTAACTAATGTTTATATATAAAAGTCTTTTACTTTTATTTATGTAAAGAAATTACAAAGAATGTAATACGAAATTACAATCAATTCACTGATTTATTCGAAGTACAAGCTTACACAATTTAATACTACACTTTATAATTTATAAAGAATGATACAAATATCACATATTTAGCTTATTAGTATGGATCAGGCCAGTATTCGAATATGATCCATCGAGCAGGTATCGAGTATGGTTCAGAGAAAAAATGAAATACTCGAACCCTAATATGAGCGAATACTGGTATACTCGAATTCGACTCGTGTATCATTAAACAGAAAACTGAGTATGGATCATATTCGACTCGAATCAACTTCGAATTCGAGCTTTGGATCATATTTTCGAACTTATCTCGAGTCAAGTATCGAGCCTACTCTTCTCTGCTAACACACCTAGGTAGAGATCGTAGTTGTAACACCCCCAAAATAGGTATACACCACCCATTTTGAGTCGCCAAATACATGGTACAAAATTCAAATACAACTTAATTATACAACAGTCGTGTAAAATACGACAAAACATAATCTAAGAGTTTTAATAAGAATATTGTCATCTAGACAATATCCACACTCAATGGAGTCCTCATTACATTTATTGTCATATTATTTTGTAGAATAGTGAGGACTACTAAAGCCATTTAACCTGGACCATCACTCCATTCCCCGACTCGTCCCAGCTATATTCTCATTTCCTGAAGAGAACAATGAAAGAAAGGGTGAGCTCAACTAGCCCAGTAAGAAATATTATGACTAAGATAATGCAGAATAAATTATCCTTAGCCTTCAACAGTATAACAACTAATAGAATACAATAGACAACAAGTTTTAGATCAACAACTGCAGCAGAAATAAGCAATCCATTAGAAGAGTCAAGTAGAGCATAAAATCTACTATCTTCTATGATTTAAAAAGTTTTTCAAAAACTTTATCGCTGAGACTCAGCTTAATAAATAAACCATATCATTGATTCTTCCCTACACTACGGGCCAAGGATATTCATTAAATCATCAATGGTCATGACTATATCGAATAATCCCTGGTCATAATCATACCAAAAACTGTCCATCAATGAACTACAGGCCAATAAGGACTTTTGCCACGTCATTCGTTACATTACAGTCATGATTATATCGAATAATCCCTGGTCATAATCATACCAAGTCCATCTATGCACGTAAGCCAAAGATGACTTTCATCACAATATAAGCATGAGTATGATGACAATGATATAAGCAATAATCAACCGAAATCAAATCAAACAAAATCAAGGATAAATATTAAAGACTTTAAATTTATCTAGAGTTTAAAAATACTCAAATTGTCAACATAATACTGCTTTATAGAGTAAAATTCAAGAATAATATTCATGTACCAAAAATAATTTGGACAGAAAAGAAATATATATTTTGGGTAAATAGTACCCCGTGAATAGTACTTAGAGAATAGTACCTCGTGAATAGTATCCCGACACAAAAAGTGCCTCAAATACCCGAGTGAATGATACTAGAGTGAATAATAATCGGGTGAATAGTAACCCATGAATAGTACTACGACACAAAAAGTACCCCGAATACTCGAGTGAATAATACTAGAGTGAATAGTAACTGGGTGAATAGTAATCTGTGAATAGTAACTCATAAAAAAATACCAATGAAAATGATATTCCATGACGAGTACAAAAGAAATGATATCTCATATGAGCATAATAGAATATACTAAATTGCAAATAAATTTTCACCGCATGTGGTAAACCACGTAGACAGATCTTTTCCACAATTTAATAAAGAATGAATACGAAGGATCATTCACCATGCATGCAGTAATTTACATAGACAGGTTAATCCAACAGAATGATAAAGAATATAATCAGGTCATGCGTAATACGCACAGACATGATATTCAAACAGAATAATAAAGAACGAAACCAGGTCATGCGTAATCCGCACAGACAGAATATTCCAACAGAATAATAAAGAACGGAACCAGGTCATGCGTAATCTGCACATACAGGATATTCCAACAGAATAATAAAGAATGGAACCCGGTCATACGTAATTTGCACAGACAGGATATTCCAATAGAATAATAAAGAATGGTATAACAACAGAATTCATCAGGTATGTGATAGACCGCACAGACAGGTTATTCAAACAGAATAATAAAGAATGGAATAACAGAAGAATTTCACCATGTATGCGGTACTTCACATAGACAGGTTATTCCAACATAATAATAAAGAATGGAATAATAATAGCTCTCTTCATGAATACCAAAGAATAATACCCCTTACCTTAGAAGACAACTGGATACTGGAATAGTGAGGTAGTAGACTTCTCTTCTTCTTTCTCTCTATAATTTCTCTCTATAGTAATTACTCTATAGCTTTAGTGAATTGGTGAGAAATGAAGGAAGAATGAGCTTCTATTTATAGGAAATATAGTTTCAATAATTACAAATTTTGGGGCTCAAAATATTATAGTATAATACCTTCCTCTTTTTCTTCATTTTTAATTTAGTCCTGCAAGTATTATCAAACATGCACCACCTCCCCTAATAGTAAATCATGTGAATTAATAGTAAATCATGTAACTCAATAGTTTTAAACATGTGAAAAAATTAATTATAGTATAGTACATTCATCTATACCTTCATTTTTAACTTAGTCATGCAAGTATTATCAATCTTACACCAACTCCCTTAATAGTACAAGAATGTGAATCAATAGTAAACATATGCAAACAAATAATTATAATCATGTGAATTAATAGCAATTAATTCCTCATTTATACGGTTAATTACCCAATTGGTCAATATAACCTCCAGACATCAATTATTATCGAAATAAATGTCAATTTTCACTAACACTAATAATTCCAACACAATGGAACTATCACTTTCATCTTTAATCAACACGAACTTATTCATCATTAATATTATAATTCATAATATTTAACAACCGGGTCGTTCCAAGGAAAGAGGGGATTTCCGATAAGGATTTCTCCCTATTGGTGTGTAATTAGATGACCAAACCTCTCCTTGACAGAACTTTTAGACATTGTCAATATTGCAAATAATAATATAAATAACTTTGTCGTCTGAATTATTGATTTAATAATATAACATATTATGTAAATGATACTGTGACAATAATTGAATCAATAATATGAGAGATATGATGCAGCAATTACTGTAGCAATAATTGAGTATAACTGAGTGACTTCTTACGTAAGCATCAATAATCAATACCGTGTGCTACTATGCAACCACACATATTACTGTACTTTTACAACCGAGTAGTTCAACAGTTTTAATGATAACACTTTCGTCGTTATTTTTATAAAAAGATAATTCTGTTATTTTCTAACTACGACAATACTTCCGTTGTGGGGTCCACCAATGACTGTGCCGTCGTACGGATATTCTCCGACAAAAAGAATATTCCCCGACACAACGAATATTTTATAACAACTTGAATACTTTGCAAAATTTATAAATATTACCCACAACTATAACATTATATCAAATCCACACCATAATATTCAACAAAAATATTTTGTGAAATTTAAATCTTTATTCAAAAAATTTGCGGTCTCACAATCTCCCCTCCTTATGAAATTTTGCTCTCGAAATTTACGTACGTATCTAGTATGCCGAAGAGGTGAGGATACCTTGACTTCATTTCAAATTCTAACTCTAGAGGTATAACTTTTGAGTATCGAATGTGATCCTTCTTATCCAAGATTTTAACATGTATCTCCTCATACGTTAAATCTTCTGCTATCTCGTCTAGTTCTAATTCAATAATGTGGTTCGGGTTAACCACATAATTACATAACATCGATACGTGAAAATCGTTATGAACACGCGACATACTTAGCGTTAAAACGAGTCTATAGGTCAAAGTTCCTACTCAATCGAGGATTTCAAATGGCCAATAAAATCGAGGGTTGAGATTTCCTCTCTTCGTCGATTCTTGCTTCTAGAATAACGCCCTCTAGAACCTTCTTCTTCACATTCATCAGCTCTAAGTATATAGCTTGAGCGGCTTTAACTTTATCAATTAAAGTTGATTCTACTCGTATATTCACTATCTTCACGTGGGTCCTTAGAGTCTTTAACTCTATCTTCATTATTTGTAAGTTATACGAAATGGGTTTTTGTGTTAACAACATCGCACTCGTAAACGTATACGATCTTCTACCCAACATGTCAGCTACCACGTTCGCTCTTCCACGATGATATTGAATGGTATGATTGTAATCTTCAATAGCTCGAGCCAACATATTTAGTGCATGTTACGTTGATTTTAGTTGAAGAAATATTTGAGGGTTTTAGAAATGGGTTTTGTACTGGGGTCAATACAAAATTCGATTTCACGCTCTAGGGGTAAGCTAAGAAGTCTTCAGGAATATGTCAATAATTTTTTAACAATAGAAATATCATTCAAAACTGTAACCCTCATCCAAGACTGTGACCCTCATCCAAGACTTGGATAACACGTCACATTGATACCTATCAACTTGCCACCGTTATTCACGGCTCCCCCTACAAAAAGTCTGGCTTCGGTGCATTCCACATAAGGAAGTCACTAGCGAAAGGCTCGGGGCTATTTACTTATGTCTTGATATGACAATGATTGACTTTAGTGGTTTGGTTGCTTGAATTCGCATAACAGATTGGTTAGGAATATGAAAGCTAACAACCTTACGAAAAGTATGATGAGTAGTTAACCAATCGATTACTAAAATCACATCAAATGCAAGTATTTTCAAAGAGATAAGATCGACAGGTAACATGAAAGTGTCGATTTGAATCAACAAGATTTATAAACAGTGGAGGTAACGAAGGTTTCTACTAACAAAGTTTTAACCAATAAGTCAAAGTCTAACTTCTCTGGGGTCAAATTTAAACGTTGAGCGCAAACAAGAGAGATAAAAGAATGGGTAGAACCGGTATCTAATAAGGTATAGACTTCGCAAGAATTTATAATTGACTAACTCGTGCTAACTTCGTTTGGGTTACTCGCTTTTTGAGAAGTCACGAAAAATGTTCTTCCTGAAACCACCGACTTTGTTTTGTCCGTATCCGCCTTTGGTGCCACCGTCCCAGCTGGATTTGACTTTGGTGCACGACAAAATTGAGCTGGGTGACCATCTTTTCCACAACTAAAACATACCTTGGAAGGCTGTGAACAGTTTGGACTTATGTGTCCCTCCTCTCCGCATCTGTAGCATCTAACTGGTATTCGTTCTCCTCCCCTAGAATTTATTTTCGGTGTTGGTGTTGCTGCCAACGTCTTCCCATCATCGTTAAATCTTCTCTTCTTGAATTTTCCACTTCTATTATCTTGGTCATGATTACCACCAAAGTGGTTAACATTATTGGCATGATAATTTCCCCAACGATGGTTATCATTGTTCCGATGGCCATTGCCACCGGTACGATTATTATCGTGTTGTTGCTCGTTATCCTTTTGTTGGGCTGGCTCATTATCCCGCTCCAATAACTGAGCCATATTCACAACATCTGAATATAAACAAAGTTTGTGAGAAATGAGGTATTGACATATATCGGGTTTTAAACCTATTAGAAACATTCGCGTCATTCGCTCCTTATTATCGACCAAATGGGATGCAAACCGGGATAACTCCGTAAATTTAGCCTCGTATTGCGACACGGTCATATTGTTTTGCTCCAACTTGATAAACTTCACCTCCTTCATGTGACGAAAACTTTCGGGAAAGTACTTGTCGTTGAACAGCTCTTGAAACTTCTCCCAAGACATCTTGAGTGCGTCAGGCTGGGTACGATTTACAGATTCCCACCAATAATCTGCATCTTCACGCAACATAAAGGTGGCAAAGGGAACCTTTTGCTCCTCGGAGCATCCTAAGACATCAAATATCTCGGTGATCTGCTTTAACCACGTCTCCAACTTAAGTGGTTCTGGCTTTCCCAAAAACTTCGGTGGTCCCAGCTCCTTGAACTACTTAGCAGTGACCGACCGTGGGTTGCCATTATTTCCACCTATATTTTGAACAGGAGTCTCTCTTACCTGATATTGCATGAATTGTATAAAGCCTCTAAACATCCCATCGTTCATCATCTGAACGGTGTTTTTATTTACCTGAGGATTATTGTATTCTTGTTGCACATTATCCTGGGTATTGATCGTTGGTGACTCAACGGTCTCATATGCTTCATTCTTGATCTCAACATTTTCAGATGCCATTTTCAAACACTGTCACAAAACAAGGGTTAATGGACATATCATATATTATCCCTATACTCTGGCCAACCAATTAAATAACAAATAAACTTAAGTAAGTCATACTAGTGAAGGAATTCTCCGTCTCTCCCCTCCTAGTTCTTGTGTGATGTCCCCAAAATAGGTATACATCACCCATCTTGAGTCGCCAGATACATGGTACATAAATCAAATACAAACTTAATTATACAACTATCGTGCAAAATATGACAAAACATAGCTGATAGTTTAAACAAGAATATTGCCTTCTTGACAATATCCACACTCAATGGAGTCCTCATTACATTTATTGTCACACTATTTTATAGAATAGTGAGGGCTACTAAAACAACCATCTGGACCGTCAATCCGTTCCCCAACTCATCCCGGCTATATTCTCATTTCCTGAAGAGAACAGTGAAAAAAAGGGTGAGCTCAACTAGCCCAGTAAGAAATATTATGACTAAGATAATGCAGAATAAATTATCCTTAGCCTTCAAAAGTATAACAACTGATAGAATACAATAGACAACAAGTTTTAGATCAACAACTGCAGCGGAACAAGTAATCCATTAGAAGAGTCAAGTAGAGCATAAAATCTACTATCTTCTGTGATCTAAAAAGTTTTTTATCAACTTTATCGCTGACACTCAGCTTAATAAATAAACCACATCATTAAATTATCCCTGCACTATGGGCCAAGGATATTCATGTAATCATCAATGGTCATGATTATACCGAATAATCCCTGGTCATAATCATACCAACAACTGTCCATCAATGAACTACAGACCAATTAGGACTTTTACCACATCATTCATTACATTACGGTCATGATTATACCGAATAATCCATGGTCATAATCATACCAAGTCCATCTATGCACGTAAGCCAAATATGACTTTAATCACAATATAAGCATGAGGATGATGACAATGACATAATAATTCAATAAAACAAGTTCAAGGATAAATTTTAAAGATTTATAATTTAATTTATCCAGAAATCAATAACGTCCAAATTGTCAACATGATATTGCTTTGTAGAGTAAAATTCAAGAATAATATTCATGTACCAAAAATAATTTAGACAGAAAAGAAATATATTTTTTGGGTGAATAGTATCCCGTAAATAGTACTTTGGGAATAGTATCCCGTGAATAGTACCCCGACACGAAAAGTGTCCCGAATACTCGAGTGAATGATACTAGAGTGAATACTAATCGGGTGAATAGTAACTCGTGAATAGTACTCCGGTACGAAAAATGCCCCGAATACCCGAGTGAATAATACTAGAGTGAATAGTAACTGGGTGAATAGTAACCTGTGAATAGTAACTCATAAAAAATACCAAAGAAAATGATATTCCATGACGAGTAAAAAAGAAATGATATCTCATACGAGTATAATAGAATATACGAAACTACAAATGGATTTTCACCCGCCATGTGGTAATCCACATAGACAAATCATTTCCACAATTTAATAAAGAATAAATACGAAGGATCATTCACCATGCATGCGGTAATCCACATAGACAGATTATTCCAACAGAATAATAAAGAATCTAATAACAGAAGAATTTCACCATGTATGTGATACTTCGCATAGACAGGTTATTGTAACATAATAATTAAGAATGGAATAACAAAAGCTCTCTTCATTAATACGAAATAAATAATACCCCTTACCTCATAAGAAGACTGGATACTGGAATAGTGAGGTAGCAGACTTCTCTTCTTCTTTCTCTCTATAATTTCTCTCTATAATAATTGCTCTATAGCTTTAATGAATTGGTGAAAAATGAAGGAAGAATGAGCTTATATTTATAGGAAAATATAGTTTCGATAATTGTACGTTTTGGGGCACAAAATATTATAGTATAATACCTTCCTCTTTTCTTTCATTTTTAATTTAGTCCTGCAAGTATTATCAAACTTGCACCACCTCCCCTAATAATAAATCATGTGAATCAATAATAAATCATGTGACTCAATAGTTCTAAACATATGAAAAAAATAATTATAGTATAGTACCTTTAACTATAACTCCAATTTTAACTTAGTCATACAAGTATTATCAATCTTGCACCAACTCCTCTAATAGTAAATGAATGTGAATCAATAGTACATACATGTGAACAAATAGTTATAATCATGTGAATTAATAGCAATTAATTGCTCATTTATCCGGTTAATTACCCCATTAGTCAATATAACCTCCAGACATCAATTATTATCGAAATAAATATCGATTTTCACTAATACTAATAATTCCAACACAATGGAACTATCAATTTTATCTTTAATCAACACGAACTTATTCATCATTAATATTATAATTCACAATATTTAACAACCAGGTCGTTCCCAGGAAAGATGGGGCTTTTCGATAAGGATTTCTCCTTATTGGCGCGCAATTAGGTGACCAAACCTTTCCTTGACAGAACTTCTAGACATTGTCAATATTGCAAATAATAATATGAATAACTTTGTCGTCTCAATTATTGATTTAATAATATATAAAATATTATGAAGATGATACTGTGACAATAAATTAATCGATAATATAAGAGATATTATGCAACAATTACTGTAGCAATAATTGTGTATAACTGAGTGACTTCAAATACATCACAATCGTGTAAAATACATCACCTATCTTGAGTCACCAAATACATGGTACAAAATTCAAATACAACTTAATTATACAACAGTCGTGTAAAATACGACAAAACATACTCTAAGAGTTTCAATAAGAATATTGTCATCTAGACAATATCCACACTCAATGGAGTCCTCATTACATATATTATCACATTATTCTGTAGAATAGTGAGGACTACTAAAGCCATTTATCCTGGATCATCACTCCATTCCCCGACTCGTTCCAGCTATATTCTCATTTTCTGAAGAGAACAATGAAAGAAAGGGTGAGCTCAACTAGCCTAGTAAGAAATATTATGACTAAGATAATGCAGAATAAATTATCCTTAGCCTTCAACAATATAACAACTAATAGAATACAATAGACAACAAGTTTTAGATCAACAACTGCAGCAGAAATAAGCAATCCATTAGAAGAGTCAAGTAGAGCATAAAATCTACTATCTTCTATGATTTAAAAAGTTTTTCCTCAACTTTATCGCTGAGACTCAGCTTAATAAATAAACCATATCATCGATTCTTCCCTGCACTACGGGCCAAGGATATTCATTAAATCATCAATGGTCATGACTATACCGAATAATCCCTGGTCATAATCATACCAAAAAATGTCCATCAATGAACTACAGGCCAATAAGGACTTTTACCACAGCATTTGTTACATTACGGTCATGATTATACCGAATAATCCCTGGTCATAATCATACCAAGTCCATCTATGCAAGTAAGCCAAAGATGACTTTCATCACAATATAAGCATGAGGATGATGACAATGACATAAGCAATAATCAACCGAAATCAAATCAAACAAAATCAAGGATAAATATTAAAGACTTTAAATTTATCCAGAGTTTAAAAATACCCAAATAAGCATGAGGATGATGACAATGACATAAGCAATAATCAACCGAAATCAAATCAAACAAAATCAAGGATAAATATTAAAGACTTTAAATTTATCCAGAGTTTAAAAATACCCAAATTGTCAACATGATACTGCTTTGTATAGTAAAATTCAAGAATAATATTCATGTACCAAAAATAATTTGGACAGAAAAGAAATATATTTTTTGGGTGAATAGTACTTTGGGACCCGTGAATAGTACCCCAACACGAAAAGTTCCTCAAATACCCGAGTGAATGATACTAGAGTAAATAGTAATCGGGTGAATAGTAACCCATGAATAGTAACTCGAGAATAGTACTCTGACACGAAAAGTGCCCCGAATACCCGAGTGAATAATACTGGAGTGAATAGTAATTGGGTGAATAGTAACTCGTGAATAGTAACTCGTAAAAGAAAAATACCAAAAAAAATGATATTCCATGACGAGTACAAAAGAAATAATATCTCATACGAGTATAATAAAATATACGAAACTGCAAATGGATTTTCAACCGCCATGCGGTAATCCACGTAGACAGATCATTTCCACAATTTAATAAAGAATGAATACGAAGGATCATTTACTATGCATGTGGTAATCCACATAGACAGTTTATTCCAACAGAATAATAAAGAATGGAACCAGGTCATGCGTAATCTGCACAGACAGGATATTCCAACAGAATAATAAAGAACGGAATCAGGTCATGCGTAATTCACACAGACAGGATATTCCATTAGAATAATAAAGAACGGAACCAGGTCATGCGTAATACGCACAGACAGGATATTCCAACAGAATAATAAAGAATGGAATAACAACAGAATTCATCAGGCATGCGATAGACCACACTAGACAGGTTATTCCAACAGAATAATAAAGAATGGAATAAAAGAAGAATTTCACCATGTATGTGATACTTCGCATAGACTAGGTTATTTCAACATAATAATAAGGGGGCTTTCCAGGAAAAATGGGGCTTTCTGATAAGGATTTCTCCCTATTGGCGCGCAATTAAATGACCAAACCTCTCCTTGACAGAACTTCTAGACATTGTCAATATTACAAATAATAATATGAATAAATTTGCCATCTTAGTTATTGATTTAATAATATAACATATTATACAGATGATACTGTGATAATAATTGAATCAATAATATGAGAGATATGATGCAGCAATTACTGTAGTAATAATTGAGTATAACTGAGTGACTTCTTACGTAAGCATTAATAATCAATACTGTGTGCTACTATGCAACCACGCGTATTACTGTACTTTTACTACCGAGTAGTTCAATAGTTTTAACGGTAACACTTTCGCTGTTATTTTTATAAAAAGATAATTCTGTCGTTTTCTAACTACGATAATACTTCCGTTGTGGGGTATTGTGCCATCGTACGAATATTCTCTGACAAAAAGAATATTCCCCGACACAACGAATATTTTACAACAACTTGCATACTTTTCAAAATTTATAAATATTACCCACAACTATAACATTATATCAAATCCACACCATAATATTCAAAAAAATATTTTGAGAAATTTAAATCTTTATTCATAAAATTTGGGGTCTCACAGTAGTTGAGTCAGATCAGATGAAGAAGTAAGCGTAAGGACATAAATTGTAGAGTGCTAAAATCTGATCTCAAAGTCGTAGTGTCTGCAGAACAAGGGCAGAATCGTAGAGCGCAGAATTAAGGCTCCAACAAAGGTGCTCACAACGTCAAGGAAGAATTGTAGAGTAAACACAATTTTCAACAAATGAGCACTCCCAGAATATCTAAAGTATGAAGCCTCTGGTCTAACTTACAAAAATATATTCCACCTGAAGGAAATCAGAGAGCACTCAACGAATGGTATGTGAGCTAAAAGAATATCTAAGCACCAACCAAATCAACATCCAGATTAAGTTGTGAAGCCATTCGAGTTGAAGTCTTCCATAAGTTGATCAGAAGAAGACTTCGGTAAAAGTAACTGACTAAGGAAAGTCAATAAGTGCAGTAGCTGTCAAGTGAACAGAAGACAAATATCTTAGAAGAAACAAGGATCGTAGTGTTTGCCAAATAAAGCAGGAATTGATGAATTATACACAGAGATACTGGTAAGCTTGTGAAGAACAAGGCTAAAGTGATTAAGTATTGGGTCAGTCCACTGATGATAAGTGAACGGGAGATCATAAGGAGAAAGCGAGATGGGCATGCCACAAATTTGAGGTGTCTTGCTATTCAGAAGTGACCAAAATAATGAGTCAAGCTATTAGTTCCTGAGATCAGTAGAGGCAAACAAAAGTATTGAAGCACTGCACTAGAGAAGGAAGATGTGTTCTACATTGAAGATCAAATGAACACTCTTCAAGATCGTAGTGTTGTCTCAACTTGTCAATGAACAACATTCAACAAGACACACTACGATCAAATCCAAGAACATATGCATCAAAATCGTAGAGTTTGGTCATATGAAGATTGAAGCATTGACAACGGTTCAATCTGAAGACTGATATTAGAACATTGTTATTTGAGAGCATCGATGCAAAAGGACAATCTCTGATGTTCTAATTGAGAAATTAGAAGGAAGAAATAAAGTTGACTACCTGCCCAAGACATCAAAGTCACATCTCTGACGGGGTAGGTGAAATAGTAGACTGCAAGTGTTAGAAAGGTGAAAAAGGGGATGTCATGTCATATCTGCAGTCTACATCAAATAACTCAAGATCTACGAGGCAATTCAAATTACTTTTAGCGGCTATATTCCAACGGGAAGATTGTGAAGGAGTATATATCAGCCAGAGCATCAAAGATCAAGAGTTGAGAAAGTTGCAGAATCGTTGAGTTGTTGGAATGCTTTAGTGTTGACTCTACGAGTTCCACCAGAGCTAAACAGAACAAGTCTCGGTGACAGTGAGACTACAAAGGTGGAAGTGAAGCTGCTTTGAAGGACTTGAACAAACTAAAGCTTCACTCAACAAAGATGAGAATTCCACTGAAGATGGAAGCTAAGCTGAGAGCCAAGAACGCCAAGATGATAACATTAGAAAAGTGGTAGAGTACAAAGAAGATCAAGAGAGCCACTCTACAAATCACCATGAACCAAAAGTTGAATCAGAACAGATAAAGAAACATGTCTGCAAACCACTCAAGAAGGGTTCAGGGAATGCTAAGTGCTAGACGAAGTCTACCAAAAGCTTAAACACTTAGCAAACCCAAATGGTGATGGTGCACAACTGACATCGGATGAAGATGAGAAGAACAGAATGAATATCGTCTGCACCAGAGAAGATGTGGTCCAGACTCGAAATAGAATGCAAAGAGTACCACGCTAAGCTGCAAAGTACAAAAGATGTTCATGCTTAAAGACATCTTAGAAGCAAAGCACAAACAACAACAACAACACCAACAAGAAGCCAGGGCTTGATGGGTCCTTATTCGGAGGGACTAAATGAAGTTCCAAGCCTGCTGGGCTTGAAGAGTTCCTAGGGCAACTAGAGGAGTTCCAAGCTTATTGGACTTCGAAGAGTTCTTAGTGAACTGAAGTTCCAAGGTTGCTAGCCATGAAGGAATTTTAGTGATTCAGGGTGCTACCCTTCCTTAGTGGAAATCCTGCGAGTTAAAGCAGAATAGTGGATTAGAAGCTTAAGTCTCTGAACCACTTAAAATCCCTTGTGTGCATTTACTTACTGTCATTTACATTATGTACTTAACTGCTATAACTGCTATGTATGTATTAACTGCTTACCACTTAACTATCTCTAAGAACAATGTATGTATGATTATGAATATATCAATGAAGGGGATCTTTTACTTATTCCACTGTGCTTTAAAATATTCTTATGTTTGTCATATGCTAATTCAGTAGAAATACAAAATAAATAAGAAAAGTATTTGAAACGAAAAAGGATCTATTCAACCCCCCCCTTATAGATCTATTGTGTGCCTACTAGGAACTAACATACTTCATCATCACCTCCATGAGGGATTTAAAACTGAATATTTGAATATTAAAGATCCACTTATCCTTTGGACAAGTCTAAATGAAAGATATGACTACTAGAAAACTGTAATACTCCCTAAAGCTCGTTATGATTGGATGCACTTGAGATTACAAGATTTTAAATCTGTAAGTGAATATAACTTAGCTATGTTTAGAATCAGTTCTAAATTAAAGTTATGTGGAGAAAAGATCACTTATGTTGATATGTTAGAAAAACATTCTCCACCTTTCACGCATCTAATATTCTCATGCAAGCAACAATAATATCGTGAAAAGGGTTTTAAGAAATACTCTGAACTGATTTCATGCCTCTTTGTCGCTGAACAAAATAATGAGCTATTGATGAAAAATAATGAGGCCCAGTCCAACTGGCTCTACTCCATTTCCTGCAGTTAATGCCGTATCATATAATGGATAAGACAGAGGTCACTCCAGTAGTCGTGGACGTGGTCAAAATAATCATTAAGGATGTCATTTCTCAAACACATATACCCACCAGAAGTGGGAACATAATCATGGAAAACACGACAAAAGTGACATAGATAAAAAGACCATGAAAAATTTATGTTATCATTGTAAGACCCCGAATTTTACGAAATGAAAGTATTCAATTTTTATAATTATTATTCTATTTAGTAAATGGTTAAATTGATAAAAGTACAGTAGTACACGTGGTTGCATAGTAGCACACGGTATTGATTATTGATGCTTATGTGAGAAGTCACTAAGTTATACTCAATTATTGCTACAATAATTGCTGCATCATATCTCTCATATTATTGATTCAATTATTGTCACAGTATCATCTGCATAATATTTTATATATTATTAAATCAATAATTGAGACGACAAAGTTATTCATATTATTATTTGCGATATTGACAATATCTAGAAGTTCTGTCAATGAAAGGTTTGGTCACCTAATTGCGCGCCAATAAAGAGAAATCCTTATCGGAAAATCCCTCTTTCCTGGGAACGACTTGGTTGTTAAATATTGTGAGTTATAATATTAATGATGAATGTTATTAAAAATTGAATTTGAGTTCGGAGTTGAATTTGGAGACGCGGACGTGATATTTGAGTCTGAAATGATGAAATTAGTAAAAATAGACTATAAACATAAAATATGTTGGGGTTGACTTTTTGGTCAAAAAAGTCAATAGTTGAATTTTTTAGAAAAAGTCAAACTTTGAAAATTCAAATTGAATTTTTTTGAGAAAAATATTTTCATTGTGTTGGGATTATTAGTGTTAGTGGAAATCGACATTTATTTCGATAATAATTGATGTCTGGAGGTTATATTGATCAATCGGGTAATTAATCGAATAAATGAGCAATTAATTACTATTAATTCACATGATTATAACTATTTGTTCACATGTGTGTACTATTGATTCACATTCTTGTACTATTAGGGGAGTTGGTGCAAGATTGATAATACTTGCATGACTAAGTTGAAAATGAAGGTATAGATGGAGGTACTATATTGTAATTCGTATTTTCACATGATTATACCTATTAATTCACATGATTGAACTATTAATTCACATTATTTACTATTAAGGGAAGGTAGTGCAAGTTTGATAATACTTGCAGGACTAAATTAAAAATGAAAGAAAAGTTGAAGGTATTGTACTGTAATATTTCGAGCCCCAAACGTGCAATTATCGAAACTATATTTTCCTATAAATAGAAGCTCATTCTTCCTTCATTTCTCATCAATTCACTAAAGCTTTAGAGCAATTATTATAGAGAGAAATTATAGAGAGAAAGAAGAAGAGAAATTTGCTACCTCACTATTCCAATATCTAGTTTTTTCTAAGGTAAGGGGTATTATTTTTTCGTATTCATGAAGAGAGTTATTTTCTTTCAATACTCGTAAGGATTGTTATTCCACTCTTTATTATTATGTTGGAATAACTTGTCTATGCGAAGTACCGCATACATAGTAAAATTCTTCTGTTATTCCATTCTTTATTATTCTGTTGGAATAACCTGTCTGTGCGGTCTATCGCATGCCTGGTGAATTCTATTGTTATTCCATTCCTTATTCTTATGTTGGAATAACCTGTCTATGCGAAGTATTGCATACATGGTGAAATTTTTCTATTATTCCATTCTTTATTATTTTGATGGAATATCCTGTCTGTGCGGATTACGCATGACCTAGTTCCGTTCTTTATTATTCTGTTGGAATATCATGTCTGTGCGGATTACGAATGACCTGGTTCTATTCTTTATTATTCTGTTAGAATAACCTGTCTGTGCGGTCTATCGCATGCCCGGTGAATTCTGTTGTTATTTTATTCTTTATTATTCTGTGTGAATATCCTGTCTGTGCAGATTACGCATGACATGGTTCTATTCTTTATTATTATGTCGGGAATAATCTGTCTGTGCGGTCTATCGCATGTATGGTGAATTCTTTTGTTATTTCATTCTTTATTATTATGTTGGAATAACCTATCTATGTGGATTACCACATGCATGGTGAATGATCTTTTGTATTCATTCCTTATTAAATTGTAGAAATGATCTGCCTACGTGGATTACCGCATGGCGGGTGAAAATCCATTTGCAGTTTCGTAATTT
This sequence comes from Panax japonicus, assembly GCA_020205505.1. Taxonomy (NCBI): domain Eukaryota; kingdom Viridiplantae; phylum Streptophyta; class Magnoliopsida; order Apiales; family Araliaceae; genus Panax; species Panax japonicus. The sequence continues at coordinate 45,304,671 of CM035098.1, forward strand.
TTCTGACCCTCTAAAATTCTGGAAAAATTTGAAATGATAATTTGATGAGTTTTCTATATTGTGTCCAAAGATGGCGATTTTTGGATGTATAGATTAAGAGTTATGGATTTTATGGGAAAAGACTACTTTAAAATTAAACCCTTATAACTCCTTGTGGTTTAACTCCAAAATTGGTGAAATGTTTATTGGGAGTACATGTATATAATAGGAGTATACCCTATAAATTTTGGAATTTTTGGACAAAAGTACAATTTATGATAAATGTCTAAATATTCGGCAGTTTTGGCCATATGAAAAATAGTAAATGAATTTTAAAAATTCTGAGAAAAATATATGTTCAATATGGGACTATATTCTGTTAAATCCCAGAAAAGAAATATTTTTGGGACTGAGTTGGTATTTTTCATGAAAATGAACTAGTTATGAGTAAATGAATTAAATATGTTATGTGAAGTAACAAAATTAGAAAATAGGATTTTATGACTTGGGAATCCTATATAAGGAATATGCAGATTTTTTATGAGGGATTTGATTATTGGTGATAAAATCTTATGAGTATGGCATTTTGAATGATTAAATGCATTATTTAGTAAAGTGTAAACAATTCAAATAAATTTTTATAAGTTTAAGAAGTGATTAAAATATTGTTATAATATTAATAATATTAGATTATGAGTTTATAAAGTGATTGATAATATTTGGATAAATTTAAAGTCTTTAATATTTTTCCTTGATTTTGTTTGATTAATATTTATATCATTGTCATCATCATCATGCTTATATTATGATTAAAGTCATCTTTGGCTTACGTGCAAAGATGGACTATTGATTATTGGTTTACAGTTGTATATCTTTGGCTTACGTGCAAAGATGGACTGTTGATTATTGGTTTTACAGTTGTATATCTTTGGCTTACGTGCAAAGATGAACTATTGATTGATGAGTATCTTTGGCTTATGTGCATAGATGAAATGTTATTGGTATGATTATGACCAGAGATCATTCGATATAATCATGACCCGTAATGTTATAGATGATGTGGTAAAAGTCCTCATTGGCGCGTAGTGCATTAATGGACTGTTATTGGTATGATTATAATTAGGGATTATTCGGTATAATCATGACCATTGATGATTACATGAATATCCTTGGTCGTAGTGCAAGGATGATTCGATGATATGGATTATTTATTAAGCTGAGTCTCAGCGATAAAATATTGATTATACACTTTTAATTCGTAAAAGATAGTAGATATCATGTTCTACTTGACTCTTCTAAAATACAATTATATATATTTGGCCTGTAGTGCAAAGACGAATTCTTAATGAATATCTTTGTCCGTAGTGCAAAGATGAATTTATTAGTATCATTATGATCAGGAATTACGATTTGGTATAACCATGATTTTTGATGTTTCAGGTGAAGATAGGTGATGAAAATTATCTTCGTCCTGGGTGCGAAGAGGAATTTAGAATCACAATTATGATTATGAATTATTCATATGATTGTGGACAAGAATTGTTGATTGATGTTATAGAGATAAAACATTATTGGTGGACTTTTAACATGGAGAAGATAATAGACCTGATGGTCTATTTGACTCTTCTAATGGATTGCTCGTTCCGCTGCAACTATGGTTGAAAAGTTGTATCATCTACCATATGTTCTAAATCTCTGATTTATTATTGATGAAGGCTATTGATGATGTAAATTATCTTTAGTCATGATATTATTTACTGGGCTAGTTGTGCTCACCCTCTTTGCTTCACAATTCCTTTTAGGTAATAAGAGTGTAACTGGGTCGAGCGGGGGTAACAGGAGAATAGAACGGTGGTCCATAGCTGTTGAGGTTCTCCCTAAATAGTATGGAAATAATTTTATTGAGAATTTTAGATAAGTGTGTCGTATTGTATACGTCATTTAATATTTAATTTTGGTGAACCGAATAGGGTGAAGTGAACCCAACTTTGGAAGGGTGTTTTGTCACTATCATACAAGATGTCTAATGGCATACAACCTCGTGTTATCATAAGATAGGGTTATGCACATCCACTTGCTGAGTATATCTACGAGCACTACCTATATAATCTTGGAGTTTATTTGAAATATAATTCTCACTTGGAGACAACGGAGATAATTATATGTCAAGAGAAGGCTCACCATTGGAAGAAGATGATAGCAATCTTCTTATTTTTTTTGGGGGGACTATTGGGTCAACCAAGGATAATTCTGTGGACATATGATATCTATCATAACCTAGACGCATGGCCTCCCATGTACGAAGGTTTCCTTGAGCACCTCCCAAAGATTTTAATTTCTAAAACAGTTATTAACTGTACTTTTATGTAAAGTACCATTGTAAGGTTGTGGTCGAGGCACCGTGAGAGTTACATACATTTGTATTAAAACTCAAAGTTTAACTGTGGTCATATTGTGCACGACAGTTCAACAGTTGTATAAATGAAGTTTGTATTTGATTTTTATAGTGTGATATTTGGTGACTCAGAATGGGTCGTGTGGACCTATTTTGGGGGTGTCACAATCGTTGTGGAGGTAAAGGTTATTGGTCACGTACCTGTTGTACACCAAAACATCTTGTTGAGCTCTATAAAAAATCACTAAAAGATAAAGAGAATGAGATAGAGACTAATTTTGCTAGTCAGGATGGAAAAGATGAGAAAACTCTTAATTCTGGAAATGATGATTTTAATTATAGTTGTGTTGATAAGATGTTGCTGATTTTTTTCCTAAAGCCTGAGGGAAATATTAACCACTTGTTTGGTGATGAGAATGTCCAAATATAAAATTCTTAGATGGGAAAAATTTGATACCTGACCAAAAACCAATCGTAAAGGGGAGTACTTATGATAACTTGTTGGCCTGATGCGAATTAGTGCTGCTGCATGTAAAATAGCATGACCCCAAATAGAAATTGGGAGTTTTGATCTCATTAGTAATGGTCTTGCAATCAATTAAAGACGCTTAATTTATGATTATACAAGGACCATTTTGTGTGTGAACATGTGCTACAGGATGTTTAACATTTATCCCAATAGACATACAATAATCATTGAAAGTTTGGGAAGTAAATTCACCAGCATTGTCAATACGAATTTTCTTAATGGGATAATCTGGAAAATGCTCCCGTTATCTGATTAATTGATCAAGTAAACTTGCAAACGCCAGATTACGAATGGATAATAAAGATACATGTGACCACCTAGTAGATGCATCAATTAAAACCATAAAATATCTAAAAGGTCCATATGGTGGATGAATTGGTCCACATATATAACCTTGTATTCATTCCAAAAAGTAAGGGATTCAGAGCTGGTGATGGTCGAATAATTAATTTGCCTTGAGAATAAGCAGCACATGGGAAATTATTCGATTGAAGAATCTGTTGGCTTTTCAATGGATGTCCACATGAATTCTCAATTATTCTTCGAATCATTATCAATCCAGGATGGCCTAACCGATCATGCCAAACAACAAAGTTATTGAGATTCGTAAGCTTTTGGTTAATGACCTCATTTGTTTCAATTATTCTAATTCTCGTGTAGTACAAACTAGAGGAAAAGGCTGGTAATTTTTCTTCAAGTCTATCAATACATGGATGGTAAGCCTTTATTATAGGCTTTACAAATACATGAACGAAAGATAAAAGATGAAAAAGAAATTCAAACTTAATTAGGAGATGAATGAAAAATACATCATTCATGTACCAATAAAGAGGGAATAGGAAATGAATGGACATCCATATTTATAACTATTAATAACACTCCCCATTGGATGTCCATTACTGAAGAATATGCTTTGTTAAAACTTTACTAGGAAAAACTATATGGGATAAAAACCTAGTGAAGGAAAAAGAGTACATTATTCTTACAAATATTTACTCCCCCTCATGATTATATCACTTGATATCTCTGAGACGACGCAATCCAACATTGTGAACTAACTTCTCAAATGTAGTGGTAGGAAGCGCCTTTGTCAATAAATCTGCCAAATTTTCACTTGAACGGGTTTGTTGAAGATTTATATCACCATTCTTCTTAAGGTCATGAGTGAAAAAGAACTTTGGTGAAATATGTTTTGTTCTATCACCTTTGATATATCATTCCTTAAGTTGGGCAATGCATGCTACATTATCCTCATATAAGACCGTCGGTGCTTCTTTTTCTGAAGATAAACCATAAGTTCCTCGTCTGTGTTTAATTATAGACCTTAACCATACACATTCACGACTAGCTTCATGGATTGCCAAAATCTCAGCATGATTAGAAGATGTTACTACAATAGTTTGTTTCATTGAACGCCATGAAATTGCGATTCCACCATATGTGAATACATATCCAGTTTGCGATCGAGCATTATGAGGATCAGATAGGTATCCTACATCTGCAAAACCAGTCAAATATGTTTTGGGTTGGTTAGAAAAATACAAACCCATATCCTTTGTACCTTGTAGGTAACGAAGTACATGTTTAACCCAATTCTAATGTCTTCGGGTTGGACAGGAGTTATATCTTGCTAATAAGTTGAAAGAGAATGATATATCAGGTCGTGTATAACTAACAAGATACATTAGTGCTCTAATTGCATTCAAGTATGGTACTTCAGGACCAAGAATCTCCTCATCTTTTTCCCGGGGTCGAAAAGGATCTTTATTTACATCAAGTGATCTCACAACCATTGGGGTGCTCAACGGATGTGCTTTGTCTATATAAAATCATTTTAGCAACTTTTCTATATAAGTTGTTTTTTGCATAAGAATCCCGTCCTTTAAATGTTCTATTTTTAACCCAAGACAAAATTTTATTTTTCCAAGATCATTCATTTCAAATTCTCTCTTCAAATACTCTACTGCCTTTGAAATCATCAACATATACCGCAATAAAAACAAACTCAAATCCAGATATCTTTATAAAAATGCATGGCTAACGGGATCATTCTTATATCCCTCATTTAACAAATATTCACTAAGGCGGTTATACCACATATGACCGGATTGTTTTAAAGATCTGTTTAATTTGATTGAGTAATGTCCTCGAGAACCGAATTTACATGCTTCTGGCAATTTAAATCCTTCTGGGAGTTTCATATAAATGTCATTATCAAGTGAGCCATACAAATATGCTGTAACGACATCAATTAGACGCAAGTTAAGTCCCTCTTTTATTACCAGACTGATTAGAAATCGAAAAGTAGTCAAATTCATCACAGGAGGGTATGTCTCTTCATAATCAATGCCAAGTCTTTGCGAAAATTCTTGCGCAACTAGTCGTGCTTTATGTCTCACAATTTCACCCGTTTCATTTCGTTTTCAAAAAAAAACCCATTTGTACCCCACTGGTTTTACACCATCAGGTGTACAGACTATTGGTCCAAAAATATTTCTCTTTTCAAGAGATTTCAATTATGTTTCAATTGCATCTTTCCATTTTGGCCAATCAAGTCTATGTCTGCGTTCCTCAATAGTCTTTAGTTCAAGATCCTCGTTATCATTTATAATATCTAGCGATATATTGTATGAAAAAACATCATCGACAATGGTAACTCCGGAAGAGTCTACAGAAACCCCCTAACATGACTAATATTACAGTTCCAGAAGACAATCAAGTACCTGAAATTAGTGAAAATGAAGAGATCTCTATAAATTATGCCATGTCAAGAAAAATATGGAACCGAAATGAAATCAACGTCGATGATGTTTTTTCATACAATATAGCGCTAGATATTATAAATGATGACGAGGATCTTGAACCAAGGACTATTGAGGAATGCAGACATAGACTTGATTGGCCAAAATGGAAAATTCAATTGACGCAGAATTGAAATCTCTTGAAAAGAGAAATGTTTTTGTAGCAGTAGTCCGTACACCTGATGGTGTAAAACCAGTGGGGTACAAATGGGTTTTTGTTCGGAAACAAAATGAATGGGGTGAAATTATGAGACATAAAGCACAACTAGTTGCACAACAATTTTCGCAAAGACCTGGTATTGATTATAAAGAGACATACTCTCATGTGATAGATGTGATTACTTTTCGATTTCTAGTTAGTATGGCAATAAAAGAGGGACTTGACATGCGTCTAATGGATGTCGTTACAGCATATTTGTATGACCCACTTGATAATGACATTTATATGAAACTCCCAGAAGGATTTAAATTTCCAGAAGCATGTAAATCCGGTTCTCGAGGACATTACTAAATCAAATTAAACAGATCTTTATACGGATTAAAACAATCCGATCGTATGTAGTATATATAACCATCTTAGTGAATATTTGTTAAAAGACGAATATATGAATGATCAAGTTAGCCCATGTATTTTTATAAAGAGATCTGAATTTAAATTTGTTATTATTGCGGTATATGCTGATGATCTAAATATCATTGGAAGTCCTGAAGAGATTTTAAAAGCAGTAGAGTATTTGAAGAGGGAATAGAAAATAAATGAACATCTATATTTATAATTATTTATAATATAATTTTAATTTTAAAACGGATTAAAATAATATATATATCTACTAGACTGAGTATACTTTAAGATGCTCAACACTAATGCAACATAAATTTAGTGCAGGAAATATTGACAAATATCTAATCTTTTTACTCTCTCTTTTGCTCTCTCTCTCTCTCTCTCTTGTTTTATCATTTCCTTTGCGTCTTTCTTATAGCCCCATCGTTTCATCTCCCTTTTCTTATTTAATTATTTTTGATTTTCTATTTAGGCTTCTTTAGTTTTTGTTCTCATACAAAAAATTTCATTAGGGGAAGGTATTTTTGAAAATTAATTTAAACTTTGTATGATATTATAATATTTTAAAATTCGTATAAAGTACAAGAAAATACTCCATGATGACTCTTTTTTATTTGTATTAATAGTAACTAGGGTTTGCTCACAATGTCCTCAAATGTGCACTTTACAACTGATATTTTCACATAAAAAATAATATTTTATATGAATAATGAGTGAGTCTCGCCTCCATGTAAAAGAAACTCATGTAAAAATATCAACATGTGAAAATATATGTTTTCATATAAAACTATGTCCGCCTATGACATTTCAACCTATATATAGCTGGTTTAATAATAACTTATCACGACTTTGGTGAGCCCTTCACAACCGTCCCTTAATATATGTCGTTTTAGATAATTTTATTTTTTCCTAATTATTTGTTGTTTTAATAGCAGAGTAGAACAAATTTCAACACCTACAATTAAAATTCTAGTTCTATAAAATTCCACAATTTCAGGGTTAGATTCTTAGAGAAAACTAGAAACACCCATATCAATATGTTCTTTCTTAGTTCTTCACAAAATATGTTCTACTCAATTCTCTAGTGACAGTGAATTATTTCGTGTGGCTAATTACATAATCAAAACCTTAAACCCTAATTAGACCAACAAATTATAAAAACCCTAAATCGTTATTTGTGCCCTAATTTATTCAAATATTTACTCGTGTGTTTGTATAATCTCTTTTTCCCTACTTCCAAAAAACTCCCACTAGTCCTCCTCGGTAACCAAATAACCCAATCTTACTTCAAATTTTTTACCATATCATAGTTTAAAAAATAAAAAAGAAGAAGTAAAAATTGATATTTTTATGCCAACTTTACCCTTTGAAAACAGATGCTCCAAATTAACTTCCTCAATATCCTCGCCCTGACTTAAGCCCTAGTCGTATTATTTTTATGACATTTCACGTTTAGGGCCCCTATAAATAAATGTCAAAGTTTGAGCATGTATTAAAAAATTGTGAGTGAGAAAAAGACCTGGAATTGGTTTGCTAATTTATCCCTCTTTTGCCTTTCACAATCCCCTAAGCTGTGTGCCTCACTCAAATATGATCAAGTCTCCTCTTCCCTATGCACTCTTGGCCAGCTATCTAGTCCATATTAACAAAAGTGCAATTTGTACGATCTGTATAATCCTGATTTTGTATATGTATTCAAATTACACCTAAAACGCTATAGTTTGTAAAAAAATTAGTTGGAATAAATATTATATATACATTTTTTGAGAGACGCAAGAAAAAAAAATTGAAAATGTCCAATATTCATATCCATGTAGAAGGACTCTCAAAATTATGCCATGTAACAATTTTTTTAACATAATTTTTAAATAACAAATAAAAGGGCACAATTAAATTATTTAAAGTCTGTTCGGCAACGATTTATTTTAAAATAACTTAAAATTAAAATATAAATTGATTTATAAATTATTTTAAGTTGTGATTTATAAGTAAAAGCGTTTGGTATCAATTTGATTCGTAACTCAAAAATTAAGTTAAAACAAATTATGAAGGTGTTCGACTCATAATGACTTATAAGTTACAATCAAATGTAAATATTACTAAAAAGGGACACTAATAAAAAGAGGGAAAAAATAAAAGAGAGCCAAAATAGATATTACATTTTGTCAAACTAATTTATTTTAAAATGACTTATAAGTTATTTTAAAATAAGTTAGAAATACTTACTAATTTTTCTGATTTAAAAATTAACTTTATAAATAAAAAAATAAGTCATTACCAAACAAGAAAACAGTGGTAAAACCAACTTATAAGTCACTGCCGAACATGCTCTAGATCATAATGAAGATATCTAATATTTTGTGCTCATGTTTGTTTAATTTTTGTTATTGTCTTCAATATAATTAAAAAATTAATATTTTCATATAATTTTTGATATTTTTACATGAAAAGTGTCGCTATATATTTTATAGCAACAATTTTTTTTAATTGAATCCTTTTATTTGTTATTTAAAAATTATCTTAAAAAGTTGTGAGATTGTATAATCTCATACTTCAGATAGTACATGACATACTATTTGGGACAGGTGATTGGGACTCATATTATAAATATTTACATCAATTTTTTGTTTGTCAGTTACACGAATAAATATTAGTGTTAATCTTTTTAAAGAAACATATAATAAATGAATTTCTCCTATAATTATTATCGATCTTATATATTAATAAATTTTATAATTATAATTCAATAATAAATTTATCACACTAGCTACGTTAACACGACTCAAAAAAAAATGAAATGAAGGGAGTATTACATACCGCAAGGGCAGGGTTGGATTTTCAGCAGGCCATGAGTCCAGTACCCCAATGTAGCAATGAAATCTGAGGATACTTTCTAATAATATATGATATTTTAAAATTATGCATAAAAATTAAAAAAATAATTATATAATATTAATTATTTATAATAAATTTTATCATATTTATTTCATACTTTCTTTTATCTCCCTTGTAATATTTTTTTATAAAAAATAATTTTAAAAAAATTACAACTAATTTCTGTTAGATTATATAAAACATAAAATAATTTGAAAAAAATAAAATATCTAAAACCTCATATACTATATGGGATGGGACGGAGGGAGTAACACACTCCATTTAAATTCAACATTTGCAATACAGACTCCACTGAACAATTTTACCACCAAACAACTTATAACTCATACCTCAGCCACCACTGCACCACCATTGATCAAGTAAACCCTTCAAGAGTTCGGATTTAAGCTGCCCATCCCAACACATCCAGGCCATCCGCTACCACAAACACCGCCATTACCAGCAGCACCGCCACCGCATCCTGAATTCCTGAACACCACCCTGCAGCATTTAAGTTATAGTAGTCTTCGCTAAAAGATACTACTAAATATACTTTTGTTCACATGCATAAATTTTTCAACACACAAATGTGAGTTTTAAGCATCCCCACCACCTCAAATCCCCTTTCACATGCATGTTGTTCCCTAGAGTGGACTTTCACCGCCGCCGCCGCCACCACACCTTCAAGCCCTTCTCTTAACCTTCACCATCAATCAATCCATTCCCAAAAACTAACCTCAAAATGGAGAAAAAAAACAGAAACCCCCATTTTCCCCCCTCATTTTTCTTCACATTCTGTTTCTATGTAATATTGAAAAAAACCCAACTTTCTACTTCTCTCTCCCCTGATGGCCAAACCCTACTCTCTCTCGTCTCCTCTGCAGACCCTTTTGCCCATTCTTCATCCCCATTACTCTCTTCTTGGAACCCATCAAGCCAAACTCCATGTTCATGGCAAGGAATCACTTGTTCTCCCCAAAACAGAGTAATATCCGTTACTCTCCCAAACACATTCCTAAATCTCTCTTCAATACCTTCACAACTCTCTTCTCTCTCCTCTCTACAACTTCTCAATCTTTCATCCACTAATATCTCTGGCTTTATCCCCCCTTCTTTTGGCTCATTTACCCATCTTCGCCTTTTAGACCTTTCTTCAAATTCAATTTCAGGACCAATTCCCCCAGAATTAGGCCAACTTATTTCACTCCAATTCCTTTTCTTGAACACAAACCAATTGACAGGTTCCATACCCCCACAACTTGCCAATCTTTCTTCATTACAAGTGTTTTGTGTGCAAGATAATCTCTTAAACGGGTCGATTCCGTCGCAATTAGGCTCATTAATCTCCGTACAAGAGTTTAGAATTGGGGGAAATCCATATCTAAGTGGAGCAATTCCCCCACAGTTGGGATTTCTCACTAATCTCACCACATTTGGGGTGGCGGCCACCGGACTCTCCGGTGTCATACCTCCTACATTTGGAAACTTGGTTAATCTCCAAACTTTGGCAATTTATGACACTGAGGTATTTGGGTCAATTCCCCCTGAACTAGGGTTTTGCTCAGAGTTGAGAAATTTGTATTTGCATATGAACAAGCTCACTGGTTCAATCCCTCCTCAATTGGGTAAGTTGCAAAAACTTACTAGCTTACTCCTTTGGGGCAATTCCATCACCGGGCCAATCCCGGCTGAGATTTCAAATTCTTCATCCCTGGTAGTGTTTGATGTTTCTGCAAATGAATTAACCGGTGAGATTCCGGGTGAGTTGGGGAAGCTTATGGTTCTTGAACAGCTGCATTTATCGGATAATTCGTTTACGGGTTTGATCCCATGGCAGTTGAGTAACTGCACTAGCCTTACAGCTCTTCAGCTTGATAAGAACCAGTTTTCAGGTCCAATTCCATGGCAAGTTGGGGATTTGAAATTCTTGCAGAGTTTTTTCTTGTGGGGGAATTTGGTTTCTGGAACTATACCATCTTCTTTTGGGAACTGCACTGAATTATACGCGCTTGATCTATCGAGGAACAAGCTCACTGGTTCAATACCAGAAGAGATATTCAGTTTAAAGAAATTGAGCAAGCTGTTATCGCTGGGGAATTCATTATCAGGAGGGTTGCCTCAAAGTGTTGTGAAGTGTCAGTCTCTAGTGAGATTAAGGCTTGGCGAGAATCAGCTTTCGGGACAGATTCCAAAGGAAATAGGCCAGTTGCAAAATCTTGTGTTTCTTGATTTATACATGAACCATTTCTCTGGTGGTTTACCCGCGGAGATTGCTAACATAATGGTTCTTGAGCTTTTTGATGTGCACAATAACTACATAACTGGTGATATACCATCTCAGTTTGGGGAGCTTGTGAATTTAGAGCAGCTTGATCTCAGTAGAAACAGCTTCACTGGAGAAATTCCTTGGAGTTTTGGGAATTTCAGTTACTTGAATAAACTCATCCTCAATAATAATTTGCTTACTGGGTCAATCCCCAAGTCCATTAGGAACCTGCAGAAATTAACTCTACTTGATTTGAGCTTCAATAGTCTTTCTGGTCCAATCCCACCGGAGATTGGTTATGTTACAAGCTTAACCATTAGTCTTGACTTGAGCTCAAATGAATTTACAGGTGAAATCCCTGAGACAATGTCTCGCTTGACACAATTGCAAGCGCTTGATCTTTCGCGTAATACGCTTTATGGAAAGATTACAATTTTGGGTTCCCTCACAAGTCTCACTTCCCTGAATGTCTCATACAATAATTTCTCTGGTCCTATACCCGTGACACCTTTTTTCAAAACTTTATCTTCAAATTCATTCCTTGGAAATTCAGATCTTTGTCAATCTTTCGACGGGTATACTTGTTCTTCGCGTCTGATTCGTAAGAATGGGCTGAAATCTGCAAAGACTGTAGCTTTAGTTGCTGTTATTCTGACTTCTGTCGCAATGGCAGTTCTTGCCTCATGGATTCTTGTATCGCGAAATCACAAGTACTTGGTTGAGAAATCCTCGGGCACATTAGCCTCTTCGTTGGGGGGAGATGATTTTTCTTATCCATGGACTTTCATTCCATTTCAGAAGCTAAGTTTCACCATTGACAATATCCTAGATTGCCTCAAAGATGAAAATGTCATTGGGAAAGGATGCTCCGGGGTTGTTTACAAGGCGGAAATGCCCAACGGTGAGTTGATTGCAGTGAAGAAACTTTGGAAAACAAAGGGAGATGAAAAGGCAGCAATAGACTCTTTTGCTGCAGAAATTCAAATTCTTGGACACATTCGGCATAGGAACATAGTAAAGCTCCTAGGTTACTGTTCCAATAAGAGTGTCAAGCTCTTGCTCTACAACTACATTTCAAATGGAAATCTCCAACAGCTTCTACAAAGTAACAGAAATTTGGAGTGGGAAACCAGGTATAAAATTGCGGTTGGAGCAGCCCAGGGTCTTGCTTATCTTCATCACGATTGTGTTCCCGCGATTCTTCACAGAGATGTGAAATGCAATAATATCCTACTAGACTCCAGGTTTGAGACTTATTTGGCTGATTTTGGATTGGCCAAGCTGATGAACTCGCCGACTTATCACAACGCTATGCCCAGAGTAGCTGGTTCTTATGGATACATTGCCCCAGGTATACTAACTAGGATCATACTGTATGATGCTTCCTTTTGTGTTAAATTTAGTATTCTTTTTTGTGTCATGCTGATAAATGATGCTTTTCCGAGTATTTAACATGGTTGGGAGTTTATCTTTAATGGGATTTCTTAGTACATATTGAGAATGTTTTGTGCAATTTTCTTATGCAGAATATGGATACACCATGAACATAACAGAAAAGAGCGACGTCTACAGTTATGGGGTGGTTTTGCTAGAGATCTTAAGTGGACGTAGCGCTGTTGAATCTCAATTAGGCGATGGATTACACATTGTTGAATGGTTGAAGAAGAAGTTGGGAAGCTTTGAGCCAGCAGTAACAATTCTGGATTCAAAGCTGCAGGGACTACCTGATCAAATGGTGCAAGAAATGCTTCAAACACTAGGAATAGCTATGTTTTGTGTTAACTCCTCGCCAGCTGAACGGCCAACAATGAAAGAAGTGGTGGCATTGTTGATGGAAGTGAAGAGTCAACCTGAAGAATTCGGAAAAACTTCACAGCCTTTAATAAAACAGTCCTCAAATCAAAGTTGATATTCTTTCCCCCTCCCCCTATAAGGATGATGATATTGATTATTGAATGATTCTCTTTCTATTTCAGAAGAGAGAGAAGGGGAATGCTAAAAGGTGTTATTATTGGCTTTGGTTAAGGGGTTTGTTCATTGTACAGTTTTAGAAACACTATTTTTCTTGTTTTTTGTCATTGTTCTTGCTATCGTTTCTTATAACTCTCGAGGCTTTAGTTGATTATATGAAAGATTGAGATGAATGTAAATTGCAATTTTAAAGATGAAAGGCTCATCTTTGGGAACTTTTTGTGTTTCTCCTTGTTGTTCTTTATGCTTATAACAACTAAAAGCACTGCATTGCATTGCCACTATTTATCCGCAGAATTTCTAGTTTGTTTTCCATAACATTCATACTCAACAGCTCAAAAAATTTCCAATACTTCAATTGAATTTACACAAAATGGAGAGAATAGGGTTGCCAAGAAACTGTTCTATCGTTCAGAATCGTCTACAGATAACTATCATTCATAATCGTGCTACGAGAATTAAATGTCTTATGCATTTTACGTTCATAATCATGGTACGAGAATTAAATGTCTTATGCATTTTACGTTCATAATCGTGGTACTAGAATTAAATGTCTTAAGCATTTTACCACTGGTAATGTTTCATGTACCAAATTTCATTACGCGTATCTAGTCGACCAGCTATAGTGTTAACCATGGCGGAGAGAGAGAGATTCATTCCATATAACTAAAAGAACAAGCCTTCATAAAGGCTTTGATGTGCATATTAAATGGGAAGTATGCATGCAGTTAGTGGAGCCTAGAAGATCAAGAAAAAAGAAGGCTCTCTCTCTCTCTCAAAAACATTACACTAAAATGTAGGGCCTTTGATGCAGGGGAAAAGGAGACGGACAATAACAGATGATGCATCCTTCCCACTCCCCCACATGCCTTCAAATGCAGTGGAATTGTCTCCCCAAACTCAAATTATCTTTATAAAAAAGTCCATTTCCCAATTCTGTTTTTATTGAAAAAAAATGTAGGCCAAAAAGAAAATCTGATAGGATTTTTTTTTTCTTATCTTTTTTTATAATGACATACAATAGGATCACCAGTTCATCAGATTTCTTCCCATACATTCAGTTTCTATCACAAAATCCATAGCCAAGGGATTTTGTTTCTTCCACAGACAAACTAAAGACATGACGTACTCTGCCAAATTTAAAAGAAAATGGTGCACTGAAAAATTATAATGGAGAGATCAATATGTGGCCCAAGTAGATTCACTTCTTGTTTACTATTTAAGGAAACTTTTATACAATGAGATTTTTAAATATGAAGGGGAAAGATCAAGAAAGGAAAGAAAGGGTCACTTTCTCTTCATTTATCATGCATGTAATAGTTACTTTGGAAAGAACAGAAAATAAGAAAAGAGATATATTTTTCATGAATTTTTATTTTCCAACTTTAACAAGTTTTAATTTTATTTTTTATTTTTTTTATTTAGTTTATAATGGTACATTCTTTTACTTCTCAACTGACAGGCAACAAGATAGAAAGCATTGGTGATCTCTAAGGTCACCCTCCCCCCCCCCCCCAATGTGCAGTCAATGTTTTAAAAATCTCCACCTAGATTCGCTTAGGCCCTGTCTAGGCGTTAGGCCGTCCTTGGCGCCCCGCCTAGGCACTAGGCCTCTTGGCTCCTCACCTAGACCCAATGTGGCAAAAAAATCCCTCTAGAAAATTAAATGGGACCTAGACGGAGAGGTTTTTTTTATTTTAATAGCTACCCTAACCAGATCTTGATATATTTATTGAAGGGTATGTCTATTTTTTATATAAAAATTCCAAATTGAAATCCAAATATACTATTTTCTCTAAATTTGGATGACACGAAAGCCTAACAAAACACAATAGTATCGATTAATAATTTTAATTTTAAGCAACGGTACAACATAAACATAGTACACAGTGGATTTCTGCCATTATGTGCATGCTATATCCCCAGAAGTATTATGTGCATAATATGGATTTCTTTCATAGCCATAGACACAAAAGAACATGAGTTGTCTCAACTCTCAAGCATGTGCAAGGACCAACTGAACAAGGATAGGAGTTTCAAGAGTTGGAAGTATATATAATACTCTGCTCATTTGAAAAAAAAATTTCCTAGTCAATTTGTGAAATCCTAAATTTCAAATTTGATGCCAAATAAATTAATTTTTAATTAATACAATAGTTAATATTATAAACTACTTAAAAGTTTGTTGAGTACAAAGAACATAGCATATAGGAGAAATATGAGGCACAACTTAACTTTACAAAATGGAATCCAGAATTCATTCTAATGTTTTGGAAAAATTAGATATAAATTCACATCACAATATGAATTTTAAATATTTAGCAAATTTTCAAGCTCAAATGGGACTCTTTAGAGGGACTCAGTAACCAGCATTTTTAAAACCAAATTCCAAGAAATATGCCAGAAATAAATAGTCATTGCCTTCTGAAAGTTCATCTGAGACCATTTATCTGGTGATATAGCTTTAACCGACACCAGATGCAAGACTTACATGCCATCTAAGCTCAAGACCAGATCAGATGTCAAACTGGAGTTACTGGAGGCATATAAAGTTGATGACATGGATACACAGAAAGTGTATCTTGGATCAATTTTCAGAAAGAGGATAACTCGGCTTATTATACAAGGAAAAGGAAAACAATGACCAAGTGAACTCTGGGAATTCATGGAGAAATAAATTGGAAAGCAAAATACAAACAGTAGCATTAAATGGTTTTATAATGTACCATGTAAACCTAAGAGTGCCTTAATATAGAGTGATAGAAATTGCAGGCCAGTTAAGTGAATAAGAAGAAAACCATTTCATGTATGCTGTAAAAGGTAGAAATCAGTCGATAGTATAGGAGAGTTAATACTGGCCAATTGCATTATAAGGATAATGAATGATATGATTCTAAATTTCTGGTGGATAACAATTAGTTTCAGCTGGCAATACTAGTCTTAGTAGTTTATTAGTGTTTGGAATTTCTTTTGTGACCCCAAAGAAATCTACAGCAAACTAAACTACTACAAGTACATCTAACATCAAATAAAACATATCCTAATCTCATTCCATGTATTGGAAACCCTCACACTCGCATCATTACAGTGTTTATGCCATGGTTACCAGAAGTGCTAAACTGCTAATCAACTAGATACGCGGAACGAAATCGGGTATGAGAAACACTACCTATGGTAGAGTGCACAAGGTATCTAGTTTTCGCACCACGATTCGGAATGGCAATATATAACCGGAACGTAGGGTAATAGGAGTTTCTTGATAATCTTATGCAATCAAGACTGAATTTAACCTTTAAGTTTTTCTTTGAAAGGATTTAGGATAAAGTCGAAGTCATTAACAATAGTTATGAATAATGCTTTTTCTTGTAGGTTCAATTACTTGGAGGCTCAACTACCATATCAGCCTATATATATGTTGTAATTAAGATCCAAGGAAGTCTGAAACTTCGTTGCAGAAAAGTGTAGATATATGACCAAACTCTGAACTTTAATTTCGCCCTCGACAGTAGTGTTGGACAGGCCAAGAACACTATCAGCATCGTATATCTTGACCACAGGAGCTGCTTCCAGTGTCTGGTTTTGAAGCCTGATGACACAATGAGATGCAAGTAGAAGACTCATTCTGCCTATGTTTATCCACTAACTACTAATGGTTATTGCAAAGGGCAGATTCCATTTAGGGTACAATTTCAAAACCCAATTTCAGTTGTTTAGAAGCAACTGAAGATTATAGAATTAATAGAGTTGGTTGTACAGAGGAATAGAAGGAAACCTAGAGATCACAGGGTTCTGCATAACCTCCTCAAAGAGCCAAACAGCCCATCTACGTTTGAAGAGAGGTTCAATAATTTTCCTTCCATTTTAAGATAAAAGAGAGCTTCACCTCTTAAACTTTGTGTTGATATCGAGAGGGAAGTAACATTAGCAAATACTATTCTGGTTACCTGAAATAGTGAAGCCAGGTTAGATATTTTATCTGAGGGTCAACTAATGGTTCCTTAATTTTGAGACAAGGAATTCAAAATTGCAGCAATCTCACACGTCTCCTTAAAATTACAAATGTGTTCAAGTTACAACTAAGGCAGCGGTGACTTGAGGCATTGCAAACTATTTAGCCAAATGTATCTCAATCGAAGAATATGACAAAGGATAGAACTTTTATTTAGTGCACCAAGAAATATTTTTCTCCTTGAACTAATGTATGTCCTAGGAATAGAAAAGGATTTCAACGGAGAAGAAGCACATATAATTTCTCCAAAGGAGAAGAGAAATAAAAAATTTAAAAATGAAAATAAAAGAGTATAGGAGACAATTAATAGAACTGGAATGAGTTCAATTACTCATAGATAAGAGAAAAGTTCCACAGTGAATTAAAAGGATGATGGCAACCACAGAAAGTGGAAACAAGCAAGTGGTAAACAAAGTTACGGAAAAGATGTTTTTAGAAATTACACAACTATTAAATATTGTAGAAAGTATGACTAACAATTTTAGTTTGTAGATACCTCGTCATTTACATGTTTTCAAAATCTGAAAGTTTGCCTCAAGCAACTTCAACAGGAAAATGAGTTGCAAAACTCTTCATATAAGGGGCATAATATAAGCCCATGAAATATTGCATAAAGGAGACCATGCCTAAAATATTATTGTATCCAAGTACTTTTGGGAGACAATTCAATTCTAAACAACCACAAGGTACAAAATAAGACTACCTATCCTCTATATGTTTCCTTGTTTTCCAACAGTTTCAATCTCTGTTCTCAACTTATAAAAACTTTAAAGCAATGTTTGTTGGTGACTGTTTGCATAAAAGAAGCATAGTGACCTTAGACCAGTTATGTTTAGTTCATGTTTTTTTAAAAAGTAAATATCATAGCACCATTGATCAGTTGAGTTTTATTTTGAACAGTTTTTATATATAATGACTGTAACAAATAGATCACACGACCTATGTATAAGTTTAGGGCAATGTAATTGCTAAATTTGTGTATTTGTTATTGAAGAGTACAACAAATTCCACCATGATCAGATTAACAAAAAAGACCCAACTAAACCATTATTCAAGACCACCCCACAGTCGTATCATAATTCTCGAATTGCCACTAACAATTAAACATTACAAAAATAAGGATCTTGAAAAAGACCCAAATAAACAAACCTCACTACTCATTCAATTGAGCTAGCTCAGCCTTCAATTGCTCAATCTTGAGCCCCATAGATCTCTGCAATGCTCCCTTCTCTTTATCCGGCAACTTAGCCAACAATCCGTCAAACATGTCTAAGACATTTTTAACTGCAGCACGAGCACACTCAGCTTCTTCATCAAAATACACAGTTTCTTTCGATTCCAATGCCATCTCTATTTCCTCTCTTGCCTCTGCGAACTTGAGATTGATTTCATCTACTACTTTGTCCGTCTCAACACTGTATTGCCTCACATTTGGGCAAATCCTGAAATGGATTGAAGGGATTGAGCTTGCTGGGTGAAAAAAATGGTGGAAATACTTGGGTTTGGAAGGTGAAATTGGGTCTGAATTGCATTGATTTGAGAGAGTGGGGAGTGATTTTAAGGAAAACAAAATTGTGGGTTTTGAAGAGGTTTGTAAAGGGTATCTGGAGAGGAATTTATAGAGAGATATTGATGAACAATTATGCATTTTCAAAGAGGGAGAGAGATAAAGGAACTGAAATTTTAAGCGTTACTTGAAAGAAGGAGAATCAGGTTCTATGGCTATAGAAGAACAACATGCCCTAATATGTTTGAGCAAAAAATAATTACTCAATTTAATATTTCCTTCCTCCCATAATAAAAGTCTCTATTACTATTTTGGTAGTCCCATAATAAATATCTTTTTTCCTTTAATAACTAAACTTTTACACATATTTTCCTATTATACCCGTAGCATTGAATCTATCTAATAAAATACAAATGATTTTGAATTTCCCGCTCACTCAATAAATCATCTGGGTCATCCAAAGTTTGAGATAAATCACACCGTTCATACATCTATCTAATAAAATAAATCTATCTATCTAATAATCTAATAATAATTTAATAAAATACAAATGACTTTAAATTTTCCGCTCATTCAATAAATTATTTTGGTCGTTCAAAGTTTGAGATAAATCATATTGTCCATACAGTGCCGGAGGCACGGGACCCAGCTAGTATCTCATATTTTTCTTATTCTAATTCTCTCTCCATATTTAATGACATTATTATAGATAACTTTGTCATTTTATTCATCTTCTTAATATACATGAAAAATCTACCAGAATTTTTATCCTGAGACGGAGGGAGTAATATTTATGTTGAAGTTATTTGAACTTATTTTACTCCTTAATTATTCTTCTTACTCTGTTACTCAAATAAACTTAAATAATCATATGCTTGTACCAGTTTTGTACTGAATTCAAACAAATATCTAAATATGCTGAAGGGATAAATTTTTATGAGTCCTTCTACGTGGACATGTTTATTGGATATGAATATTGGATATTTTTAATTTATTTATTTTTTTGCTTATGACTCTCAAAAATGTATACTATTTATTTCAACAGAAATTTTTATAAACTATAGTGTTTTAGGTATAATTTGGATACATATACAAAAACTAGAGTAATACAGACTGTACAACC
Organism: Panax japonicus; assembly: GCA_020205505.1. Lineage (NCBI taxonomy): Eukaryota > Viridiplantae > Streptophyta > Magnoliopsida > Apiales > Araliaceae > Panax > Panax japonicus. The sequence goes on from CM035098.1 coordinate 45,324,687, forward strand.
GTATTCGTATATGTATCTAAATTACACTTAAAACACTATATTTTATAAAAATTCTTGTTGGAATAAATACAATACATTTTGAAAATGTCCAATAAACATATCTGCCAAGACTTATTGAATTTTTATAATACATTGGAACTTATTTAAAATATAAAAAATAAAAATAAAAGTAATATTATGATGCTCCATATTAATAAATTCATGGAATTAAAAAACTTGCATGGGGTGCTAGTACACAAGCACAACATGTCGATCTAGTCAGGTCTGGGCTTGTCAGGTTTTGGTCTTTGACTAGTGTGACGCTTCCAAAATAGGTATACATCACACATCTTGAGTCGTCAGATATACATGGTACAGAATACAAATACAAACTTAATTATACAAACGTCGTGTAATATATGACAAAACATAGCTGAGAGTTTAAACAGGAATATTGCCTTCTAGACAATATCCACTTCTCAAATAGAGTCCTCATTACATTTATTATCACACTATTTTATAGAATAGGTGAAGACTACTATAACACCATCTCGGACCATCACTCCGTTCCCCGACTAATCCCAGCTACGTTCTCATTTCCTGAAGAGAACAATGAAAGCAAAAGGGTGAGCTACAACTAGCCCTGTAAAAAATATTATGACTAAGATAATGCAGAATAAATTATCATTAGCCTTCAACAGTATTAAACTGATACAATATAACAAACATCAAGTTTAACTGCAGCGGAACAAGCAATTCATTAGAAGAGTCAAGTAGAGCATGATATCTACTATCTTCTATGATTTAAAATGTTTTCATCAATTTTTATCGATGAGACTCAGCTTAATAAATAAACCACATCATCGAGTCATCCCTGCACTACGGGCCAAGGATATTCATTAAATCATCAATGGTCATGACTATACCGAATAATCCCTGGTCATAATCATACTAAAAGCTATACATCAATGCACTACAGGCCACTGAGGACTTTTACCACATCATTTATAACATTACAGGTCATGATTATACCAAATAATCCCTGGCCATAATCATACTAAGTCCATCTATGCACGCAAGCCAAAGATAACTTTCATCACAATATAAGTATGAGGATGATAACAATGACATAATAATTCAATAAAACAAGTTCAAGAATAAATTTTAAAGATTTATAAGTTAATTTATCATGAACTCAATAATGTCCAAATTGTCAACATGATACTGCTTTGTGGAGTAAAATTCAAGAATGCTCAGAAGAATATTTTCATGAAAAGATACTGGATAAAGCGCAAATATCCAGGATATTCTACTAATTTCATGGAGTATAGAAGCCAAAACTTTAACCAACTGAGTATAGTAGAATATATGAAACTGCAAATGGATTTTCTCCCGCCATACTGGTAATCCACATAGACTGATCATTTCCATAATTTAATAAGGAATGAATATGAAGGATCATTCACCATGCATGCGGTAATCCACATAAACAGGTTATTCCAACAGAATAATAAAGAATGGAATAACAGAAGAATTCACCAGGCGTACGTAATTGATAAGTAGATTTTATATACGCGATTCAATATCCATTGCATGCTTATTTGTTGCTAAATTCTTATGGTCATGTTCCTTTTTACTTGTTTTATGTTATTTCTTGTGTAGGATGGTTGTTGAGGCATTTTACAGATATGTGGAATTAATTGGGATGATTTGAGGTCAATTATAGTGAAATTGGAGTACAACATGAAAATCAGTCAAGTTATCTAGCAGAAGACAAGCCAGTCGGGGCGGGCACCCCCGTCGGGGCGGGGGGTCTTCATTCGAGCTAGACAGAAAGGGAGCCCGCCGGGGCGGGCATTATTAGTACATGAACCCCCGCCGGGGCGGGAGGTGTCGATCCTGAAGTTGTCCTGCTTTGATTAAACTTCTTCTTGGGCATGGTTTCTAGTAATTGCATGACAATGGAAGTCTAATTGAAGGATTTTCGGCTGGAGCTTGTATGCTAGATATCTATTACTCTATCAACAACTTGAACATAACAACGGGGCATATTACGAAGATCTAATCTGAGTTTTTGAGAGCAAGCGTGGAGGAGTATCTCGAGGGGATTTTCAAGACGATTGCGGTTGTAGGCTACATGAAGGGTGTTTTTCAATATTTTTCATCTTAGGCTATTATTTCTAATCAGGAGAATGATTTCTACGATTTATTCAGTGTTTATTTCGTTTGACATGAACTAATTCACTTTTTAGGTTTATGATGGATCTTTAAGTGAATCGATGATTTTATAAACTTTAAGTTCCAATTTAATAATCTATCGCCATTTTATCTATATTGATTTGAGCTTGAATCTATGAATTGCCTGATCAACAGTTCTTTGTGGAATTGGATGGAATCGAGAGAGGATATTCAAATCTAGACCTAATTAATATAACATGTGTTCATGATTTTGTGAATAGCTTAATCTTGATGAATATTATGGTAAAGATATGCTTGACATCGCATGTAATCGGATAGAGAACTTATTCTTAAACTTTCTTCAATTGTAATTCCATAGAGATATAGTGGGTTAGTTGATTAAGGTGTTTAACGGATTTCTATCTTAATTGTGGATTGACATTAATGCGGTATTAGTGCGTTGAGAGGTGGTTAATACTACTTTCGTGTTCTTGATTAATAAATTGGGATAGTGCATTGAATTGGAATAAAGGTGTAAAAATCAGAGTGAAGCTTAAGGTGAAATCATAAGTCTAATTCTCCATTAATTGTTGGAATTTTAGATTTTGATATTTATGATTGTTTTGTGATAGTTTAATTATTATTTAAATTTAGAATCATTAGGTATAATCATTGAGTTGATTTGTTTAATAAAATTAGGGTTAATAGGGAATTGGTAATTGTAAGTTAAGGTTATTGCTAGTTAGTCTCTGTGGGAACGATACTCTACTTATCACTCTATTACTTGTTGACCACGTATACTTGCGTGTTATGCGTAATTAGATTTTACCCAACAAGTTTTTGGCGCCGTTGCCGGGAAATATTTAGTATAAATCTTAATAGTTTTACAATATCAGTTTAATTAATCCAGTTTTACTTAGACATTTTTATTTTTGTATTGTGCTTCTTATTTCAGGTGTTGGAAGCAGTTTATGCAAACTCGGTCCAAAAATCCAGACTTGCTGCCTTTTGAGGATGACATTGAGAAAATGTTTCAGTGGTTGAGTAAGTGGATCAAGGAAATGAGACAAGAATTTGAAACATCTGAAAAGGAAGAGGTAATGGCACCTGAAGATCAGAAAGCGTTAAGGGACTTCGCCACACCCAAGGTGACTGAACTACAGTCAAGCATCATCAGGCCTGCAATAGCTGCTAACACATTTGAAATCAAGCCTGGACGATACAAATGATTAAGAATTCATTTCAGTTTAGGGGATTGGCAAATGAAGATCCGAACGAGCATCTAGTCAATTTTCTGGAGATTTGCGACACTTTAGGTACAATGGGGTGTCGGATGATAGTGGTAAGGCTTCGCTTGTTCCCATTCACTCTACGGGACAAGGCGAAAAGTTGGTTGCATTCTCTACCACTTGGATCGATCACTACATAGGAGGATTTAGCACAGAAATTCCTAGCCAATTTCTTCCCACCGGTGAAAACTGCAAAGATGAGGAACGAGATAACGATGTTTGAGCAACAACATGGGGAGTCTCTATATGAGGCATGGGAGAGATATAAAGAATTGCTCAGAAAATGCCCACATCATGGATTACCCAAGTGGCTGAAAATGAACACATTTTACAACGGACTACATGGGAATCTCAGAACTAGTATTGATGTAGCGTCGGGCGGAGCATTCATGGCCAAGAGTTACGAGGAAGCATATGATTTGATTGAAACCATGGCGGCTAACAACTACCAGTAGCCCATAGTGAGAATGACACATGCAAAGGCAGCTGGGGTTTTAGAAGTGGATGGTGTGACAGCTATACAAGCACAGATTGCAGCACTTTCGAAGAAGTTGAATTCTATGACAGGGGCACAGGCACAACAAGTACAGCAAGTGGCAATAATATGCGAGTTGTGCGCGGGAGAGCACCCAACGGATCAATGCGCTATAAATCCAACATATGTGCAGTTTATGGGAAATTATAACAGAATTCCGTAGAACACATACCAGAACACATACAATCAAGGAAATAGGAATCATCCAAATTTTTCATGGAGCAATAACCAGCAGCAACAAGCTCCAAGATCATCATATCCACCAGGATTTCAAAACCATCAACAACCAGCTCCTCAGACTTAAGCGATAGTAGGGAAGTCCTCACATACTTATTTTGACTATTCATCCAATGAGGACACTGTATTCCTTAAGTTTGGGGGATTTAAATACACGTTTGCATGCATTTAGCTCATTTAGGTTGCATTTTGAATTGTAGTCATTTAAATTTCTGTATTACATTCTAATTTTAGTATTGCATGATAGCTTAGGTGCATTCATAGTAGCTTAGGTTAATGTTTGTCATTGCATAATAGATAATCTTGTAATGCATTTTGTTATCCTTAAAAAAAATTAGTTAATAAATATTATGTTGCGTAAGTCCATCAATGTTGTATTTCATATTGTTTGAGGACCAATGATGTGATTGACAATAAGTTAATAAATACAGTATTGAGTATTAGAACTATAATACAATTTCTGCTATGAATCGAATCTTGAGCTTGTTTGAAGCTAGTATGAAAGGATAAGCACGATTAATAAACATCTGTGTTGATTGGTCAGTTCAAATTGGTACCTAAATGGTCTCTAAAGGATAATGCTAGAGTGAATGACAAAACGGCAATAACGGATAGTAAAGGCTAAAGTTAGGCAAGAACCTAAGTTTGGGGGATGTTATGTGGGGTATATAAGCTTTATTTATCTAAAAAAATATGAATAAACACTTGTGGCGTGCTTGTCTAGTTTTGTGGCCTTTGTTACTTGAGTAAGTAAGTCCGAGGAGATTGTCTTTACACCTAGCGCCCTAAGGTCTTAATGGTCTGGGAGTCGTTGGTCGAAAGCTCATTAAGGTAACATTGAAAAGCATAAGGGAATAAGACATTGCATAGCTATGTGTATATATAAAAATAAAAAAAATTATAAAACGGGAAATAAGAGCAAAAAGCCCCCGTATATAAAAAAATAATATATATATATATATATATATGAATTAAGTATAAGTACCACGCTTGAACCCCCAAGTTAGTGATTGTTTAGTTGAAGTTGAAGTTGTCTATTTTTGAAATTTTTGAGTTTGTGTTGCATGATTCGTTCTAAGAGATTGGTTATGTATTGAAATTTGAGTCAGTATCGGTTATCATGGATGTTCCACACACACACTATACCAGTGATGATGGCTTGAGATTTGAGGATTAAAACGGAATTGTAGATTGTTTTTTGGTAATTAATTTTGTATAGTTGCTTATTTTTGCTGAGGCCGTTAAGATAATCTTAATTCTGCGATATTATTGAATTCGAAAGCATATAAGTTAGGTCGTGTTCATTTCATCTCATTGCAATGCATATAGTTTTTTTGTACTCGAGGACTAGCACAGTTTAAGTTTGGGGGATTTTGATAAGTGGATTTTATATACGCGGTTCAATATCTATTTCATGCTTATTTGTTGCTAAATTCTTGTGGTCATGTTCACAGACATGTTATTCCAACAGAATAATAAAGAATGGAACCAGGTCATGCGTAAACCGCACAGACAGGATATTCCAACAAAATAATAAAGAATGGAACCAGGTCATGCGTAAATCGCACAGACAGGATATTTCAACAGAATAATAAAAAATGGAACCAGGTCATGCGTAAACCGCACAAACAGGATATTCTAACAGAATAATAAAGAATGGAATAACAACAGAATTCACCAGGCATGCGATAGACCGCACAGACAGGTTATTCCAGCAGAATAATAAAGAATGGAATAACAGAAGAATTTCACCATGTATGCGGTACGTCGCATAGACAGATTATTCCAACATAATAATAAAGAATGGAATAATAGAAGAATTTCACCATGTATGCGGTACTTCGCATAGACAGATTATTCCAACATAATAATAAAAAATAGAATAACAAAAGAATTTCACCATGTATGCGATACTTCGCATAGACAGGTTATTCCAACATAATAATAAAGAATGGAATAACAGAATAATTCACCAGGCGTGGGTAATCCGCATAGATAGATTATTCCAACAGAATAATAAAGAATGGAACCAGGTCATGCGTAAACCGCACAGACATGATATTCTAACAGAATAATAAAGAATGGAATCAGGTCATGCGTAAACCGTACAGACATGATATTCCAACAGAATAATAAAGAATGGAACCAGGTCATGCGTAAACCGCACAAACAGGATATTCCAACAGAATAATAAAGAATTGAATAACAACAGAATTCATCAGGCATGCGATAGACCGCACAGACAGGTTATTCCAGCAGAATAATAAAAAATGGAATAACAGAAGAATTTCACCATGTATGCGGTACTTCGCATAGACAGGTTATTCCAACATAATAATAAAGAATGGAATAACAACTCTTACGAATATTAAAAGAAAATAACTCTTTTCATGAATACGAAAGAATAATACCCCTTACCTTAGAAAGAAGAGTATTCCGACTGGTAGGGTGAGGATATTCTTAAAGAAAACTTATAGTGCTTTCTACGCTCAAAGCTTCTTAAAACTAAAGAAATACGCTCAAGATTATAGAAGAAGAATTCTCTGAATTTCTGATGTGTTTTTAATTCTAACTAAGCATCCTATTTATAAAAAAATAGAAAGGATACTATGCAATAAAATATGATAATATATATATATATATATATTTTATTTAAAATCTAATAAAATAAATAACTTTATAAAAGTATTATGTTTTATATAAAAAGATTTTACTATGCAAACACTATACAAGCACTATTCAAATACTATGCATAATAAAATATAATATATTCTATTTATAATCAAATAAAATAAATAACTTTATAAAAGTATTTTATTTTATATAAAAAGATTTTACTATGCCAACACTTTACAGGCACTATGTAAATACTATACATAATAAAATATATTATATTCTATTTATAATCAAATAAAACAAAATTTTATAAAAAGTATTCTGTTTTATATAAAAAGTTTTCTGTTTTATTACATTTATAATAATAATAAAACAAAATTCATCATCATTATTATAATTCACACTATTAATCGATCAGGTCGTTCCCAGGAAAGAGGGGGCTTTCCAATAAGGATTTCTCCTTATTGGCGCGCGATTAGGTGACCAAACCTCTCCTTGACAGAACTTCTAGACATCATTAGTATTGCAAATAATAATATTAATAACTGTGTTGTCTTAATTATTGATTTAATAATATATAAAATATCGAAAATAATTTAATCAAATAATGTGAGATACTATGCAATAATTACTGTAGCAATAATTGAACAAAACCTAGTGACTTCTCACATAGCATCAATAATCAATACCGTGTGCTATTATGCAACCACGTATATTACTGTACTTTTAACACCAGGTGTTTCAACAGTTAACGGTAAAACTTCCGCCATTAATTTCATAAAAATATTTATGTCATTTTTTCAATCCGACAATAATTCCGTTGTGGAGTCCACCAATGATTGTGCCGTTGTACGAATATTCTCCGACAAAAAGAATATTCCCCGACCAATCGAATATTATATAACTTGCATAATTTTCAAAATTTCTAAATATTACCCACAACTATAACATTATCTCAAATCCACACCATAATATTCAAAAAAATATTTTGAGAAATTTAAATCTTTATTCATAAAATTTGGGGTCTCACAATCTCCCCTCCTTATAAAATTTTGCCCTCGAAATTTACGTACGTACATGGTATGTCGAAGAGATGAGGATACCTTGACTTCATTTCAGATTCTAACTCTTGAGGTATAACCTTTGAGTGTTGAATACAATTCTTCTTATCCAAGATTTTAACACGTATCTCCTCATACTTTAAATCTTCTGCTATCTCGTCTAGTTTTAATTCAATAATGTGGTTCGAGTCGTCCACATATATACGTAACATCAATACGTGAAAAATGTTATGAACACGCGACATACTTGGCGGTAAAACCAGTCTATAGGCCACAGTTCCTACTCGATCGAGGATTTTAAATGGACCAATTAAATCGAGGATTGAGATTTCCTCTCTTCATTGACTCTTGCTTCTAGAATAACGCCCTCTTGAACCTTCTTCTTCAAATTCATCAGCTCTAGGTGTGTAGTTTGAGCGGCTTTAACTTTATCGATTAAAGTCGATTCTACTCGTATATTCGTTATCTTCACGTGGGTCTCTAGAGTCTTTAACTCTATCTTCATCATTTGCAAGTTATATAAAATGGGTTTTTGTGTTAACAACATCGCACTCGTAAACGCATACGATCTTCTACTCAACGCGTCAGCTACCACGTTCGCTCTTCTATAATGATATTGAATGGTATAGTCGTAATCTTCAACAGCTCGAGCCAACGTCTTTGGCGCATTATACGTTCGTTTTGGTTGAAGAAATATTTAAGGGTTTTAGAAATGGGTTTTATACGGGGGTCAATACAAAATTCGATTTGACGCTCTAGGGGTAGGCTAAGAAGTCTTCAGAAATACGTCAAGAAATTTATTAACGATAGAAATATCATTCAAAACTGTGACCCTCATCCAAGACTTGGATAACACGTTACATTGATACCTATCAACTTGCCATCGTCATTCACGACGTCCGCTGCAGATATTCTAGCTTCGGTGCCTTCCACACAAGGAAGTCACCAGCGAAAGGCTCGGGGCTCTTTACTTATGGCTTGATATGAAAATGATTGACTTTAGTGGTTTGGTTGCTTAAATTCGCATAACAGGTTGGTTAGGATTATAAAATCTAACAACCTTACGAAAATTATGATGAGTAGTTAACCAATCGATTCCTAAAATCACCTCAAAGGCAAGTATTTTCAAAGAGATAAGATCGACAGGTAACGTGAAAGTGTCGATTTGAATCAAAAAGTTTTATAAACAGTGGATGTAACGAACGTTTCTCATAACAGAGTTTTAACCGATAAATCAAAGTCTAATTTCTCAAGAGCCAAGATCAAACGTTGAACACAACTAGGTGAAATACAAGAGTGGGTAGAATCGGTATCGAATAAGGTATAGACTTCGCAAGAGTTTATGATTAACTTACCCGTGATAACTTTTTTCAGGTTCCTCGTCACAAAAAAAAAACTCTCTCTTAAACTACCGATTTTGACTTGTTTGGGACATCCCAGTTGGACTTAACTTTACTGTAGAGTACATTCCACCCTTAATTGCTTTGTCACATTCCTGATCCATGATTTGAATCATTACTCTCTGATCCATATCGAATTGGGGTTGACCACTCTGCACAGGGTAATTCCGAACTCGATGTTGGATTCTCCCAATTACTGTCCAAAAAGCGAAATCCATTTCATCTATTTTGGCCTTATTAGATCGGACATCTTTTTCTACAATATCAACATGTCGTACGACTTTTACCCATGCATCATCTATTCTCATTCGTTCATTTACTTCTTCTTTCATCAGAACTTTGATCATAACATTCTCATATTGCAGCTTTAATATCTTATACTCTGCCAAAGAGTGCTTCTGTTCAAGCATCGCATATCGGGTAACACAATTTTGAATTGTTGCATCCCTTTGTTCTACGACCGCCTGTTGTTCATCAGCTTGCTCTTCAAACTCATGAATACGATTTTGTAATTCTAAATTTTGATCATAAAATTCTTCTAATAAATTCTCCTCAGGTTCCTCTTCTTCCTCTTCTTCCTCACTCTCAGCTGCTACCTCTGCGACTAGCTTGAGTGCAGCTATTAGTTCTCCACTCACCACGTAGATATCTCTAATTTCTTCTTCGTCTGACATCACATTAACCTGGTTAGTGACTAAAGGTGTCTCAACAGTCTCATTCACTCCATTTCTAACATTTTCAGTAGCCATTTTCAAACACTGCCACAAAACAAGGGTTAATTAACATATCACATATTATCCCTATACTCTAACCGACCAATTAAATACCAAATAAACTTAGGTAGGTCATAATAGCGAAGGAATTTTCCGTCTCTCCCCTTCTAGTTCTTGTCTCACATCTCAGCGAAGGATCATATCCCTAAGCTTTGATACCAACTGTGACGCCCCCAAAATAGGTATACATCACCCATCTTGGGTCACCAGATATACATGGTACATAATACAAATACAAACTTAATTATACAAACGGCGTGTAATAAACGACAAAACATAGCTGAGAGTTTAAACAGGAATATTGCCTTCTAGACAATATCCACTCTCAAATAGAGTCCTCGTTAAATTTATTGTCACACTATTTTATAGAATAGTGAGGACTACTATAACTCCATCTCGGACCATCACTCTGTTCTTCGACTAGTCCCGGCTACGTTCTCATTTCCTGAAAAGAATAATGAAAGCAAAAGGGTGAGCTCAACTAGCCCAGTAAGAAATATTATGACTAAGATAATGCAGAATAAATTATCGTTAGCCTTCAACAATGTTAAACTGATACAATATAACAAACATCAAGTTTAACTGCAGCAGAACAAGCAATCCATTAGAAAAGTCAAGTAGAGCATGATATATCTTCTATGAATTAAAATATTTTCATAAATTTTTATAGTTGAGACTCAGCTTAATAAATAAACCATATCATCAAGTCATCCCTGCACTACAGGCCAAGGATATTTATTAAATCATCAATGGTCCTGACTATACCAAATAATCCCTGGTCATAATCATACCAAAAACTGTCCATCAATGCACTACAGGCCACTGAGGACTTTTACCACATCATTTATAACATTACAGGTCATGATTATACCGAATAATCGCTGGTCATAATCATACCAAGTCCATTTATGCACGAAAGCTATAGATGACTTTCATCACAATATAAGCATGAGGATGATGACAATGACATAATAATTCAATAAAACAAGTTCAAGAATTAATTTTAAAGATTTATAAGTTAATTTATCCTGAACTCAAAATGTCCAAATTGTCAACATGATACTGTTTTGTGGAGTAAAATTCAAGAATACTCAGAAGAATATTTTCATGAAAAGATACTAGATGAAGCACAAATATCCAGGATATTCTACTAATTTCATGGAGTATAGAAGCCAAAACTTTAACCAACTAAGTATAATAAAATATATGAAACTGCAAATAGATTTTCACCCGCCATGCGGTAATCCACGTAGACTGATTATTTCCACAATTTAATAAGGAATGAATACGAAGGATCATTCACCATGCGTGCGGTAATCCACATAGACAGGTTATTCTAACAGAATAATAAAGAATGGAATAACAGAAGAATTCACCAGGCGTGCGTAATTCGCACAGACAAGTTATTCCAACAGAATAATAAAGAATAGAACCAGGTCATGCGTAAACCGCACAGACATGGTATTCCAACAGAATAATAAAGAATGAAACAGGTCATGCGTAAACTGCACAGACAGGATATTCCAACAGAATAATAAAGAATGGAATAACAACAAAATTCACCCCGCATGCGATAGACCGCACAAACAGGTTATTCCAGCAGAATAATAAAGAATGGAATAACAGAAGAATTTTACCATGTATACGGTACTTCGCATAGACAGGTTATTCCAACATAATAATAAAGAATGGAATAATAGAAGAATTTCACCATGTATGTGGTACTTCGCATAGACAGGTTATTCTAACATAATAATAAAAAATGGAATAACAGAAGAATTTCACCATGTATGCGGTACTTCGCATAGACAGGTTATTCCAACATAATAATAAAGAATGGAATAACAACTCTTACGAGTATTGAAAGAAAATAACTCTCTTCATGAATACGAAAGAATAATACCCCTTACCTTAGAAAGAAGAGTATTCCGATTGGTAAGGCGAGGATATTCTTGAAGAAAACTTATACTGCTTTCTACGCTCAAAGCTTTTTAAAACTCTAAAGAAATACGCTCAAGATTATAGAAGAAGAATTCTCTGAATTTCTGATGTGTTTTCAATTCTAACTAAGCATCCTATTTATAGGAGAATGGAAAGGATACTATGCAATAAAATATAATATATATATATATATATATATATATATATATATATATATATATATATATATATATTTTATTTAAAATCTAATAAAACAAATAACTTTATAAAAGTATTCTGTTTTATATAAAAAGATTTTACTATACAAACACTATGCAGGCACTATACAAATACTATGCATAATAAAATATAATATATTCTATTTATAATCTAATAAAACAAATAACTTTATAAAAGTATTCTATTTTATATAAAAAAAATTTATTATGCCAACACTATGCAGGCACTATGCAAATACTATGCATAATAAAATATATTATATTCTATTTATAATCAAATAAAACAAAACTTTATAAAAAGTATTCTGTTTTATATAAAAAAAATTCTGTTTTATTACATTTATAATAATAATAAAACAAAATTCATCATCATTATTATAATTCACATTATTAATCGACCAGATAGTTCCCAGGAAAGAGGGGGTTTTCTAATAAGGATTTCTCCCTATTGGCGCGCAATTAGGTGACCAAACCTCTCCTTGACAAAACTTATAGGCATCGTTAATATTGCAAATAATAATATTAATAACTTTGTTATCTCAATTATTGATTTAATAATATATAAAATATCGACAATAATTGAATCAAATAACGTGAGATACTATGCAACAATTACTGTAGCAATAATTGAACAAAACTGGGTAACTTCTCACGTAAGCATCAATAATCAATACCGTGTGCTACTATGCAATCACGCGTATTACTGTACTTTTAACACCGGGTGTTTCAACAGTTAACGGTAAAACTTCCATCGTTATTTTCATAAAAATAATTTTGTCATTTTCTCAATCCGACAATAATTCCGTTGTGGGGTCCACCAATGATTGTGCCGTTGTACTATAACATTATCTCAAATCCACACCATAATATTAAAAAAAATATATTTTGAGAAATTTAAATCTTTATTCATAAAATTTGGGGTCTCACAACCATGTCAGACCATGTTAATGGCTTAGGCTTGTCAAGTCAGGCCCAAGGCTAAGTCAAGTCTACACCAATTTGGTCCTTTCGTCTTTTTTTAATGTTAAATATTAAAAATATAAATTAATAAAATTTTATAAAAATAATGCAATATTTTTTATATTTAATTTATTTTAACATTTTACTGCACGCCAATATAAGTTGGATGATTAGAACAAAAATAAATATATTTGTCTTAAAAAAAGGAAAATATAATTTAAATGTAACTAGAATATAAAGCAAATTGATTTCCTAAATATATGTCTATTATATACAGTTTGTCTTCATAGAAAATATAATTTGAATATAATCTACTGCGATACATATGATTATAGATGCAAAATAAAATTAACTTATTGTAGATTACACTTTTATATTTTGAATATATAGTTCGTTTATATTTTATTTTTTTTAGTACTAAGATTTGTTGGACATATAATTTATAAAGTTTTAATATACATATATGTTTCTTTATGGTCATTAAACACTTGCATAGTTATATCTCAAGTATTATTTCCAATTAGTTTTCTAATTGTTTCATGGAATTATTCTCTAAATTGCTACAACAAAATACCGGGAAAATAATCAAAATCATAAATTCTATAAGAATTTAATGTGACGCCCCGAAACAGGTATACATCACCCATCTTGAGTCGCCAAATACATGGTATAGAAATCAAATACAAACTTCTTTAATACAACTGTCGTGTAAAAATACGACAAATCATAGCTGAGTTTTTAAAACGAATATTGTCTTCTAGAAAATATTCACACTCAATGAAGTCCTCGTTACAATTATTATCACACTATTTCACAGAATAGTGAGGACTACTAAAGCCACTTATCCTGGACCATCACTCCATTCTCCGACTCGTCCCAGCTATATTCTCATTTCCTGAAGAGAACAATGAAAGAAAAGGGTGAGCTCAACTAGCCCAGTAAAAAATATTATGACTAAGATAATGCACAATAAATGGGAAAAGGTCCAAAAATACCCCTGATTTTTACCCCGATATCCCACTTACACCCTAAACTATTTTTTTTTCCAAAAGTGTCCTTAACGTTACAAATTTAAGGTCAATTATACCCCTCCCGTTAACAGACACGCCACCTTGATAAACGGAGCTGACACCTAAACAAAACTTGCTGACAAGGCAATGCATACATGGAAAATAGCATGTTATTATTATTATTATTATTATTATTATTATTATTATTATTATTATTGTTATTATTTATTATTATTATTATTATTATTATTATTATTATTATTATTATTGATTTGTCCTTTTCATTTCAAAATATAAAATTAGTGTTAGAGTTTTAAATTCAATTTAAATATTTTTTAACAAAAAAATATTTTGGAAAAAAATATCTAGGTGGCTAGTCCGTTAACAGCAAGGGAACAAGTGACCTGGTTTTTGTAACGTTAAGAGTACTTTTGGAAAAAAAAATTAGTTTAGAGTGGAAGTGGGACATCCGTGTATATTTCAGGGGCATTTTTGCACCTTTGCCACACAATAAATTATCCTTAGCCTTCAATAGTATAACAACTGATAGAATATAATAGACAACAAGTTTTACATCAACAACTGCAGCAGAACAAGTAATCCATTAGAAGAGTCAAGTAGAGCATGATATCTACTATCTTCTATGATTTAAAAAGTTTTTCATCAAATTTATCGCTGAGACTCAGCTTAATAAATAAACCACATAATCGAATCATCCCTGCACCACGACCAAGGATATTCATGTAATCATCAATGGTCATGACTATACCGAATAATCTCTGGTCATAATCATACCAACAACTGTCCATCAATGAACTACAGGCCAATGAGAACTTTTACCACATCATTTGTAACATTACGGGTCATGATTATACTGAATAATCCCTAGTCATAATCATACCAATCAACAGTTCATCTATGCACGTAAGCCAAAGATAACTTTCATCACAATATAAGCATGAGGATGATGACAATGATATAAGAATTCAATTAAAAGAAACAAAAGATAAATTTTTAAAGATTTATAATTTAATTTATCCAGAATTCAATAATGTTCAAATTGCCAACATGATACTGCTTTGTGGAGTAAAATTCAAGGATGATATTGTATCAAAAATGATTTGGACCGAAAAGAAATCAATTTTTGTTATGAATAGTACTTTGGGTGAATATTACACCATGAATAGTACTTTGTGAATAGTACTCGTGAATAGTACCTCTTAAATAGTACTTTGTGAATAGTACTGTATAAATAAATTGTACCCATGGACAGTACTCCGGCATGAAAAGCTTAAAATTTAACAAGAATGTGCAGAAAATATCCTTGTGAAACGATACTAGATGAAGCGCAAATTTCAAGGATATTCTACTAATTTCACGGAGTATAGAAACAATACTTTAACAAGATAAGGGTATAAGAAATAATATTACTCACATAATACAGAGTATGGAAGAAAATATTATTCCTATGAATACTGAACAAAATAATATCCCTTACCTCAGAAGAAAATTAGATACTGGAATAGTGAAGGAGCAGACTTCTCTTCTTCTTTCTCTCTATTGCTTCTCTTTCTATAGTTTCTCTCTCTATAATTGCTCTTGTGAGACTTAGTGAATTGGTGAGAATGAAAGAAGAATGAGCTTCTATTTATAGAAAAACATAGTTTCGATAATTGCACGTTTTGGAGCTCGAAATATTACAGTATAATACCTTCATCTTTTTCTTCATTTTTAATTTAGTCCTGCAAGTATTGTCAAACTTGCAGCACCTCCCATAATAGTATATCATGTGAATCAATAGTACATTCATGTGACTCAATAGTTCTATACATGTGAAAAAATAATTTCAGTATAGTACCTTCATCTATACCTCCATTTTTAATTTAGTCATGCAAGTATTATCAATCTTACACCACCTCCCCTAATAGTATATACATGTGAATCAATAGTACACACATGTGAACAAATAGTTATAAGCATGTGAATTAATAGCAATTAATTGCTCATTTATCCGATTAATTACCCGATTGGTCAATATAACCTCCAGACATCAATTATTATCGGAATAGATGTCGATTTGCACTAACACTAATAATCCCAACATAATGGAACTATCAATTTCATCTTTAATAAACACAAAATTATTCATCATTAATATTATAACTCATAATATTTAACAACCAGATCATTCCCAGGAAAGAGGGGGCTTTCCGATAAGTATTTCTCCCTATTGGCGCACAATTAGGTAATCAAACCCCTTTCCTCGACAGAATTTTCTAGACATCGTCAATATTATAAATAATAATATGAATAATTTTGTCATCTCAATTAATGATTTAATAATATAAAATATTATGCAGATGATACTGTGACAATAATTGAATCAATAATATGAGAGATATTATGCAGCAATTACTGTAGCAATAATTGAGTATAACTGAGTGATTTCTCACGTAAGCATTAATAATCAATACAGCGTGCTACTATGCAACCACACGTATTACTGTACCTTTATCACCGATTATTTATGACAACTTGCTTACTTTGAAAATTTTTCAAATATCACCCTTAACTTTAACCTTTTATCAATTTAACCATTTACTAAATAAAATAATAATTATAAAAAAATGAATACTTTAATTTCATAAATTTTAGGGTCTCACAATCTCCCCTTCTTATGAAATTTCGCCCTCAAAATTTACGTACGTACCTGGTATTTCGAAGAGATGAGAATACTTTGCTTTCTTTTCGGATTGTACCTTCCCGGTTATTTCTTCTCTATCATGATTTTCCTATTTCTCTTCTCATGTATTTCAAATATCATTCTAGAATATAGTTTCAAAATAAGGGTTAATTGACATGCCACATATTATCTCTATATTCTGACCGACCAATTAAATAACAAATAAACTTAGGTAGGTCATACTAGCAAAGAAATTACCCGTCTCTCCCCTCCTTGTTCTAGCATCACATTTTAGCCAGGGATCATATCCCTAAGCTTTGATACCAACTGTGACGCCCCCAAAATAGGTATACATCACCCATCTTGAGTCACCAAATACATGGTACATAACTCAACTGTGAGACCCCAGATTTTATGAATAAATATTTAATTTTCTCGAATTATATTTTTGAAAATTATGGTGTGGATTTGATATAATATTATAGTTGTGGGTAATATTTATAAATGTTGCAAAGTACGCAAGTTGTTATAAAATATTCGTTTGGTCGGGGAATATTCTTTTTGTCGGGGAATATTCGTACGACGGTACAATCATTGGTGGACCCCACAATGGAATTATTGTCGGATTGAGAAAACGACAAAAATACTTTATGAAAATAACGGCGGAGGTGTTACCGTTAATACTGTTGAACTACTCGGTAGTAAAAGTACAGTAATACGCGTTGTTGCATAGTAGCACACTGTATTGATTATTGAGGCTTACGTGAAAAGTCATTCAGCTATACTCAATTATTGTTACAGTAATTGCTGCATCATATCTCTTATATTATTGATTTAATTATTGTCACAGTATCATCTGTATAATATGTTATATTATTTAAACAATAATTGAGACGACAAGTTATAATGATTAATAATTGTTGAAAGATTAATTATGTGTTGATTAAAAATAAAATGATTTCTGGTAAATTTTTTTATTCAATCCTTGATGTATATAAAGAGTATATTATTAGACGTTGGTGATAAGTTTAATTATTTATGGGGGGCCATATGTCGTCATCTAAGAGTCTCTTTCGTAAATAGTAATTACCTTCGTAAATAGTAATTACTTTTGTAAATAGTAATTATTTTCGTAAATAGTAATTACCTTCGTAAATAGTAATTACCTTCGTAAATAGTAATTACCTTCGTAAATAGTAATTACCTTCGTAAATAGTAATTACTTTTGTAAATAGTAATTATTTTCATAAATAGTAATTACCTTCGTAAATAGTAATTACCTTCGTAAATAGTAATTAACTTCGTCAATAGTAATTACCTTCGTCAATAGTAGTTGTCCCTTCAATATTACCAAGAGTTAACTGCCTCTTCGGTGTTCCAAGGGTTAATTACCCTTTCGCAAATAGTAGTTGTCTCTTCAATATTACCAAGAGTCATTTTGACCCTTCGTTAAGACCAAGAGCCACCCTCAGTTTTTCTATAAATAGAAAGCTCATTCCTTCATTATTTCTTACGAATTCGCTCAAGCTATAGAGAGAAAGAAGAAAAGTATTCTGCTACTTCACTTATATCCAGTTCTTCTAAGGTAGGGAATATTATTTGTTGTACTTCTTTCTTCTTGAAGAGAACTTATGTTATTCCATTCTTTGTTACTCTGTTGGAATAACCTGTAAAAGTGGCATACCCTATACATGACCCGTATACGCGGTATACCCTATACTTGGTGAAATTCTTACGTTATTCCATTTCTTATTATTCTGTCGGAATAACCTGTATACGTGGTTTACCCTATACTTGGTGACATTCTTCTATTATTCTGTCGGAATATCCTGTCTGTGTGTTTTACACCGGACCTGGTTCCATTTACTATTCTGTCTTTACATTTTTGTCGAAATATCCTGTCTGTGCTATACGCCGGACCTGGTTCCATCATTTACTATTCCGCATTTATTCTTCTGTTGGAACATCCTGTCGGTGTGAATTTCACCTGACCTGGTTCCGTTATTATTATTCTGCTGGAATAACCTGTTTGTGTGGTCTCTATCGCATACATGGTGATATCTTTTGTTATTGTATTCGGTATTACTCAGTTGGATAAAACTTTGACTTCTATACTCCATGAAATTAGTGGAATATCCTTGATATTTGCGCTTCATCCAGTATCCTTTCATGGAAATATTATTCTGATCATTCTTGAATTTTACTCTACAAAACAGTCTCGTGTTGACAATTTGGACGTTAATAATTTCTGGATAAAATAATTCTTGAACTTGTTTTATTGAATTCTTATAAAATTGTCATCATCCTCTTATTTATATTTTTGAAAGTCATCTGTGGCCTGTAGAGCATGGATGGACTTGGTATGATTATGACCAGGGATTATTCGGTATAATCATGACCGTAATGTTACAAATGATGTGGTAAAAGTCTCATTTGCCGTAGTGCATTGATGGACAGTTGTTGGCATGATCATGACCATTAATGAATACACAAATATTCTTGGCCGTAGTGCATGAATAATTGTGGTCGTGATACTAAAGAATATCCTTGGCCGTAGTGCGGGGGTGATTCGATGATGTGGAATATTTATTAAGCTGAGTCTCAGCTATAACAGTGATGAAAAACCTTTTAAATCATAAAAGATAGTAGATTTTATTTTCTACTTGACTCTTCTAATGGATTGCTGGTTTCGCTGCAGTTAAACTTGATGTTTATTATATTTTATCAGTTTAACACTGTTGAAGGCTAATGATAATTTATTCTGCATTATCTTAGTCATAATATTTCTTACTGGGCTAGTTGAGCTCACCCTTTCTTTCACTGTTCTCTTCAGGAAATGAGAATATAGCTGGGACGAGTCGGGGAACGAAGTAATGGTCCAGAGGATAGCATTAGTAGTCCTCACTATTCTGTTAAATAGTGTGATAATAATTGTATTGAGGACTCCTTTTGAGTTTGTATGATCTCTAGTAGACAATAATTGTATTCAAACTCACAGTTATGTTTTGTCGTATTGTACACGACAGTTGTATTAGTAAGTTGTATTTGCATTCTGTACCATGTATCTGGCGACTCAAGATGGGTGATGTATACCTAATTTTGGGGGCGTCACAGTTGGTATCAGAGCTTAGGGATATGATCCCTGGCTAAGATGTGAGACTAGAACTAGGAGGGGAGAGACGGGGAATTCCTTCGCTAGTATGACCTACCTAAGTTTATGTGCTATTTTATTGGTCGGTCAGAATATAGAGATAATATGTTATATGTCAAGTAACCTTTTATTTTGTGGCAGTATCTTAAAATGACATCTGAGAATGTTGAGATTATCAATGGAGCACAGGAAACCGTTGATTCTCCACAGATCAATAGTCAGGACAATGTGCAACAGGATGGCGATAATCCTCTTGTAAACACCAACACTGATCAATTGACGAACGACGGTACGTTTAGGAGCTTTTTAGAATTCATGCAACATCAGGCGAAGGCGGCTCCTGTTCATAACGCAGGAGGAAGCAATGGCAATCCACGGTTGGTTACCGCTAAACAGTTCAAGGAGCTGGGACCCCCAGAGTTTAAGGGAGAGCCAAAACCACTTATAGCTGAAACATGGATAAAGCAGATCACCAAGATATTTGATGTCTTGGGATGTTCCGAGGAGCAAAAGGTTCCCTTTGCCGCCTTTATGTTGCGCGGAGAGGCAGATTACTGGTGGGAATCGGTAAAACGTACTCAACCTGCTGTACTGAAGATATCTTGGGAGAAGTTCCAGGAGCTGTTCAACGACAAATACTTTCCCGAAAGTATTCGCCACATGAAGGAGGTGGAATTTATCAAGTTGGAACAAAACAATATGACCGTGTCGCAATACGAGGCAAAATTTGCGGAGTTATCCCGGTTTGCGTCCCACTTGGTGGATAATGAAGAGAGAATGACGCGAATGTTTTTAAGAGGTTTGAAGCCGGAGATACGTCAACATCTTATTTCTCATAAATTGTGTTTATATTCAGATGTTGTAAATAGGGCTCAGTTAGTGGAGCGCGATAACGAGTCAACTCAACTAAAAGAGAGCAGCCGGCAAAATTATAATACCAGCGAGAGTGGTCATCGAAGCGGTGACAACAAGCGTGAAGGAAATCAACAAGCCAAAAATGGTAACCACTTCGGTGGTAATCAGGGCCAAAACAATAAGAATGGACATTTCAAGAAGAGAAGATTCAACAATGATGGAAAGACGTCAGCACCAGCACCTGTCGTTAAGGAAGGAGAAAGACCACCTATCAAATGCTTCAAATGCGGAGGGGAGGGACACATCAGTCCAAATTGCGCGATGCCGTCCAAAGCATGCTATAATTGTGGAAGAGAAGGTCACCTAGCCCGATTTTGTCATTCACCGAAGACAAGTTCAGCTAGGATGGAGGCACCAAAGGATGTCCCAGGTAAGCCAAAGCCGATAGTTTAAGAGAGAGAGCATTTTTTTTCCGTGACGAGGAACCTGAATAAAATTATCACGGGTATGTTAGTCATAAACTCTTGCGAAATCTATACCGTGTTAGATACCAGTTCTACTCACTCTTTTATTTCACCTAGTTGTGTTCAATGTTTGTACTTAACTTCGGAGAAGTTAAACTTTGATTCATCTATTAAAACTCCATTGAGAGAAACCTTCGTTACCTCCACTATTTATAAATCTTGTTTGATTCAAATCGACACTTTCACGTTACCTGTCGATCTTTTGTCTTTGAAAATACCTGTCTTTGATGCGATTTTAGGAATCGATTGGTTAACTACTCATCATGCTTTTCGTAAGGTTGTTAGCTTTCATATTCCTAACAAACCTGTTATGCGAATTCAAGCAATCAAACCACTAAAGTCAATCATTGTCATTTCAAGCCATAAATAAAGAGCCCAGTCCTTTCATTGTTGACTTCCTTATGTGGAATGCACCGAAGACAGACTTTCCGTAAGAGACGTTGTGAATAACGATGACAAGTTGATAGGTATCAATGTGAAGTGTTATCCAAGTCTTGGATGAGGGTCACAATTTTGAATGATATTTCTAGTGTTAATAAATTTTCTGACGTATTCTTGAAGACTTCTTAGCCTACCCAGGAGCGTGAAATCGAATTTTCTATTGACCCTAGTACAAAACCCATTTCTTAAACCCTCAAATATTTTCTTCACCTAAAACGAACGTATAACGTACCAAAGATGTTGGCTCGAGCTGTTGAAGATTACGATCGTACCATGCAATATTATCGTGGGAAAGCGAACATGGTAGCTGACGTGTGAGTAGAAGATCGTATGCGTTTACAAGTGCGAATATACGAACTCACGTGAAGATAACGAATATACAAGTAGAATCGACTTTAATCGATAAAGTTAAAGCCGCTCAAGCTACACACTCAGAGCTGATGAATGTGAAGAATTAAGAAAGTTCAAGAGGGCGTTATTCTAGAAGCAAGAATTGACGAATAGAGGAAGTCTAAAAGCTTGATTTAATTGGCCCATTTGAAATCCTCGATTGAGTAGGAACTGTGGTTTATAGACTCATTTTACCGCCAAGTATGTTGCGTGTTCAGAACATTTTTTTTTCGTATCGATGTTACGTAAATATGTGGACGATTCGAACCACATTATTAATTTAGAACCGGACGAGATAGCGGATGATTTAACGTTTGAAGAGATACGTGTTACAATCTTTGATAAGAAGGATCATATTCAACACTCAAAAGTTATATCTCAAGAGTTAGAATTTGAAGTGAAGTCAAGGTATCCTCACATGTTCGGCATACCAGGTACGTACGTAAATTTCGAGGGCGAAATTTCTTAAGGAGGGGAGATTGTGAGACCCCAGATTTTATGAATAAATATTTAATTTTCTCGAATTATATTTTTGAAAATTATGGTGTGGATTTGATATAATATTATAGTTGTGGGTAATATTTATAAATGTTGCAAAGTACGCAAGTTGTTATAAAATATTCGTTTGGTCGGGGAATATTCTTTTTGTCGGGGAATATTCGTACGACGGTACAATCATTGGTGGACCCCACAATGGAATTATTGTCGGATTGAGAAAACGACAAAAATACTTTATGAAAATAACGGCGGAGGTGTTACCGTTAATACTGTTGAACTACTCGGTAGTAAAAGTACAGTAATACGCGTTGTTGCATAGTAGCACACGGTATTGATTATTGAGGCTTACGTGAAAAGTCATTCAGCTATACTCAATTATTGTTACAGTAATTGCTGCATCATATCTCTTATATTATTGATTTAATTATTGTCACAGTATCATCTGTATAATATGTTATATTATTTAAACAATAATTGAGACGACAAGTTATAATGATTAATAATTGTTGAAAGATTAATTATGTGTTGATTAAAAATAAAATGATTTCTGGTAAAATTTTTTATTCAATCCTTGATGTATATAAAGAGTATATTATTAGACGTTGGTGATAAGTTTAATTATTTATGGGGGGCCATATGTCGTCATCTAAGAGTCTCTTTCGTAAATAGTAATTACCTTCGTAAATAGTAATTACTTTTGTAAATAGTAATTATTTTCGTAAATAGTAATTACCTTCGTAAATAGTAATTACCTTCGTAAATAGTAATTACCTTCATAAATAGTAATTACCTTCGTAAATAGTAATTACTTTTGTAAATAGTAATTATTTTCATAAATAGTAATTACCTTCGTAAATAGTAATTACCTTCGTAAATAGTAATTAACTTCGTCAATAGTAATTACCTTCGTCAATAGTAGTTGTCCCTTCAATATTACCAAGAGTTAACTGCCTCTTCGGTGTTCCAAGGGTTAATTACCCTTTCGCAAATAGTAGTTGTCTCTTCAATATTACCAAGAGTCATTTTGACCCTTCGTTAAGACCAAGAGCCACCCTCAGTTTTTCTATAAATAGAAAGCTCATTCCTTCATTATTTCTTACGAATTCGCTCAAGCTATAGAGAGAAAGAAGAAAAGTATTCTGCTACTTCACTTATATCCAGTTCTTCTAAGGTAGGGAATATTATTTGTTGTACTTCTTTCTTCTTGAAGAGAACTTATGTTATTCCATTCTTTGTTACTCTGTTGGAATAACCTGTAAAAGTGGCATACCCTATACATGACCCGTATACGCGGTATACCCTATACTTGGTGAAATCCTTACGTTATTCCATTTCTTATTATTCTGTCGGAATAACCTGTATACGTGGTTTACCCTATACTTGGTGACATTCTTCTATTATTCTGTCGGAATATCCTGTCTGTGTGTTTTACACCGGACCTGGTTCCATTTACTATTCTGTCTTTACATTTTTGTCGGAATATCCTGTCTGTGCTATACGCCGGACCTGGTTCCATCATTTACTATTCCGCATTTATTCTTCTGTTGGAACATCCTGTCGGTGTGAATTTCACCTGACCTGGTTCCGTTATTATTATTCTGCTGGAATAACCTGTTTGTGTGGTCTCTATCGCATACATGGTGATATCTTTTGTTATTGTATTCGGTATTACTCAGTTGGATAAAACTTTGACTTCTATACTCCATGAAATTAGTGGAATATCCTTGATATTTGCGCTTCATCCAGTATCCTTTCATGGAAATATTATTCTGATCATTCTTGAATTTTACTCTACAAAACAGTCTCGTGTTGACAATTTGGACGTTAATAATTTCTGGATAAAATAATTCTTGAACTTGTTTTATTGAATTCTTATAAAATTGTCATCATCCTCTTATTTATATTTTTGAAAGTCATCTGTGGCCTGTAGAGCATGGATGGACTTGGTATGATTATGACCAGGGATTATTCGGTATAATCATGACCGTAATGTTACAAATGATGTGGTAAAAGTCTCATTTGCCGTAGTGCATTGATGGACAGTTGTTGGCATGATCATGACCATTAATGAATACACAAATATTCTTGGCCGTAGTGCATGAATAATTGTGGTCGTGATACTAAAGAATATCCTTGGCCGTAGTGCGGGGGTGATTCGATGATGTGGAATATTTATTAAGCTGAGTCTCAGCTATAACAGTGATGAAAAACCTTTTAAATCATAAAAGATAGTAGATTTTATTTTCTACTTGACTCTTCTAATGGATTGCTGGTTTCGCTGCAGTTAAACTTGATGTTTATTATATTTTATCAGTTTAACACTGTTGAAGGCTAATGATAATTTATTCTGCATTATCTTAGTCATAATATTTCTTACTGGGCTAGTTGAGCTCACCCTTTCTTTCACTGTTCTCTTCAGGAAATGAGAATATAGCTGGGACGAGTCGGGGAACGAAGTAATGGTCCAGAGGATAGCATTAGTAGTCCTCACTATTCTGTTAAATAGTGTGATAATAATTGTATTGAGGACTCCTTTTGAGTTTGTATGATCTCTAGTAGACAATAATTGTATTCAAACTCACAGTTATGTTTTGTCGTATTGTACACGACAGTTGTATTAGTAAGTTGTATTTGAATTCTGTACCATGTATCTGGCGACTCAAGATGGGTGATGTATACCTAATTTTGGGGGCGTCACATCAACTACAAACTTAATTATACAACTGTCGTGCAAAATACGACAAAACATAGCTGAGAGTTTAAACACGAATATTGCCTTCTAGACAATATCCACACTCAATGGAGTTCTCATTACAATTATTATCACACTATTTTATAAAAATAGTGAGGACTACTATAGCCACCATCTTGGACTATCACTCCATTCCCCGACTCGTCCCAGCTATATTCTCATTTCCTAAAGAGAACAGTGAAAGAAAAGGGTGAGCTCAACTAGCCCAGTAAGAAATATTATGACTAAGATACTTCAGAATAAATTATCATTAGCCTTCAACAGTATAACAACTGATAGAATACAATATACAACAAGTTTTAGATCAACAACTGCAACGGAATAAGCAATCCATTAGAAGAGTCAAGTAGAACATAATGTCTACTATCTCATCTAGATTAAAAGTTCTTCGTTAATATTTCATTCCTGTAATACTCATCAACAGTTCTTTGTTATACCCAAGACAAAAAGAACTCTCATCACCTCTCTTCATCTGAACCACCAAAGATTATAGTTAAATCCACAATTCATATTTATAATCTTGTAAATCAACAGTTTCTCCTTTCCACAAAGGCTTAATAGAACGTTTACTTAATATCCTTACCCCAAAGGCTAAAGATATTCAAATGTAATAATAATGATCATACCAATAAGTTGTCTATCTTTGCACTACGGGCCAAAGATATTCAACTATAAAACCAATGGTCATGATCATACCAATCAATTGCATGTCAGTGCACTACGGCCAAAGATATTCAACTGTTAACTAATGCTCATGATTCTGCCAATCACATCATTGAATTATCCATGCACTACGGCCAAGGATATTCATTAGTATCACTAGTGGTCATGATCATGTCATACACCTGTCTATCTTTGCACTACGGGCCAAAGCTATCAATCAACAGTTCATCTTTGCACTACGACCAAAGAAATCAATCAACAGTTCTTCTTTGCACTACAGGCCAAAGATATACAACAGTAAAACCAATAACCAATAGTCCATCTATGCACTACGGGCTAAAGATGACTTTTAACGCAATATAAGCATGAGGATCATGACAATGATATAAAGAATCAATCAAATGAGATACATGATAAATATTAAACATTTATAATACAATTTATTCAGAGTTCAAGAATATCTAAATTGTCAACATGATCACCAATTGTGGGGTAAAATTCAAGAATAATATTCATGTATCAAAAATAATTTGCACAGAAAAGAAATATATTTTTCGGGTGAATAGAACCCCGTGAATAGTACCATGTGAATAGTACTTCGGGAATAGTATCTCATGAATAGTACCCCCAGCATGAAAAGTGCCCCAAATACCCGAGTGAATAATATTTGAGTGAATAGTTATTGGGTGAATAGTAACCCATGAATAGTAACTCGTGAATAGTACTCTGGCATAAAAAGTGCCCCGAATACCCGAGTGAATAATAATCGAGTGAATAGTAACTGGGTGAATAGTAACCCGTAAATAGTAACTCGTGAATAGTATTCCGGCATGAAAAGATCAATAATTATCAAGAAAGCTCAGAATAATATTTTCATAAAAAGATATTGGATGAAGCGCAAATATCAAGGATATTCTACTAATTTCATGAATATAGAAGCAATACTTCAACAAAATGAGTGTATAATCACAAATACGAGACAAAATAATATTACTCACATAATACAGAGTATGGAAGAAAATATTATTCCTATGAATACTGAACAAAATAATATCCCTTACGAATGCGAAAGAAATAATACCCCTTACGACTGTTGAACTAAAATAATATTCCTACGAATATTGAACGAAGATGATATTCCTTATGAGTATTGAATGAAAATAATATTCATACGAATACGAAAAATAATATCTCTTCAGAATATGAAATAAATAATACTCCTTACGAATATTGAAAGAAATAACTCTCTTCATGAATACGAAAAAAATAATATCCCTTACTTCAGAAGAAGATTAGATACTGGAATAGTGAAGTAGCAGACTTCGCTTCTTCTTTCTCTCTATAGCTTCTCTCTCTATAATTGCTCTTGTGAGACTTGGTGAATTGGTGAGAATGAAGGAAGAATGTGCTTCTATTTATAGGAAAATATAGTTTTGATAATTGCACGTTTTGGGGCTCGAAATATTACAGTATAATACCTTCATCTTTTTCTTCATTTTTAATTTAGTCCTACAAGTATTATCAAACTTGCACCACCTCCCCTAATAGTATATCATATGAATCAATAGTACAATCATGTGACTCAATAGTTCTATACATGTGAAAAAAATAATTATAGTATAGTACATTCATCTATACCTCTATTTTTAATTTAGTCATGCAAATATTATCAATCTTGCACCACCTCCCCTAATAGTACATGCATGTGAATCAATAGTACTCACATGCGAACAAATAGTTATAAGCATGTGAATTAATAGCAATTAATTGCTCATTTATCCGATTAATTACCCGATTGGTCAATATAACCTCCAAACATCAATTATTATCGGAATAGATGTCGATTTCCACTAACACTAATAATCCCAACACAATACAACTAACAATTTCATCTTTAATCAACACGAAGTTATTCATCATTAATATTATAACTCATAATATTTAACAACCAGATCATTCCCAGGAAAGAGGGGGCTTTCCGATAAGAATTTCTCCCTATTGGCGCGCAATTAGGTGACCAAACCCCTTTCCTCGACAGAACTTTTTAGACATCATCAATATTGCAAATAATAATATGAATAACTTTGTCGTCTCAATTATTGATTTAATAATATAAAATATTATGTAGATGATACTGTGACAATAATTGAATCAATAATATAAGAGATATTATGCAGCAATTAATGTAGCAATAATTGAGTATAACTGAGTGATTTCTCACGTAAGCATTAATAATCAATACCGCGAGCTACTATGCAACCACGCGTATTACTGTACCTTTATCACCGATTATTTATGACAACTTGCTTACTTTGAAAAATTTTCAAATATCACACTTAACTTTAACCTTTTATCAATTTAACCATTTACTAAATAAAATAATAATTATAAGAAAAATGAATACTTTTATTTCATAAATTTTGGGGTCTGAAAAATATCCCGCTTACCTCAGAAGAAGATTGGATACTGGAATAGTGAAGTAGCAGACTTCTCTTTTTCTTTCTCTCTATAGCTTCTCTTTCTATAGTTTCTCTCTATAATTGCTCTTGTGAGACTTAGTGAATTGATAAGAATGAAAGAAAAATGAGCTTCTATTTATAGGGAAACATAGTTTCGATAATTGCATGTTTTGAGGCTCGAAATATTACAGTATAATACATTCATCTTTTCCTTCATTTTCAATTTAGTCCTGCAAGTATTATCAAACTTGCATCACCTCCCCTGATAGTATATCATGTGATTCAATAGTTCTATACATGTGAAAAAATAATTTCAGTATAGTACCTTCATCTATACCTCCATTTTTAATTTAGTCATGCAAATATTATCAATCTTGCACCACCTCCCCTAATAGTACATGCATGTGAATCAATAGTACACACATGTGAACAAATAGTTATAAGCATGTGAATTAATAGCAATTAATTACTCATTTATCCGATTAATTACCCGATTGGTCAATATAACTTCCAGACATCAATTATTATCGAAATAAATGTCGATTTCCACTAACACTAATAATCCCAACACAATGGAACTATCAATTTCATCTTTAATCAACACAAACTTATTCATCATTAATATTATAACTCACAATATTTAACAACTGGGTCGTTCCCAGGAAAGAGGGGGTTTTTCGATAAGGATTTCTCCTTATTGACGCGCAATTAGGTTTCCAAACCTCTCCTTGACAGAACTTCTAGACATTGTCAATATTGCAAATAATAATATGAATAAGTTTGTCATCTCAATTATTGATTTAATAATATAAAATATTATGCAGATGATATTGTGACAATAATTGAATCAATAATATGAGAGATATGATGCAGCAATTATTGTAGCAATAATTAAGTATAACTGAGTGACTTCTTACGTAAGCATCAATAATCAATATCGTGTGCTACTATGCAACCACGCGTATTACTGTACTTTTACTACCGGGTAGTTCAACAGTTTTAACGGTAACACTTTTGTATTTATTTTTATAAAAAATAATTCCGTCGTTTTCTAACTACAACAATAATTCTATTGTGGAGTCCACCAAAGATTATGCCGTCGTACGAATATTCCCTGTTAAAACGAATATTTTCCGACCAATCAAATATTTCCTGACACAACGAATATTTTATATCAACTTGCTTACTTTGTAAAATTTTCACATATCACTCTTAAGTTTAACCCTTTCTCAATTTAACCATTTACTAAATAGCATAATAATTATAAGAAAATTGAATGCCTTTATTTCTTAAAATTCGGGATCTTACATTTAACATATCCAAATTAATGAAGAACTTGAGTATTTACAAGAAACTAACTTATTATTAATATTTAATATTAAAAGTTAGTTTATTGATATATTAATTAATATTAATATTTAACATTAAAAGTAGCAAGGAATATTAATAAAATTTTGATGTTAAATATTAATAATTTAGTATTTATAATAAAATAACTTATTATTAATATTTAATCAACTAAGTAACTAACTTATTATTAATATTAAATATACCAATTAGTTCTATTAATTGAAGATGTATACTAATTAAATATATTTACAAGAAATTAAGAATGAATAATTAAAACTTTAAATTTTTTGATGTATTAATTAAAATTAATGTATTATAATTTATAAATTATAATAATGAATAAGTAAAAATTTATACGAATAATTATAACTTTAAAATTCAAAAATTACAAATAATTTGATAAAAAATCAAACCAGACCTCAAGTCGAACCAGGCCCAAGACCAAGGTAGACCAAAAATTTTTACAGGCGGACCAAACCAGATTTTTGTCTTTAAAAAGCGGTTTTTTCAAGTCTTCCGGGCCAACAAAACCCTTTTGTGCACCCTAGGTGGTAGTACTTATTGATAGTGCATAGAGGGAGGAAGAAACAAAATAGTTGGCCACTGTTTGTGGAGTTGTTTTTCTTTTATTTTTATTAAGAGTTACTTTCACTATGAAACTATTCATTTTTTTTGTATTAAAAACAATTTAAAAAAAAACATCAATGTCCTTTCTAATTTTTAAAATTAAAAAAATAAGTTCTTATCAATTTGTATTTCATTTACACCCATGTATGTTAATTTAAATTCTTTCAGTTTAATGTATAAATTCAAGGGAGTCAACTTGGTAGATTCAAAGCCAAAAAGAAATGTTGTCACAGCTAATTAGGTTAATTATGTGTGGTTTGGTAACTTAGGAATTGACCTTAGCTAAAGTAACTGTAAAAGGCCACCAAAACCACAAAAGAATGTTAGTTGTAAAACAAAACCAAGTCAAATATCAATGCAAACCTTAACAAATCCTCACCAACCCCAGCCAGGAACCAACACACAATGACTACACATATAAACACACTCAACTCCAGCAGAGCACAAAATATTAGACAACCAAAAATCCCAATGGCCCGGCAACTTCCCCTAGGGCACCGGCTAACAAGCCAGTCTCGGGCGAGCTTGACTTTAGGCTCACTTCTTTTATGTGCCTTTGCAGTGTTCATGTGTGCTAGTCATTCGCGAAAAATGGCGTCGCTGGAGAGCCTGCTATGGCTACCGCGATGAAGATCCTGTCATACAACTTTACAATGAAGGGATGATGAATGGAAATGGATTTCGGTTTGGAGATTGTGATGAAAGCACTCGTAGTGGTGAAGTTTCTGTTTGGCAGAAGAATATAATTATGGGTGGAAAGTGTCAGCTTCCAGATTTCTCCGGTGTCATAATTTATGACTCCACAGGAAATGTCGTCGCTCCCCCGGCAAAGCCTTCTGCCAGACCTCTTGCTCTTACTTGGAAATGAAATCAAGTTTTCAGAACCATTTAGTCAAAATTGCTACATCTTGTATAATGTCAGTATATTCATGTATGTTATTTGTTTTATATAGCAAGTATTTGATTCTTATAAGCTGATACAAGCATGCAAAATCTCATGCAACAGAACAAAATTGCACTAGAAAAAAATGCTGAATAAAAGATAACAGTTCACTTCTTATAAAACTTGAATAATCTTGCAAGAAACATGGCAGAATACAGAATTCACCCCTGCAAAACTCCACCACACTATTGCATTGCCTATATCCGAAAGCTAATCCTAACCCGTAGAATTATACTAATGAGGAAGCAAATAAAATTTACAACATCGTAAAAAGATCAAACCAATTGCAACCTAAAAGCATAGATCATTAAATTTGTGACCACAATCAAGTGGCCCTAAATGGCTTATTAGATGAAGAGCTCCGCCCCCTGAACCCAACAACATTCAGTTTTGACGTAGATTTTACAGCACCAGACTTTCGGCTCCCTGTCTGTTTCTTCCCACCAGAAACTGGCCCTCTGGGGCTACTTGCAGACTTGGTTGGTTTTGAAACCTTAATTGTTGCCTTATGTTTCTTCCCACCAGACACTGGCCCTTTGGTGCTACTTGAACTTGAAGACTTTAGTGGTCTTGAAACCTTAATAGCTGTCTTCTTAGGTTTAAATCCAGTGGATACTTTACTAGGTTTTGCTCCGGAAATTTTTCTGGTATTTACAGCCTTGCTGTGAACAGCAGATGATTTCCCTGATGCAGCTCTGGTCCTGCTTTTCTGATTTGAAACTTTCACCAACTTTTCATTCTTCCCTTTCTGCTCGGTTATTTTGGACCTGGCAGCATCTCTTCTATATTGTTCAATGGATAGAGACTCCAAGCTCTCATTCTTCATTATGGCTTCCTCGATGCGAGTTGCCAAATTATGGTCCTTCTTAGCTACCAAACTTGTCACCTTCCCTGTTAAATGAAGAAGATGTTTTAAACTTGATAAGATTAAATAATCATACAATAAGAAAAACGTGAACAGTTGGCAAGTAAAATGAAAAGAATGAAGCCAAAACACAACATGACACAGTGGCTGCAATATATCCCAAGTAGCAATCATATTGCAAAACCACATAAACAGGGACCACAATAGGAGATATAATTACAAGTCATTCTGAAATGGGAAGAACTTTAGAAGGGATAAATGTCCATGCCATACACAAAGATCATGAATAAATGAATACCGAGGGAAGAAGTTTGTATATTGCAGTGCCCATTTGACAGGGCGTTGTGGTGATATGCTGCAAATCAGCACTTCCAAAATTAAGAGTTTTGGACAAATTTATTTTCATGAAAAAAGTTAAAATCGTACTATTTGGCTAATTAATTGCACGAGTGCTCTTAAAAAAACTAACAACAAATTTATAGGCAAGTGTATGGTATAAGACTTCATTTTTCTTCAGCAATTTCACTCAGTGTTATCTGAAACGTCATATGTTTCAGTACGTGGAACGAATACATGAATGTGGTACGCTACATAGCTAGGGGTGCTTAAAAAATTCGGTTTTTCGGTTTTTTTACCGAACCGGTTGAAACCGGCACCGGCGGTACCGATTTTTTTCAGTACCGGTTTTTCGGTTTTTTTTTGCTTTTTCGGTTTCGGTAGCGGTATTGGTTTTTTAGCATTCGGTAAGAACCGAAATACCGAAAAAAACCGAACTTTATTTACTTTACTTACTCTCTTTAATACTTTCAGAGTACTTTAACTGACTGCATCTCAAACTTTATTTATTAACTTTTCTCTTCTGCAGTTCAGCTCTCCTTTCTTCTCCAAATTCTCTCTAGTCTATTCTACACTCCGTCCGTGCTTCACCTTCTCGGTCTCGGCTTCTCTGCGTGCTGCGTGACTTCTCCTGATCTCCTCATCGGATACCAGATCCGCATCGGATCTTCTTCCGATCCACTTCAGCCTCTTCCTCTCTCCTTCAGGTAATATTTTTATAGTTCGAGACTTCGAGTGATTAATATGTTTATAATTTTTTTGAGATTTCTGATTTGAGATTTCTGCACTGAGTCTCTGAGATCTGAGATTTGTGTACTAGTAATTTTTTTTTTCAGTTTTTGTATGTGTTTGAATGTGTGTTTGTCTGTTTGAGACTTTCTCTGCTGATTTTTGATTGGTTTTTTTTCTATTACTACTCTATCCTAAACCCTTGTTACCCTTCTCCAAAAATGGAGGAAGAACAAAATAAATGAAGTATCGATGAGCAATTGCTCAACTTAAATGTAGACAAGTAGCTCTTCAGTTTGATATATTTTTCACACAACTTCAAGTCTTTGCATCTTCAGTTTATAATAGGATGATAATCATTTTAAAGATGGAATAGAGGCTGAGCAATCTGGTAGCAGGATTTCAATAGTAGAAATTAGATAATGTGTGATTTGGTCCCATGAATTTTAAAAGTGAGTCCTCAGCTAAAAGTCAATTTTTTTAGAAAAGGTTTGCTTTGATGTATCATTGACCAAGAAAAAGATTTAATTGAATGTGTGATTTGGTCCCATGAATTTTAAAAGTGAACTAAATTGGAAGGAGCTGGTTTTAACATCATCTTAATTAATTGGAAGTATCGATGGACACGAAAAGTTAGTGTTACTGTCCTGTTGGTTTAAACTCCAGGAATCTGTTACTGTCCTTTGTAGTAATTATGGTTGTTTGATAGTGTAGGTTATAATGGCTGAGCAGCAGTCTGAGGCACCCATCAACGTGGATTCGAATGCTGAAAATCGAATTCATATTAATGAAGAGGAGTTGAATGAAGGTGAAATTGAGCAACTTGATGCCGGTAAGACTCGTGCTAAAATTTGGGCTCATTATACAAGATTTAAGCAAAATGGTCAAATTAAAGCTAAATGCAAATATTGTGGAGCTATTTTAAGTGCTGATCCAAAAAATAATGGGACTAGTGGTCTAAATGCTCACAATAGGAGATGTAAAATTTACCCCCCAAATGTGGAGCTAAGAAATCAAGCAATCTTGAACTTTAAATCTGCAAGTGCTAATAATGATGATGAGACCATAGAAGGGGAGTCAACAAATAATTGTCTTTGGAAGTTTGATGTGGAACTAACTCGAGCTGCTTTAGCATATATGATTCTAGTTGATGAACTTCCTTTTAAATTTGTCGAAAATGAGGGATTTCGACATTTTGTGTCTATCGCATGTCCTAGGTTCAATGTTCCTTCACGTCACACAATTACAAGAGATTGTTTTAAAATATATATGGAAGAGAAAAAGAAGTTAAAATCCATTTTTAACTCATCTTCTCAAAGGATATGTATTACAA
Organism: Panax japonicus; assembly: GCA_020205505.1. NCBI lineage: Eukaryota > Viridiplantae > Streptophyta > Magnoliopsida > Apiales > Araliaceae > Panax > Panax japonicus. The sequence continues at coordinate 45,359,483 of CM035098.1, forward strand.
CTGACACATGGACATCAATGCATGGACTTAATTATATGGTTGTGACAGCTCATTACATTGATGATAAATGGAGATTGAGAAAAAAATTATAAACTTTGTTCCAATTTTGAGTCACAAGGGTGAGGCCATTGGAATGGCAATTGAGAATTGTTTGATAGAATAGGGGGATTAAGAGAGTTTTTACTATAACTGTTGATAATGCCAGTTCAAATGATGTTGCGATATCTTATTTAAAAAATCAATTGCAAGTATGGGGACATAGTGTTTGTGAGAATAAATTCATTCATGTTCGATGTGTTGCTCATATTTTAAACTTGGTCGTAGTTGATGGGTTGAAAGATGTTAATATTTCGGTAGCTCGTGTTCGAGCATTGATTAGGTGGGTAAGACAATCTCTAGCTAGGATTAGAAAGTTCAAGGAGTGTGTTGACTTTGAAAAAATTGAAAATAAATCTTCATTAATCCTAGATGTTGTCCTAGATGTTGCTACTAGATGGAACTCCACTTATTCAATGTTGAATGTTGCTCAACTTTTTGAACGTGCTTTTAATAGGCTTGGGAGTAAGGATCTTTTGTTTAAACAAGAAATGATCTCAGATGAAGGGTGGCCAACGGTGGAGGATTGGGGTAATGTGAGAAGAATTGTTTTGTTTTTGAAACACATCTATGAATTAACACTTAGAATCTCTGGCACATTATATGTTACATCCAATGGATTTGTTCACGAGTTTGTGGAAGTTGATGGTCTTTTGAAAGAAATGGAAGATGATGATGATTATCAAATGAGAGAAATGGCTATGAGGATGAGATCAAAGTTAATGAAATATTGGGGGGATGTTGATAAAATGAACAAGTTGTTATACATTGTCGTGGTTCTTGATCCAAGACACAAATTCACTTTCGTTGAGTTTGTATTTAATCACATGTATGGTAAAGAAAGTGATTTGGCAATCAAAATGATTAGGGGGGCTAAAGATGTATTATTTGAGTTGTTTAATTATTATAATCTCAATAATTTATCGTCCCAAGGTCATTCATCTCAAACTCCAAGTGGGAGTGGAAGCGTAACTCGAAGTGGTGGCTCATCATTAGTAGAAAGTATGTCAAGAAAAAAAAGAAAAATTGACAGCTTGTTTGAACATGTTGAGGATGTTCAAGGTAGGGAAGTTCAAACTGAGCTAGAAATGTATTTAAAGGATCGAGTTGAAAGAAAAGATGAAAAATTTAACCTTTTAGCTTGGTGGAGATCCAACACTCATAGATTTCCTGTTCTGTCATTAATGGCTAGAGATGTCTTAGCGATTCCCATTTCTACCGTGGCTTCCGAATCAGCATTTAGCACAGGAGGACGCATACTTGATTCCTTTAGGAGCTCTTTAACTCCTAGGATGGTGCAAGGAATTATTTGTGCTCAACATTGGCTTCGCCGAAGCAACAAACCAATTGATATCGAAGAAAAGTTAGAATCCCTTGAAGAAATTGAAAAAAGTACATCACAGTAACACTGTAACACTTTGTATTGTTTATTTATTTTTTTGTAATGTAGTTTAAATTCTTCTTAATAAATTATGATTTGCTCACATTTGTCTTTTAAAAATTGCAGAATTTTCAGCAGGCGATTTAGATGCATCAATCTTGAATATGTAATATGGTTGCTTTGTTCGAGAATGGGGACTTGATAGTTGAGAGAATTGTGCCTTGTGCCGTTGTGCGTTGTTTGTTTTTAATCTTGGATTAGTTGGATATGTAATATGGTTGATTGGATTACTTGCTAGTGAGTAGTGGGTACTTTAGTTCTGTTATGTTCGGCTGATAAAATGATGTTATGTTCTGTTATGTTCAGTTTATCAGGTTATGTTTTATCATATGGTTATCAGGTTATGTTCAGTTCTGTTCAGCTGATAAAATGATGTTATGTTCTGTTATGGTCAGTTTATCAGGTTATGTTTTATCATATGGTTATCAGGTTCTTTTATGTTATGTTCTGTTTTATGTTCAGTTTATCAGGTTATGTTTTATCATATGGTTATGTTCATGCAGTTTATACCTACTGAACAGGTGCCAGAGTTGTAAAATTCAATCGTAAAATTCTTCTTCATTCAACTAGCAGTTTATACCTACACAAAGCCAGAGTGAAAAGAAAAATAAAAAAGGAAATTGAACAGGTGCCAGAGTGCCAAATCACTTGCAGGTGCCAGAGTGCCAAATCACTTGCAAAAAGACTATCAAACACTTTTTGTTTCATCGTTCTCTGATTGTGTTACACTAAAAAGTAAAAAAGGACTATCAAATAACAGTTCAAGAATAAATCAGGAGTGAACTGAATAAATCAGGAGTGAAAACATGGCAGGGGGTGGGGTTAGTACCGATTAAAAAGCCAACATTCAACAAGAATGCAACAAGTCAACAACACAAAGCCAACAGCCCAACATGAATGACAAAGCCAGTACCGATTAATGCAACAACAACAACTTAACATTCAACAATAATGCAACAACAACAACTCAACATTCAACAAGCCACTAAGCCAGTACCGATTAATCAAACAGCAGTACAGCACCACAAAGCCACCATAGCTTATTTAAAAAAAACGGTAATAACCGAAAACCGAACCGAAAAAACCGGTACCGATTATGTACCGAACCGGTAATTCGGTACCGGTTCCGGTTCTTGATTTTTCGGTATTTTCGGATCGGTACCGGTTCGGTTTTTTACCGATGAGCACCCCTATACATAGCTAAAACGCAATACGCTAGGGTATCTTTATATAAGTTCTTATACTTAAGAATTCTCTTAAGAGTTTAAATGTAATAAACTTAAGTTTTATAGAAGATTTTTTAGTTGAATCAACAAGTTGATTGATTTATAATATTTTAGTACAATGTAATGTTTGAGCATGCAATACTAAGTTATAATATTGATATTTTTGCAATTATAGTTAACAACAAAGAAATTTTTCGGTACGCTAAATTTAGAGTATTGGTACGAAGAGTACCCAGTTTGGGTATGTAAGTACCAAAATACGATTCGCTAGGTTATGAGAGTATCTAATAACTGTGATTTCACTATTTAAGGATAAACTTCTACCTTCTTTTTCCACCAAAAGTGCTTCAGGCAAAAGAACAAATTTACTGCTTCCGCCAAAAATGCTTTGGAGTCCAAATCTCTACTCTTTAGAAAGCATTTTCGGGGAGTTACCAAACATCAAAAAGTTTTCAATTTTGATTTAAAAGTGCTTTTAATTGAGAGCAAATATCCTCAAACTGGCTCTAAGTAACTCTCAACAAACGCTAAGGTTATACATTTGTTTCACTTGTCCGGTATCTACATCTCAAATTGGAAACCCAAAAACTAAAGGCAACAAATTAAATAAGGAAAATATATGGATCATGTTATCAACCTGGTAAATTGTGGATACAAATGGCATACCTTTCGCACCCATGCGAGCAGTTCTTCCAGTTCGATGGAGGTAGTCAATCTAAGTCAACAAAAAGGACTTCTTACTTCAAAACAATAGTATAAAAACACTGATGCAAAGCTAATGAAAATACTCAAAATAATAATAAGCAATCAGCTGTGATGCTTACAGAGGTGAGTGGAAAATCAAACATGATAACATGGTCAACATCTAAGTCCAATCCTCTCGCAGCCAAGTCTGTGCAGACAAGTGTGGGGCAATCTCCATCATCACTCTTGAACTTCTTTAGGTTTTCAACCCTAGGCACGATGAGAAAATTTTACACTTCAGACAGATATAGCAGTGCAAGTATATAAAGGAAAAAACTTGCTCCTAGTTGAGCTTGAAAAAGAGTATCCTCAAGCTTTTGGTTCCTTATAGTTAAGTTTCATGCTCAGGAAAGTTAATTCTAGCTTAAATTTAAAATTCTTTAATTTATCATATGTACTTTATAAAATAAAGTAGATTAGCAATAGTGTATTTTATATCCTAGCCATATGACGTGATCCTGTCATAAATGTATAGCACTCTATAGTTCATTCAAAAAAAAATATAAGCAATTTGATCACTGTCACGAACAAGACAATGTTAACCTTGCATGCATTTGGATGAGTAAGTCAGAAGTTAAAGTTTTAGAGGGGAGTTGGGCTTGGAGAGGACATATAGTCTTTAAAGACACTTTGGAATTTGCGTATGTACAAAGCAGCAAATAGGTGCAACTGGTACCGTCTCACCTTTGTCCTGCTGGTACTTCTCCATGGTAGTTAACAGTAGAGAGTTGATTTTCAGAAAGAAAGTGATCCACGGCACGGCTAGAATTTAATGTATTACAGAAAACCATAACTCTGTTCCCCTTTGCTAAACTTGGTTCAAGTACCTAAAAGTGATATCATCATACTGCGCACTGTAAGTTTTACTTCACTATCAATATAACAACAGAGCTAGCACAAATTGCTTATACGGGGCTTTGATTATGAAGACAATATATTGCTACAACCAGTGATTGTACTCCAAAAATGTAAATTCAGCTTACAATAAGCCTACAGAATAAAGGTACTTCGTAGAATGTTCAACTCATAGAAGGTACTTGAGCCAACAGATTAGACTACAGAAGCTTCACTGATGAACTTTCAGCACATTTTATCTAGTACTAGTTACACTAAAAAGTCTTATTAGTAAGTTAGTAACAGAATCATACTTAACTTGACAGGTTTTAAGAGAACTGCCTAGCTACATAAATTAGAAAGTTTCCTTTTCAGTCCTTACCGCTGTTTGTTTAGACAATCTTATCAAACAAGAAGTAGTTGGAGTTTAAGCTATATTAGATTCTATTGGAAAAAAGAGAGAAGATGCAAGAGTCGAGAGGTAAAGAGAAGTTTTCTTTTAGAAGAAGAAAGTATTTATTAGATGAAATGAGAAGATACAAACATAGGGGGAAAAGGAGTTCACCTTTAATATAACAAGAGGAAATAAAAATAAAAACTCAAATGAGGGCACGAAAACTCTTTTAATCTCTACAAAGATCAAACCCAGAAATACCCCTAAAGTCACCCATGACAAAAGCCAACAAATAAGCAAGAAAAAAGAACCTATCTCAGAACAAAACAAAAGTTAAGTAGCTATCTCTAAGAACTAAAAAGGAGAAGTCCTCCAAACAAAACACTGAAGTAAAACCACAAGGCCCTAATGCAGGAAGGCCCCGTAATCCCTTTCAAAGAAGTTGCACAAATTCTTAACTGATAAAAGGATCACAAGACATAACAAACTGAGCACCAGTGAGCTCTAGACTACTTTTCAACCTTCATGGATAGTGAAATTGTTAGCCAATCTTGCAAGGCTACTTCCAAGTTTTCAAATTGACTTTAGTAACCCCATGATCCTTCTAGAAACACTAATGCAAGAGGGATGTCTACTCTACAATTTCGTGAAAGGTAGCATTGTAAGCATCCTTATCTTTTCATTCTATTTTCGACGACATTTGAACAAAGAAATAATGAGAATTAATGTAGGATTGATGAAAGCACCACGATAATTAAATGAGAAACTAAAGAGGAAACCTGTAGAACTTTACAGTTTGCCACCAATTACTGGGACTAGTACTCATACTAATTCTGGCTTCCAATGTGAAATTTAAAATACCCAATAGCCTACTATTCACATCATTTTTTTCCTGTTCCCCTTCCACGATTCACTTATCAAGTTCAAAACCAAGAGTGAAAAATTAAGAGCAATATTCGCACTTCTTTGTTAGTATACGGGTGTTAAAAGTAAAGTTACCTCTCTTAAGAATAAAAAGATTTATCGACTTCCAAAAATGAAGTTCTAAATATGATTTTGCAGTAATTTTTATGAGTTTTTAAAATCTATATTTGGTGAATTTAATTATTCCATCTGTTTCACAATAAAAGAATCTGGTTTTTTTATTGCTCCACAAAAGGAGTGCCCCTTTTATTGATAGTAGTATAAAATGACACAATATCCTCAAATTTGTCATTATAATTTCATTAAATGTCATCACTTAACAACTCACTATTTTTAATGGTAATTATGAAAGAAATATGCATCATTAATACTTGTATATATTACAGATGAGACTCTTTTAATCTAACGAGTAATGTAATTTTATCATATTTTTTATTTAATTATAAGTGTGCCCTCTCTTGATAAAATTCCTACATCCGCCCATCTTAAGTTCAGAGATACATATATCTAAATTAGGATTCATCTAGCCAAACATGATTCAAGTGTAGTTTGATACCAAGAGTAGAAAATTAAGAACAAAGTGTTTTAATCAAGAGAGAAATGTTTTCAAGTTCGGAGATCACATATGTCTAATAAGAGTAGAGAACATATCAAAATCTTTATATTGCAACAAAATACATACTAGTAATTGCAATTAGCATAACCATGAGGTCCATGACCACCAATATAACCCCATCTAAAAGTTATTAACAATTACACAAAAAATTACAAACAAAACAATAAACTGAAACCAACCTGCAGCAATGCCTCGAGCTTGTTTTCTGAACCCGAAAGTTTGATAAAATCATGGCGAGCAGAAGCAATCTTCTTATGCAATGTTGAAGTGCGCAAATGTACGATTCCTTGAAACTCCTCATCAACCAGTGTTTGCACTGCCTGCAAACCTCAAATAGATCAGTTATACTATATTCTCGGAGACCATGTTCATACTAAGACAAAGATTAGGTAAAAAGTCTAAATGGCGTAGATTCTGATTAGATAAACAAACCAGAACCGATGAAATCAGCAGGTTTCATTTGCACAAACCTAATCTCATGGTGTCTTACACTCGAATAAGCTTTGAGCAACTTATTTATAAGCTCCAACCACGTAACATAAAATAGCAACAAATTTACTCATACAAAAATAAATGTTGTTTAAGTGTGTGCGTGTGTTTGTGCATTTTACTTGTATCTGCACGAAACAAATTAACTTGTTGAACTAAAATAGGTAAAAAGTAGTTTTACCCCATTATGGTTGTACCCTTTTAAGCATTACCCCACTAAACTCTTAAAAAATGCAATTGGCCCACTGAACTTTTTAAAATGTATTAATTTGACCATTCCGTCATATTTATTGGACGGACATCAATTTCCTTACATTATTTTCAGACGTGGCTTTTAAAAGAAAAAGGAAAAGATGGGTAAATACTGACCTAGCTTATATTTTCATTTAGGTGAGTCCAACGTGGATTGGGCGGAAGAATCCACTTAAAACATGATAGCAAAGACTCCACAGCTGTGAATTGGGTCAAAATTGTGGATTTTCTCTGTAAAGACCAATCAAAAATGTGATTTTGCTACCGTAAGCTACATGAACAGATCCGTACAGCTTCATTGAGATTGAAGGAGAATCTCTGCCACTCAAGGGCAAGATTAAAGATTTTTCGAGGTTAAAAGCTTCGAATTGAGATGAGTTTGACTGTGAAGCAACGAGGAGTTCTTCAATTCCATAAAATTAAGCTTCAGAAACGAGATCTTGAAGATCAAAGGCTTTAGCTTTGGATGGAAGATTACCAGTTCTGAGGAAGGAAAGAAGGATGGGCAACAATTCAGGGTCTCTGTCAATGAAAGGGATAGATTGTTGATCAGAATTGTAAGCCCTACACGAGGGATTTGGGGCCAGCTAGGGTTATGGTTTGTTTGATGGGTTGAAAAAGTTGACCAGCCACATCGATACTGAATATGCTGGAGTTGGAAGAATCTGGCCTTTTTGTATGAAACCCATTTGCAGGAGGCATTGAAGCTGTAATTTGTGGCATATTTTTTCAGCTTTACAAAGCTAATAATTGTCAAAATTGAAGAGAAGCTTGAAGAAGTATTATGTAAACAGGGTTTGATATTAAAGGAAAGGAAAAATAGAGGATAAGTTAGGTTGGATTTCTAATGACCAATTTCTGTAACGAAAACTACCTTGCAGATCATAAACCATGATAGCACTGGGGTTTCTCCGACCCGATTCAAAACTAGTGAACAAATAATCAGGGGATGACCCGATTGACTGAACTGTTGAGCTAGACCTAGTCACATGGGACTCAACTGATTAGCCAAATAAGCCACCTCAGCATTTACATGCATGTCTTTTCCGTTTTCTTTTTAAAGTCACGTCTGAAAATAAAAGAAGGAATTTGACGTCCGTCCAATAAATCTGACGGAATGGTCCAATTAATAAATGTTAAAAAGTTCAGTGTCAATTGCATTTTTTTAAAATTTAGTGGAATAATGCTTAAAAAGGTACAACCACAGTCGGGTAAAATTACTTTTTGCCAACTAAATATATACAGTCTAATATCACAATATCAGAGAAGTTTCTATCTCATGAAGATGCCCACAAAAATTTCTCTTAGGGTTTCAAGTATCATGAATTAGCATACCTTTGTCATTGTTGCGGTGACTAAAACAGTTTGAAATCCTAAACCACCGGGTTTCGATGCACGGTTATTCAATGGGCCAAGAAACTTGCGAATTTCAGGACCAAAACCACGATCAAACATGGTATCTGCCTCATCCAAGACCTACATGAGATTAAACACCACTCAATGTACCAAAAAGCACTAGAGTACTCAAATACTTTTATAATATTGACATTAATTCATAAAGTGAACATGAAGAACTCCTTGCAAACAAATAAGAGAAAAGTGCAAAGTGGGGAGGTAATCACCACGTATCTGATGTCACCATACACCAAGTTTCCATCCTCGATATGTTGGAGAACCCTGCCTGGTGTCCCGACTACCATGTCAATTGGGGTATTTAGTGAATCCTCTTGGGGTCTTAGACGGCCACCACCACTAACCATGGTACACCTGAATCGTGCATGATGGCTAACAGACTTCGCCACCCGAAAGACCTGCAAAGATCATCCACTTACAGTTAAAGAAGTCCACACTACATATGTGAGTCTAAAGATAAAAAGTATATTTACAAACCTGCTCAGATAGCTCCCTTGTGGGGCATAGCACAACAGCTCGAGGACGTCTAGGCCTCATTAGCTTACCGTACAATGCCTCATCCCGTCTCAACAACTACAACAAACAACTAACTGAACTATGTTACTTTTGTATGTACTACGTTTATCATACAATGGGTGTGCAATTACTCTGTTTCAAGATAAGAAAAATCTTACACATACTATAGCAGACATATTGTGATAACCCTTGGGGAGCAAAAGTATGGCTAAATTTTTTACAAACCAAAAGCATGGCTAAGGTTATCACCAAGTGGGTGAGTGTCCTAGAAAGGATTACAGATGTCACAAACTACACAAATGAAGACTACGGTGCTCCAGCATTGGCTCTTTACATCGTGTCCAAAATCAGTCTAAGACCATAAACGTACTTCGTAAGGAATAGTTAGGGGGATCATCACATGGAGTAAAAAAATGAAACGACAAGCCATATTCAAGAGCAACACATCTAAGGTAATTGTTAAAAATTTGAATTCTCCCTCTATAGTGAGAAGACCTGAGAAAGGTACATAACGGTATTGGTTATGTACATTGGTTACATAAGTACATAACGGTATCGGCCAATACATAAAGGTATCATCCAATATTGGTATCTGCAAGATATATAAAGAATTTATAATTTAGCATCAAGAAAATGTTAACAAGTCAAATTAGCTATGTTACTATGTATCATATGACTTGCATAATGTTATACGTATTAAATATTTAAATGACAACTTTATATACATTAAATTCATTATTTTACTTATTTTAGTTTTTAGTTTTTTTTTCTAAAACAAAAAAGAAAGGCAAAGCTAATGATTTTCTACTATAGTTGACACCTTTTATTTATTAACCCACTAAACTTTAAAAAATTGAAATTACCTCATTGAACTAATTAAAAAATTAAAATTAGACCATTCTATTAAAATAAGTTAACTTCCATCAAATTGGCTCAAGTATTTTCCTACATGGCATTTGAAAAAAAAAAATAAAAGGAAAGAAATCAAGAAAAAATAAAAGAAAATAACGTGTTTTCACACAAAACCATCATTGTTGATTCTCCCCCTTTCTCTCTCTTACCTTTCTCTCTCTACCCTGCTTTCAAGCACTAAAATTAGAGTTAGGGTTTGGGTTTTTCTTGCAAAACACAGTTTCCCCAACTGGTCCTAGAGGGAGACGGACAAAAAAAGGGTGAAAGATTTGATTTTGATTGTAGTTTCTTGGACCCTTTAAGGGTTTCAGTGATGGATCGTTATTCCTATGTGATTAATTAAAAATGGTACAATCTTCACAAACCTTTGAAGTTGTTGATTATCTTTTGGGTTCTCACTTCAGCTTGCGACGACGTCGTTTTTGGCCCCGAATCGGACAACTCTGTTGGAGTTCAAGAGCTTAATTTGAGACCCTTTAGGAATGCTCGTGAGCTGGAACTCAACTAATTCGCATCACTGTTCATGGTTCGGCATGACATGTAATTCAAATTCTAGGGTTGTGGCCCTTAACATCACTGGCAACGGCAGAGGATGTAATTCGATGCCAAGTATGCTCAATATCCATTGTGTGGATTTGGGATTAGAAGGGCTTGCTTGGGTAGTAATGTTAAATTATTGGTAAACTCTCACCCGTTTGGATTCTTCTTCCTATGGTTTTTCACTATTCTCTCTCCTCCTTTCATTATTTTTCAGTCGATTAAAATGAGTTCCCTGCAAAACCTCACCACCTTCTCTCTCTATGTGGACTATCTTGGAAGGAAACATTTGATTTCACATGATGTCGGATCCTCTGTTTGATCCGGTGGAATAAGAGAGTGAAGAGTTTTACTTGAAGCAGCAGCAGTAGCATGGTGGTGAAGATGATAAAAGGATACCAACGAAAGTTGGCCTGAGTGGAAGGGGATCTGGTCGCTTATGCAACTAAGCAAGTGGTCTCGGTTTCGAGCTCTTGTGGATGCAACAAACTTTCTTAGGAGAGGTCCTCGCTTCAACGCCCAACCATACTTCGGAGGAATAGTCTTGGGCAAGCTAAAAGTGTGAGCATGGAATAACTTGAGAAACCTAAAAAAAAGAAGATGATCAGAGGATAAACGGGGGCCACACAGCTCTGTGCCAGAGGCCATTTTCTTCCTTTCCTTTTCTTTTTCTTTTTTTTAAGTGCTACATAGAAAAATACTTTAGCCAATTTGACGGAAATTAACTTATTTTAACAGAATGGCCTAATTTTAATTTTTTAATTAGTTCAATGTGGTCATTTCAATTTTTTAAAGTTTTGTGGGTTAATAAATAAAAGGTGCCAACTATAATGGGAAAATCATTAGTTTTGCCAACAAAGAAAAGTATTGTATAGCTATTTGTTTCGTATCCCTGATATCGATACCCAATTCCGCATCAAGATTGGTTGTTGATTCATCTTCCATACCACAACTTTCAACCCTTCTGTAGAGGGGAGACCCTTTCGTAATCCAATTCTTTCAAATGTAAAGCTGGTCCTGTTACGTTATACTTGTACTAAATAATCTCAACTTGGAACATTTTGTATGAAGAATCGCAGATGCAGGACCACTTGGTCAAACATTAATACAAAGCCAAGGAACGGATTACCCGAAAACACCTCAATAAGAATCTCCACAGCAAATCGGTCGCATCGGAAAGATGTAGCCATGAAAAATTTGGACAATTGGCACCTATAGATTATCACTCAAGGCCACCACCACCACACCCCAAAAACTCCCTAAATCTCGAAAATAGCTAGCTACACCTCAGAAGGCCCCTATAGCCAATACCCCTATTTGGCTTATGTATTTAAAACTTTTTACAATAATATATAAATGGACCTCAACATAAAATTCGTTATACACACATAGCAAACACAAGTTTCTAATACATTTTACAGCCAAGGAACCCAATAAACAGGTTACGAGCTCCTTTACTCCCAAAAAGGTATTAATAGATAAAAAGAACGTAAATAAAATGGACCTGAGCAAGAGGCAACATGTAAGCTAGAGTCTTTCCAGAGCCAGTGTGAGAACCCAAAACCACACTCTTCCCTCCAAGCACAGCAGGCACACCAATACCCTGAATCTCGGTAGGAACAGAAATACCCATTTCCACTAAAGCCCCAATTACTTCCTCACTCAACCCCAACTCCTCAAAGGTGGAAGCTTTAGCCCCAGTTTCCTTCTTCTTTTTATTCCTAGACCCATCATTCCCTCCTTCAATACCCAGCAATGGCGTAATTGTTACTGGCTTATTTTGTGGGGTTTTTGCTGATTCTTTGAGGTGTCTGATTCTGAGTCTTTCGAGTAAAATTGAATGCTTCATGGGTTCTATGGATTCATCTGTTAAAGGAGTTGTGGTGGCTGTGGAAGTGGAGCAAAGAGGTCTAAGACTAAAACCCAGATAAACCCTTGAAGGGTTTGGTGGGGATAAGGGTTTAAGGACTGAAAATCTTTTGGGGATTGGGTTGAGAGAGAAAGAAAAGCGGGTTGCGCTTGAGGAAAGAGAAAGGGTTAAGAGTGTTCTTCCTGTTCCTCCCATTTTGGACTTTCTTCTTCTTCTTGAATGTGGTGTTATTTGTTCTGGTTTGGAAAATGGTGTAGATAATGGGGTTTTTTCTAGTCTCTCTTCTATATTTTTCACTTCTTTTTTACCAATATATTCATAACTTATATTTTCTTCTCCTTTTTTTTCTTTCCTTGAATTTGGTATTTTGCTCTTCATTTTTTTAATATGAACATAATTCCTAACTTGAACTTGAAAAATACGGAGAAAAAAATAATACAAATATAAATATAAACAAAAATATGTTAACAATCGAATTATCCATACTTCTTCTAAGATAATCTACTATCAAGAATAATGTTAAAAATATAATTTAGTAAATTAAGAAAAACACAAAAAAAAAAAAAAACTTTCTCCCTTAATCTTTTCCATTTCATCTTTTGTGATTTTGTTAATTTCCAACACCTAAAACTGTTTTCTTTATTACTTTCGTGTCTCCCTCCATACATATATATACTAGCGGTGTCCCGTGTCTCCGACACTACATGGACGGTGAGATTTATCCCAAATTTTGGACGGCCTAGATGATTTATTCGGGTGAACGTAAAATTCAAAATCAGTTGTATTTTGTTATATATATATATATATATATATATATATATATATATATATTTGTAATAATTCAAACATAGCACCAAAAAATGTAAAATTTTATTCACTTTCGTTTTTTTTATTCGTACTTTGGATTTATTTTTATAAGAAAAATAAAAATAACAACTTTAACCCTAGGGTTATATTAAGTTCTATATTCAATAGTGTATCTCCTGTTTTTCACTAATCTTTAATTTACATAATAACTTTGATTTATTAACTCTTTTGTGGGGGTTGGGGAGAAAAAATTTCTTTATAAAAAACCATTTTATGTAATTTTTTAAAGAACAAAGAGAATATATCCTTCAAATTTATAATTTTCAAAAATAAATTTGTTATAGTGATAGAGGAGAGAATACTCGATAGATGATGTTAAGTGTCTCAAATTTTTAATCACAAATTAGGTTTAAATGATGTGGCAATTAATATATTTTAATAAAATTTTATAACATATTTAATCATCTAATCAATGTATTGATAATACTTCATTTGAAACTCTTTTTTAGACTAAAATTTGAAACTCCTTACATCAATCAATATAAAATAATAAAAGTTTCATATTATTGCAATTTTGAAAATTAATATGTAGTGTTTTTTCCCTGTTGAGTACCCAGTATCATGTGTTTGGGATTCCCAGTTTCTTTTGTGTTTGTATGTACACATAGATACCTTGATCTTATGCATGCATATTATAAGTTCGAAAGAATAAGTTGTAGATCTCACTTGGAATACTTGGCAGCAATGTTAGTTCCACCATTTGGAATGTGTTTCCATATACTTGTTGTAGTCTTATCAAACCTTTTGTGCTTCTAGATATCATTTTCCCTATAGTGACTGTTCGGGAGCGTTTTACTGACCTTCATTTAGGGTGAAGGCCTGACGTTAGAAGGGCTTTAGGAGACCATTAAACTGAAGCCTATGTAGAGGTTGGAGGTGTTCGGGTCGGCGTCCGAGTCTTTTTGGGCCGGAGCCCCACCTTCGTGGATGTCTTCGAGTTCGGCATCCGAGCCCTCGGGCTGGAGCCTTACCCTGTTGTGTGGTATTCGGGGTCAAGCCTTCGAGTCCTTTGGGCCAAGGCCCAGACCCGATGGTGGGATTGTTTGGGCTTGCACAGTGGGCTTTCCTGCTTGCAGAGTTTGGGATCCTAATCATGATTGAATAAGGTAACTCCAAAGGTAGTAATTGGAATGGATTCCACTTGCACCTTTTAAGGAGATTGTGTTGAACCCAAGTTATGGTAACTATCATGATTAGGAGTCCTAATCCGACTCGGAGAAGGATTCTAAAGGTGGTGAGTACTATAAATACAAGGCCAAGGTTACAATTAACAGGTAATACATATTTTTGAGCACTAAACATTTTACCTCCATTGTTAAATCTTGTGAATGGCCTGTACTTATTCTCACACCGGAGCTATCCCCCGGCGGCACAAGCCTTCAAGCTTCTGTGTGATCTGTTATTGTGCAGGTTCTAGCGCGTGGATTCTGTGATTGGACGCGTCGGTGAAACTTGGCGTTAACATTGGCGCTAGAAGGAGGGCATTAGTGCTTATTCAATCACAACTGATTTTTTGCGGTAAGAGGCCATGGCGAGCAGGGAGAACATCACTTCTAACCAGGAAAGAGCAAAAACACACCAGACCACTCAGGTGAGAGGGTCAGTCAAAGACAGATTGGGTTCCAGGATCCGAGGTGACCAGGAGGAACCGATTGTTTCCCTCCGGCGAAGACTCTTCCATGACAGCCACCATACCCCCAACCAGGCTAGTCGTGTGGATGAAGAAGTTGATGAAGGATCTAGTGATCAACCCTCCGGCAGATTTGACAGAAGCCTTCCACCGAGCCTAGGGTCACATAGCAATAGAGGAAGTGATGGGAAATTTTAAACCCCACTCCCAATCTTACAAGAAATCTAAAGATCGGGACAAACAGGGTTACCAAAAGTCTGATAATCAGGGGAAGTCTAATAATTATGGTAAGAAAAGCTACAATGGGGGAGGTTCGGGCAACAGATGACCGCCTTTCCCGAATAAGAATGTCAACAAAGTCTATACCACACTCAACACCGATTGGGTGAAGATATTAGAAGAGATGAGGAATAAACCTTTCTTCGAGCCATGCCCGACGATCCCGAAGCCTGGAAAGAGAGGTCGGGACAAATATTGTGCATACCATCAATGTCGGGGGTATACAACGGAGATGTGTAACGACTTGAAAGATTTAATAGAGAAGAATGTCTAGAATGGGCAACTGGTGTAGTATGTGGTCGGTCGGGAAGGTTTAGAGGCACTCCGGGAGGAGAACAGGGAGCCGACTCGGGAAATACAGCCCCAATCGCACCCACAAGCCCGAGGGATGATTGATGTGATTTCGGGCGGGTCGGTAGGGCGTGTAACCGAAAGAAAGAGGAGTGGGCACCTCGAGGCGGTATTATTAGTAGCGAATTCATCACCCCGAAAGGATAGTGTGACGCCCCCAAAATTAGGTATACATCACCCATCTTGGGTCGCCAGATACATGGTACAGAATTCAAATACAACTTACTAATACAACTGTCGTGTACAATACGACAAAACATAAACTGTGAGTTTGAATACAAATACTGTCTACTAGAGATTATACAAACTCAAAAGGAGTCCTCATTACAATTATTATCACACTATTTCACAAAATAGTGAGGACTACTAATGCTATCCTCTGGACCATTACTCCGCTCCCCGACTCGTCCCAACTATATTCTAATTTCCTGAAGAGAACAGTGAAAGAAAGGGTGAGCTCAACTAGCCCAGTAAGAAATATTATGACTAAGATAATGCAGAATAAATTATCATTAGCCTTCAACAGTGTTAAACTGATAAAATATAATAAACATCAAGTTTAACTGCAGCGGAACCAGCAATCCATTAAAAGAGTCAAGTAGAAAATAAAATCTACTATCTTTTATGATTTAAAAGGTTTTTCATCACTGTTATAGCTGAGACTCAGCTTAATAAATATTCCACATCATCGAATCACCCCTGCATTACGGCCAAGGATATTCTTTAGTATCACGACCACAATTATTCATGCACTACGGCCAAGAATATTTGTGTATTCATTAATGGTCATGATCATGCCAACAACTGTCCATCAATGTACTACGGCAATTGAGACTTTTACCACATCATTTGTAACATTACGGTCATTATTACACCGAATAATCCCTGGTCATAATCATACCAAGTCCATCTATGCACTACAGGCCACAGATGACTTTCAAAAATATAAATAAGAGGATGATGACAATGATATAAGAATTCAATAAAACAAGTTCAAGAATTATTTTATCCAGAAACTATTAACGTCCAAATTGTCAACACTATACTGTTTTGTGGTGTAAAATTCAAGAATGCTTAGAAGAATATTTCTATGAAAAGATACTGGATGAAGCGCAAATATCAAGAATATTCCACTAATTTCATGGAGTATAGAAGTCAAAGTTTTATCCAACTAAGTAATACCGAATACAATAACAAAAGATATCACCATGCATGCGATAGAGACCGCACAAACAGGTTATTCCCGCAGAATAATAATAACGGAACCAGGTCAGGTGAAATTCACACCGACAGGATGTTCCAACAGAATAATAAATGCGGAATAGTAAATGATGGAACCAGGTCCGGCGTATAGCACAGACATGATATTCCGACAGAATAATAAAGACGGAATAATAAAAATGGAACCAGGTCCGGCGTATAGCACAGACAGGATATTCCGACAGAATAATAAAGACGGAATATTAAAAATGGAACCAGGTCCGGTGTAAAACACACAGACAGGATGTTCCAACAGAATAATAGAAGAATGTCACCAAGTATAGGGTAAACCGCGTATACAGGTTATTCCAACAGAATAATAATGAATGGAATAATATAAGTTCTCTTCAAGAAGAAAGAATAACACCCCTTACGGGTACAACAAATAATATTCCCTACCTTAGAAGAACTGAATATTGGAAAAGTGAAGTAGCAGAATACTTTTCTTCTTTCTCTCTATAGTTTCTCTTTCTAGAGTTTTAGTGAATTCGTAAGAAATAATGAAGGAATGAGCTTTCTATTTATAAAAAAACTGAGGGTGGCTCTTGGTCTTAACGAAGGGTCAAAATAACTCTTGGTAATATTGAAGAGACAACTACTATTTGTGAAGGGGTAATTAACCCTTGGAACACCGAAGAGGCAATTAACTCTTGGTAATATTGAAGGGACAACTACTATTGACGAAGGTAATTACTATTGACGAAGGTAATTACTATTGACGAAGGTAATTACTATTGACGAAGGTAATTACTATTTACGAAAGTAATTACTATTTACAAAAGTAATTACTATTTACGAAGGTAATTACTATTTACGAAAGAGACTCTTAGATGACGACATATGGCCCCCCCATAAATAATTAAACTTATCACCAACGTCTCATAATAGACCCTTTATATACATCAAGGATTGAATAAAAATTACTAAAAATCATTTTATTTTTTTTAATCAACACATAATTAATCTTTCAACAATTATAACTTGTCGTCTCAATTATTGTTTAAATAATATAATATATTATACAGATGATACTGTGACAATAATTGAATCAATAATATAAGAGATATGATGCATCAATTACTGTAGCAAAAATTGAGTATAGCTGAGTGACTTCTCACGTAAGCATCAATAATCAATACCGTGTGCTACTATGCAGCCACGCGTATTACTGTACTTTTACTACCGAGTAGTTCAACAGTTTTAACGGTAACACCTCCGCCGTTATTTTCATAAAGTATTTTTGTCGTTTTCTCAATCCGACAATAATTCCGTTGTGGGGTCCACCAATGATTGTGCCGTCGTACGAATATTCCCCGACAAAAAGAATATTCCCCGACCAAACGAATATTTTATAACAACTTGCGTACTTTGCAACATTTATAAATATTACCCACAACTATAACATTATATCAAATCTTCACCATAATTTTCAAAAATATAATTCGAGAAAATTAAATATCTATTCATAAAATACGGGGTCTCACAATCTCCCCTCCTTATGAAATTTCGCCCTCGAAATTTACGTACGTACCTGGTATGCCGAACATGTGAGGATACCTTGACTTCACTTCAAATTAAACTCTTGAGATATAACCTTTGAGTGTTGAATACGATTCTTCTTATCCAAGATTGTAACACGTATCTCTTCAAACGTTAAATCATCCGCTATCTCGTCCGGTTCTAAATTAATAATGTGGTTCGGGTCGTCCACATATTTACGTAACATCGATACGAAAAAAAACGTTATGAACACGCAATATATTTGGCTGTAAAACGAGTCTATAAGCCACAGTTCCTACTCAATCGAGGATTTCAAATGGGCCAATTAAATCAAGGGTTGAGATTTCCTCTCTTCAGCAACTCTTGCTTCTAGAATAACGCCCTCTTGAACCTTCTTAATTCTTCACATTCTTCAGCTCCGAGTGTGTAGCTTGAGCGGCTTTAACTTTATCGATTAAAGTCGATTCTACTCGTATATTCGTTATCTTCACGTGAGTTCGTATATTCGCACTTGTAAACGCATACGATCTTCTACTCACACGTCAGCTACCATGTTCGCTTTCCCACGATAATATTGCATGGTACGATCGTAATCTTCAACAGCTCGAGCCAACATCTTTGGCACATGTTACGTTCGTTTTAGGTGAAGAAAATATTTGAGGGTTTAAGAAATGGGTTTTGTACTGGGGTCAATACAAAATTCGATTTCACGCTCCAGGGTAGGTTAAGAAGTCTTCAAGAATACGTCAGAAAATTTATTAACACTAGAAATATCATTCAAAATTGTGACCCTCATCCAAGACTTGGATAACACTTCACATTGATACCTATCAACTTGTCATCGTCATTCACGACGTCTCCTACGGAAAGTCTGTCTTCGGTGCATTCCACATAAGGAAGTCAACAATGAAAGGACTGGGGCTCTTTATTTATGGCTTGAAATGACAATGATTAACTTTAGTAGTTTGGTTGCTTGAATTCGCATAACAGGTTTGTTAGGAATATGAAAGCTAACAACCTTACGAAAAGCATGATGAGTAGTTAACCAATCGATTTCTAAAATTGCATCAAATGCAAGTATTTTCAAAGAGATAAGATTGACAGGTAACGTGAAAGTGTCGATTTGAATCAAACAAGATTTATAAATAGTGGAGGTAACGAAAGTTTCTCGGAGTTAACTTCAAACATTGAACACAACTAGGTGAAATAAAAGAGTGAATAGAACAGGTATCTAACATGATATAGACTTCGCAAGAGTTTATGACTAACATACCCATGATAATTTTATTCAGGTTCCTCGTCACGGGAAAAAAAAACGCTCTCTCTTAAACTACCGGCTTTGGCTTACCTGGGACATCCTTTGGTGCCTCCATCCTAGCTGAACTTGTCTTCGGTGAACGACAAAACCAGGCTAGGTGACCTTCTCTTCCACAATTATAGCATGCTTTGGACGGCATCGCACAATTTGGACTGATGTGTCCCTCCCCTCCGCATTTGAAACATATGATAGGTGGTCGTTCTCCTTCCTTAACGACAGGTGCTGGTGCTGACGTCTTTCCATCATTGTTGAATCTTCTCTTCTTGAAATGTCCATTCTTATTGTTTTGGCCCTGATTACCACCGAAGTGGTTACCATTTTTGGCCTGTTGATTCCCTTCACGCTTGTTGTCACCGCTTCGATGACCACTCTCGCTGGTATTATAATTTTTTCGGCTGCTCTCTTTTAGTTGAGTTGACTCGTTATCGCGCTCCACTAACTGAGCCCTATTTACAACATCTGAATATAAACACAATTTATGAAAAATAAGATGTTGACGTATCTCCGGCTTTAAACCTCTTAAAAACATTCGCGCCATTCTCTCTTCATTATCCACCAAGTGGGACGCAAACCTGGATAACTCCGCAAATTTTGCCTCGTATTGCGACACAGTCATATTATTTTGTTCCAACTTAATAAACTCCACCTCCTTCATTTGACGAATATTTTCGGGAAAGTATTTGTCGTTGAACAGCTCCTGGAACTTCTCCCAAGATATCTTCAGTACAGCAGGTTGAGTACGTTTTACCGATTCCCACCAGTAATCTGCCTCTCCGCGTAACATAAAGGCGGCACAGGGAACCTTTTGCTCCTCGGAACATCCCAAGACATCAAATATCTTGGTGATCTGCTTTGTCCATGTTTTCGCCATAAGTGGTTTTGGCTCTCCCTTAAACTCCGGTGGTCCCAGCTTCTTGAACTGTTTAGCGGTGACCGCCCGAGAGTTTCCCGTGTTTCCATCTACGTTTTGGACAGGAGTCGCTCTCGCCTGCTGTTGCATGAATTGCATAAAACCTTTGAACATTTGATCATTCATCATTTGGTCAGTGTTGTTGTTTGCATGAGGATTGTCGCCTTCCTGATGCACATTATCCTGATTATTGATATGTGGTGAATCAACGATCGCCTGTGCTCCATTGCTATTCTCAACATTCTCAGATGTCATTTTCAGATACTGCCACAAAATAAAAGGTTACTTGACATATAACATATTATCCCTATATTCTGACCGACCAATAAAATAGCACATAAACTTAGGTAGGTCATACTAGAGAAGGAATTCCCCGTCTCTCCCCTCCTAGTTCTAGTCTCACATCTTAGTCAGGGATCATATCCCTAAGCTCTGATACCAACTGTGACGCCCCCAAAATTAGGTATACATCACCCATCTTGGGTCGCCAGATACATGGTACAGAATTCAAATACAACTTACTAATACAACTGTCGTGTACAATACGACAAAACATAAACTGTGAGTTTGAATACAAATACTGTCTACTAGAGATTATACAAACTCAAAAGGAGTCCTCATTACAATTATTATCACACTATTTCACAAAATAGTGAGGACTACTAATGCTATCCTCTGGACCATTACTCCGCTCCCCGACTCGTCCCAACTATATTCTAATTTCCTGAAGAGAACAGTGAAAGAAAGGGTGAGCTCAACTAGCCCAGTAAGAAATATTATGACTAAGATAATGCAGAATAAATTATCATTAGCCTTCAATAGTGTTAAACTGATAAAATATAATAAACATCAAGTTTAACTGCAGCGGAACCAGCAATCCATTAAAAGAGTCAAGTAGAAAATAAAATCTACTATCTTTTATGATTTAAAAGGTTTTTCATCACTGTTATAGCTGAGACTCAGCTTAATAAATATTCCACATCATCGAATCACCCCTGCATTACGGCCAAGGATATTCTTTAGTATCACGACCACAATTATTCATGCACTACGGCCAAGAATATTTGTGTATTCATTAATGGTCATGATCATGCCAACAACTGTCCATCAATGTACTACGGCAATTGAGACTTTTACCACATCATTTGTAACATTACGGTCATTATTACACCGAATAATCCCTGGTCATAATCATACCAAGTCCATCTATGCACTACAGGCCACAGATGACTTTCAAAAATATAAATAAGAGGATGATGACAAAGATATAAGAATTCAATAAAACAAGTTCAAGAATTATTTTATCCAGAAACTATTAACGTCCAAATTGTCAACACTATACTGTTTTGTGGTGTAAAATTCAAGAATGCTCAGAAGAATATTTCTATGAAAAGATACTGGATGAAGAGCAAATATCAAGAATATTCCACTAATTTCATGGAGTATAGAAGTCAAAGTTTTATCCAACTAAGTAATACCGAATACAATAACAAAAGATATCACCATGCATGCGATAGAGACCGCACAAACAGGTTATTCCCGCAGAATAATAATAACGGAACCAGGTCAGGTGAAATTCACACCGACGGGATGTTCCAACAGAATAATAAATGCGGAATAGTAAATGATGGAACCAGGTCCGGCGTATAGCACAGACAGGATATTCCGACAGAATAATAAAGACGGAATAATAAAAATGGAACCAGATCCGGCGTATAGCACAGACAGGATATTTCGACAGAATAATAAAGACGGAATAATAAAAATGGAACCAGGTCCGGTGTAAAACACACAGACAGGATGTTCCAACAGAATAATAGAAGAATGTCACCAAGTATAGGGTAAACCGCGTATACAGGTTATTCCAACAGAATAATAATGAATGGAATAATATAAGTTCTCTTCAAGAAGAAAGAATAACACCCCTTACGGGTACAGTAAATAATATTCCCTACCTTAGAAGAACTGAATATTGGAAAAGTGAAGTAGCAGAATACTTTTCTTCTTTCTCTCTATAGTTTCTCTCTCTAGAGTTTCAGTGAATTCGTAAGAAATAATGAAGGAATGAGCTTTCTATTTATAGAAAAACTGAGGGTGGCTCTTGGTCTTAACGAAGGGTCAAAATAACTCTTGGTAATATTAAAGAGACAACTACTATTTGTGAAGGGGTAATTAACCCTTGGAACACCGAAGAGGCAATTAACTCTTGGTAATATTGAAGGGACAACTACTATTGACGAAGGTAATTACTATTGAAGAAGGTAAATACTATTGACGAAGGTAATTACTATTGACGAAGGTAATTACTATTGACGAAGGTAATTACTATTTACAAAAGTAATTACTATTTACAAAAGTAATTACTATTTACGAAGGTAATTACTATTTACGAAAGAGACTCTTAGATGACGACATATGGCCCCCCATAAATAATTAAACTTATCACCAACGTCTCATAATAGACTCTTTATATACATCAAGGATTGAATAAAAATTACTAGAAATTATTTTATTTTTTTTAATCAACATATAATTAATCTTTCAACAATTATAACTTGTCGTCTCAATTATTGTTTAAATAATATAACATATTATACAGATGATACTGTGACAATAATTGAATCAATAATATAAGAGATATGATGCAGCAATTACTGTAGCAAAAATTGAGTATAGCTGAGTGACTTCTCACGTAAGAATCAATAATCAATACCGTGTGCTACTATGCAACCACGCGTATTACTGTAATTTTACTACCGAGTAGTTCAACAGTTTTAACGGTAACACCTCCGCCGTTATTTTCATAAAGTATTTTTGTTGTTTTCTCAATCCGACAATAATTCCGTTGTGGGGTCCACCAATGATTGTGCCGTCATACGAATATTTCCCGACAAAAAGAATATTCCCCGACCAAACGAATATTTTATAACAACTTGCGTACTTTGCAACATTTATAAATATTACCCACAACTATAACATTATATCAAATTCACACCATAATTTTCAAAAATATAATTCGAGAAAATTAAATATTTATTCATAAAATCTGGGGTCTCACAGATAGGGTCTACTCGGGAGTCTCCATCTCCTTCTCGGATGAAGATTACCCTACCGATCACATCGAACCACATGACGGGGCGTTGGTGATAACGGCATAGGTCGGACCGGTGGATATGAAAAGGATGATGATCGATAACGGATCCTCGGTCGACATACTGTACACGCACGCCTATCAGAGGATGGACTTGGAAGGAAAGAAGATGGAGTTGGGAGGAGAGGGTCCATTATATGGGTTCAGCGGAGACCCAATGCATGTGTCAGGAACGATAGAACTTCCCGTCATGTTCGGTACAGCACCCCAGCAAGTAAAAATCACGGTTAGATTTTTCGTCGTACAGGTGGATTCGGTCTATAATGCTATTCTGAGAAGGCCGACCCTAGCAGCCCTACAAGCAGTGATATCCATCCCACACTTCAAGATCAAATTTCCAACACCGAACGGGATTGGGAGAGGTAAAAGGCGATCTTGATATTGCCCGAAGGTGTTATCGGAACACTCTGATCTCCTCAGGGGTTTGGGTCAACAAACAGAAATAGACGATGGCCATCGAGATGGAGCCGTTCACCTGAAAGTAGCACTGAACCGATGGCACTGCCAGCAGAAGAGATAGAAGATGTTGAGTTGATACCGGGGAACACAGAAAAACTGATCAAGATTTGGGCAGGATTACAGAACCTACTTCGGGCAGGCCTGATGGACTTGCTTTCGGGTGTATGCCGATATCTTTGCTTGGGAGCCTAGCGACATGTCAGGGGTAAGTGAATCGATAGAGCTACACAGGCTGCATACAGACCCGAAGAGAAAACTTATGATATAGAAAAGAAGAATTTTCACCCCGGAAAGGCAAAGGATCAAAGATGAAGAGATCGTTAAACTGATAGAGGCAGGATTCATCTTCGAGATCGACTACCCTGAATAGCTGGCGAATGTGGTACTGGTTCAGAAGTAAATGGAAGTGGAGGTTATGCATACGACTACACAGATCTTAATAAGGCATGCCCAAAAGATTTCTATCCTCTACCCAACATAGACCAACTGATTAATGCCACTTCGGGGTACGACATGTTAAGTTTCATGGACGCTTTCTCGGGATACCACCAAATTTTAATGAACAAGGATGACATCCCGAAGACAAGCTTCATCACTCATCAGGCCATATATGCGTATCGAAAGATGACCTTCGGATTGCTGAACGCGGGGGAAACTTATCATCGGATGATGAACTTTGTATTCAGAAAGCAGCTGGGCCGAAGTATAGAAGTGTACGTGGATGACATGATCGTAAAAAGCATGTCATTCGGGATCATCTGGAAGACCTAGAAGACTGCTTCGAAACAGTAAGGAAACACAAACTGAGGCTGAACCCGACCAAATGTACCTTCGGTTTGGGTTCAGGAAAGTTTCTGGGATATTTAGTAAGCAAGAGAGGAATCGAGGCGAACCTGAAAAAAATTATGTCGATCTTAGACATGAAATCTCCGAAGACATACAAAGATGTACAGAGGTTGACTGGGCCGGATAGCTGCCCTTCAGAGATTCATGTCAAAATCAGCCGAAAGATGTTTACCCTTCTTTGACACTCTTAAGGGACCGAAGAATGATAAAAGTTTCCAGTGGACCTCAGAGTGCTAAGACGCATTCCAAGGGATCAAGAAATATCTAAGTTCGGCACCGTTGTTGATAAAACCGATCCCTTCGGAACCTTTATACTTGTACCTGACAGCGAGTCCGATGGCAGTAGGGGCGACATTGGTAAGGGATAAAGGAGGAAAGCAGTTCTCGGTATATTACGTCAGCAACGTTCTTCGAGACACAAAGACAAGATATCCAAACTTAGAGAAATTCGGGTATGCCTTGATCATTGCAAGCAGAAAACTTCGGCATTATTTCCAGGGTCGGGTGATAGTGGTATATACGAATTAACCATTAAAGAAAGTACTGCACAAGCCTGAAGTTTCGGGTCGGTTAGCCGCATGGACGATGGAATTAACTCAGTTTGCTATAGATTATCATCCCCGAACGGCAATCAAAGGTCAAGCATTGGTAGACTTCATAGTGGAATGCTCTTTCACGAAACCAGACGTAAACACAGTGGCCGAAACCTAGCAAATGCCAACCTTGTGGACCTTATACGTGGATGGATCATCGACCTCAGACGTCAGTGGGGCAGGGGTCATTCTGACAAGTCCCGAAGGGTTCAAAGTCCAGTACGCAATTCGATTTCAGTTCAAGGCCACGAACAACGAAGCAGAATATGAGGCCATCCTGGCAGGAATACGGTTGACCCGGAGCTTGGAAGTACAGAAGTTGGTCATCTACAATGATTCGCAGCTGGTTGTCAAGCAGTTATCGGGGGAGTATGAGGCTCGGGGGGCAAGAATGTCAAAGTATCTGGCCGAAGTAAAAGATAAGCTCACATACTTCATATCGCACAGTTGTCAGGGGGTGGATCGGTCAGATAATACAATAGCAGATACCCTGGCGATGTTGGAAACCACTGAAGCATGCTCCTTCAACGGGTTGGTATACCTGGAGGTTCTAGAACGACCAAGTGTTCTGAAGACAAAAGTGCTAGCTTTGGACCGACTCGACTGTTGGCTCACACCTTACATTACGTACCTTACAAATGGGGTTCTACCTTTAAACCGGATCCTCGCACGAAAAATCAAGCACAGAAGCTCAAACTTCGTCCTCATCAACGGAGATCTGTACCGAAGGGCTTTCAGCTCTCCACTGCTCAAGTGCTTAACCCCATCTGAAGTAGATTATACACTTCGGAAAGTACATGAAGGGATTTGTGGGGATCACATGGGGGCCAAGTCACTGGAGCACAAGATTTTGAGGCAGTGCTATTATTTACCGACTATCTACATGGAGGCCAAGGAATTCGTCAGAAGGTGTCCCAAGTGTCAGCTGAACAACACTATACCACATCAACCTCCCGAAGAGCTATGTTCGGTCCTATCCCCTATTCCCTTTGCTGTGTGGGGAATCGAAATCCTTGGGTCTCTATCGAAGGCCAATGGGCAAGTTAGTTTTGTGATTGTGGCTATCGACTATATGATGAAGTGGGTCGAAGCCAAACCACTGCAGAAGATCACTGAACAGGAATGCCTAAAATTTTTTAAAGGAGTGGTTTATCGTTTCGGACATCCCGGTGGCGGTGGTCTCCGATAATGGCTAGATAGTTTGTAGGGTCTAAGTTTGAAGGCTTTCTGAAAGAATTAGGGAATTCAGCATCGCAAGACCTCAAGTCGCTCACCCTCAGTCGAATGGTCAAGTAGAAGTGACCAACCGAACCCTGCTCAACGGGATCAAAAGAAGGTTGGATGAATTAAAGGGTCGGTGGCCCGAGGAGCTACTCAGTATTTTGTAGGCATATAGAACTACTCGGAGGACAACAACAAGGGACTCTCCTTTTCTACTGACATACGGAACCGATGCTCTCATACCAGTGGAGATCGGGTCCCTACTCTTCGAGTCAGCCAATACAAAGAACTATATAATGATAAGGTTTGAAAACAAACCTGGATCTGCTGGAAGAGGCTCGGGAGTCAGCTGTGATGAGGTTGGCTATCTATCAGCAACGAGCAACCCGACACTATAATCGGAAGGGTGAAACAGAAGAGGTTTGAAGTGGGTGATTTGGTCCTCCGGGAGTCGGAGGCATCAACCCCCCAGAACACCGACAAACTGATGCCTAACTGGGAGGGACCATACGAGGTAGTAGAGGTACCAAAGCCCGGTACTTACCGGCTTAAAGTAATGGACGGTTCGAAAGTAAAGAATACATGGCTTGCTGGAAGACTTATAAAATTTTACCAGTAATAGTTATGTCATTCTTCTCTTTATCCATGTAACCACTTCAGTTTTAAATGAAATAAATGAAAGTTTTCTTTGGAGATGTTTAACTTCATCTATATTCATATGATTTTCAGTGTTCGATCAGACAAACATCGGGCTTAAACCGATCAGAAAGTCAAAGATAACGTAACTGATCGGTAACAGTCGCGAGTATAACTAATCGAGACTGTAATTCTGGAATCAGACAAGATTCGGGCATAGTCCGATCAGAAGGTTCGAAAAGATACCACTGATCGAGATAAGTCACGAGTATAACTGATTACAAATATTTATTATCAAAGATACTCTATTTCATTTATGCTTTGAAATTTTTACAAAACCCGATCGCTTACAATTCGGGCGAAGTACGAATAAAAAGGAAAATGGAAGAAGTACAAAAATTTACAAGTCTTAAAAAAGGTTATTCGGTAGGAGGATCATCCCCGGCCTCTGACTCTTCATCCGACGAGTCGAGAAGGAAAGCATCGAGCCTAACAGCTATCAACTTCTCCTTAGCCTTTTCCCGATAAGTCTCGTACCCTTCACCGAATTGGGCCATGACTTTCTCGTTCAACTCATCAGACTCTTCGTACTCAGCTATTATCCGCTGCTTGGCTCTGGCTTGGTCTTCCTTCAGGGAGTTGTTTTCCCGAATTAGATATTGTAGCTTCTCATGAGCTTCAGAAAAACTTTCCCCCGAAGGCCTCAAATGCTTGCTCCCGCTCTTTGACCTCGGCGGCCAGACGTTCCTTATCCTCGATCAACCTCTTATTATGGCCTTCGAGGTCGACGAACTCATGTCAAAGAAGAGCGTACTGTTCCTTCAGTTCGTCAGCCTGGCGTTCGGTCTGAGTTGCCTTATTCCGGGTATCAGCATGAAGATCCCGTTCTTTATTTAGGTCCGAGTTCAAGCCCCGAACCTCCGCCTCGAGCAGTTACACATCCGATCTTAGCTGAACCTCATTTTTGGTGGTTCGAGCAAGAGGAGGGATGGCCCGAGAAAGAATGGCATTGGCCTGCAATAAGCATATATATCAATTATCGAAATCAAACTCTAAGTCTACAAGAACAAGTTGAACAGCCTTAGAGTTACCTGACACTGAGCCCGGACATAGGCCACCAGATACTTCTTAGAAGAAAATCCCTTAAATCGTTCGTCATCGCCCGAAAGCTTAAAATGATCGAACAGAGTGAACGGGAACACTTTTGTGGGGCCTTTCGGCCAACAAGTAGTCGGCGATCCGTGGGACGAGTTCGGACCGAAGGTAGGAGTGGCAGTGATGATGGGATCGGCAACAGCAACTTGTCGTTCAGGCTGTTGTTGTTCAGGATCTTCAGTAAGTCGTGGTTTTTTGGATTGGGGTTCGAGAGGAGCCTTTTCGGTATCCTCCGAATCCTCGATCACCTCGGTTTGAGGAGGGGGTGGTGGAAGAGTTGGCTTTAGGAGAATCGATGAGGCGACTTTGGTGGGGACTCTTGCGGACGTCTTGGAAACCTTCCTGGACTTCTTCAACAAAGTCGTTTTCTTCGCTCGACTCATCTTCAGAGCTACTTTGTTGGTGGTTGGAGGGTCGGGTACCGAAGTAGACCCCACCAACGGCTCTGCAATGAGGATGGTCTCTTCGTCGGGAGAGTCGTTAGTTATTGGCGAACGAATGGGTTCGGTGACAACAAGGAAGGGTATCAGAGTGTCATCAGCACCTTTGGGTTTAAAAATGGTCAATGCACAAAGGATAGGGGGTTAAGACAGAAGCTATCAGATGACAAAGAAAGAAAATCCATTGGTATGGCGAAATACTTACACCCATGTTTGTACAACCAGGCTTCATTTGTCAGAACCACCAGGTTCCACTCAGTCTTAGACAACTTCTTGTAGAAAGCTTTGAAGGCAGAGGCCCGATCCTTAGGGAATTTAGATACCTTTGCGATGAGGTCCTCGGGATGGGCCCAGTTAGGAAGAAGTTGGAGGTCAGTTCCCTTAGCGAAGATCCACTTATCGTGCCACCCCTTGTTGCTCAAAGGGGTTTTAGATGAGGACCTGAACGGTCGGGTTGTTTGGTTAGTTGCCGAAGGCCAGGTTCTTTCAACCCACCAACGGTGAATAAGGCAAAGAAGAAATTGAGGCCAGGTGTGACCCCCATCTCCTGACACAGGGGCTGTGAAGGATATCAGATGAATATATGAGTTCGGCACAAGTTGTGCGAACCCGATACCCACGAAGCAGAGGAAGGAAGAGATGAACTCGTGGAGTAGAACCCTGAAACCCGTATTTGAACAAATACAGGGGAACGACGACCCATTCACCCTCGGGCTTTCAGAACATTTTTTTACCAGGGTTTGGAGCCCGAAACCTGTATTCTTGGGGGATGTTGAAGAGGGTTCGGATGTCAGGGATTTGAGAAGGTGTGATGGTGGAGGGGTGTGGAGATGAGAGAACTCTTCGCTTGAATGACAGGCATTTCGGATTCTAGCTTCGGCAATGATTGAAGTGGGTAGAGCCGAGGGGGTAGTGATATCAGTAGGAGTTACAGACAAATCGACCGGAACCAGGTCGCTGGTGGTGACGGAGGGGGGGGAAATTGGTTCAGTGGTAGGGGGAGTAGTGCCAGAACTAGCCATTTAGTATAAATTCGATGAAGAGGAAACACAAATGTGAAGTTTTGTGTAGGAAATGAACAAAAATGATGGTAAAAAAGACGCAGAGTAGATGAAATCAGTGAAGAGTAGGAGAAGAAACGCCAGAAATCGTCTTGACAGAAAAGTTGATCAGAGCTTTTTGAAATGAGAGAGTCTGGAAAGAGTGACAGTGATGGGTGAGGCTAGGGTTTTATAGGTACAGCTATGCGCAACCCAAGGGTGGCTATTAAATGCCTTAAGTGGGCCCAAACATGTAAATACGTGCAATGTTTTGAGAAACGAGGACAGACCGTTTGGCTTCCCCAGACAACTCATCATTAGCTGTCGTGACCTTTCGAATACCTGACCTTTCAAATCTCCAATTATAAGTACCTTACAATCAAAGACTAGGGGGGCAATGTTTGGGAGCGTTTTACTGACCTTCATGTGGGGCGAAGGCCTGACGTTAGAAGGGATTTAGGAGACCACTAGGACTAAGCCTATGTAGATGTTGGAGGTGTTCGGGTCGGCTTCTGAGTCTTTTTGGGCCGGAGCCCCACCTTCGTGGATGTCTTCGGGTTCGGCATCCGAGCCCCTCGGGCCAGAGCCTTACCCTGTTGTGTGGTATTCGGGGTCGGGTCTTCGAGTCCTTTGGACCGAGGCCCAGACCCGATGGTGGGATTGTTTGGGCTTGCACAGTGGGCTCTCCTGCATGCAGAGTTTGGGATCCTGATCATGATTGAATAAGGTAACTCCAAAGGTAGTGATTGGAATGGATTCCACTTGCACCTTTTAAGGAGATTATGTTGGACCCAAGTTATGGTAACTACCATGATTTGGAGTCCTAATCAGACTCGGAGAAGGATTCTAAAGGTGGTGAGTACTTATAAATACAAGGCCAAGGTTACAATTAACAGGTAATACATACTTTTGAGCACTAAACACTTTGCCTCCATTGTTAAACCTTGTGAACGGCCCGTACTTATTCTCACACCAGAGCTATCCCCCTGGCGGCACAAGCCGTCAAGCTTCTGTGTGATCTGTTATTGTGCAGGTTCTAGTGCGTGGATTCTGTGATTGGACGCGCCGGTGAAACTTGGCGTTAACAGTGATGATCGAATGTTTCTGAAGTTAATATAGCATCATGTGCGAGTTGAAAGAGATTTATGCCATGTTTGAATAGCAAGTATCAAGGTAAATAGAATAAACCGTTCTCATTCTCACCAAATTTATGAATTTTATTTTTTAAAAAGATGTTTGGAATGAATCATTTCACTCACTATTCCATTTTACTTATCTATTCCATTCATTCATGCACATGTGTAACATGGAATGAAACATTCAGGTTGTCTTTGTGGCTCTTATCATATAATATAATGTAACATGGAGTGGTTAAACTATAGGTTCTTACCATTTATATATATATATATATGGGCAATGATCTATAGCATCTATTTGTTATGGATCAAAAAATGACATATAACATCTAAACCTTTCATTACAAAAATGGAGGGTTGAGATTGAAAACATGACATGGCCGTCCGCTAGAAATGGTCAAAAGTGGCAAAATATTTCAAAGACCACGTCCGCTAGAAATTCTAGCGGACGACATTTTTTTAATTTTAATCTCAGTCATTCATTTGTTAAACGGAAGGTATAGAGGCTATATGCCATTTTTTATTTCATAGCAAATATATGCTATGGATCATTCCCCTATATATATATATATATTTGTTTGTATATTAATAAAATATTCAAAACGTGTTTAGTACTGGTTATGAAGCTAGTTGCCAATAATTAAAGGGTAGGTAGCTGGTGTACTATGTTGACACCAAAGTTTGATCCTCACCTCCCATCTCCATTTTAAAGGAATATTTTACTTTTTAAAATAATCGTGACATAATAGTATTTAAGTTACCTAAAATATTACTAATGATACAATAAAAAAATTATTTCAATTTATATTTTAAAATTTACTTTTGAAATTGATAGAAATAAAAAACATATCTCTAATTGTAAAATGAAATGTGTAATAGATTATTAATATTATTAATTATATAAAAATTACTTTAGAAAATATTAAAAAAAACCAATGAGTTGGGAGGGTTTGTCCACACATATAGGCTTGGCACATACATTGGTTGACCCCAAAAAACAATCTTACTTGCTTTCCAAGTAAGTCTAGCTTTATAAATTAGAAACTCGTTTCCCATAACTAGAAAATAAGCTCAATAACAAATTAAATGAAAGAGTAGTGTTAAATACACAAATTATAAATAAAAATTGTACACAAATAGTATAAAATATGAGAGAAAATAGGGAGAGAGACTTACAATTAGATGTTTTACATATTTTAAATAGTAATTAATATAGAAGACAGTAAAAATTCAATCACACAATACACAAAGATTTGTCTGGTTCACAACATACACCATGGGTATGTTGCTACGTCCAGTTTCAAACTCCTCTCCATGACTTGAGATCATATTATTCCCAGTAATAAATACTCCTTTAACAGACAAAGAAGCCTTTACAAAGTTTTAAAGACAAACTTCCAACTATACACAACTAATTATCTTGGACAACAAACTCTCAACTCCCTCCTCAAGCTTAATTGCACTTTTCCTTTGAGTTCAATTCTATTTTATGATCTGGTCTTGAAACGGCAGTTTTTTTTCTCAGCTCAAAAGTACATTAGAGACCCAAGTCTCAGCTGACCTCTCCAAGACTTTGGTCTTAGTTAAAGAATTATTCGTCTTTCTCACAGGTATATAAAATAAACTAACTCTACCATTTTTCCTTTTTACAAAATGTTTAACAGAAATATGCTTCTAAGGTAAGCAGGTAGTATTCAGTACAAATATATAAATGTTTAAATAACTTTTATATTTAATGTTTCTCAAATAAGCATATAGCAATTAAAGATCAGATAACTTTATAAAAGTTCAAAGACTTTATGTTTATGTAAAAATGCTTATTTGTAAGCAGATATTAATTTATACTCATATCAAATAATGCTTCTGTATAAGCAAATATGTGAATTTATGCACAATTATAAAAGTTATATTAACTTTTATATTTTAAGTGAAAAAACTTTTGAGCAAACAAATATGTAATTTTAAGCTTTGAATCAAATGTGCTTCTGTATAAGCAGATATATAATTTTTTTTTTGTAGATTTATAAAGATTTATTTATCCTTTATAAATAAATAATGTGTTTCTATGTTAAACAGATAAGGCTTTGATTTCTGATATAAAGTTTAAATAACTTTTATAGTAAATGATAATCTCCTTTTAAAGCAAATATATTTACTGAAGTTTGTGATATAAAAGTTTAATTAACTTTTATATTATGCAACAAGTATTTTATGAATAAATGAATTTTTGATCAAATACTATTAGGTTTGTATATATATATATATAGCGCGATCATGCAATCAAATGACATAAAAGGTACAAACCATCACCAAGATCATACTTTATGCATAATTATCAATATTAGAAAAGAGAAGGAGATTAGATTCATACCCTTGTATAAACTATTTTCCTCATATACGAGTTCACCTCTAATTCCTTTCATAGTTCAACTTGTATTCACCGGAGTGGATTTCTTCATTTGTTCAACGTTAGCCACCTAAGTGTAGCCTCCAGAAGTGATCCATTAAAGAAGAATAAGTATTCAAAAAAATGATTATTTGACAAAACCCTAATTCTATCTCTATAGAATATGTCAGTACTTTCTCAACTCTTGGAATTGTCATTAACTCCTAAATCAAAATAAGACTCCTCTTATTTACAGAAGTGTAGGCAACTCTTCTAAAATATTTAGGAATATGGTTTTGTTTTAATTAAATCAACTTCTTTAATTAATTATACTCTCAATCTAATTAGGAATATGTGAGAGTACTTTTATTAATTAATTCTTAAACTCATTTAGGAATTAAATAATAATAATAAGACTCCTGTTATTAATTTATATTTAACATTTTCAAAATATTAAATAATAAATATTAAACTATTTAATTTATTCTATGTACTTACCTTATTATTACAATTATGTCATTTACTTCTTAAATAAATATTATTCATTTTGTGGTGTGATTCTTTAGGTTCTCCATATTAAATCGGTTATGAATAAATCAATTAGAACAATTCTAATCTTATTTAAATAAATAAATTAAAATATATAATTCATTTAAATAATTAATAACATTTATTCTATAATAAGGATAAGTCCTCCTTAGTGATTAACGACTTTACAGATAATATAGATTTTAACATTAATTATAAAAAAATCTTTGAGTTAATAGTTACCATACAATTCAATCTTTCTACCATAGAATGTCCCAATTAGATATAAGACACGAAATTAATACCAAATTTTATTTTATTTAATTATATATTTTTCGATTTTTAAATACACAACTCTAAATAATGCAAATTAGAAACTCTTTTCTAATTTCATTATGCCTTGACCAAGGACTACTGATAAGTTGTCATTTATCGAATCACATAGGACATCCCTTCTTTTACTAAAAGCGGTAGATTCTTTGTTGATCATTCATTATCTCTATGTACAACTTATTACATCCAAGCATACCCTTTGATATACTCTAAGGGTCTTAAAGAATATGTCAAAGTATAATTCATCATACACAAGATACTATGATAATCTTAAGTCTAAGGATCACTTGTACTACTATCACTTCATGAATTCATATTGACAGACACGTAAAGCTTAAATTCAGTTTCTCATCATTTCTACCACATTACTCAATTATCATATGCTTATTCAATTAAATGAATTACCACAACTCAGGCCACCAATATATATATATATATATATATATATATATATATATATATATATTCCAATAAATATTCACACAATTATTATTCTCAATATTAATATTATTTATTAAAATTCGCGGGTATTATAGATTAACTACTATTTGTACGATATTATTTTAGCCAGAGCGACATTTTTTTGAGAGCTCCATTATAACATGAGAATTGTACCTCATGTGCAAATTAAGTGAGATATAGTACAGAGGAGTGATGTGGTGGATCCCCATCCAATCACTGTGTAAGCTGTGTACATTAATGATTGTCTTAGTAACTTGAAACTATGTCATGAAACAAAGACTTTGTGTTGCTACTCTACTTTGTATTCCTAAGTTCACATAATGAGGTTCCATGGGTACTTGTTTGGGAAAGTATCAAGCTTAATGAAGATTGATATGAGAGTTTAGGGAAGACATTTGTCTGGCATCACATTCAGCCGTTGGTTATACAATGCGCGCACAACTATTTTAAACTTTATATACTATACTATATGTACATTTTTTAAAGGTGATCATACCAAGGCAAATGGGGTTGAGTGTAGTTCTGAAATGTAATCAATAAGGGATTCGAAATACTCAACAGAATGTGATGGACTGGTCTAGGACATGCCGATTTTTGTTTGGAGATGCTTCATATTAGTTATGATGGAGACTTAGTATGTGAGCTCTCGCCCTTGATATCATTTATTTCTCTTTAGTC
The DNA here is from genome assembly GCA_020205505.1 of Panax japonicus. Taxonomy (NCBI): domain Eukaryota; kingdom Viridiplantae; phylum Streptophyta; class Magnoliopsida; order Apiales; family Araliaceae; genus Panax; species Panax japonicus. The sequence continues at coordinate 45,394,926 of CM035098.1, forward strand.
GCACACCAAGACACTTGTATAAGTAAATCTAGAGATGATTGATTTGAGATGAATATGTACCTTTATAAACTTAGTGTCTGAGTGGGAGATGTTAGTAATTGATCCGGGTCGAACCCGTGGATCATGAACATCCACTAGGATATGGATATTGGATAACCCAATTTGGATTAAGAGAGTCCCATATCATTTGGAAATATTATAAATAATACTTGATATGGTTATGATTATATATGAAATAACTCTCCTGATTTAGTCAGTTGTAGACTTATCCCATATTAATTGGAATTCATCATTAAATATTGATTCCTGCAGAGTGTAGGGTGAAGGAAAAATAACTTATTATTCTTCTCAGATAGTTTTCTCTCTAAATACTCTCTCTAATATTTTAAGTTTCCATCAATATGCTTGGGTTTACTTGGTGTGAACAAATAAGTTCGTTTGCATTGTTGCTAGTACCAACTTTATATTGATAAAAAGTACTTGTATGAAGGATCGTAGTAGTTGTGCTCGTGGTGTTGCTTCATGGATACTAACTGATTCATATGTAAGTTTATATGTATTTACGTGTTAGTTTCTATTTAATTTTAACAATAAATGAATTAGTTTAAATAATACTTGATATAAAAAATAAAAAATTTAACTCAAAAATATATAGTAATATATTTTATTTATTATGTGAATGTTATAAATAAGGCCACTTAGGATTTTAAAGACCGTTTGGATAATTCACTCAAGAGGAATATTTCCAAATTGTATCGGTATCCAAGTACAAACCAAATTTATTGTTTCACAATCCGTATTTATATAAATATTTTCGATAAATCACTTAAGATTTTAAATACCATTCGGATAATTCACATGACTTTCATTCACTCAAGAGGTATATTTCCAAATTGTATCTGTATCTAAGTACCAATTTATTTTACGATATTTATATAAACAAACTATATATATATATAAGGTCACTTAGGACTTTGAGCACTCGTTCGGCTAATTCCCTCACTTAAGAGGAATATCTCCGCTATAGTCTCGGTGTCTAAATACTGACTTTTTATATGATAAATAAATGAAATATAGATATATATGTAATTTTGTATAACAATTTATATTTGTATATCTATAAATGTAAAAAGGTAAGAGATAATTCAATTAAATTAATCAAATAACTTATCTCAAATACTGTTAACCAATTGACAATTTGAAAATGAATGAAAAACTCTCTATTTATAGATTTTTCAAGCTTAGGGCATAATGGTCATTTAGAGGCTCTTTTGAAAAATCAAAGGCTAGGATTTCTTTAGTTCAAAATCAAAGGGTAGGATGGATTGAAAAGTGATTACACGAAATTAACCTTCAAAAGAAACACAAACTTCCATAAACTAGCACATACTCAATTAATTCAAATATTCGATGTTTCCAAGCTCTCATGCAAGCATTCAGATAAGTAAAACATTTCATGTTTAACACTTGATATTAAATTATTAAAGTCAATAAAATATTAATTTAATAAAATTTGAAAATATTTTTGGTCAAAGTAAATAAGATAATTAAAATCAGTTATAATATAAATCCTATTGAAAGAATTCTACTATTTAGTCAACTTATTTACTAATTATTGTTATCATCAAAATAAACCTAAAAGTTGGAGACCCAACATTTTTATTGGTAAACAATACACGAGTCCTACTATTTGTGAACAACTTTTTGTGTACAGTTTGTGCACATAATATTATTCTTGAATGAAATGAAAAGGGAAGGTCGACAGTATGGCAAGGTTCCCCGATTCATCAATCGGGTCGGATCATACATGACTCCTGGTGTTTTCAACAAAGTCTCTACAAAACCCATCACTATGGCTGTATATCGAACCAAACGTTTTAGGTTCGATTCGGGCTTAACTCAAAAAAATAGCAAGATTTGGATTTGTTAATAATATAATCCAAATATGAATACAAAAAGTAGTTAGAATAAAAATACGAGTAGAATGTGAGCAATGTTATACTTGACTCATTTAGATTCAAAATACCGAAATTCTTGATTGTGATTTGTTACATACTCGATTGATACGTATTCAAGTAGATAGTCGATACAATCTCTTATATATATACAAAGTTAAAATAAAATTAGGACAATTAATTATTATTTTATTTTATTTTATTTTTAATTATGATTTTATTTGTAAAGTAATTTAATAATATTTATTATTATTATAGAACTAGTTACTATGAAGAGACTCGAATTTGAGCTTGAATTCAAAACTCATAAGTAGTTTAAATATAATTCAATCCGAGTTGGATTGAATTCGAGTAATGAATATCGAGTTTACTCAAATGTGAGTAGAGTTTTTTAAATATAATTCAAATTTGAGTAAAAATTTAACTTTTCGAGTCGAATACGAACAACTCTTTTTCTAGTTCAGTTCGTTTACACCTTACCCACAAACCACTCCAAGTTCACAGGCAATGTCGCTCATTTTACTCAAACCGCAAGTCCAAATCGAAAAACCAATGGTAAGTTCAGGGCTTTGTGTGAGGCTAGCTTCAAGTACTGGTTAAAAATTTTATGGGTATTCAGCTACTGAAATTCTGGATTATTTAGGTATTGATGATAGTTTTGATCATGAGAGTTGCAAAGATTGAACGCCAAGATCTTTCCACGTGCCTCAATCACGTAAAAGCGCGTCCAATCCTGCACAGTAAACACGTCAATACCAAAAGCTTGATGGCTTGGACCGTCGGGGGATAGCTCCGACATAAGAGTTAGTACAGACAGATACAAGGATAACAATGGAGGTTATTAGCTCTAGTGTTTTGATAAGATATAATATTCGTTACCTCAACTTGTGTCCTCTTCTACTCTCATATACCTCTTCTTTTGTCCTGCATGCTGCCGACTTGCCCTGACACCATCCCATTGCAGGTAACTCACCTGCTAACCCCATCACCATTTTCCACCGCCGGCCGACTATGTCCCATCCTCATTAATGAAATGCAAGAATAACAGTTAAAGTTTATCTTTGCAATGATCACCGGTCAAGGCCCAAATAAAGCTATTATTATCCAATGGTTTGGCCCAACAGTTGGGCCCAATGGTCCGGCCCACTACTTTTAAGACCCAACAGATATGGCCCAATGTGTCTAAAGTATTATGGCCCAACATTGCCCCCCAGTCTTTTATTAAACAGGATGTTTAATAGAAGAGTATAAATGGCCCAAATGGTAAAAGAATTAGGACAAGACCGAATGAAGCCCAAAGTAAAACTAACAGAGGCCCATCTGGTAAGAAACTCAAACCGTAAGGTAAATCAAAACTGAAAGCCCAATCTGGAAGCCCAATCTGGTTATTATCTCTTCAAATTCACCATCATTACCCACATTAAATGCGCTGGCCTCGTGCTTGGTGAACAACTGAAGAGACAGCCACTATAAAAACCCAATTCCCCCAATTTTGACGGTTTCACTTGCTTAATTTTGAATTCTCAGCACTTTAGCTTTCTTCTTTCTCTCGATTTACTTCTCTCTGCATATCTACGTCAATGGCTTCCCAAGATTCCGACGATGATGTTCCCCTCTCTATGACTCCCATTACCTCCATTCCTCCTAGTCCGACACCAACCAAAGTGGCTTCGGGTTCAAACCCTAAATCAACTGCTACATCGAGCAAGAATCCAACACCAAAACTCATTCCAAACCCTTCCGAGTTTTTCAAAAACAAAGAGAAATTTCCTCACGCCAATACCCCCTCTTTATTATCTGAGAATGATATCCGCATTGCTCGAGAGCGATATCAAATACTAGAAACCCACCACCATCTGAGACAGCCTTCTTCTACTGAGAGGATGTATCTCACCCTCCTGGAGAAAGGAGTTCGCTTCCCTCTCCATGTTTTTTTGGTTACCCTTCTAGGGTTTGTTGGTGTCGGATTCGCCCAACTCGTCCCTTACTCTTACATTCCACATCCTTGCTTTCATCGTCTTCTGTCATGAGGTAGGCGTTGCACCTACCCTCGACTTCTTCTTCTCTATCTATACTATTAGCAAATCCCGTGAAAAGGGATTTAAAGTTATGTGCAACCAATCCCCGAAGCCTGGTGAGAAATTTGAAAGGCGCTCCTTGGTATCCACTCCTTCAAGCAACAAAGGATGGCATAAGGAGTAGTTATTCATCAAAGGACTAGAAATCGCTTCTCTATCAGACTGGACTACTTTGGAAAAAGTCTCTGCCGACCTTGGTGACATTCCCGAAGAGCGTGTGAATAAGATGATAATGCTCATAGAGAACTTCCAGAAGAAATAATGGAGTTTCAGACTTCTAACCAAGCAGGCATGGTTGTACGACCACAAATGTAAGTCCCGAACTCCATTATTGTGAAAATTCTGAAATCTTCAATAATAGTTATTCTGAATGATGGTTCTTCTTCCTTTGTAGTATCTCTGATTAAGCCGACTTCTTCAGACCAAAGAGATCTTGAAGCCTTCCTGTCTACTAAAGATTATGAACCTGCCAACAAACCCCCAAATGCCGAACCTTCAGCTTCTGAACCCCATGCTGCTGAAACATAAACCACAGAACCCGCCTCTACTGAAGAGCCCAACCAACCTCGCCGAAAGAAGCGAGCTGTCCGAAAAGCCAAACATGTGCCCACACCAACCTTAAGTGAATGTCTTCTCGATATGCCCTTGGACGAACGGACTCGAGTCCTTTCGTACAAAAAAGAGAAAAATCAAGATCACCCCTCTAACCGCCGAAGAACTCCGAGTTCCCCCTACCGATGCAACTCAACCACCTGTGATCCCTGTCGAGATCAATATTTCTGATGATGAACCCGAAGAACAAATTGAGCCTTCCTCGTCTCTTACCCAAAAACTGAAAACATCCTTCTGACAGCCAAACAATTCTTCCACCTGAACAGACAACAAATCAACCCCCACCTCCTCCTAAACAACCCATACCTTCTCTACCATGACCTTCCTCTTCTGAAGCCAGGCCAGAAGCTGTGGCATCCCCTACACTATGACAAGAACTCAATGAAAACTTCCCATTTCAATTCTATGACTCCTTCGTTCGTGATACTGATGGACCATTGGTTCGGTAACAGTTCCATCATGGACCTGATTAACGATGGGATGAGGTACCAAGCCAGAGTAAGTTGTCTATAACTTATCTATTTACATTTTGGCCCATCTATTTGAAATTTATTGACTAACTCTGAACATCTGTAGGCAAATGGTATCTTCGGGCGCCTTCATCAAAGGTACAAAGAAGCTTAAGATGAAGAAGATGCCAGCCAAAGAGAGAACTCCATACTTAAGTCTGCTCTGGCGAAAGAAAAAAGTGAACATGGTACCACTCTCTTCAACAATGAGTGCCTTTGGAAGGATCTCTCCAAAATTAAAGAAAAATTGGACACAACCGAGGCCACTCATTAAACCACCGTTGATATGAATGTGGACCTAATTCAGAGGAATGAAGTTCTGGTTCGGAAAAATGAAGCTCTTGTAAAATCCAACCAGAGCTTAGCAATGCAAGTTAACGATGTCCAAGCTAAGGAAGAACGTCATCTGGCATATCGTCGCAAACTCGAAGAAGAACTTCGGGAGCTTCAGGACACTCAGAGATCTGGGTCCACCCCCTAACGGAAGAACTTTGTAAGGAGGTCCAGACAGAGTACCGAAAATCAGCTACGCTAAACGAAGAGATCATGCACATGTATTCCGAAGGATACGAAATCTACCGAAGCAAAGGCAAGGTAAAACTTGTCGCGGCCAAGGTAGATCCAGCCCTCCTCGATTCCTTCGAAGATGACGATGAAGATGATGCCTGAAGTTGACTTCCTTTAATCTGTTCTTAGAATCTTTTGTAAAAATTTCTATCTTTTTTATAAATAGTTTTATATTAATGAGATAATATCAACTTTTCGTCCTTATTACTCCTTTGTGATCTTTTCTTGTCAATAATTCACCATCAATCAAATTGAAAAATGTACAAGCTCCCTTTAAACTTAGCTTGAACGGTTAATCAATAATTAGGTAAACTAAACAACAAATAAGATTAAGTAATAACAAATCTGAACTCAAATTTTAAATATAATTAGGTAATAAAGTAATGTAATACTTATTCGTTACCGAAGTGTAATATATATCTGCAACAATCTAATTCGCCACCTTTAAGACGAATTGTTCCAACTGAACCTCCGAACATCAATTATCTGCAACAACCCAATTCGCCACCTTTAAGACGAATGGTTCCAACCGAACCTCCGAACACCAATTATCTGCAACAAACCAATTCGCCACCTTTAAGACGAATGATTCTAACCGAACCTCCGAACACCAATTATATGCAACAAACTAATTCACCACCTTTAAGACGAATGGTTCCAACCGAACCACCGAACACCAATTATCTGCAACAAACCAATTCGCCACCTTTAAGACTGAATGGTTCCAACCGAACCTCCGAACACCAAAATACTAGAGCTAATAACCTCCATTGTTATCCTTGTATTAGCCTGTACTGACTCTTACGCCGGAGCTATCCCCCGATGGTCCAAGCCGTCAAGCTTCTGGTATTGATGTGTTTACTGTGCAGGATTGGAAGCACTTTTATGTGATTGAGGCGTGTGGAAAGATCTTGGCGTTAACATTGGCGCTAGAAGGAGGGCTTTTTCTAGTGTTTCTGGATTTCAATCACACTTATTAGCTGTTCTACGTCGGAAGTTATAGGTGAAGAGTAAAACAGCTACTGTCGAAGGACAACCGATGGCTGCAAGTTCATATGTGCACAGAATCTCTGTTAAGGATCGGTTGGGTCCTTCAAAAAGTATTCATGACAGTACAGAATCAAGAGATGTTTTAGAAGGTTCTCATGCAAAAGTTTATGGGGATACCAAAAAAAGACTAGTTTTTACTGCTGCTAAAGAATCTGACCAGGATCGGAGAAAGGTAGAAGGCACACCGCCTAGAACCCAACACCGAGGTGGTCAGACTGACAGAACATCCAAGTTGGCCAAGATGGCAGAAGAGGCTGACAAAGCTCTAGAAGTTCTTCTGAAATAGAGGGAAGAAATTGCTGAACAGATGGTTCGTATGGCAGAAATGAAAGATGAAACGTTAAGTTATGCTCAGTCTGAAGAGCATAGTAAATCCATGGAAAGGCGACCCAGAAGAGGAAAGGAGCCTGTGCACTCTGGTGATATGTCTCGAGGTCGCCCTCGGGACCGAAGAAGGTCAAAGAGCCATACTACTGAGGATCCGAAGAGGGTACCTAAGCCCTAGGGATTCTCGGGATCATGGTAGAAGTAGAAAAAGGAGCAGGTCTAGAGGATATGCACATGAGAATACAAAGAAGGCACTCCACCTTGAGTATTCTCACCACAGCGACATAGCTCCTCACCGAAGTAGATCCAGAAGTCGCACTCTTAAGAATCCGACGAGGGCACACCGCCCTGCAGGTTCAGATAGGAAAGGTCAGTCTACCTAGAAGAAGGAAAGCTCTCCCAAGAAAGAAGTATCTTCACAACCAGGAAGGAGTGGAATTTTTGGTCAAGGAGTTAAAGGAGCTTCGGAGACAGTTGGCCGAAGTTCAGCAAGTAAAGGACACTTCGGGTAAAAAGTCATCTCCTTTTTCCTCAGAGATTCTTAAAAAGAAGGCCGACTCTACTAAAAATCTTCCATATATGGAGAGTTACGATGGTTCAGGAGATCCATATGACCACAGTCAGACGTTTGATAGGCTGATGGATTACTATGATTTCTCGGATGTAGCTAAGTGCCAAACTTTTGTGATGACACTAAGTAAAGATGCGAGGAAGTGGATAGGAACTCTACCTTCAGATTCAATTTCTTCTTAGGTAGATCTATGTAGCAAATTACATGCTCCTTTTGGAAGCAACAATAGGAGAGGAAAGCCTATTGGCTCGTTGGCTCAGGTTCGACAATATTCGAATGAGCCTTTGAGCCAGTATGTGAAGAGATTCAGAGAAGCTGTTGGCCAAGTATCTAATCTCAATGATCTCCAGGCTGTTGGACTATTTCAAAATGGCTTAAACCTGGTAAAGTCAGAGAAGCTGGTGAAAAACCTGATGTTTCACCACCTGAAGAGTTTAGCCAAAGCCTTTGATAAAGCAAAGGTCTATATTATGGTGGAGGAAACTATGAATAGCTTGAAACGTCCTTCTTCAGACAGGATGAAGGAAAAAGACAAAGACAAAGATAAAGCCGATGGCGATCAGAAGAAGAACAGTGGCAACAATGATCGTACAGATGGGAATTCTAAGAGGTACAATAGTACTTGGCGTCGGGAGGAGGTCGCCCGCCTATTCCGGACCAGAAGGTGAACAAAGTGTACACACAGTTGAACACTGATCGAGCTAACATTTTGGATTGGATCAAGGACCAGTCTTACTTTGAACCTCCTCGGGACAATCTTAAACCCAGGTCTGGTAATTCAGGTAAATATTGTGATTATCATCAAGCAGCGGGGCATGAAACTAGTGACTGCCGAAGTTTGAAGGAGTTCATTGAAAGGAATGTCCTAGAATGGTACTCTAGTTTAATATGTGGCTGGGAGAGAGCCTCAAGAAGAGCAGCAGAGGAACACTAGGCATGTTCAGGCTATCCAACTAGTTCAACCTGCACAACCCGCTCCGAATCAGCCAGCCAGACATGTTGTTGATGTAATTATTGGGGGTACTGCGGGTAAGGTTGTCGGGAAGAAGCGTCGAGGATACTTGGATTCGGTTATGTCAGTGGCAGGTACCCTCCCGAAGACTGAAAGACCGTTATCCAGGTATGATAATTTCCTTTACTGACGAGGATTACCCTTCTGAGCCAATCGAACCCCATGAAGGAGCTCTGGTGATTACTGTACAGGTGGGTTCGGTCGATATGAAGCGGATGATGATCGATAATGGGTCTTCTATTGATATTCTATACGCACATGCTTATCAGATGATGCATTTGGATGGGCGAAAGATGGAGGTCGGGCAGGAGTCCCCTTTATATGGCTTCAGCAATGATCCAGTTAAGGTGGTAGGGACTATTGAACTGTCAGTTATCTTTGGTACAGCTCCACAACAAGTCGAAATAATGTGTAAATTTTATGTTGTGCATGTGGACTTGGCTTATAATGCCATTTTGGGAAGGTCCACATTGACTGCTCTTCAGGCGGTGACATCAATTCCCCACTTTAAAATTAAGTTCCCAACGTCCTATGGAGTGGGGGAAGTGGTTGGAGATTTGGATCTAGCAAGGAGATGTTATCGAAATGTTGTAATTGTTTCGGGAGTAGGGGTTGGCAAGCAAAAGCAGGCTATGGCTATTAAAATTGAACCCTTTACTGAAAGCAGTTCGGAGCCGTTAGTCATGCCAGCTGAGGAGACTGAGGAATTCGAGCTGATTCTTGGTAAGAAAGAGAAAATAGTGAAGATAGGTTCAGGTCTACCGGAACCTCTCCAGACGAACCTAATAGAACTACTTCAGTGTTATGCTGACATCTTCGCATGGGTGCCTAGTGATATATCTAGGGTGAGCATCAGTTATAGGTGGATCCAGCGAAGAAGCCAGTTCGGCAAAAAAGGCGGATATTTTCACCAGAGCGGCAAAGGATTATTGATGAATAAATTGTAAAGCTGCTGGCGGTGGATTTTATATTTGAGATAGACTATCCGGAGTGGATGGCAAATGTGGTTTTGGTGCAGAAGTAGAACGGGAAATGGCGAGTCTGTATAGACTACACTGACTTGAATAAAGCGTGCCCAAAGGATTTTTATCCCTTGCCTCACATCGATCAACTTATTAACGCGACTTCGGGGTATGCCTTACTTAGCTTTATGGATGCCTTTTCGGGTTATCATCAGATCTCTATGTGTAAAGAGGATATCCTGAAGATGACTTTCATTACTCATCGGTCAGTGTACGCTTACAAGAAGATGATGTTTGGTTTGATAAATGCGGGGGCCACATACCAACGGATAATGAATTTTGTCTTCACCAGACAGCTAGGGAGGAATATGGAGGTCTACGTTGATGATATGATCTTCAAAAGCATGATGGTGCAAGGGCATTTGGATGATTTAGAGGAATGTTTCCAGACAGTGCGTCATTACAATCTGAAGCTTAATCTAACCAAATGTACCTTCGGACTTGGTACAGGTAAAGTTATGGGTTATCTGGTTAGCAAGCGGGGTATTGAAGCCAATCCAGAAAAGATCCAGGCTATCTTAAACATGAAGTCTCCTCAATCCTACAAAGATGTTCAATGTTTGACTGGTATAATTGCAGCTTTGAGGAGGTTTATGTCTAAATCGGCAGAAAGATGTTTGTCGTTTTTTGATACATTGAAAGGGCCGAAGAATGCTAAGACGTTCCAGTAGACTTCGGAATGTGAAGACGCCTTCCATGGAATAAAGACGTATCTGTCTTCGGTGCCTTTGTTGGTGAAACCCTCTCCTGCTGAAGCCGTTGTACTTATATTTGGCAGCTAGTTCATTGGCAGTAGGAGCGGTTCTGGTGCGAGAAGATAGGGGTAAACAGCACCCGATTTATTATGTAAGCAATGTCCTTAGGGATGCTCAAACTAGGTACCCAAACCTTGAGAAATTTGCCTTTGCTTTGATCATAGCTAGTCGAAAGCTTCAGCAATATTTTCAAGGTCGGTTGATAATTGTATACACGAACCAGCCATTGAAGAAAGTGCTAGGGTAAACCTGAAGTCTCGGGAAGACTTGTTGTATGGACGATGGAGTTATCCCAATTCTTCATAGAATATCATCCTCAAACGGCTATCAAAGGTCAGGCTTTAGCTGATTTTGTAGTCGAATGTTCATTTTATGAAGCTGATGACAATTTGGGAGAAGCTGAAGAGTCTGATAGATCAGTTGCAGTACCTTCAGCAGAATCAGAGTTTGTGGACGTTGTATGCCGATGGATCTCCTACTTCAGATATTAGAGGAGCAGGGATTATTTTGATGAGTTCGGAGGGATTCAAGGTGCAGTAGGCTATCAGGTTCGGGTTCAGAGCAACGAACAACGAGGCAGAGTATGAAGCGGTGCTAGCTGGATTACAACTGGCTAAGAGTCTCGAAGTGCAGAGATTACTCATCTACTAGTGACTCTCAGTTGGTTGTCAAGCAGATTTCAGGGGAATATGAAGCTCGAGGTTCAAGAATGATTAAATATCTTGCAGAGTTAAAGGATCGACTTCAATATTTACTTTCCTATGAGTTTCAGGGGGCTGATCGCAATGACAATTCCATTGTCGATGCGTTGTCAAAGTTGGCTACCACTAATGCAAGCACTTTTGATGGTTCGGTGTATTTGGAGATTTTGCAACAACCAAGTATCCAGCATGAAGTGGTGATGTGTGTAGAGCGTTCTAATTGCTGGATGACTCCGTACTTAAAATATCTGACAGATGGCGTACTTCCTTTGGACCAGATGTTGGCTAAAAAGGTGAAGTATAAAAGTGCCTAATTTTGTGCTTGTTGATGGAGATCTTTATCAAAGAGCTTTTTCATCTCTGTTATTGAAGTGTTTGGTTCCTTCTGAGACTGATTATGCTCTTCGAGAAGTTCATGAAGGTATTTGTGGCAATCATATGACAGCAAAGTCGTTAGCCTACAAAGTACTTCGGCAGGGCTACTATTGGCCCACAATCTTTTAGGAGGCTACTGAGTATATAAAGAAGTGTTAGAAGTGCCAGCTGAATAGCTCGATCCCACATCAGCCACCTAGAAGAGCTATACTCGATTTTATCTCCTATACCTTTTGATGTCTGGGTGGTAGATAAACTGGGTCCATTGCCGAAAGTGAAAGGTCATGTCAGTTTTGTTATAGTAGCAATTGATTATATGACCAAATGGGTAGAAGGCGAAGCCACTTAAGTTGATAACGGAGCAAGACTGCTTAATGTTTTTAAAGGAATCTATAGTGTTTTGTTTCAGAATTCCTAAGGTGGTAATCTTAGACAACAGACGTCAGTTTGTGGGATCGAAGTTTGAAGCGTTTTTGAAGGAATTGGAGATCCAACATAGAAGGACTTCGGTAGCTCATCCACAGTCTAACGGGCAAGTTGAGGTAACAGATATTGTATCTTATCAAAACACTAGAGCTAATAACCTCCATTGTTATTCTTGTATCTGCCTATACTGACTCTTACGCCGGAGCTATCTCCCAATGGTCCAAGCTGTCAAGCTTCTGGTATTGACGTGTTTACTGTGCAGGATTGGACGCGCTTTTTTGTGATTGAGGCACATGGAAAGATCTTGGCGTTAACAGTTATTATAAAGAGGAGAATATGATTCTTTGTGATATGGGATCTTATCTAGTATAGGTGAGTTGACAAAATTAATATGGAGCAGTTTGATTATCAGTTTGCTCACAAATGCAGTTAAATAGCTTCGATTTGGGCTCACAAGGAATATTTTTTACATGAAAATTTTCATAATCCCTTTTTAATATTATAATTTACCTTAATTTTTCTAATTAGGAAGTTAACTAATTCATTTTCACTAGCTAACCCAATAAAGATCAAGATTTTCTCATCAGGGTTTTCTGACTAATTTGAAACTCTTTGAGCATCACAACTTTTATCATCGATCATTCATTAAGATTTTTTTTGGGTTAATTAATTTTTGATCATTGTACTAGGGGTCAATCATTCATTCAGTAAGTCGAGGTGGGAAGCCTTTAGTGCAAGTGCTAACAAGTGTTTAAGAGAGAGACTAGAGAGCAATTAATTTAGCTTAATTTTGATGGAGTTTCTTAATTTCTGGACAGTATTTATCAAGTAATTAAGCTTTTTAATGATAAATTAGAATCTGGCAAGCTTTGCTTAATATCTAAAGTCAAATTATTTACTGCATCATTCAGCAATTGGAAGACATGATCAAAATAGCAAAAGACAGCTTTGTACAGAGGTTAGAGCAAGGAGAAAAAGAGTTTTTTTCCCCCATTTGATTCAGGAATTTATGTCATGGAAAGAATGCTTTATCCTGAATGATTTTTGCAAGTACTGATGGAATGAGGATGAAGAGCTTTGTCAATTCTACTATATTTATAGAAATTTAGTACTCCATCCGTCCCAAAAGGACAATAGGACAATACAAATTTTCCTCCCAATCCAAGTCCTTAGGTTTGGGTTTGGAGAGAGAGAGAGAGAGAAAATTAATGTGAACCACTCATTTGTGATATGAATGATGTATAAATACATCAAAGATAAAAGTCAGTATTTTACATTTGTATTTTGGAACAGAGGGAGAGTACTTGAATTCCATGGCAAATGATGTCTACACAGGTCTGCAAATTAATATGCAGCAATCCCTATCTGGAGTTCAGCCTCCAATCTTTCTGGTTTATTCTGTTCTGAATTATAACATTGAATATTGGTTGAACAAGACCAACAATGTATATATGTGGTGGGATTAAAGAGAACCCCAAACAATTATATGCTGCAATAGTTTGAAAGCAATCACTTGTACAGTTCAGGTTTCAAGACCCCAACATAAGGCAAGTTTCTGTAATGCTCCGCAAAGTCTAGTCCATAACCCACCACGAAATAATCTGGACACTGCCACAAGAGGAATGTAAACTCGTGATTTTGTTTCCCACCAGTCAAAAAAAAAAATAGTACAAGATGCTCTCAGCTTAAAATAGTTTTCAATAGCAAAATATTTGTGGAAAAACAAATATAAGATTCAAAATGTAAACTGAGAAAACCAACAAATATCCTCGTTCTATGTATTTCTGGAAACTAATGCCTAGCTAACATGATGTGCAAGCGAAAAATTAGCTTAAGTTGGGTCCATATTTATCAACCAGGGCAAGAAGTGATTCGACACATTATTCATAATAAGCATCAAACATGAGCACTAGAATTTCTAACTTCAACATATCGAATCGAATGTATTTCTATGCTTGCTTAGAAAAGAGAAGAAAAAAAAACTGTCATTCTATAAAACTGTTTAAAAGCATCAAAGAATCTGTTTAATAGCTCAATAAACTGATGGTGTGACAAAATCTATAAAAACTGTAAATGAAAACAAAAAAGAAATCTCAAAAACTGTGGTCCCAATTAGTTAACCACTTACTTCAACTTATTTTTTATTTTATTTTTTTGTTTTTGATTAATTTCCACACACACCCACACCACACTCACACACCCAAGAATTGAAAGAATCGAACCCTTGACCTGCTGGAAACCATAAGGCAAGAGTTACCGCTTCACAAAATGAAGATTATGATCCAAAACTAATGCTCTTAAATTTTTCTAAGTCATTATCTTGGATAAATAACTTCCACAATGACCACAAAGAAACAAATTAAGAACGAGTTCCTCTACAGCGATGAACATTACAAACTATATGAAGACCAAATCCTTTACAGCTTTGATAAAATACACATAAATAGAAAATCTGGTTCTGGTATTCGAGTTTTTTTAAGAGAGAAAAAGTAAATTAAAGAGCAACAGATCATATTAAAAAGCTTCCTCAATGGGGGGAACTACTGTTGAATTATGCATCAAAGCAATAAAGAACAAATGGAAAGTATTTGGTATGAAATACTGCAGAACCAGGTAACTTAAATTGAAGAAAGAAAACAAAAAAATCTGTAGAGGTAAGAGAGCAAGCAACAAATACCAAAACATGGAAATAATGGCAATTACTAAACCGATAGATAGAGAGAAAGAGAGAACCTCAAAGCCACAATAGTACTTTCCCTTGCCCAGTAGCTCAAAATTAACCTTTCGTCTTGATGGTTTATCAAGGAGAGTACAAACAGATATGGAGGATGCCCCCTTAGATTTCAAGTGGGTAATGAGGCAGGATAAAGTGTTTCCAGTATCCACAATATCCTCAACCTGAGCCACGAAGCGGATTTATGATGCATATCAGTAAATAACCTTCATTGTAACTAGAAAATCTGGAAATGATTATTTAACAAAAATAATGTTCAAGAAAATGGCACTAATTGACAGCTATTCTTGACTATAAAGCATATTACTAGTATCACTTACTTTCTCAATATAGTCTCTCTTTCGTAGCACAGTTTAAGAACTTTATGGAGAGAGCTATGAACTAAAGACCTTTTGGTCTTGGGGTGATTTTGTGGTCGCTATTTTAAAATCACGCAGTTATTTGTCCCCTTAGAAACAGCTTCCCAGGCTCTAGATACACTAAATATGCCTTTTACATTGCCTCCCGTTCTCTGGATAGGTATTACCGTATTAGTATTACACTTCCTCCACATTTCCTTATATGCAGAAATTACCTTCCTCAATCTCCTAAAATATGTCAACTAGAAAGTTTGTTTTAAGTGGTAAATGAGACATACAGACTTGCTACTTTCAGGAAAGTAGATTGGAATATTGTGAAATAAAGGATTACTTAGATATTTGCGGTTCACTTCAAACTTGTGTAATACCCAGTAAAAATAGATAAATAAATAAAGATATATATATTTTTTCTTATAACTTATTGATTGGACTTTCTCTTTTATTGGGGTCAAACTATTTATTAAATTTATGTGGGCTAATAATGTATTAATAAGTGATGGATAAATTAATTTGATAAAATTGGGCCTTAAAACTAATTGGGTTTAATTTATATGTCGGTAATAAATCCTATTAAAACTAGGAGAATTAATAATATATATTAATAAATAAATAACTAAAAGATGAACCCTACATAAAGTATGCTATCTTCATTCGCCTGATAAAAGAAAAGAGAAGTGGCAGCATATCAAGGGGAAGGAAATAGAAACGCCAGATCAGAATTTGCATTAACAAGTTTGCTTCTGTAAATCAATTAAATTCTAGTGTTCAGTATTCAAATAAGTTAATTACATAAAATCTGGTATGGACATCCTCTAACGTTATTGCTATTTCTCCATAGTTTAGATAAAAGGTATTGGTCTCTGACCGCCATCTCTCCACCAGGAGAGATATGTATGTTAGTTTAGTGTACAACCCTTGGGAATATAAAAAACTCCAAACCCACATTTAACTACAATTTTTTTTTATACTTTTGTTAAGATCCTTTGATTGTATTTTTGTTTTGTAAATTGACTCAAGCCTAGTTTTCCCCTATCTTTCCCTTTATATACGTCATTTGATACATGATTTTGTTGATCATGAAAAACACTTTGGTCAATTGGTCCATAATTCCAACTATCCATCGTTTACCTAAAAAAACAACATAAATCCATTGTTAATATTAACACATAATAATAATAATAAATAATAACAATAATAATAATAAATAAATAACAATAATAATATTATTATAATTATTATTACTATTATTATTATTATAATAAATAACAAAAACAATAATAATAATAATACTAAATAATAATAATAATAATAATAACAATAATAATAATAATACTAATAATATTAATATTATTACTATTATTATTAAAAATAATAATAAAAACAATAATATTAATAACAACAACAATAACAATAATAATAATAATAACAACACTACTAACTAATATTATTATTATTATTATTAAAAAATAATAACAATAATAATAGTAATAACAACAATAACAATAATAATAGTAATAACAACAATAACAATAATAATAATAATAATAATAATAATAATAATAATAAAATCGTCTTGCAACATGCACAAAGGCGGAACTAGGGGGGTCATATAACCCCCCACCCTGGAATTTTCAGGGGTTATTTGTTTTCTTTTTCCTTCCTTTTTTTATGTATTTATTTTTGTCCTTTTTTTTTGTTTTTACTTTATTATCAAAGTGAGACAAAAAAAGTGGTAACAATTCTCTCTGTAAACTAATTAAAAATAAAACAATCTCTCTTCTATTTTTTTTGTTTTTGTTGCTGGAATTTATTTTTTTAAGCTAATTAATCACATGAACCACAATATAAGGTTTTGAATATATAATATTATAATTTGTAATTTATCTATAAAAATAGCTAATCAGTTGACTAAAAAATTCAAAATCTGATTAATAGTTTCATAGTTCGGAAAAAATTAAAATATATATATATATGTATTTAAAGTCATTAAACTCACAACTCAAAAGTTGACAAGGGTTGGAATAAGATGTTGTGAAATACTATAATTGGGCAAAATAAATTTAAAAGAAGCATTCTAAGCATTAATAAATATTTTTTTTACTGATGTATTTTGACCCCCTCTAAAAATGTTCTGGTTCCGCCACTGAACATGCATATATGTATGTTTATACATAGTTGTTATTTTTCTCTAAAAGTTCAAATGATTATATTTGCATAAATAAAATTTTCAAAATGAATGACGATATATATTTATTTAAAAAAAACAATAAAAAAATCTTATAAATATATTTGTGTAGATCTGAAAAAATGTAGTGTGCAAAGATCTTTCCTCTTCTTTCTCTCATCTTTCCCCTTCTTTCTCTTTTCCTTCCCCTTATTTCTCTCTTATGTTTATGTTGGTTGTTGTGAATGTGAACTTGTAGCGAAAATAAATGGAGAAAGGAATGGGAAAAGGAAGGACAAAATAAATTGGAGAAGCCAACCACTACAACTTGTAGTGACGTGAACTTTCAAAACCCCACCTGCAATGCCAATTCCCGAGGTCAGATACTTTATCACATATCAGATACTTCTCCACATGTGAACTTTCATTCCCGAGAAGCTAAAATGCCCAGCCACTACAAGCATAGGCGGATCTACCCTAGGGGCAGGGGGGGCACCTGCCCCCACTGAATTTTTTGTATCCTCCTTGGTTCCTTCCCTTTCCCAATAATACACACCTTCATCACTATCCTCTTTTTGTATAAGTGATATTTTAAAGTAATGATAATTTTGTATTATTTCTTTTATTCCTCTCTTCATGTGTAATATTTGGCTCAAAAAGTAAATACTCAATTCTATTTTCTTTTCTTTTTTAACTAACATCCTGTAAAGTTTTTAATTTAATTGTAGAAAAAAATGAGAAGAAAATTTTTTTTTTAATATTTTTTTCTAATTAAAACTCAAAAACACCACTTTTCTTAAAAAAAAAATTCTATTCTATTACAAAATTGATATTATCTCTTTTTGTTTTCATTCGCTTCCTTTTCTTTTATCACCAAATTAAAACTCAAAGACAAAGACAAGGTATTAAAACTCCAAAACTATTTACTTAGTTTTCTTTATCCCGTGTGGCCTTATCCAATTCTTTTGGATTTGTGTGTTATATTGGGTTTTTAATAAAAAAAATTGTTGATAAAAAAAATCATTCTAATATTTTCCTTATAAGAAAATCATGAATATACATACATATATATATATATATTAAACTTAACGACTTAAGTGTTGAGAAATTATATTGAATTTAGAAAAATATATATATATAGTTATAATTTTTATTCTTAACAAAAAAAAATTGAATTTGACCCCACTAAATTTTGTAGCTGAATCCGCCCCTGACTACAAGTTGTAGCGGCACATATGAGACGAAAATAAATTCCCTTTTGAAAATGTATCTGACCAAGTGGGACCCTTTATTGAATTAATTTGACCAGGTGGGGCCCTTTAGTAAAATAGTTGCAGGTACAAGTTATTGTCACTGCCGCTACAACTTGTATCGACTGAGCATTTTTTTTAAATCTCAGCCTTTAATGATTTTGATCAACGATGAAGATGATGGTTGCTGGCAGGAGCGGACCTATGCATCGGCAGCATAGGCCTATGCTGGTTTTTTTAATATAGGTATAGGGGTAGGGGTAAATATGTAATTTAATAAGTTTAAGGGGGGCAAATTAATGAAAGAGTTAACTTAGAGGAGGCAAAAAAAAAATTTCATTAGTATTCTAAATGCAACTATACAAGTACAAACTACTCTGCTTCTGCTCTTTTCATTCTCTCGTTCCTTCTGTGACTCTGTCTTCTACATCTCGTCTCCACGCCTCCTCCACTAGTTCTTCTACATCTTCGCTCCGCCACTAGGCCATGTACTTCTACATCTGCACTATGGTCTACGCACTACCACGACACAACAAATCTTCCCATTCACAAGATATATAGTATGCAACAAATTTTTCCGTTGTTCACTACTTTCTTCTTTCACCTGTGTACTAAGTGCCCTTCTCGTGACTAAAACCTCACCATAAACAGCAACTTCCCAATCATCTACCTCCTCTAATGGCGGCATAGAATCGGTGTCACTATCTTCTCTTTCGGAGTTTCGGTTTCCACCTCTCCATTGTCAAGCAACAACATAGTTCTTTGATTGTGACATTGACTAGAAATGTGTCCACTGTCTTGACATTTAAAACATACAATATATCGACTACGACTAAAAGACAATTGTTCGGTTTTACCTTGCAATCCCCTGTTAGTCGTTCCTTGCTTAGGATCCATTTTCGGTTTGATCACAGCTGGCTTTTCCTCGCGCTAACATTAGACTTCCATGATGAACCAGTAGTAGGATTTGAATGTTAGCCACCTCTCATCTTAAGTTGTTTCTCAATTTTGATAGCCATGTGTACCATATCCTCCAACTCTACATAATGTTGTTACCACCAAATCTGCAATTTCCCAATTTAGCCCTGCTGAAAATCGAGTCATTGTTGCCTCACTATCCTCATCTATATATTCCCTAGCCATCACCATCTCCATCTCTTTGAAATAGTCTTCTACACTCCTACTTCATTGTCTCAAATTCTGCAAACTTCGATACAAGTCTCGGTGGTAGTGGCTTGGCACAAACCTCTTCTTCATTACCGCCTTCATCTCCGTCCAAGTTTCAATTGGACATTCCCCACATCTCCGTCGGCTAGTCATCAACTGATCCCACCAAGTAACTGCATAATCTAAAATTATGTGGCGACTAATCTAATTTTCTTGAGATGTTAGTAGTTGTGACAATCGAATACCCATTCCATCTTCTCCCATTCTAAGCATGCCTCTAGATCGCTCCTCCCTTGGAAAGCTGGAATTTTTATTTTGATGTTATCCAAGTTATTGTCCACCAGATTTCGATCTCCCCTTTTCCTAGCTTCATGTCTCCGATGAAAGAAATTGAATCCACTGTCCTCCTCTTCACTGAATCCACCTTCAAAGTAAGTTTCCTTCGTTCTAAATTCCCGTTGTTGCGTTCTTCCCTTTATGTGCCCCATGAAGTTTTTGAGACTCCTCAGGTCTCAGACAACTGATCAAGTTGTTCATTCACCCGTTCCATAGCCGTCTCCAATTTCCTACCCCATTCCTTATTCATGGATTCCAACATAAATTTCATGTCAAATGTCAAGGAAGGTTCCTCAAAAGTTCCTTCATCCTTTGAGCCAGACATATTTTCTACAAAACAAGGGTTAGTAAAAAAACAATTTTCTCACTACTCCCTTATGTGTTTCGCTCAAACCAATGTTCCACTCGTGTATACGCTCCACTTGGCTTTTACCCTCAATTAATCTCACTAGTGAGCCTTTTACCTCTAAATAGTCTCTAATATGTTCTTTTTGAACTCACCAAGAAAAATTCACAGTTTTACTAATTAATTCAAAAAAATAACTTATCATGAAAAAATTTATAGAAGGTATGAATCGCAATAATAGCATGTAATCGTAATTAAAAATTTGAAAATTTTTTATACTCTTTATAACAATTCAAATAGAAATTTAAAGATGAGTAACTTACTAGGAACTTAGCTTTGATACCAAATGACACGGCACGCTTGCGTGACCGTAATTAAAAATTTGAAAATTTTTTATACTCTTTTTATAACAATTCAAATAGAAATTTAAAGATGAGTAACTTGCTAGGAACATAGCTTTGATATCAAATGACACGGCACGCTTGTGTAAGGTGGTCGTCGGCCCGATCGTTTCTAGCAAAGTCGTAGGATGGATTGCTCACAACACCTTAACCTCTCGTCTATATGAAGACGATAATCTCGGTACAATCACTTGCGTTCGGAATTATGCGTTGAATGGACACCAACGACACCATGACCCCTCGCTTATATTGAAACGGTAATCTTAATACAATCGACGATTGATGCGGTAGAAAACGCCACACACAACTATGAATTGTTGTATAACAAGTCAAACTTGAATCTCAAAGAAAAACTAAGAAAAGAATTTAGGAATTCTTCAAAGAACCAAAAGTAGAGAATAATCTCACAAGAATGATATAAATCTGAATATTGAATAATTGTTATGAATTACATTCATCCGTGCCTATTTATACTAATAAGAAACCCTAGAATCCAATAAGGAATGGATTACTAAGTGATAAACAAAGTTGGAATAAAAATCTTATCAAAAACCTAACTAAAAACATTTCTAATTATATTAGAATTGAAAAGATATGAAAATCCCTACAAATCTGGTCAAAAACGCGTGCCTCGAAATATGGGCCACTTGATTAGCGCGGCAGCGCCGGCGTTAAGCCCAACAACAGCGCGGCAGCGCCGTTCCTCCAGGGATTCTTTGTTGTCATGGCGCGGCAATGCCGTCTTCTTTACCAACACTGGCGCGACGGCGAACTTATCAAAATTCTCTGGATACCTGGCAGCAGCGCCAAGTTCTTCATGTTCTCTGGCGCGGTAGCACCAAGTTCTTCATGTTCTCTAGTGTAGCAGCACCAAGTTCTTCATGTTGTCTGGCGCGGCAACGCCGCTTGTCCAGAAACTCTCCTTCGTCGTTTTCTCTATCGCTTGCCTTGAAGAAAACACTTGAACCAAATTAATTAATAAGTTTGGAATCCTCTTGAAACTTTTTCGAACTTGTAACCATATCACTCCAAACTTCTTGAATAAGCCCGTTAAGTCCTTCCTTAAATCATTTAGTTTAAGCTTTCGTCACAGTACCAATCGGAACTCGCATCGGATCCGCTCCATGATTTCCATTCCCATCCAAGCTAGGCATGTCCACATCACCTTTTATCCAAATGTTTTAAATATTTTGTTTAGGCTTTGATACTTCGATTTGTGTTATGGAGTTATTTAGCTATTGGAGTTGTAATAAACATATTGTATTGTGATTTGAGCGCATTTACTAGGGTTTGACTTGTGAGATTTATCAGTTATTAGATATATTCATTTTGTTGCATAGAGCTCTCAATTTGTTTTGTAAATTTTGTTACGTTTTGTGCGTAACCTCTCTTTCTATTTCGAAAAGGGGTACTACAACTTAGATATTTGCGGTTGAGTAAAACCCACCCACCTAATTATCAGAACAAGCTAATAAGATAAACCCTGAAGATACACCTCTATACTATATATGTATAGACACAAACTACACTAATACTGCAACAAACCCAACAAAGATTAGCATTAAAAAATATGGAAAACAATTATATTGAATATAATTCAAGTCTCATAATTTGAAATCAAAACATATCAGTCCGAAATTAAACAATCCTCATAATTAGAAATGAAGACATAGCAGTCCCAAAATTAAACTATTCATCTCAATTCTAAAGCTTTAACTAAACGATATCAAACAGGCCATTACTTTAAACCCTCCAAAACTTATGAACGCAACGCCTTGAACTAAAAACTAAAGATAAAAACAAAAAACTACTACTTTACTTTAAAATGAGGACTTATTAACAATAATTACCAGAATTACGTGCTTTCCCTGAATATCGAGCTTCAAATCAAAGGAAATTAGTGGGGCACCGTTGGATTGGGTGCCGGAACCGTATGACGAAACTCGAATGAAATCGACAGTGACTGGTAATGGGATTTTTCTGACGAGGTCGGCGAGGAACAGAAATGCTCCGGTGGCAACGCCGATAATGACCGGAGAGAGTGGGTTATTGTTGAAGTCTAGGGTAATTTGAGAGGCGAGTTCGGAGATTCGTTGAGAGATTTGTTGTTCGGTCCAAAGAATTCTCTCTATATCATTCTCCATATTCCTCTCCTAATAATACTCACGTAACCAGTGAGGGTTTAATTAGAGAAACCCTATTCAAAATATTAATACTTCCTCCAAAATATAAGATACTTTTTTAAAATCAATTTAAAATATTTTTAAATTTAAATTATTAATACCTATTATAAACTATCTAAAAAGTATTACTAATTTATTATTTTATAATTTTTGGTAAATTAACTCAATTTTAAATTTAAAAATATTTTAAATTAAATTTTAAAAGTTAATAATGATCTAATAATTTGATTTAAAACTCTTTATAAAAATTAAAAACTAAGATAGATAATAATATTCTGAATTTACATAAATAAGTTAATAATATCTTAACGCACACGCACGCACACATATATAATTTTGTGTGGTTTTATTTGTTTCAAATAACTAAAATATTGAAAATAATTGAATGATGAAATTTAAAGCCTGATAAATATTAAAAATAATTGAAGAATTGATTCTACAATCACAAGAACAAACCCTTTACTCCTAAGATTACAATGTGTTCAACCGGTTTTTACTATACTCCGTAAATATGTGAAAGACCCAAACCACATTATTGAGTTAGAACCAAACGAGATAGTCGAAGATTTGACATACGAGGAGATACCTGTTAAGATCTTGGATAGAAAAGAGCATGTCCTACGCACCAAGGTTATACCTCAAGTTAAGGTTTTGTGGAGAAACCATGCTATTGAAAAAATGACCTGGGAGTTGGAATCGGAAATGAAATCGAGGTACCCTCATCTGTTCGAAACACTAGGTACGTACGTCAATTTCGAGGACGAAATTTCATAAGGAGGGGAGGTTGTAAGACCCCAACTTATTATAAATAAAATTAAATTTTCTCTATTTATTATCTTGAAATAGTAAGGAGTTAATTTGATATAATGTTTTGGTTATGGGTGAAATGTGTAAATTTTACAAAATAAGCAAGTGGTTATAAAATATTCCTTTTATCGGGGAATATTCGTTTGGTCGTGGAATATTCTTTTTGTCGGGAATATCCGTACGACGGTGCAGTCATTCGTGGGCCCCATAACATGATAATTGTCGGATGAAGAAAACGACAGAGTATGAGTTTTTATAATTAACGACGTAATGGTTACCGTTAACACTGTTGGAATACCTAGTGGTTAAAATACAGTAATACGCGTAGTTGCACAGTAGCACACGGTATTGCACAGTATAGTTGAATTATTGATTCTTACGTAAGAAGACACTACTCAATAATTGTTACAGTAGTTACTGTTTAATATTTTATTTTATTGATTCAATAATTGTTACGTTGATAGTTTATATTATTGCTTTTTTAATAATTGTCACTGCACAGTATTCCCCATTATCAAATCAATAATTCATATTATTTGAATAATATTATTAGATAGTATTATTGGCAATGTCTAGAAAGTTCTGTCAATGAGAGGTTTGGTCATCTTATTGTGCGTCAGTAAGGAGAAATCCTTATCGGAAAACCCTCTCTTTCCTGGGAACGGTCTGGTTGTCATAATTGTAATTCTGTAATATTATTTTGGAATAATTATTTATTGATTTATATGATAAGGAAATATTTATTTGATGTGGATATAAATGATTGATTGATTTATTTATTTTATAGGGTTATTAATGAAAGAATTAATGCTGAGATGTTTTATCAATATTTTGTCAGATTGAAGGTATTAAAAATCATCCGTTTGTGAATTTCGGATATTTTCTGTTTGGAATTTGGAAAAACTTTCTTCTACAAAGTTGTAGAGAATTCAATTTCGTGTGAAATGGATATAAAATTCGTATTTTTCTGATAAACGAATTATTTTCTATGAATTGTTAAAGTTTCTGATTATTGTTTAAATGATAAAACATTTTGTAAAATTCTAGAATTGATTAGTGAGAAATGTGCTCAATTAAATTTCAAATGTGGTGGGTGGCAATAGTAGCAGATAAATCCATCAGGTAGCAGGTCAAGTCTGCTTCGGCATGCTAACATATTCCTATAAATAGAGGGCTAAGTTAGAATTGAAAATCACATCAGAAACAAAGTTCTCTCTTTCTCTCTCTATATTATCGAGCGTATTCTTGTGAGTATTTTGATACTTGAGTGTTGCTATACGGTACAAGTTCCTTCAGTACTATATCTAGTATTCCAGTCAGAAGTGCGGTTATTTTGAGGTAAGGTATGTTATTTTCTTCATATATGATATTATTTCTTTCAATATCATTATGCCAAAGTATTGATCTGAACTTTTAATCAAATTTGAAATTTTTTGTGTCGGGGTTACTATTCACGTATACGGCACTATTCACCGAAAAATGAAATTTTCTCTTTTTCTTTCAGATGTCTTTTATGGTTATTATCTTTGATTGTATCCATGTTTTGATCTTTATTTTTGAATTCTACTTCACACTTGGTTATTATGGAGTATTATTGAATTTGGATAAACCGAAATACGAATCCCTAATATTTATCCTTCTGTCTCACGGCGCAGTCATTCGTAGGCCCCATAACAGGATAATTGTCGGATGAAGAAAACGACAGAGTATGAGTTTTTATAATTAACGACGTAATGGTTACCGTTAATACTGTTGGAATACCTAGTGGTTAAAATACAGTAATACGCGTAATTGCACAGTAGCACACGGTATTGCACAGTATAGTTGAATTATTGATTCTTACGTAAGAAGGCACTACTCAATAATTGTTACAGTAGTTACTGTTCAATATTTTATTTTATTGATTCAATAATTGCTACGTTGATAGTTTATATTATTTTTGTTTTAATAATTGTCACTGCACAATATTTCCCATTATCAAATCAATAATTCATATTATTTAAATAATATATTAGATAGCATTATTGGTAATGTCTAGAAAGTTCTGCCAATGAGAGGTTTAGTCATCTAATTGTGCGCCAGTAAGGAGAAATCTTTATCGAAAAACCCCCTCTTTCCTGGGAACGGCCTGGTTGTCATAATTGTGATTCTGTAATATTATTTGGGAATAATTAATTATTGATTTATATGATAAGGAAATATTTATTTGATGTGGATATAAATGATGGATTTATTTATTTTATAGGGTTATTAATGAAAGAATTAATGCTGAGATGTTTTATCAGTATTTTGTCAGATTTGAGGTATTAAAAATCATCTGTTTGTGGATTTCGGATATTTTCTGTTTGGAATTTGGAAAAACTTTCTTCTACAAAGTTGTAAAGAATTTGATTTCGTGTGAAATGGACATAAATTTCGTATTTTTCTGATAAACGGACTATTTTCTATAAATTGTTAAAGTTTCTGATTATTGTTTAAATGAAAAAAAATATTTTGGAAAATTCTAGAATTGGTTGGTGAGAAATGTGCTCAATTAAATTTCAAATGTGGTGGGTGGAAATAGTAGCAGGTAAAGCCATCATGTAGTAGGTCAAGTCTACTTCGGTATGCTAACATTTTCCTATAAATAGAGGGCTAAGTTAGAATTGAAAATCACACCAGAAACAAAGTTTTCTATCTTTCTCTCTCTATATTATCGAGCGTATTCTTATGAGTATTTTGATACTTGAGTGTTGTTATACGGTGCAAGTTCCTTCAGCACTATATCCAGTATTCCAGTCAGAAGTACGGTAATTTTGAGGTAAGAGATGTTATTTTCTTCATATATGATATTATTTCTTTCAATATCATTATGACGAAGTAATGATCTGAACTTTTAATCACTTTTGGAACTTTTTGTGTCGGGGTTACTATTCATGTATACGGCACTATTCACGTATACGACACTATTCACAAATACGGCACTATTCACCGAAAAATAAAATTTTCTCTTTTTCATCCAGATGTCTTTTATGGTTATTATCTTTGATTGTATCCATGTTTTAATCTTTATTTTTGAATTCTACTTCACACTTGGTTATTATGGAGTATTATTAAATTTGGATAAACCGAAATACGAATCCCTAATATTTGTCATTCTGTCTCACTGGATTCGTTCTCTAAAATGTTTTTCATCATCCTCAGTCCTTAATGGTGATACTTGATGAATATCTTTGGCCTGTAGTGCAAAGATGAATGATTACCTGATGAATATCTTTGGCCCGTAGTGCAAAGATGAACAGATGTTGAGATGAACATGACCAACTGGTAATACAAATGAATATCTTTGGCCCGTAGTGCAAAGATGTATATTGATTGATGTTACAGGGATAAAATATTGATGATGAACTTTTAAATTCTTAGATGATATTAGATTTCATTTTCTACTTAACTCTTCTAATGAATTGTTGTTTCCGCTGCAGTTGTTGATCTAAAACTTGTTGTCTATTGTACTTTATCAGATTTTCCCTGTTGAAGACTAAGGATAATTTGTTGTAAATTATCTTAGTCATAATATTCTTTACTGGGCTAGTTGAGCTCACCCTTTTCCTTTTTGTTCCATTTTTCTTCTCAGGAGGTGAGAGTTTAGCACGGACTAGCCGGGGTATGGAGTGATGATTCAAGATAGTTGTTTTAGTAGTCCTCACTATTTTGTAAAATAGTGCATCAATAATTATAATGATGATTTTATTTGGGTGTGGATATTGTCTAAAAGACAATATTGTATTTAAACTCACAGTATGTGTTGTCGTATTTTGCACAACAATTGTATTAATAAAGTTGTAGTTGTTTTTCTGTACCATGTATTTGGCGACTTATAATGGGTAATGTATACCTATTTTGGGGGCGTCACAATTGGTATCAGAGCTTAGGGATATGGTCTCTGGCGGAGATTGGGGAATAGAACTAGGAGGGGAAAGATGAGTAAATCCTTCGCTAGTGTGTCCTACCTAAGCTTATTTGTTGGTCGGTCATAATATAGGGATATTATGTGATATGTTAATTTGTTTAATTAACCCCTGTTTTATGGCAGTTTTTAAGAATGGCAGCTAAGAACGTTAATAATGGAGTCTATGAGACTATGGAACAACCTTTGATTACCAACCAAGAGAGCGTGCAACAGGAAGGCAATATTCCTCCTGTAAACAACACTACCGAGCAAACGATGAATAATGCGATGTTTAAAAGCTTCCTGCAGTTCATGCAAAATCAGACGAGGGAGACTCGTGTACAACATACGGGTAGAAATGATAGCAACGCGCGGTCAGTCACAACAAAGCAGTTCAAGGAGTTGGGACCACCAGATTTCTGGGGAAAGCCCGATCCGATTAAAGCGGAAATGTGGGTTAAGCAAATGACCAAGATATTCGATGTCTTGGGCTGCACGGAGGAACAGAAGGTTCCATTCGCCACCTTTATGTTCCGTGGTGAGGCAGATTACCCATGGGAGTCTGTGAAGCGTACCCAGCCTGCCGCACTCAACATGTCTTGGGAAAAATTTCAGAAACTGTTCAATGACAAGTACTTTACTGAAAGTATTCGTCATATGAAGGAGGTAGAGTTTATTAGACTGGAACAGAACAACATGACGGTGTCCCAGTATGAAGCGATTTTTGCTGAGTTATCCAGGTTTGCACCTCATTTGGTAGAAAATGAGGAACGTATGATGCGGGTGTTTCTGAGAGGTCTAAAACCCGAGATTCGACAATATCTTATCTCTCATAAATTTTCTTTATATTCTGATGTTGTAAACATGGCTCAATTATTAGAGCATGATAATGGGTATGTTCAACCGAGGGACCACAACCAGGGTAATACCGGTGACAGCAGTCATCGGAGCGATGATAACCAGTGAGGAGGGAAGAATACGGACAAAAGCGGTAACCACTCGAGTGGAAATCGTGGCAATTACAATAGAAGAGGTGAGTCAAGTGGAAATTTTAAAAAGAGGAGATTCAACAATGACGGGAAGACATCAGCAACAGCACCAGCACCAACAACAAATTCTAGGGGAGGAGAACGACCATCAGTTAGATGCTACAGATGCGGAGAGGAGGGACATATAAGTCCAAACTATTCACAGCCTTCCGAGGTGTGTTTTAATTGTGGAAAAGACGGTCACATAGCCCGATTTTGTCCGGTAGCGAAATCAAGTCCAACTGGGACGACGGCACCAAAGGCGACTACGGACAAAATAAAGTCGATTGTTCAAGGAAGGGCGTTTGTCGTGACTGGCCAAAACGCGAGAAACCCGAACGAGTTAATCATGGGTAAGCTAATCTTGAACTCTTGCAAAGTTTATACCTTAATAGATACCGGTTCTACCCATTCTTTTATCTCTCCTGCTTGTGCTCAACGTTTAAACTTGACTTCGGAGAAATTGGACTTTAACTTATCTGTTGAAACTCCGTTGGGTGAAACCTTTGTTACATCTACAGTTTATAAATCTTGCTTGATCCAAGTTGGCACAATCACATTACCTATTGATCTTATCTCTTTAAAGATACTTGCATTTGATGTGATTTTAGGGATTGATTGGTTAACCACTCATTATGCCAAAATTGATTGTTTTCGTAAGATTGTTAGTTTTTATATTCCTAACCAACCTGTTATACGAATTCAAGCAACTAAACCACTAAAATCAGTCACTGTCATATCAAGCCATAAAGCTATTCGTTTATTGAAAAACGGATGTCAAGCTTTCTTAGACCATATTATGGACTTGAACAAAAACAAGTCAGATTTGAATAATATTCCTGTTGTTAGTGAATTTCTTGACTTATTTCCTGAAGAACTTCCTGGTCTACCCCCGGAACGTGAAGTTGAATTCTTTATTGATCTTGAATCGGGTTCAAAGCCCATTTCCAAAACCCCATATCTAATGGCTCCTATTGAACTTCAGGAGTTAAAAGTCCAACTACAGGAATTTTTAGGCATCGGTTTCATTCGTCCTAGTACATCTCATTGGGGTGCTCCTGTTTTATTTGTAAAGAAGAAAGATGGGAGTATGCGACTTTGTATTGACTACCGAGAATTAAACCATGTCACCATCAAGAATCGGTATCCCCTACCTCGTATTGATGACCTGTTTGACCAGTTGCAAGGAGCACAATTATTTTCAAAGATCGATCTTCGTTCTGGATATCATCAGCTGAAGATTAAAACTGAGGATATTCCAAAGATTGCCTTCAGAACTCGGTACGGGCATTATGAATTCTTAGTCATGTCTTTTGGATTAACTAATGCTCCTGCTGCTTTCATGGATATGATGAACCGTGTATTCAAGGAATATTTGGATCAGTTCGTTGTTGTCTTTATTGATGACATCCTCATCTATTCCAAAAGTCGTGAAGATCATGAGCACCATTTGAAGCTGGTACTTCAAAGACTTCGTGACAACAAGCTATATGCCAAGCTGAAGAAATGCGAGTTCTGGCTTAAGGAAGTATCATTCCTTGTGCACGTGGTGTCAAAACATGGAGTATCTGTTGACCTGACGAAGATTGAAGCAATACAAAGTTGGGAGCAACCGAAGTTGGTGACCAAAGTGCGTAGCTTTTTGGGCTTAGCTGGTTATTATCGGAGATTCATGGAAGGATTTTCTCGAATCGCTACTCCTTTAACTCAGCTGACTCAGAAAGATACAAAATTCGTATGGAGCGAGGAATGCGAGAAGAGTTTCCAAGAACTCAAGAGGAGACTCATTTCGGCACCTGTTCTAACAATACTATCTGGTTCAGATGGATTTGTTATCTACAGCGATGCTTCTAGCGAAGGGTTAAGATGTGTTCTCATGCAACATGGGAAAGTCATAGCCTATGCCTCGCGACAACTCAAAGAATATGAGAGGAATTATCCTACTCATGATATGGAGTTGGCAGCAGTCTTTTTTTCGTTGAAAATCTGGAGACACTACCTGTATGGGGAGAAAGTGAAGATTTATACGGATCATTAAAGCCTCAAATATTTCTTCACCCAAAAGGAACTCAACACGCGGCAACGACGTTGGCTCGAGTTATTGAAGGATTACGACCATAACATTCAATATCATCCTGGAAAAGCAAACATTGTAGCTGACACATTAAGTAGAAGATCATATGCGGGTACAAGTGCAATGTTGTTAACACAAAGGCCCATTTTTAACTACTTACAAAGGATGGAGATAGAGTTAAAGGCTCTAAATACCCACGTGATGATATCAAACATACGAGTAGAACCGACTTTAATCGATAAAGGTAAAGCTGCTCAAGCTACGGACCTGGGGCTGATGCGTATGAAGAAGAAAGTGCAAGAAGGTGTTATTCCAGAAGCTGTAATCGATGAAGAAGGAATACTTCGAGACAACTCCAGACTTTACGTTCCTAACGATCCTGACTTGAAGCATAGAATCATGATGGAGGCACATAACATACCATTTGAAATCCATCCTGGGAGTACCAAAATGTATCATGATCTTCGACATACATTTTGGTGGAACAATATGATGAGAGAGATCACGGAGTTTATCTCGAGGTGTTTAACCTGTCAACGTGTAAAGGCGGAGCATCAAGTGCCAAAAGGTCCATTGCAACCACTTGAGATTCTGAAATGGAAGTGGAAACACATTACCATGGATTTCGTTACAGGTCTTCCCAAAGTTTCTCAAGGCATAGATGCGATTTGGGTTATTATTGATAGATTAACCAAGTCTGCTCATTTCTTAGCTATACGAGAAACTTATTCCCTTGAACGTCTTGCTCGTATGTACGTGAATGAGATAGTGCGATTGCATGGCATGCTAGTATCCATAGTTTCGGATCGTGACCCAAGATTCACTTCAAGATTTTGGGTTAGCTTGCAGAAAGCCATGGGCATAGATTTATGATTCAGTTCAGCATACCATCCTCAAACGGACGGACAATCAGAGAGGACTATTCAAACCCTTGAAGATATATTAAGACTTTGTGTTCTAGATTTCAAAGGAAGTTGGGATAATTACTTGCCACTGGTGGAATTCTCCTACAACAACAGTTATCAAGCAAGTATAGGCATGGCTCCATTTGAGGCGTTGTATGGACGAAAGTGTCGTTCTCCAGTATGTTGGGACGAGGTGGGAGAAACAATGTTGTTGGGACCAGAATTAGTACGCATGACTACAGAAAAGATCCAAATGATTCGACAACGTATTCAAACCTCACAAGATCGACAAAAGAGTTATGCTGATCTTTATCGAAAGGACGTGGAATTTAATATTGGGGATCATGTATTGTTACGTGTTGCTCAATGGAAGGGAGTTACAAGATTTGGAAAGAGAGGAAAGCTCAATCCAAGATTTGTTGGTCCATTTGAGATTCTTGACCGAATAGGAAATGTGGCATATAGACTCGCGTTACCTCCAAGCATGTCTCGTGTTCATAATGTTTTCCATATATCTATGCTCCGTAAATATGTGAAAGACCCGAACCACATTATTGAGTTAGAACCAGATGAGATAGCCAAAAATTTGACATACGAGGAGGTACCTGTTAATATCTTGGATAGAAACGAGCATGTCCTACGCACCAAGGTTATACCACAAGTTAAGGTTTTGTGGAGAAACCATGCTATTGAAGAAATGACCTGGGAGTTGGAATCGAAAATTAAAGCGAGGTACCCTCATCTGTTCGAAACACCAGGTATGTACGTCAATTTCGAGGACGTACATAAGGACATTTGTTTACCACTCGCGATAGAACAATTTTATAAGGACCATGGAATTTGTTTACCACTCGCGATAAAACAAATCCATAAGGACACACCTGACAATAAGGCTGCCATCGAATGGCCAGCGAGTCCGACCGAACCTCCTTACTTCGGTGCATTTTGTTTACCACTCGCGGTAAAGCAAAATTAAAAGGACTATGGAATTTGTTTACCACTCGCGGTAAATCAAACCCATGAGGACATTCCTGCCGAAAAGGCTACCATCAAATGGTCAGCAAGTCCACCCCGTCCTCTTTACACCGATGAAGTTTGCTTACCACGAAGGCCTGCCAAATTCATAAGGACCACCTGCCAAAAAGGCTACCATCGAATGGTCAGCGAGTCCCCCCTGTCCTCTTTACACCACTTTGATTTTAGGATCAATAGGAAGAAGATTAATTGTGAAAAAAATGAATCTTTTATTGATGATGATCCCACATTTACAAACTTCCAATAAACTGACTCGATCTCTACTGAAAATATTTCTGAAGTCTGCCAGCATGCCAAGTATTCTTAATTTCTAATCCGTCCAATGCCTTCAAACGATAAGTTCCTGGCTTCGGTACTTCAATCACCTCATACGGTCCTTCCCAGTTCGGCATCAGTTTTCCCATGTTTTGAGGGGTAGAAGCTTCGACTTCCCTGAGGACAAAGTCTCCTACTTCAAATCTATGAAGCTTAACCCCCATGTTATAATGCTTGGCTACTCTCCATTGATATTCTGCTAATTTTATCAAAGCTACCTCTCTGGCTTCTTCCAACAGATCCAGGTTGACCTTGAGCCCTTCATCATTGTAGATCTCTTTGAACTGACTGACCTGAAGACTGGTGGATCCAATCTCAACAAGAACTAAGGCATCAGTACCATAGGCTAATCTGAAAGGTGAATCCCCTGTTGTAGTCCTTGGTGTAGTCCGATAAGCCCATAATACGCTGAGTAGCTCCTCTGGCCATCTTCCTTTAGCTTCGTCCAGTCTGCGCTTAATCCCATTCAGCAGCATTCTGTTGGTCACCTCGACCTGCCCATTCGATTGTGGATGAGCCACCGAAGTCTTCTTGTGTTGAACCCCCAGCTCCTTCAGAAATCCTTCAAACTTTGATCCCACAAACTGGCGTCCGTTATCTGATATCACCATCTTAGGAATTTCGAAACGAAACACTACTGACTCCTTCATGAACTTCAGGCATTCTTGTTCCGTTATCAACCTAAGTGGCTTCGCTTCTACCCATTTGGTCATATAATCGATGGCAACTATGACAAAACTGACCTGACCTTTAGCTTTCGGCAATGGACCCAATATATCCACCCCCCAAACAGCAAAGGGTGTAGGAGATAAGATCGAGTATAGCTCTTCTGGTGGCTGATATGGGATCGGACTGTTGAGCTGACACTTCTCACACTTCTTCACATACTCCGTAGCTTCCTTAAAGATTGTAGGCCAGTAGAAACCTTGCCGAAGTACTTTGTAGGCTAGTGACTTAGCAGCCATATGGTCACTATAGATGCCCTCGTGAACCTGCCGAAGAGCGTATTCAACTTCGAACGGGACCAAACACTTCAATAATGGTGACAAAAATGCCCTTCGATAAAGATCCCCATCAATAAGAACGAAGTTAGCACTCTTGTACTTGATCTTCTTTACCAATATCTGATCCGAAGGAAGAACGCCATTTGTCAGATATTTAATGTAGGGAGTCATCCAACAGTTAGAACGTTCAATACACATCACCGCTTCATGTTGGATACTCGGCTGCTGCAGAACCTCCAAATAAACCGATCCATCAAAAACGTTAGCATCCGTAGTGGCCAGCTTTGACAATGCATCGGTAATAGAATTGTCGTTACACTCTATACCCTGAAACTCATAGGAGACGAAATATTGAAGCCGATCTTTCAACTCTGCCAAATATTTGATCATCCTCGCCCCACGAGCTTCATAATCTCCTGATACTTGCTTGACGACCAGCTGAGAGTCGGTGTAGATGATTAACCTTTGAACCTCCAAACTCTTCGCCAATCGGACCACCGCCAGCACTGCTTCATATTCGGCCTCGTTATTCGTTACCCTGAACCCAAATCTGATGGCCTGTTGCACTTTGAATCCCTCCAGACTTGTCAAGATAATCCCTGCTCCACTGACGTCTAAAGTAGAAGACCCATCTGTATATAAAGTCCAGGAGCTCTGACCATGCTGAAGAACTGAAACCGCTCGATCGGACGTTTCAGCTTCTGGCAGCTCAACATCTACTTCAGAGAACGAATACTCCACCATGAAATCGGCCAAGACCTGGCCTTTAATAGCAGTTCGAGGATGATATTCAATAAAAAATTGAGATAATTCCATTGTCCATGCTGCTAATCTCCCCGAAACTTCTGGCTTGCTCATCACCTTCTTCAACGGTTGGTCCGTGTAGACGACCAGGAGCCGACCTTGAAAATATTGCCGAAGCTTTCGAATAGCATTTATCAAAACAAAGGCAAATTTTTTAATATTTGGGTACCTGGTTTTAGCATCTCTTAGGACATGGCTGACATAATAAACCGGATGCTGCTTTCCCCCTGCCTCCCGAACCAAGACAGCTCCCACTAACAACGAACTAGCTACCAGGTATAAATACAAAGTCTCAGCTGGAGCAGGTTTCACCAATAAGGGAGCCGAAGACAAATACGTCTTTATGCCTTGGAAGGCGTCTTCACACACCAAAGTCCACTGTAACGTCTTTGCATTCTTCGGTCCCTTCAACATATCAAAGAATGACAAGCATCTCTCTGCCGATTTGGACATGAACCTCCTCAAAGTTGCAATCCTACCAGTCAGACGTTGAATTCTAAACATGAAGACTCCTCAGTCATTCAAAGACGTTGACCGTCTTTGAATGACTGAGGAGTCTTCATGTTTAGAATAGCCTGGATCTTCTCTAGATTGGCTTCGATACCCCTTTGACTGACCAGATAGCCTAAGAACTTCTCTGTACCTAGCCCGAAGGTGCACTTTGTAGGATTGAGCCTCAACTTGTGATGACGGACAGTCTGAAAGCAGTCCTCTAGATCATCCAGGTACTTCTGAACAATCATGCTCTTCACTATCATGTCATCCACATATACCTCCATGTTCCTTCCTAGCTGCTTTTGGAAGACGAAATTCATCATTCTCTGATAAGTGGCTCCAACATTTATCAAGCCAAATGTCATCTTCTTGTAGGCATACACCGAACGGTGTGTGATGAATGCTGTCTTTGGGATGTCCTCTTTGCACATAGAGATTTGATGATAACCTAAAAAAGAATCCATAAAGCTTAGTAATGCATACCCCGAAATGTCATCGATGAGTTGATCGATGTGGGGCAGAGGATAGAAGTCCTTTGGGCAAGCTTTGTTCAGGTCCGTGTAGTCGATGCAAACTCGCCATTTTCCATTCTGTTTCTGGACCAGCACCACGTTTGCCATCCATTCCGGATAATCGATCTTAAAGATGAAGTCAGCAGCTATCAGCTTCGCAACCTCTTCGTCAATAATCCTCTGTCGCTCAGGTGCAAAGATCCGCCTTTTCTGCCGAACTGGCTTCTTTGATGGATCTACATCTAGTCGGTGTTCGATAATTTTTCGGCTGATTCTAGGCATATCTTGTGGCTCCCATGCAAAGATGTCCCCATAGCAGCGAAGAAGTTCCATAAGGTTTGTCCAGAGAGGTTCCGGCAGACCCGAACCGATCTTCACTATCTTGTCCTTCTTCCCTAGAACTAACTCGATCTCCTCCGTCTCTCCTGCAAGAATAACCAATGGCTCCGAACTGTTTTTAGTGAAGGGCTCGATCTTAATTGCCATGGTTTGCTTCTGTTTGCTAACCCCTACTCCCGAGGTGATCACTGCATTCCTGTAACATCGTCTGGCCAAATCCAAATCCCCTGCAACCTCTCCAACTCCATGTGCTGTTGGGAACTTGATCTTAAAGTGAGGGATGAAAGTCACTACTTGGAGAGCAGTCAAGGTAGGTCGTCCCAATATGGCGTTGTAGGCCGAATCTACATACACAACATAGAATTTACATGTTATTTCTACATGTTGTGGAGCAGTACCAAAGATGACTGGTAGCTCAATAGTCCTTGTCACTTTGACCGGATCGTTGCTGAAGCCATATAAGGGGGCCTCCTGCCCCATCTCCATCTTTCGCCCATCAAGATGCATCCTATGATAAGCGTGGGCATACAGAATATCAATGGAAGACCCGTTGTCAATCATCATTTGCTTCATATCCATCGAACCCACTTGTGCTGTGATCACCAAAGCCCCTTCATGGGGTTCGATGGGCTCCGATGGATAATCTGCATCACCGAAAGATATAACTGTCCCTGTAAACGGTCTGTCGGTCTTCGGGGGAACACCTTCCACGGACATGACTGAATCCAGATATCCCCTCCTCTTCTTCCCTATCAACTTCCCTGCTGTCCCACCGATTATTACATCAACGACGTGCCTTGGTGGTTGATTTGGAGCAGGTTGCGCGGATGGAACCAATTGAACTGTCTGAACAGTACGGTCAACGTTCTGATGCTCTTGCTGTTGGTCCCTCCCGACCACATACTGAACTAATAAACTGCTTTGAACCTTCCTCTCCACAAAGTCCTTTAAATTGCAACACTCATTAGTATCGTGACCTGCAGCTTGATGATAGCCACAATATTTTCGAGCATTGCCTTGTCCCGGCTTGAGAACGTCATGAGGCGATTCAAAGAACGCCTGGTTCCTGATCTGATCCAAAATCACCGACCTATCTGTATTCAGTTTGGTGTAAACCTTGTTCACCTTCGGGGTAGGAGCAGGTGGGCGATTACTTCCATGTCTCCATGAGTTGTTATACTTCTTCGAGCTGCCCTCTGGCCGATCATTATACTCTCCCACCTTCTTCTGATCGCCTTCAGCCTTAGGAGTATCTGCCTCCTTCATTCGATTCGAATAAGGACGTTTCAGGCTATTTATAGCCTCCTCCACCACAATATAGCCTTCTGCTTTATCAAAAGCTTCGGTCAAGCTCTTCGGATGGTGAAACATCAGCTTCTTCACCAGCTTCTCAGACTTTACCAGATCCAGCCCATTCTGAAATAACCCGATAGCTTGAAGATCATTGAGGTTTGCCACCTGACCAACTGCTTCCCTTAACCTCTTCACATACTGACCCAAGGACTCATTGGTGAACTGTCGGACCTGTGTTAAAAACCTGTGGGATTTCCTCTTCTTCGATTGCTCCCAAAACGAGCATGGAATTTTTCACACAGCTCGGACCATGACGAGACCAAGTCTTCAGGTAGAGTCCCCATCCACTGCCTTACATCCTTCCTTAATATTGTAACAAACGTATGGCACTTGGCAGCATCGGTGAAATCATAATAATCCATCAGTCGGTCGAACGCCTCGCTATGGTCATAAGGGTCTCCAGACCCATCATAACTTTCCATATGAGGCAACTTCTTGGTGGTATCTGTCTTCTCCTTATGAATGTCTGAGGAAAAAGGAGACATCTTCTTTCCCGGAGTATCTTTCACCTGTTGAACCTCAGCCAACTGCTTCCCAAGAAATGCACACCTTTTGGCTGCGAAGAGATCTCTTTTTCTGGAATAACGTTCTGCTTCTGGGCAGATCGACCCATTCCACCAGAATCCATGACCCTTGATGGACTTCTGGATCTACTTCGGTGTGTGGCCATGTCATCATGACGAGAATATTCACGTTGGTGCTCTCTCCTTCTATTCTCAAGTACATGATCTCTTGACCGGCTCTTCTGTCTGCCACCATCTCGACCTTGAGAGCCGATGACAACAAGTGTTTTCTTTGATACCTCAGGAGTTTTGCTTCTTGATCTCCTTCCCTCCTGAGGTTGACCCCGAGACATATGCACGGAATGCTCCGGTTCCTTCCCCTCCCGATGTTCTACATCCTTTTGCCTAATACGCCTTTCAGAATGAACATAAGTGGGCGCCTCGTCTTTTAGATCGGCCATCCCAAGCATCTGCACAGCTATATCTTCCCTCTGCTTCAGAAGAACCTCTAAAGCTTTATCCGCCTCTTCTGCCATCTTCGTCAACTTGGCAGTTTTGTCATCAATGACCACTTTGGTGATGGGTGAGGCGGAGAACCCCACTGCCTCCGCTCTTGGTCACGGTTATTTATAATCAGCCAAAAACCAACCTCGTCTGCCGCTACCACATGAGCCTCTCGAACGCCGAACCATGTGGAAACATGTTTGGAAGTAGTGCTCTCACTTCATGAGCACTATTGAGCGACGAGAAGATCCTCCAACAGAAGGTTGCCGACAGATGAGTTACAGCCCTTAGGCGTACTCTCGGCGTATGCTCTACTCACCCATCTTTCGCGTAGTACCAAAAATGTTCTGGATTGAAAACTACCAAGACACTAGAACCCAGCATCCCTTAGTACGCTAAATGGTAACACCAAGATCTTCGCCACGTATCAATCAGTTTAAGCGACCGCTTGACCTGCACATTAACAACACGGGTCAAACCCCCCAACGCTTGATTCGGCTTGACCCGTCGGGCGGAACTAGCGACCAGGGCGTTGAGAGTCAGTACAGGCGATCACAAGGTTAACAATGGAGGATAAAAATATCTAGTGTATTGAGAGAGATAAAATTATCAGATACCTTTACTTAGAAGACTTCCTTGCTATGTTATACTCTCTAGCCGGGTTTACCGTGCCACCCACTACTGTCTGACACAGCCCCCTGATGCTGATGGTTTCTGTCGATTGCACACAGCCCACCCACTACCTGTGGTCACTGTTTCCTACCGCCGGCTGTCCAAGGATCCCATCCACATTAATGCATGACAGATATAATAGTCAACCATCATACTTTTTCATCATTACCGGTCAAAGATGAAGATATTTAATATCTAATGGGCCAACCTAATAACCTGACCCAATCTTATAAAGACTTAACAGAAATAATATTGTGACAAGGCCCAATAACTTTAGGATCCAATAATGATAATTCGGTAGACTAATCAAATGAACATGTCCAATCCATTCGACCCAATAAGTGAACTATCATGACCCAACACTTACAAAATTTATTCTTTATTCCATATTTCATTGGCATTTACCCTAATTATGAGAATGAATTTACCCATTTTATATAAACTATGTTAAAGATGTTGTTTCTCTTTTGTGATTAATGAATTTATGATAATAAAAAAATACTCTTATGTATAGTGGTTAAATATATATTAATTATTTATATTTTCTATTAAATATATTGTACCAAAATCAGCCCCCACTAAACCTAAATCCTGGTGGGTGAGAACACCCACGACATGAACAAATGAAACTACAAATAAGACTAGAAAATTATTAAATACATAACAAAAATTATTATTTTCATAACAAAAATATCGCTATTTACGGTTTTCATCGTCGCTATACATCTACAGCGACACTTTTATTATAAAAATAAACAAAAAATATTGTGAATTTAATAATTATCATAAGACTATTGAATTGTCAAACTGAAAATGAAATTATTAGAGCAAATATATATTTAACACTTTTATAATTATTTGATCAAAATTTAACACCTTAAATGACACTTGTTATTTTGACACTATCATTTTTATTTTAACAATATCAACTACCATAAATAAAATATACAACTCACCAATACCATTTCTTTTAAGTGAATCTTCACAAGCTTTACACCATTATCTATCATTACCTTACTTTATACTTCCTCCGTTGTTCAGACTTAATTTGATTTGTTTGGCCAAATTAATTATTTTGTAATATAAATTTATATTATTTACTTATAAATATAACTGAAGAAATTATAATCATAATGAAATTATACTAAATTTACTACTACTTCTAATTTTTATGGATTTTAAAACATGAATAAATATACTTAATTTTTAATTTTAAAATCAGTCAATTTAACCAGAAAAGTTAAACTAATATGAAGGGAGTATTCAAAGTTTTATTTCATTTTAATTTTACAATGAGACGCAGATGACAAAAACTGAATAGGGGTGTAAATGAACTGAGTCGAGCTGAGTATTGAGTTACTCAGATTTAGTTCACAAAATTTATCGAGTATGAAATAAGGTTTGACTGACATTCGTTTAGCTAACGAATCGAGCACGATCTCAAATCGAATCTGAACAGTTTGAAATTTTTGAGCGAATATGATCCGAATATTAATAGAAAATTACAATTCGAAAAGGTTCAAATAACTCATCAAACTTTAAATATTACTCATATTTGAATCATTTATATTTCGAATCGAGCTCGAATCGAACTTTTAATCCAACCGAACTATTTGATTCATTTTACGGCCATAAAACTAAAGTGCATTTATCATCCCAACACAAAAAGTATAACCAAACATGCCCTATAGACCCCTCCCCAAAGTCAATTAAGCTAAAACAATTGAATACATTTTGGCGCCTAAAAGTCTCATGAACACATACAAGAGACAGAAAGAGAGATGAAAGCGAAATATGTCTACCATTTTCATCGCGGTTCAATGTTGTCAGTGCCCCACGTTGCAGGCATCCTTCAATTCTCTCTATATTCACACACACACACACACACACACACACATATATATATATATATTCACTTATTGTAAGTATTGGATTTGTTGATGTACAACACAGGTGAAGCAGAGGAAGAAGAGCAGCAACAAATGGAACTGTGTGGTTTGTAACCAGAAGCAATCAATATTGAAGGTCTTTGCTCAGGCTTTCATGGCCAAGGACGTTCGCAAATTCGTTCAGACCTTCAATATGTTGCGTCAATTTGCCGAACAGAATCAATCGCTCGAATTAGACCAACAAACCCTAGATTCGTCGTCAGACGAATCCCAGGCTGAGAATCGGAAAAAGAAAAGGACCGATTGGACCGAGTACATCGATCCGGAAAAAGAAGATGAAGAAGATAAAGATAACTCAGGTATTGAAAATTAATGAAATAATGAATTCCTGTTTGTTTATGTTTTATCTGCTTAATTGCTACTTTTTTATATGCAGGGAATGTGTCTGAGCCAATGATTGTGACGGAAATGCCGAAAGCATTGTTCAAGAAACCTAAATTGAGGAACTATTGATGACAGATTGACCGGGTCAGAATTTTTCGTCAATTTATTTCAAATAATTGGGCTGAAGAAAATCCAAAGAGGAGGCTAAAGGGCATGAGACATAAATTTGGGTCAATTTAATACAAGCCCAAATTAAAGTCCAATCTCACAATTGAGGACGATATCATATTAGCATGTGGGCCAAGAATTTCGTTTACACAACATTGGAAGGATTTTTAGATTTTTTATAATCCTATTCCTATTAGGATTTGGATTGTTTTAATTAAATTTCTTTTCCAAATTGATTTCTATTTCTTTATAGAAATTAGGGTTATAGTTTATAAATTCCTATTAGGATTTGGATTGTTATTAGGGTTATAGTTTATAAATTCCTATTAGGATTTGGATTGTTTTGAGTAGTATAAATAGAGGTTCAAGTTATGTAATCAAATACACATTAAACATTATTCATTATTCAATATATTTGTGAGGTTATTCTCTTCTTTTGGTTCTTTAAAGAATTCCTAAGTATTTTTCTTAGTTATTTCTTTGAGATTCAATTTGACTTATCATACAACAATTCATAGTTGTGTGTGGCGTCTTCTACCGCATCAATCGTCGATTGTACCAAGATTACCGCTTCAATATAAGCGAGGGGTCAAGGTGTCGTTGGTGTCCATTCAACGCAGAATTCCGAACGCGTGCAATTGTACCAAGATTACCGTCTACATATAGGCGAGGGGTTAAGGTGTTGCAAGCAATTCACCCAACAACTGTGCTAGAAACGATCGGGGCGGCGACCACCTCACGCAAGCGTGCCGTGGAGTCTATCATTTGGTATCAAAGCTAAGCCTTTCTAGCGAGTTACTTATCTTTAATTTTCTGTCAAAATATATATTGTAAAAAAAAAGAAAAAAGAAAAAAAAAGGCAAAAAAAAAAAAAGAAAAATAGAAAAAAAAAGGAAAAGAAGAAAAAATCATATTTTCATTGTGCTAACCAAACTTGTAGCACACCATCAAATTCCAACGAAGATTTCATACCGTTCCATCATCATCAATTCTGAAACGGATCTACAATTTACAAATCTGACGCATACAAGAGGAGTACAAGGCAATCGATCGGTGATTTTGTGATATTCTAATAGTTACACCATCTATAATTTTGTTTCGTGATAAGTAATTTTTGAATTGATTAGTAAAACCAAGAATTTTGCTAGGAGAATTCAAGAAGAACCTATTAGAGAGAATATTAGAGGTAAAAGGCAAGAGTGTAAGATTATTAGAGGGTAAAAGCCAAATTTGAGAGATACACGAGGATTCATCATTATTTGAGCGAAACACGTAAGGGAGTGCGTGAGGAAAATTTTTATCTACTAACCCTTGTTTTGCAGTAAATATGTTGGGCTATGAAGAGCTATTGAAAAGAAGACCCATAGTTCATATGAAGTCTGGCGTGGATGAGTGGTGGAGATCATGGGAGGAGGATTATGACAGACATCATAACTATCATGGACGTACGGAGCAGCCTCATAAACCTATGAAGCATAGGAGGGATCATTTATCGTCTAGGGAAATAAAAGTTGAAGAAGATCATGCGATTCTTGGAGAGTCATGGGAGACTAGAAAAGCTACAAGTGTGCAAGCTAACGAGGAAGAAACAATGCAACAAAAGAATATGTTTTATACTAGGTTTCTAGTACAAGAAAAGGTATGCATTGTTAAAATTGATTGTGATATTGGTACTAACATTGCTAGCACTATAATGGTGGAGAAACTAGGGTTGTCAACAATTGCACATCCTCGACCTTACAAGATGCAAGGGATCGTCGATTGTGAGGAGGTAATGGTGACTAGACGAGTGTCAGTTTCTTTTCGCATTGGCAGATACGAAGATGAAATATTATGCGATGTAGTTCCAATCCATACTTGTCATTTGTTACTTGGGAGGCCATGGCGACACAGCAGGCGCGCGAAGCATAATAGTTGTACTAATAAGTATTCATTGGTACACAATCGAATAAGAGTCAACCTT
The DNA here is from genome assembly GCA_020205505.1 of Panax japonicus. NCBI lineage: Eukaryota > Viridiplantae > Streptophyta > Magnoliopsida > Apiales > Araliaceae > Panax > Panax japonicus. The sequence goes on from CM035098.1 coordinate 45,438,508, forward strand.
TGTCCTATGACGTCCGAGCAAGTTCATGACGATCTAATGTATTTACAAAAAGATCGTGATCAAATGCAAGAAGAAAAAAAAGATCGACAAAAAGAAACTGTTCAAATGATTGATAGTGAAAAAAGAAAATTTGAAAAGAGTGAGAATGAAAAGAAAAGAGAGATTGAGAAAAAAGAGAATGAAAAGAAAAGAGAGATTGAGAAAAAAGAGAATGAAAAGAGTGACCTTGAAAATAAACGAGAGAAAAACAAACGAGAGAGTGAGCATAAAGAAGAGAGAGAAGAAATATGTGACTATGAAAAAGAGAGTGAGTTGAAAAGTGAGTTATATTTTGAAAAGCCAATGACTGTACATTCGTACAAGACGGCGCTTTTGAATACTAACGCTAATGATTCTTCTTTGTCTAGTTTTGTTTTGTCTCTTGTACAGGTTGTTGATGAAATACCCCGTACTATCATTCCGTACCGATCAGCTGATAGTATTCCCGAGGAGACAACGGAGTTACCAAGGCGGGTTGGAGAGTTGGTGAAAATGGGTATCGTGAGAGAAGACATGAGTTCATGTGTTGATTATGAGATCATAGTATCTAAAGAGGATGGGACAACGAGTTTGTTCATCGATTTTGAATTGGTAAACAAGTATCGTTATTATTTTTCTTGTTTGGATAATATGCTTGATAAATTGCATAGTACTTGTGTTTTATCTACATGTGATAATGATCATGTGATGACAATGCCTAATCAATTTAGCACGAGAGATTGTGATAAATGGAAAATTGTTTTAGCATGTGAGTTATATAGGTGGTTAGTTATTTCTGTTAGATTAACTGATGCATCTAGTGTTTTCATGAGTTATTTAAAACATGTTTTGCATGCTTCCGTTGGAAAATTTGTTGTTAGCTATTTTGATGGTAGAATCATTTTTGTCATAAACTATGGAGGATATTTGATTTATGTTGAGTTGGTTTATGACCATGATATATATTCTCGTTTTCGATGTGTTTACTTGCATGAAATTAATTCTAGGTTTTGTTATCCAAATATTGACTTAGGGTTTCATGCTAGTCAATCTTTACATGAATTGTCGTTAGTTGACAATGGTAGTGATCATGTTTTTCCAATCGAGAAATTTTCATTGCATGATTTGCTATCATCTGGTATTGATTTGAAAAGTGTTTATCATCAAGATGGATTGAGATATAAGTTATTTGCATGTTTAGGCAGTTCACTTGGATTAACTAAGACATTGCATAATTCTATGGGATTGTTGGATCATAGTTTGTATTCTTTCATGGGAGAATTTGTTAATATCTATTTTGGTGATATTCCCGTTGTTGTCAACACTTTGAAAAATTCTTTAGCATGTGTTGAGTTTGTGCGTCATCCGGATAAATGTGCTATTGAGTTTTCAACTTGTGATTGTGACCTTTTTATTGCATTGGTGCTATTATGTGATTTTGACTGTGTTAATGTCAATGGAAGGAGAAAGGTTGGTTGTGTTTTGCAGATTCGTGATAAGATCATATTCATCAAGGAAATCATGGATCGTGCGATTCAATTCGATCAATGCATTGAGAGTCTACAGGGAAGTGTTTTGAGTATTGTTCTAGTAGACTATGCATGTGATTTTGATTTATTTGATTTCTTGGGGATTAGACAAAAGGGAGTTGTTGATTTGTTTTGTTTTGTGTTTAATCCAGGAATTCAAGAGAGTTTGCGTGAGAAACGTGACGAATTTCAAGTATTGATATTTGATCCAGGATCATTGACGTGGTTATGTTTGAAAATGATCGAGATCATAAGATTTCCGTTTGATCCGGGAATTCGTCATTGGGAAAATCTGTCATATGAAGAGTTTTTCATTTTGATATTTGATCCAGGAGGAGTTAGAACTTTTCAATTTCTTGCTTGCGTGGATGATATTGTTTATTCATTTAAATTACTAGGTGAGACTTGTGGTTATGTTTTGTTTGGTGATTCTAACATTGATTGTTTTGATGTAGGATCATATTTGTGGACAAATCCTTTTCAAGGAGAGTGGATGCCAGATTTGAGGACAAATCCTTTTGAAGAGGAGGGGAATGATGACAGATTGACCGGGTCAGAATTTTTCGTCAATTTATTTCAAATAATTGGGCTGAAGAAAATCCAAAGAGGAGGCTAATGGGCATGAGACATAAATTTGGGTCAATTTAATACAAGCCCAAATTAAAGTCCAATCTCACAATTGAGGACGATATCATATTAGCATGTGGGCCAAGAATTTCGTTTACACAACATTGGAAGGATTTTTAGATTTTTTATAATCCTATTCCTATTAGGATTTGGATTGTTTTAATTAAATTTCTTTTCCAAATTGATTTCTATTTCTTTATAGAAATTAGGGTTATAGTTTATAAATTCCTATTAGGATTTGGATTGTTATTAGGGTTATAGTTTATAAATTCCTATTAGGATTTGGATTGTTTTGAGTAGTATAAATAGAGGTTCAAGTTATGTAATCAAATACACATTAAACATTATTCATTATTCAATATATTTGTGAGGTTATTCTCTTCTTTTGGTTCTTTAAAGAATTCCTAAGTATTTTTCTTAGTTATTTCTTTGAGATTCAATTTGACTTATCATACAACAATTCATAGTTGTGTGTGGCGTCTTCTACCGCATCAATCGTCGATTGTACCAAGATTACCGCTTCAATATAAGCGAGGGGTCAAGGTGTCGTTGGTGTCCATTCAACGCAGAATTCCGAACGCGTGCAATTGTACCAAGATTACCGTCTACATATAGGCGAGGGGTTAAGGTGTTGCAAGCAATTCACCCAACAACTGTGCTAGAAACGATCGGGGCGGCGACCACCTCACGCAAGCGTGCCGTGGAGTCTATCAACTATTCTGCCTCTTCTTGTGGTTTGGATGATAGGAAGAGTAATGAAAAGATTTTTAGACCAGTTTTTGGAAAGAGGAATTTCAATAAGGAACTTGGATCTTTAGGTAATGACACTTGAGATATATCATGGAATTGAAGTAATTTTTCTTTTCAAAATTCTTGATATGAATGCCTTCAATATTTATGATTTAAGTATTTCTATTGCTTGGTTTCTCTTGTTAATATTGTTATGCCTACATATACATGATTATTGGTTCAACTGTTTGATTTTGCTCGTTAAAATTCTTAATCCAAATGCATATATGTGTGTATAGTATATGATTTTTGAAGTGTCCACCATTTTGATGAACTTGAATTTTATTATAAATAGCCTAAGAGTTTGGCAGTGGAATGTGTACTAGCCTACTAGGTGAGTTTTAAGCTTTTAGGCCTTCATTAGTATCTAGACTCTGTTGAGAACTCGAGATACTTTTGTTTTGCAGAGAAGCAGCCAAGCAAACCTGGAGGACCAATGGTGAATTCGAAACAGAGTGATTACGCAAGGCAAACTGTTGACATTTTTGCTGATAAAGAACTAATAAGACCGCAACCTTTGAAACACAAGGGGCACTTCCAAATGCTGTTGATAATTTTGGTGAAGAAGTGCTAATGGGAGGTCAACCTTCAAAAGACATGGAGGCATCCAAATGGAGAGATTACATAACTCAAGAAGATAGTGATGAGTCTGATGACAATGACAATCTTTCAGCAAAAGCGCCATGGCAGCGAGAGGCAACAGCAGTCAAAGGTGCAACTTCAAAATGGAATGAATACATTACAGAAGATGATAATGATGATGACTTGAAGCTTCAAAGTGGGAAAGGTTTAGAAGATCATCAGAAGGGTAAATGGAATTCTGCTGCATTTCACACATCCTTGAATGATCAGATAGTTGAAGACGATATCCACCCCGATTTTCAATGAATCATTACTCTCCCTCATGTGGATTTCGGACAGTAATTGGCAAATACTTCCTATTGGAGCACTAGTTAGAATTGCTAATGTGTGTAAACCAGTTCTTTACTACTTCAATTTGCTAGAACTAGAAGGCGAAATGCAAACAGAATTGTGTCAATCATGTTTATTAGAAGTGGGTGTTCCAATTTTTATCTTTTCTTGATCTTGGTAATTTACATGGTTGTTTCATGCTATAATACAAAGATGAAAGGATATTTTCTAAGCTTATTTCTTTGAAGATTATGCTAGAAGGCGAAATATGCAAAAGTTTTCTTGATTTTAGTCACCGAGCATTTCACATGTTTGTTATGCAATATAAAAAGATGAAAGGATACAATACTAGAAAGCAATCACAAAATATTTTGCTAGAAGGCAAATTACAACATTTTCCCTTTTTTGGTTAATTTTATTTTGGTATATTTTCTTGATTTTGGTCACACAAAAATGTTTGTTTGATGCAATAATATATAGATGGAAGGCATTGAATGACAAAAATAAAACCTCCTCTTCTTTTTTCTTCCTTTTGGATTCGTTTGATTAATTGACATAGCAAATGGTATAAAACAACCAAACACTTGCCAACAACGATACACAACATGCTGTAGTTAAAATAGAGTTTAGGCTAAATCAAAAGACATGCAGTAAAAACAAAAGCAAGAAGTCTCAATTTTCAAACAGCAAAACATATTTAAATACCACATCCTCCAGTTAAAATAAATAAAACGAATAGATAATAACCCTAGTAAATTCCAGGTCTTCGAAATCCTTCCACACTAAGTTAGAACCCTAAAAGAATTTCTATCTCAACTTCCGAGAAAACCCACTGCAAAATGAAACACAATCCAAGAAGGAAAACGCCATGTTCACAGCTCACCAACCCTACAAAAAATTGGGTCCTCAGGCAACAAATCTACTAACTGAAGTTCATTCATTCAGAGTTAAGAGAACCAAGCTGATCACCAAGATCAGAACCCGTTGTTGTTGCTAAACGAAGCACATCCAGGGCCTCAGCAACTTTCTTCTTCAAGGCATCTGGGGATTCAATGAGATGGAGCACCTCTGTCTGGTCCATCTCCAGTAACATACCAGTCACTTTTCCTGCATTCTCATGCTCAAGACGCTTCACAAGAGGAAATAACTGCTCCCCCAGCATCTATGATTTTAACACGATAAGTACATTAGTTCTAGAAAAAAGATCTAGCTAGTAAATGACAGCAGCAAATTCGTTTATTTTGACGACTACGTAAACTTAAACCAAAAAATTTTAAAAATAAATTATAATAAGATGGACAGACAGGATAAAAGAGTACCATTCGCTGAGTTTCGGGGTTAGCAAAAGCCAAAGTAGATGCAAGTGTTGACCTGGGCACTGGTCCAGAACGCTGGGCATCGGATGGAGATGCTGGTATTTCCGACCCATCAAAAGGCAATGGCATCATTTGGCCCATAAGAGCTTGAGGAACCACAGATGGGTCACCATTTCTACCATTTGACATGTATCTGCTGAAACCATTATTGGAGTTTCGAGGCATCCACTAATTTCAATCAAAAATAAAATTGTCACCGTTAGAAGTCACAGTTATACCAATAAAATAACTAAAACTTGCATTTGAAATGATCTGGCATTCATAAAAAACACAATTAAAGAGATTTAATCAAATGCCTGAACCAAAAACAAAAGAGATCTAATCAATCAGTTGATCCCAAAACAATTTTTTCAGCCAAGTAATTGTCAAAACTTTAACAAGGCTTTATTGCTCCTGTAACTAGGAACAGAGGGAAAAAGAAAAGGACAGCCATCTATCCTTCCCTTATTTGAGCTAAAAAGGAAATCTAGAAACAGATACAACAATTAATTTTGAGACGCTTTAGGACTCTTAATGAGCATCACCTGTATACTGAACCAGCAATTGAGAAGGCTAATACAAGAGTATGAAGTGAGATGAAAATTCTTCACATTGGAAGCCACATATATGATTAAAAAGTCAAAAGTTAAAAGATAAATTTTCTTGTTTATTTCCAAATTTCAGCTTGAAAACAAATTCATACAGTTTATCATAATACTGTTTGGTATTAAACAGCATTAAACAATGCTTAATACTGTTTGGTATGTATTACTTAAGTAATACTTAATACCATTTGGTATATATATTACTCAAGTAAAACCTAATTTTTCTAGTTTGCAACCAAATTTTAGCTTGAAAATATATTCTTACAGGGCATCCTAATCTAAAGGTTAACTGAGAAAATAAGGCTTAATACAATTCAATTAATATGTACCTGCTGCTGCAGCTGTTGAGTGTTTCCACCTCTTCTTAAATCCATTCTTTATCCAGCTTGTCCTTGCCTTTGAAATTGGAATGGCATAACCATATTCGGGCCAACACCTGGGCGAATTCCAGGAAAGAGTTGCTGCTGGAAGCCATATCCAGCAGGGGGCATCAACCCAGGAGTACCTTGACCAAAATAGAGATGTGGATGGGGTAGCCTAGGTGTCCCAGGGTGGAATCTGGCAATTCCTGTAGGTAATGGTGCCAAACCTGGTGCTCGCGCTTGGGCAAATTGTGCCTGGAAAACAAATAAAATACAGTAAATAAAAGTTGAATAACATCAATTTTGATGGGGAAAAAAGAAAACTAAAATAAGTCTCTCAACACCAATAAAAGAAAATACAGAGTACGCGGTAGGAAGGGCATCCCCGGGACAGCAAACATGCAGGATCTTAAACAAATAAAGAAACCATATCCAAACCATAACAAAATAATTTACACTGGTCTGTATTGTTTAAATAATATTTAAAAAACCACAACAATTTGCCAGAAAATCGTTTAATATCCTATTTATTGTATATGATGGACTTCATTTTTATGCCTATAAGGGCCTAATAGAGTAACAAATCTTGATGCCAACTTTAAGCCTTTTTCTAACACATCCAAACAAACTGTTGAATCAAAATCAAAAACCTAAACCTAAGCATTCAATTGTAAATGAAACTGAAAATTATCCTTAAAATTAGCTTATAAACTATGTGATGAAATAAACAAATACATTCTTCCATAACTGAAAATACAAAAGTTTTTAAGATATGGATAAAAAAATGCAAAAATTCTGCTATTGGATGAGCTTAAAATTATTACCATACTTCTATAGACTAGCACATTCACACAATTTTCCTTGTATTTTTTTAAGCATACTAAATAGCTCACTGATTGAGTGCTCTTTCGCCGAAGATGTAGGGTGTAAAAAATTTCTCATCAATAGAGTAAATCAATTCTGCAGAATACTACAATTATATTTCTTTACTGGTTCATGTTCAAATTTAGTAACATTTGCAATTGCAGTTATATGAGCATCATTTGTTAATAACACAGACAGTACATGTATCCTCAAACACAGGATTAACAAATTGGAACAGACGCATGTTCTCAATCCATAGCAGATAAGAGCAATATCAATAATACAAAAACCAATAACATTATGCCATAAAATTAGAAAAAAGTATCACCTGTAATCGAGCTCTTCTTTCTTCTTTGCGCTGGGCCACAGCAACATATAAAGGTTTTCGCCCAGTCATACTTCCATTCATTTCATTTAACTGATCACAATTTTATGACACAAATAAAATTTTCAAATGCACAAGCACAGACAATTCAATTAAAGCTAGAAATAATCTGGAAGTTCAAAAAGTAAAGAGGAAAAAACTTACAGCTCTTGTTGCATCCTCTGGGTTAGAAAAGGCCACGAAACCAGAGCCCTTGCTTACCCCTTGAGGATCAAGATTGACCTGAACAATTTTAAGAGCAGCATTAGCAACAAATGGAAAAAAAAATAGACTGGCAATTTAATTAGTTAGAAAAATGAAATAAAGATTACTTGCAATACGTACCTTGCAAGATGTTACAGGTCCAAACTTGGAAAATAAATCCTTCAACTTCTCATCATTTATACTGTCATCAATATTCTTTATGTACAAATTCGCCCCTTTAAGCTTTTCAAATTTACTAATTCTTTCCTGGTCAAATTTAGCTTTCAATTCTGCCTCCCTTTCTCCTTTCCTTTGAGCCTTCCCTACATACATAACTTTTTCATCATTAAAGGAGGTCCCGTTTAAGTTCTCAATGGCAGCAACCGCATCATCGGGGTTCTGGAAATTTACAAAGCCAAAGCATCTTGACTTCCCATTTGCATCTTTCATAACAACTGCACTGGTAATAGAACCGTAGTTCCCAAATATTTTCTTAAGGTCCTCATCAGAAATTGTTTCTGAAAGATTTTTAACATAAACATTAGTGAACTTCAGTGAACCACTCCCTCGAGACCTCTCTTGTTGACGGACAAAAAGGCCAACATAAACTTGTTTATCATTTAACAACATGCCATTCAACTGTTTGATTGCATTTTGTGCAGCTTCCTCCTGTTTAAACTGTACAAACCCATATCCTTTAGACTGACCGCTGTTATCAACAGCTACCTTGCAAGAAAGCACAGTTCCAAAGGCTGCAAAGGTGTCATGCAAAGCCTTGTTATCAATTGATGTGTCCAAATTCTTAATGAATACATTAGCAAATCCACTTTTCCGTACACTAGGATCTCGATGAGAATGCATAATCCGAATAGGTTTTCCACTGACAGGAGTAAAATTCAAAACCTCCCGAGCATTAGTAGCTGCAACAAACATATCAAATAATGAAATAAGAAGTATTTCTTCTAAAAACAGATTGCAAACTACATCCTACTTAACTAACTGTATTTGTCTTTAAAAAAGTTGCACAATTAAACATATGAAACTTGAGTAGGTTAATATATACTGTAGTGCCAATAACATCACAAATCTAGTGTCAACAACATTAAAGCATTCGTCAACACAAACAACATGCAGCAACTACACATTACACTATAAACTCAAATAACTCATACAACTAAGTCTCAAATGTACCTTCAGCAAGCATCCAATGTCTTAAATTTACCAAACAAAACTTTGTTCATACGACTTCAAACCCAGGAAAAGAACACATCACATAACTCATCAAAGTCACATAAACAAACAATTTGCTTCCTTTTTCCAAAAGAGAAACCCAATTAAAAATTCAAACTTATAAAAAGAGAACTGAATTAAATACAACGAAAACATAATGATTAATAAAGTGAGTTGATATTTTAAAAAAGATCCTCCTCACATAAATTAAGTGGAGCCCACACGAAGAGATCTTGTTGAAATGTAACTACTTAATTACGGAAATAACACTTCCCTTAATAAATGCTTCAAATCAGCACATTAAAGGACAACAAACTTTATACACATACAAACAGACAAACAAATAATCATTCCCTTAAATGAAGACGGTTGATAATGCCAAAATAATTTTTATGTTGTCAAAGTAAATATGCATTTGACGACACCTTTACACCTGTTTTAACAACATTTTTTGCCATATTGCTCTTGCCATTATCAATGGCCTAAATAAACCCAACATAATTACATTACAATACATTTCTTAACACTAAAACAACACCACACAACATTAACCAACAAAATCAGCATATATCATATAAAACTACAAATTAAAATTCCAAAAATAAAATATAAAAAAAAAACCCAGAAAGGGGCTGTGCCTCACCATCTTGTGGATTACTAAAATTCACATAACCATAACCAAGCGAGGTTTTCCTGGTCTGATCCCTACAAACCCTAACAGTGACAACTTGCGCCACCTGGTTGAATAGATCGTACAATTGCCCTTCGTTCACACTACCCTCGAGATCCCCCACGTAAAGAGACGCATTGCCGAACACTGCGCCACCGACGGCCGCCTGTGGCGGCGAAACCGTCGTTGGTGGCTGCACCGATTGAGTATGAACCGCCGTCGCCATTTTAGTCACAGTGAAAAATTAATAGTACAACTTTAAATTCCAAAAAAAAAAAAAAGTTGACGGATATTATGGTATTATAGAGTTATATGGTGGTATAAAATAAAAGAAAATTAGTAGGATATAATTTTTTGGATTTTTATTTTATTTTATTTTTTGGGGTTTTTAGGTTTTCTGGAAAACAGATTATGGAGAGAGAAAATGCGTGGCAGAAGAGTATGTATACATAGTAAAGTATAATTTTTCTTGCAGAGAGAGAAAGTAGGGAAGGACTGCTCCGAAGCGGTTCGACATATCGGAGGTATAGCGATTAAGATAGCGCACGTGCGGTAATGATGACGTTACGTTCTTTTCAATATTCTCCAATAATGTTTTCAATTTTTATGAATTTTAACATAGTCACGTGTAATGCTACAATAAAAAAAAGATAATTATAAAAAAATTAATATAAAATAATGTATCAAATTATAATAAATAAATATTTTATCATACATGTACATAGATGAGTCCAATAATTATAAATAATCACTACCATATTCAGTATCCTCATTTTATATCTAATATTTTGTCATAAAAATATTATCATATTTACTATATTTGGAAGTACCACTTCAATAACACAAGATGTTAAAATATATTATATCATGCCTTAAAATATACAAACAAGAAGGTTTAACTTTTATAAATCTTTATTTTTAATTTAATTTTTTAATAAATTATAATATAAATATCTCAAATTGGAAAGAATACTATTGCTTAAGAAAATACAATTGTAGAGGCGTTTCTTTAATTACAAATCATTTGAGATTTAGGTGGCGTTTAAGACTAAAAATTTGAAATCTACAGCATTTTTCTTTTTTGAATAATGTTAGAATATTCAAATTTTTTGTCACAAATAAAAGTATCATTACATTGTTTGTGAAACATAATGGACGTGTACTACTGAAGTATCCAAAATGTTTTCACTACCCTGTAGAGATGATGGTGTTGGTGCATCTCAGAAACTAATCTTACCCTATTAAGAGACCATAAGAGGCAAATAAAATTTTACTAAACAACTTTACACTTACCGATCATATGTGAAGTTATTAAGAGGTATTAAAGGGTAAACAAATAAAGGTAAGTATCGCAAAGCCCTTTCCAAGGATCAAGCAGTCAATAACCTGTTCGTCAAACCAAAAGCGATTTCCGGATAAGTAAAATTCTAGCATAGACCAAAACTAGTGGTTGATGATGCCCACTTTAAATATCAGTTGATCTCTGAAATTCATATTACAGACCAATCACCTTTGGCCGAGATTTATTCTTCCCCAATAATCTCATCTGGTTTGCATGTTCTTCCTCTTCTTCAAGTTTCTTTCTTCGAGCAGCCTCTTCCTTTTGTCTTTGAATCAGTTCTAACTCGCGGTAGCGTTCCTCCTCTTTCCGCTGCGCCTCAAGAGCTTCCCTCCTTTGAGCCTCTTCTACCCGCCTACGGTTTTCCTCAAGCATCTTATCCAATTCTTCTCTCTCTTTTCGAGCTTGTTCCTGTTAAATATGAAGTTATGATCAGAATAACGTACTCAAAAGGTAAGGATGAAGAAAAACAGAACGATATGGATGTAAGAAACATTCCCCATATATTTAGCATCGAAAACTAAAAAGAATACTGAACTGGCAATTGCAATTAATATTTCCAACGAGATTTCTGACACAATTAGCTTGTATGCAACTGTTGATCGATCAGCAGTTGCAGATCGATCAACAATTTCAGAGCTTGATCACGGAAAATTAGCAAACCCTTGTTACGTACTAAGTTACCACGGGATCTTACATTCTCTTCCCTTTCCCCCTTCTCTCTCATAAACCTACATTCTTTTGCGTTCAGCATGATTTGCACCTTCTATAATCGCATAACCTCTAGAACTGTAGAAGCTAATCAACTGCCGGAGAAGACTGATTCTTTTTTGGACCAGAGAGGATCTACATTATTGTTGTAATATGATTACATGCATGTGATTACCTACTTGGGAGGCAACTCCCTCTCCTTTCCTTACATTAAGGGAATTCCACCTTTCCCTCTTGTTTCATTCGATCCGTGCTCTTCCCCCTCCTTTTCTTCTTTCCCCCGTGACTTCAGAATTTCCTATATAAAGGAATGAATTCTGAAGGAAATAATAAGAATTTCCTCTGAAGAATTTCTCTCTTTTCTCTTGCTTATTCTGTCTAAATTTATGCAACAATTATAAGAATATCTTTATACACTTTGCTAAAGTTTTATAACACGTTATCAGCACGAAGCTCTAACCAACTGAGACGAGGTACCATCTATCCTTGTTGATCTTACAAGACTTAGTGGGAACCTTTTTACCACTAATTAATTTGTTAGAATAATCTGTCTGTGCGATCTATCGCATGCCTGGTGAATTCTGCTGTATTCCATTTTTTATTATTCTGTTGGAATATCCTGTCTGTGCAAATTACGCATGACCTGGTTCCATTCTTTATTATTCTGTTGAAATATCTTGTCTGTGCGGATTACGCATGATCTGGTTCCATTCTTTATAATTCTGTTGGGAATAACCTGTTTGTGCGGTGTTGGAATAACATGTTTATGTGGATTAACGCATACATGGTGAATGATCCTTCGTATTCATTCATTATTAAATTGTTAAAATGATCTGTCTACGTGGATTACCACATAGCGGATGAAGATCTATTTGCAGTTTTGTATATATATATATATATATATATATATATATATATATTGTAATTGTATATATACATTAACGATTGCATATTCTTTTCACTAAAATAATATGCTAATAACGTAAATATAAGAATATTTATATTTTATCACCACTTGAGGTCGTGACTTAGTTTATTTTTCTATATCATACATGCAATTATTTATTGTTTTAATAAATAATAGAATTGTGTTTTAACCCAGAATAGATGACAAACTCGGCAAAAATAGATTTTTCTATTTTGAAAATCTCTGAGACAACTATTTCGGCTTGGGCACTTGATGCAGAATTGCATCTTAGTGCAAATGAGTTAGAAAAGACAATTGCGGAATATAGTTCTAATGTTTATAGAATAACCTCTACTTTGGCTTTATGTGGAGATCCAGTTTCTGAAACCAAAATGTTAGAAAAAACGCTCTCAACTTTTCATCCCACCAACATGATTCTGTCACAACAATATAGACAGAGCAAGTTCATAAAACTCAGTGACTTATTGTCTATCCTTCTTGTTGCAGAAAAGAATAATAATTGTTGTTGAAAAACTATCAAGTACGGCCAACGGGCGATACCCCATTGCCGGATATTAACAGCACGTCATTCCAGTAGAATAATCATGACAATAGATGGCCATATAATAAGAAGCCTTGGGGGCGAAAGAATAAACAAGGCCATCATAAAAACAAATTCCAGAACCGCGACAATTCAGACCACCAGAAGTGGCAAGTGTCTGGGTCGGGTAAAAATAAAGAAAATGCAACTCAGATAAAGAACAAACCAGATGTTTGTTTAAGGTGTGGAATGAAAGGGCATTAGTCGCGTACCTGTCGTACGCCGAGGTATCTGGTTAATTTATTTCAGGAGTCTCAAAATAACAAAGTAAGGGAGGCAGAAACAAACTTTGTTAATCATCAATTGGATATTGTTGATGTTCCACCAATGACCAACAATGAGGAAAAGGTTGTTGATATTACTGGACCTTTTGAAAGTATCTTTTGGGATATCGTTTAATTTCTTGTTTTAATTAAACACCCTGCATGTATAATATTATTAGTTTTCGTTCTATACGTGGTGTGTTTATCATGAATAAAATTATATATGAAATGTAACTTCTTATTTATGTTTTTACATGTGTCAGACCATCTTTAATAAATATCTTCGGATCACTTATACTATTTCTGAAAAATAGAATATCCTAGAAAAACTTCATTCAATTTCTTCTGGATTATATTCTATGAAAATTAGAGCAATTGAGTCTCATACTGTTATGATTCCAAAAATCCTAGATCTCAAATCCTTTATGCTTTGGCATGAAAGACTCGATCATCTAGATACTTCTATGATGCGTCATATTATTGAAAATTCTATTGGTCATCCTCTCAAAAATAAGAAGGTTTTTCCTAGTAGTGAATTTCCTTGTGCTACGTGTTCTTGAGAAAAAATTAATTGTTCGACCATCACCAGTAAAAGTTTATAAAGAAGCCCCAAAATTCTTAGAGAGAATTCAAGGAGACATTTGTGGACCTATTCAACCATTGTCTAGCTCATTTCGATATTTCATGGTTTTAATAGATGCTTCAACTAAATGGTCTCATGTTTGTTTTCTCTCTTCTCGAAATTTTGTCTTCTCAAAACTTCTTGCTCAAATAATCAAGTTACGGGCTCAGTTCTCGGATAATCCAATCAAGTCAATTCGACTTGATAACGCAGCTGAATTTTCATCAATGACTTTTAATGATTATTGGAATCTCCATTGAGCCTTTAATTGGAAATGTTTTACTGCACGTTATGTAGATTGTCTTTTTGACGAATCTGTATTTCCACCATTAGGAGAAGGGAAAATTTTAAATAAAAAACCCTGACATATCATGGAATGCATCGGAATTAAATTCACTTGATCCTCGTACAGGACAATGTGAACTTGAAGTTCAAAGAATTATTTGTTTATAAAATATTGCAAATCAAATGTCAGATGCATTTAATGATGCTAGAAAAATGATAAAGTCATATACACCTGCAATGAATACTCCAGCAGAGATAGAAATACCTATTGAAAAATCAATTGAAGAATTGACAAATAAGGTAATAGAAGAATCTAAACCACACCAGAAGCGTGAAAAACCAGTTGGTGCAAAAGACACTGTACCACGAAAATCAAAAACAAATAAGGGAATCCCTGAAGGAATACTCGCTCCAGAAGTAGCACTTATTCCAAGAATGGAAATAGCCCCAGAAGAGGTACAAACCGCTCCAGAAGCAGCACATATTCCAAGAGTGGGAATAGCCCCAGAAGAGGTTCAAAATCTCAATGAAGGGATAAGAGATGAACACCAAGAGATCTCAATAAATTATGTATATGATGAGAAAATATGAGATCGAAGCAAAGTCATGATTGACGATATATTTGCTTTCTCTATAGCATCAAATATTACTTTGATTCCTGACACGGATCCTGAACCACAAAACGTTGAAGAATGTCGGAAAAGAAAAGATTGGCCAAAATGAAAAGATGTTATTCAAACTGAGCTACAATCTCTATTGAAAAGAGAAATATTTGGACCAGTAGTTCAAAAACCGATGGGTGTAATCCCAGGTGGAAATAAAATCTCTATTGAAAAGAGAAGTATTTGGACCAGTAGTCCAAACACCGCTGGGTGTAATCCCGGTTGGAAGCAAATGGGTATTTGTACGAAAGCGAAATGTGAAAAATGAAATTGTGAGATATAAAGCCCGACTTGTAGCTCAAGGGTTTTCACAAAAACCTGGTATTGATTATCAGGATACAGACTCTCCAGTACGTAATGGATGGAGTCACTTTTCGCTTTCTGATAGGTATGGCAACCATGGAAGGTTTGGAAACACATCTGATGGATGATGTAACATCATACCTATATGGCTCACTTAATAGTGAGATTTACACGAGAATCCCTGAAAGATTGAAAATGGCTGAATCACAAAGGCCCAGTCACATATATTCAATCAAGTTACAACGCTCATTGTATGGGTTGAAATAGTCTGGTCGTATGTGGTATAATCGACTTAGTGATTATTTAATAAAAGATGGATATATAAATGATCATGTATGTCCATGTGTTTTTATTAAGAAATCACAAAGTGGATTTTCCATCATTGCTGTATATGTGGATGATTTGAATTTTGTAGGTACTCTTGAAGAACTCACAAGAACTGCTACTTATTTAAAAGATGAATTTGAAATGAAAGATTTTGGAAAGACAAAATTTTGTTTGGGAATACAAGTGGAGCATTTAGCATTTGGAATTTTTGTTCATCAATCCACATATGATGAAAAAAATTCTCAGTCGTTTTTATATAGATAAAGCTCATCCTTTGACTACCCCGATGGTTGTTCGATCTTTAGAAATTGATAAAGATCTATTTCGGCCTCTAAAAAGTGAGAAAGAAGTTCTTGGACCTGAAGTTCCATACTTAAGTGCAATAGGTGCTCTTATGTATCTTGCAAACTGTACACGACTGGATATTATTTTGCTGTCAACTTGTTAGCAAGATATAGTTCTTCTCCTACTAAGAGACATTGGGATGGGATCAAACAAATTTTGAGATACCTCCGTGGAAGTATAGATCTTGGGTTATTTTATCCAAGAAATTCAACTTCGCAATTGGTTGGATATGCCGATGCAGGATATTTATCAAATCCACACAATGGAAGATCACAAACACGTTATGTATTTACATATTGTGACACGGCTATATCCTGAAAATCCACAAAGCAAACCATGACAGCTACATCTTCAAATCACTCCGAGATTCTCGCTATGCATGAAGCAAGCAGAGAATGTGTTTGGTTGAAATCAATTATTCAGCATATTCAAAAGTCATGTGAATTATCATCAATCAAAGACATTCCTACAATTCTGTATGAAGACAACGCTGCATGCATTGCTTAACTTAGAGGAGGGTACATCAAGGGAGATGGAACAAAGCACATTTCACCTAAATTCTTCTTTACACATTAGCTACAAAAGAAGGGTAATATAGATATGCATCAAATTCGATCATGTGATAATCTAGCTGAACTTATTCACAAAGTCGCTACCATATGCAACGTTTGCAAAACTTCGGAAAAGGATCGGAATGTGTCAACTGAAAGACTTATGACAAGATTTCATCAAGGAGTAATGAAATCGTTTTGAGGGGAAGACTGTACTCTTTTTCCTTAGTCACGATTTTTATCCCAATGGATTTTTTCCTGACAAGGTTTTAACGAGGCAGTCAACTAAGATATTTATGTAAAAGATGTGTACTCTTTTTCCCTTCGTTAAGTTTTTCCCAAATAAGATTTTTAATGAGACATAATCTTATATCGTAGAAAATCAGGGGAAGTGTTGTAATATGATTACATGCATGTGATTACCTACTTGGAAGGCAACTCCCTCTCCTTTCCCTTACATTAAGGGAATTCCCCCTTTCCCTCTTGTTTCATTCGATCCGTGCTCTTCCCCCTCCTTTTCTTCTTTCCCCCGTGACTTCAGAATTTCCTATATAAAGGAATGAATTCTGAAGGAAATAATAAGAATTTCCTCTGAAGAATTTCTCTCTTTTCTTTTGCTTATTCTCTCTAAATTTATGCAGCAATTATAAGAATATCTTTATACACTTTGCCAAAGTTTTATAACAATTATCATAATTAAGGCAGATTATTTCATTGTGTTAATATCTCAAATGTTATATAGCACTGCTATACACAACTTGGCTTTCACATCTACATTATCTCAGTCTAAGTAAGTGATGCTGCTGAATTGAAATCATAATTTAGAATCCCCACTAAGATGGTCAACAAAACTCAAAAGTACTAGACATGTTAGTAAGTATTACCCTTGGAACAAACATAAATTTTCGATGATCATCAAGTCTTCAAGAAGCAAAGGATCATAATCATAAGGTACATATCCAGACAACATTTCTGTATAAAAGCCATTTATGTTCAAAGACCTAGGTTCATAATCTACTAAAGGGAGAGGCTTGTAGAGATTTGAAAACCATTTTCCATTTCAAAAATCTACTACCATGTTTCGTTTGGCAGAAATCATGAACGTACAAAGTGCAAACATACCAAAAGGCACAAGATATTTTGTACCAAATATGTAAGATGCATAGAATTTACACATACTAAAAAAATTGTATAAAATAAAAAATCAACAGCATAGCAGAAATACTTACTTCTTTCATCCTTGCTTCAGTCAAAGCTGCTTCTTTTTCATTTTTAAGTTGCACCTCAACATCATCAAATGCCTTTTTCCGGCCTTCTTCTATTCTCCTCTCTATTTCTAGCCTAACTTCTTCAGAACCCATTTTCTCCTCTACTTTTTTTCTAATTGCTTCTTCCAGTCTCTTTGCAGTTTCCTCTTCTAATTGTTTAAGCTCTGCCTCTCGTTGGCGCCTAATAGCACAGATTAAAAATCAAGTGCAAAAGTAACAATCGGTGCAATAACAAAGCAAGCCAATGTGCTTCTTTTCAAACTGGAAAGGTGACATAACAATTATGGTTTGAATGGCATATTAAGTATATTGTCCACTTCCATGCAAAATAGTCATACCTTTCAAATAGCGTTTTTGATTTGTTAGAAATCTAGTTGAAACCTAGGAAAACAGAAGGAAACAAAATAGATGGCAACTACTGTTCGTCAAATTTAACAAAATGAACTATACTAGTAGCTTTCTTCAGAAAATACGGCAGATAAAAATGTCAATGTTGTTCGGCTGTTGCAAGTTAAGAGCTAATTATGAATCTGACAGACTAGCAATTTTAGACTCGATTCAAATTGACTGCTGAAAGGATATGAAAGGAAAGGTAAAAAGTTAATTGGCTCCACCCACCAATCTAAAATACCTAAGGAGGACCTCACACAGTAGCTTATTGTCCTTAAGCCAATCCTTGGGACCAAATTTGCTCTGGAGTGCAAGCGTGTAGCCATATTGCCCCCTCTTCCGGATGATCTTTTTTTTGGCAATATAGCCCCATAATGGCAACAAATTTTGAGCTGAAAGAGTTACCCATTTGAATAGGCAACTATAGTATAACATGGGAGACACTTCAGATGAGGTTGATTATTTAGATGAGGTTGGACATGTGTAGACAAATAAAGTAACCTCTCACAAAAGTTGTATTCATGCCAAAATCAGTGTACAGCAAACCAGGGTGCCTTAATAACATATTACAGATTAATATCCCTCACATGGCAATCCCTGATAAAACTATGGAAACCTCTCATACTAGCAATAACTTGAGAATCACTAAGCACTGAAATCTCCACCCCAAAAAAAATTAAAATAAAAAATAAAGAAAAGCAAAAACTTAACAACTCACTTCTAGCTATTAAAATCAGTGTTCAAACGAACAGATATTCAATCTCAAACATTTAAATAAAATGCAAATTCGAAATTTTTTAGATCCATCCCAAAATGGCACTCAACTTTTTCCCCCTTCTACCTAATATTATTATTTGTTTTTCTACTACTCCTCAATCATTTGAGATTTCAAAAAAAGTTAGCCCTGCAAAATGTTTATCTTATTTTAACATGCTTTTTGGTTTGGGTGTAATAAGTTCACTGAATAGGAATGCTTTCATATAGATCTAAAATATACTCATTTTATCATTGAATGCTCATTCAGTCTACAACTGGCACGCTAAGTGTCATGGAATTAGTCTTAACTCTTAACTCTTAAGATAAATCGGTTGGTCAATACAAATATTGAGAACAAGGGAATGGAATTAAGGATTGTACTTCTATCATAGTAAAAGGAGAAAGATATTGTATGGTATTTCTTTGAAAATTAATTTGCAAAAAAATGGTTTCTTCTCTCTCTCTCTCTCTACATGTGACGCTCCCAAATCCATGTACTAGCTACAGTGGACTGGTGCTCACTATTCAACCTTAACTTCTTATCAGTATAGATATTCTAGACTCACACTACTGACAACCAGGCAGTTCCCAGGAAATACTATACTCACACTATTGACAACAAGGCAATTCTCAAGAAAGAGGGGTCTTCTGTATAAACGGTATAAACGGCGCGCAATTGGACAATCCCTTTTCTTGACAGAACTTTCTAAACATTTCCAATAAAATGTTAAATCTAAAATAAAAATACCATAAGACGCGGATATGGTGCACACGATACTACCCGTTCATCACATTTATCTAGTCATATCTTAATGACATAATTATAATTACAATAATCTTCCTCTAATCCCAAGTTATTATAACCTTTATAAATACAAACATAATATTCTCCATAATATACATCAACAGTACTAATAATAAAAGTAATACATAAATACTTCTACTCATTCATTTTTCTTTTGTCTTTTCCCGATCCTTCGGCCTTCTCTGGTTTAACTGAAAACATTTAATTTAGCAACATTGAGCAAATAATTGCTCAGCAAGTCATCAATCCCATGATAGAATAATCTGATTCTGAAGTCTTCAACAATTGAAAAAATAATTGTGAAGTAGCTTGAACAAACATGAATAAAAGAGATTTTTTATCAACATACTGAGTGATCACAAAGTTCTTGAACTTGTCGAACAAGATTTAACAATTATTCAACTGTAAGCCATCAAAATATTTAAACAATCACAAAAACTGTAAAACAGTCTATGCGAGTACTCTAGAATATCAACCTATCGTACCCTATATTGTGCACAACATATAAGCCTAGACACATATGAGTAAACCGAAATCATAACATCTGATATCAGTTTTCCCCTTTATCAGGGTTGTTCACCTCAGTTTTAACATAAAAATCCGCTCCATAACAATCTGAATTGGATTTTTAACAATTCAATAATTTATCATTTCATATCAATGGTGTCTAGCCGAAACAATTGACATCTACTTATATCTTAAAACAGTTCATGATTAAGTGAGAACTTTAATAACTTAAACAGTTCAATAATAGAACAATTCGATTCAAAGGCACATAATTGCGGAAATTGTACACAAGCAAGCATACTCAATTTAATAACTCAACTTAACTAGGGAAAATTTGCGCAAATTTCATAATCAATTTAATAACTCAACTTAACTAGGGAAAACTTGCACAAATATATATGAAATTTGCGCAAGTAATTTCTCAAACTAATAAACTTGTACGGAATAATTAACTAGTACAAGTTAGGAAACTTTCTAAAAATGAGGTAACTTGCACAATATAGAAAATTTGTGCAAGTTAGGAACTTGTCTGGATTAGTGAAACGTTCTTAGATACACTACTATCATCCTCCAACAGATTTCCTACAACATCCATAAAGATTTATTTAAGTAATTTTTATCACCATTCATCGCTACACATTGTCGATATTAATTGTAACATAATCCAATAATTTTTCTTTCGACTTAAACCAAACATAAACGCCCCCTCACGTTATTTTCATAAAAATATGTGATTAACTTTACTTAGTCTCATACGTCCCATGTCGACGTATTTTAGCCGGTAGATATTATATTAATAATTTCCGACTTTACTTGAATTAATTCTTTTACTATTTCATAACTTCATTTTCTTCATTATGCGTACTTAACCACTTTATCATTTTTCTTCCTCCTGGCCCCACATACTTAAAAACATTCCCCATGTAAAAAAAATTATTATAATTTTTCAGCTTTATTTAGTATTTTTAAAAGGGACATTTCGGTTCGAAACTTAGCAAATTTTGTTATATCGAACTTAATTCAAAAAATAACCAATTTGGTCACTATCTTACTCTTACGAAAGTATACTTCCAATTAAAATTTCATGATCATGTGAGTTATAGAACTAAGTTATAGCAGTTTTAGTGTTTAAAACTCTAATTTTTGATTGACCATATCTCCATCGTCCGAAGTCGGAATTCGTTCATTTTCGGACAGGAGTTTCGTTATACCATATAGTTTCAGTACCCAGAAGGGCTTAATTTTTCTCACTAGTTAAGTGGAAGAAACTGCCCACAAAAAAATGGGCAGAATGCTTTTCTAGTTTTTCCAATTTTGGTAGAAAATTCACCATAAAGAATTTACATGAAATTTAGGCCTCAAACCACTGCCAAAATTTAGCTAACTTCCATATCTATCACACAAAATTGGAATCATCCAAAAATTCAAAGCATATTAGGAGTTATGCATGTTAAAATCTCAGGTCAGATTTCTGAAATTTTGACCTAAACCAAGTTAAGTTCCTTTCTAGGTTTTCTTGCTTTCCTTAACCATTTTTCCATTGTCTTTATCATCATTATCCAACATATTTAGATGTATATGAGTACGATAAATGTTTATATACTTATATCCAAGACTTTCACAAAAAAATTGAATATAAGAAGGTTTTAGACACAACCTTTACTTGATTTTTCCTTCCTTTCCTTTCTCCTTCTCCTTTCCTTCTTCTTCTTGGCAGCCCTCTCAAGCTCTCTTGCTTTCTCTCTTGCTCTTACTTTCTCTAACTCTCTAACTTAAGTTAGCTGAAAATGAAAACTCTTGAAAGCATACCAAGGAGTTGGGTATTTCTAGGACAAATGGAAGAATTGCATATGGTCAACTCCCTCATCTTTTCATCTTCCCTCATTGGTCCTAGACAAATCAAGGGACCATGATCCCCTTTTCCCTCCTTGTTTCCTTCCATGTTCCCTTTTATGTTTTCTTCCATGTTTCCCTCTTTGATCCCCCATTTGTCTCCCATCATTTTTTTTAAAGCTCATTTATTACCTCATTAATGCATCACCACTTCTAGAAATTGGATCAAGGACTTGGACTTTTAAGTTGGGCTAGGTTTTGGACTTCTTGCAAGAATTGAACAAGGATTGTTAGGGCTTGTATTGAATTTATGTTTGGGCTACCATAATTCTGTTGAAGTTTGTTATGGCTTTGACTTGGTTATTTGGTTTTGTTAATAAGTTCATGTTATTTGGGAGTAGGTTTAGGAGTTTGACTCTTTCTTTGCATGTATTACTCACATTAGTTAGTACTGAACGTGAGCAGTTTTTCCTTCCCAGTTGTAAGGCTATATATATGTAGCTACTTTCATTCAATAAACTTCAAGGTTGTTGCTTCAAACTAGACCTGAAAAACGGGCGGGTCGGGCCAAGAACGGGCCAGGCCAAAATGGCCCGAGTTTTGGTGGGCAAAGAATGTGCGGCCCGTGGCCCGGGTTGGGCCGGGCCGGGCCGGCCCGCGGGTTTTTTCTTTTCTTTTTTTTTTTGCAAAATTTTGTTACACCAAAAATAGTAATAATAATAAATATTAAAAATAATAAAATAATTTATAATAAACAATAATTCTAATTACCTACATTAACTACATATCTCAATCAGTTAAAATTTTAATAGTATTATAAATTACTTTCAAAATATATAATCAAATTTGATTTTTTAAAATTATACTTTAAAATTAATATAATTTATTTAACTAACCTGCTTGACAAAAAACAAAACAACTAACTTGCTTGTTTGAAATTTAATAACCTATCATATTTTTTATAATAATAATAATAATAAATTTAATAATAATAATTATAATGTAGCGCCATAAAGTTGCTGGAGCACCGCTACACAATGTAGTGGCTAATATTATTATTATTTTAATATTATTATTAATTTCATTTCTACATTATTTAGCAATTGAACAAGGAATGAGGGAGGCAAAAAGGGGTCCCCTTTTAAGGATATTATTATTATTATTATATTTTTATATTGAAGATTGAATTAAAAATAAACAGTTGTTGTAGCTCAGTTGGTTTGAACTCTTATTTATTTACTTACAAGTCTTGTGTTCAAACCTCATAACCCACAAGTAGCAACATTTTGTTTAAAAAAAAAAGTCGTGGGCCTACAGGCCGGGTCAAAAACGGCCCAGATTTAATGGGCTAAAAAATTACGCCCCAAAGCCCAGCCCGTGGCGGGCCGGCCGGCCCGGCCCATCTTTGCCAGGTCTACTTCAAACACTTTCACTTATATTTAACATTTGGTATCAGAGCCACAACAACTAGCTTCCTGATTTGCAGCAGCAACAACAATGGCATCAAACATAAATTATGTGCAGCCAGCAATTCCTCGTCTTGACGGCCATTATGATCATTGGTCCATGCTTATGGAAAACTTTTAGCGTTCCAAAGAATACTGGAGCGTGGTGGAAAATGGTCTTCCCGAAGAAGTCATAGGGGCAGTCCTCATCGCTGTACAGACCAAGACACTCGAAGATCAAACACTAAAAGACCTAAAGGCCAAGAATTACCTCTTTCAAGCCATTGATCGTTCGATTTTGGAGACCATCTTGCAGAAAGACACCTCAAAAGATATTTGGGACTCTTTGAAGAAGAAATATCAAGATCGTATCAAACGAGCACAACTCCAAGCACTGAGAAAGGAGTTTGAGATTCTCCACATGAAGGAAGGAGAAGGTGTGAACGAGTATTTTTCTCGAACTCTCACCATAGTTACTAAAATTCGGATTCATGGAGAAAAAATGGAAGATGTTGTGATTGAAAAGATACTACGATCTATGACTTCCAAATTTGACTGTTGTTTGCTCCATTGAGGAGTCTAATGACTTGGTCACCATGACAACTAATGAGCTCCAAAGCAGTCTTTTGGTTCATGAACAAAGGATGAATTTGCAGGTGGAGTACGCTGATGACACAGGAAGAGGTCGTGGACGTGGTGCATATCGAGGCAGGGGTAGAAGTCGTGGCAGATCAGCTTTTTGTCCAATGCTCAATAGGTTGTTCTTCAACTGGGGAACATAATATGCCTCGGTAATAATATGCGTAACGTCTTTGATTTGCATTCGAATACTTCCTTTGCCATGACATTGAGATAAGTATTGTTCCCAAGCTTTACCGAATCTCGGAAGTCTTCAATCAGAGTACTAAAAAATTTCTTCTTACCACACATGTGGTTTCTACATCCTGAATCCAGAAACCAAGCTTCTTCATAGGGATCTTTCTGTACATCAATATACACCATAAGAAGCATGTCTTCACTTGTTTCTACCAAGTGTGCCCTTGACTCCTTGTCTTTCTTTGGACACTCATACTGAAAATGTCCTAGATCATGGCAATGATAGCAATCAACAATGGATTTATTAAAAGCTGATTTGCCACGACCTCTGCCTCGATATGCACCACGTCCACGACCTCTTCTTCATGTGTCATCAGCGTACCACCTGCAAAGTGCGCTCCTCCACAACATGACTGTTCATCTTTCTCTCAAAAATTCAATCTTCACAGTGTTTTCACTCTATCACCGACAACTTGGATTATCTTTGGCATTGTCGGTATGGTCATCTCAGTTTTGGAGGACTCAAAGACACTCTATAGGAAGCAGATGGTGACAGGTCTACCTCAGCTTAAAGATCCTGAAGTGGTTTGCGAAGATTGTGTTGTGGGAAAACACACAAGAAATTCTTTTCCAAAGCAAAGCAAATGGCGAGCTACGGAGATCCTCAACTTATTCATGCTAACATTTGTGGACCGATTTCTCCAACCTCCAATGGCAACAAGAGGTACATCCTGACTTTCATTGATGACTTTAGTCGTAAAGTTTGGGTGTATTTTCTGGTGGAGAAATCCGAGGCCTTTGTTACATTCAAGCTATTCAAAAGTCGAGTTGAAAAAGAGAAGAATGCTTGCATCAGAGGTCTAAGAACAGATCACGGAGGAGAGTTTTTATCAAATGAGTTTGTCCACCTTCTGTTCCTCTAATGGCATACAAAGACAACTCACCAATGCTTACACTCCCCAGCAAAACGACGTGGCAGAACGGAAGAACCGTATAATCATTATCATGGTACGCTGTATGCTCCAGGGGAAGACAAGTTCTGAGGACTTTCTGGCCAGAAGCTGTTCAGGTGGACTGCTCACATACTCAATCGAAGTCCAACTATTGTTGTGCGCAACATAACTCCTTAGGAGGCTTGGAGTGGGTCGAGACCATCAGTTGCCCATTTTCGCATCTTTGGCTGTATTTGTTATGCCCATGTAGCTGATCATTGACGCACCAAGTTGGAAGACAAAAGTTTGCGGTGCGTAATGCTAGGAGTTAGTGAAGAATCAAAGGCCTATCGTCTTTATGACCCTGTTTCAAAAAAAATCATTGTTAGCAGAGATGTAATTTTTAGGGAGGGCGATAGATGGAATTAGGCTGAGAATCAAGACGGTCTTGTAACTAAACTGCACTGGAATGATATGGAAAACGATAGTAAGATATGGGAAGATGACAATACTATTGACGATGCAGTCCTTGAGCAACACGAGGATGAGGAGGCAACAACGCCAGAGGTAACAGTGCAAGATCTAGATTGCTGGAGATCTATCCATTAGAGTCTTCTAGTGCAAATAGAAGAAGAACATGGAAACAACAAAACTGGATGAGAGATTATGTCACTGAATTAGAAGACTCAGAAGGTGAAGGTGAGAACTCTCTCTTGGCTTTGTATGTTGATAGGGACCCGCTATCTTTTGAAGAAGCCACGAGTAAGAAGTGGAGAGTGGCCATGGATGCTGAGATTGCTGTCATTGAAAAGAATTCTACATGGGAATTAACTGATCTTCCGGTTGGAGGAAAGAAATTTGGCGTTAAGTGGGTCTTCAAAACGAAGTTGAATGAGCATGGTGAAATCGATAAGCATAAGGTGAGACTCGTCGCAAAGGGTTATGTCCAACAACATGGGGTTACTTTTTCAGAAGTGTTAGCACCTGTAGCCAGGCTTGATACCATTAGACTTGTGATTTCTCTTGCGGCACAAAAGCACTGGAAAATCTTCCAGCTGGATGTGAAGTCAGCGTTTTTACATGGTGAAATTGATGAAGAGGTATATGTTGCACAACCACCTGGATATGAAAAGAAGGGCAATGAGCAGAAAGTGTACAGGCTGAAAAAGGCCTTGTATGAATTACGACAGGCCCTACGGGCATGGTACAGCAAAATAGAGTCCTATTTTGAGAAGGAAGGGTTTACTAAATGTCCATGTGAGCATACCCTATTGAATACCTTACCAGAAGGTAAATTTCTAATTGTATGTCTCTATGTTGATTATTTAATTTTTACTGGCAACAATGAAGACATGTTCATGGCTTTCAAACAGTCTATGAAAAGGGAGTTTGATATGACTAATTTGGGAAAGATGAAATATTTTTTGCGTATAGAAGTATGCAGCAAGACGATGGAATCTTCATTCATCAAAAAAAATATCTCCAAGAAATTTTGGACAGGTTTGGAATGACAGAGTCCAACTCAGTGCTCAATCCCATAGTTCCTGGGGCTAAGCTTGGGAAAGACAGCAATGGAGAATCCGTTACACAACACTTTTTTTCAAACAGATGATTGGGAGTCTCATGTATCTAACAGCCATCAGACCTGATCTATGTTTGTTGTCAGCTTGCTTAGTAGGTACATGGAACGCCCAACAGATTTGCACCTACAAGCAACTAAGCAAGTGCTTAGATATTTGAAGGGAACAATGGACTATGGTATCTTCTATAGCAAGGGAGGAAACAAAATACTTGTGGCATTCACGGATAGTGATTATGTCGGCGATTTAGAAGATCGAAAGAGCACATCGGGATATTTGTTCTTGTTAAGTTCAGGAGTTGTGTCGTGGTCTTCAAGGAAACAACCGGTAGTCACGTTATCCACCACTGAAGCTGAATTTGTTACAGCATCTTCATGTGCTTGCCAAGCTGTGTGGCTTAGAAGGTTGCTGGAAGAGTTGAATAATGTTCAAGAAGATTCCACAGTAATCTACTGTGACAATAGTTCAGCTATTAAACTTTCAAAAAATCCAGTTTTACATGGTCGAAGTAAGCATATAGACGTGAGGTTCCACTTTCTTCGAGATCTAAGCAAGGATGGAGTAGTGAAGTTAATACATTGTGGATCTCATGAGCAAATTGCTGATATTTTAACAAAACCTCTTAAGCTAGATTCTTTTGAGAAGTTGTGCAGCATGATGGGAGTATGTAAAAATCCTACTCTAAACTGATTTGTATATGTAATCAGTTTAAGGGAGGAAATGTTGAAGTTTGTTATGGCTTTGACTTGGACATTTGGTTCTGTTAATAAGTCCATGTTATTTGGGACTAGGTTTAGGTGTTTGACTCTTTCTTTGCATGTATTACTCACATCAGTTACTATTGAACGTGAGCAGTTTTTCCTTCCCAGTTGTAAGGCTATATATATGTAGCTACTTTCATTCAATAAACATCAAGGTTGTTGCTTCAAACACTATCACTTATATTTAACAAATTCCTCTCTTGGACACTCCCAATTATCATGGCACTTGGGCTTGCCAACAAAGTTAATTGTTAATCTATTTTGCCCCTTATAATAGCTTACTTGCTTAATAAATTTGAGTTTTCTTACATTGTGTGCTAATATCCAAGCTTTGTTAGTTAGTAACATAAGCTTTAATTTACTTAACCTTTAATCAACTTGATTAAATCATTTCTCTTAGCTTTCCTTTTTGTTCGGTTGTTCCTTAGTTAGTTCAAACTAATTACATTAATTAGCCTTGTCTAACTATTAATTTACATCTCTCATCACTTAAATAAATATATAAGACACACACACACACACACACATATATATATATATTCATTCATAACATTCGTACAAAATAATTTTCAAATAAACTTCATTTGATTAATAATTATGCATAACCCTATTTACAATGCTACATGATCTTCTCAATTATTACACTACACACACATACCCACACTCACATGTATCCAATGCACCTGAACATATCAACCACAATTTTTCCTCTAATAATGTATTCTACTTTTATCAATAAATAAAAGCCATGGTTATAACTGATAATTAATATGCTCGACAACCTTTTCCAGGATTTTAAAGAAGTTACTAAGTACTTACAATATTTATAAATATATATATACACACACACAGAGACACTCATATGCATCCACTGTATCTGAAGATGTCAACCATAATTTCTCCTAATCTCCTCTAATAAAAAATTCTTCTTTTATCAGTAAAATAAAATAAATAAATAAAACCAGGGGTTATAACTGATAATTGATATGCTCAACCCTTTCCACAATTTTAAAGAAGTTACTAAGTACTTCAAATATATTCGACATACCACAATAACTTGGTTTTTTATTAGTGTATTAATTGATTAGTTGGGGATTGGGACTACGGATTGAAGCCACAATAGCAGCTTTTTCAGTCTTCCAAGAAGGAAATAATCCATTCAATATTCTAGAAGGGTATAAATATTTGTACAACATAAAGTAAATTTCAACAAAACTGCAGATGAAGATAGGGGATAAATACTTTTTACATCACTGTAGTTTAGGTCAACTTACAAATTACTAACTATACTTTTTTTTTCTTACAGTCAACTAACTCAATTTTTGTTTCTTACAAAACGTTACAAAATCTGTTAATTCATGTTTACTTTAAACGGTTTGACCACATAAGAGAGAGAAAGCTGACATAAAACTTTCATGTATGATGTAGCCACGCTCAAGTGGAAATGAGAAAATTTATGAAGAAAATGAAAGAAAAATTCTTTTAAAATAAAATATAAATTAGAAAAAAAAAAAAAAAAAAACAAGAACATAAGTTTTAAAAAAAGTATATTTAATTATTTTTGTAATTAACATCAAATGAGTTTTTATGTAATTATTAGCAAATATAATTAAGGAAATTATAAAACATAGAAATTATAAATATGCTAAAATTTTAAATCTTTTCAAAAACTTTATATATGTACATATTTATAACTTCTTAGTGACTTTATAACAAAATACATGTATTTTCTTAGAGTACTTGTAAATAATAAAAGAAAAAACCAAAATTAAAAAACAAATAATAATACTAAAACTTAAAAGATCCTCCTGATGCTCATCCCGTGCTCGGCTTCTGCGAAACATACTTGTGATGCTCATCCTCCATATGCTTATTAACACCTTTGATTTGGAGCCTTGTTTGCATGTATATGGAATTATTGCCATCATCATCCGTTGCCATCTTGGAGAATTATGAACACCTTTAATTAGGGTTTCTTTTGGGATATATGATGAGGTTAGGGGGTGGCAATCTGTTGTCAAAAACCAAACCATTGACGATCTAGGTTTGAAAACCCAAAATCAATCAGATAATTAGACACAAATCTGGTTTTAAAAATTCAGATCTTGAACTAGATTTTGTTAGAATCTGGAAAATAAATAAATAACCCAAAAGAAGTTTTAATTGATTCAGATTTTAAGATTTGTAGTTGCTTTCTTCAAATTTTGAAGAAGATGATGAAGAAAAAAAATTCAAAAATATACCTTTTTATTTCAGATCTATCATTATTATAATGATAGTAGTTGGGTCGGGTCGGATATTCATGGTTTTGGACGAGTAAGTTTATTTTTATGGGTGGGTTTCAGATGACGTGTAAAAAACTATTAAAAGAACATTCCAACTAGAATTTAGTGAATATGTGGCACTGCCATGTCAAACTTCCGTTAAAAACTTAACGCCAATGACGAAAATTCAAATTTTTGTAAGAAAACAAAAGTTGAGTTAGTTGACTGTAAGAAAAAAGGGATAAATAGTCATTTGTAAGTTGACCTAAAGTAAAGTGATATAAAAAACACTTAACCCGGTGAAGATAGCAAAATTACTATTATCACCCCAGCCAACTACTGCATTTAGACAAATGAATATTATGTTAGATCCTCTATAGTCTATAGACTCTAGACAGATAACTTCTTTTAGCGAATATTATACTGATTTTACAGAGCATAACTATGTGCGAAAACAGTTCAGCTCTTAAGAAAATAAGCATGGAAAACGTCCATAAATACAGTATGCAAGACAGTCTAAAGCAATTTAATTTCAACTTCCAATAGTATACTCACTGCAGAAGATAAATGGAGTGTAAATTCTGTAGAAAGTGAAAACAACAAACAAAGCATGCAACTGTAAGCATAAATAACGGTGGATGTACCTTTTCCTTTCTTCTTCTTCCTTTTTCAATTTTTCAAGAGCATTTTTGTGCTCAGTTGATGTTAGGCTCGGACTACGGGACTTGGGTAAAGGCGATAATGAGGAACTCTTGCTTCTTTGCCTCTTGTGACGTCTTGGTGTTGGAGATCGACTTCTCCGACGCCTTATAGCTGGTGAACGACTTTTACGACGTCGGGGGGTAGCAGATCGACTTTTTCGCCTGTGTAATAAAGTAACAACATTGTTACAAAAAAAAATTAACGAGTTAAGTATATAATATATTTTATCAATTATCAAATTACAAAGAAGCTGACTTTGTAAGAAAAAATATGTGTTGCTAGGAACATAAACACTTCATGTTCTGAAATATTGTATTAAGGAAAATTCACCATCTACTACCGAATAAAATAAGTTACGTTCCTTACAAACAATACCGATTCTGGTCTAGCTATGTATAAGACATAAATTCACTCATTTGTCAAAATTCCGTAAGTGAAGATAAATTTTCAAGTGGTCAACTACATATTGGAAAATCTTAAATGGTATCGTCAAAAACATCAAAAAGTATGACCGGGTTCACTTATGTTGCAGCCTCAGGAAACACAGTCCATCAATTAAACTTCAAATAAAACTACGAACATACTTCCTTCTAACAACTTCAACCCCCATAATTCGCCATTTTGTCAACTAAAAGTTGATGAATTGAAAAAAAAATGAAATATACAAGATAAAATAAATGAACTTCAAATTGTACTCAACACATTCGCCCTCAACTTCAAATTGTAAATTAGTGTAAAATAAGGAATGCGTGGAGATGTACTCCCTCTGTTTCAAAATTAGAGATACACCGGACTTTTCGAAGGCAATTTGAGAAATCCTAAAATTTGAGTTTTTGATATAATTTAGTTGAAGTTGAAGTTTTGTAGTTGGTTATATTAAAATTAAATAATTTCATATTGATTTTAAATTTTAGGATTTTGCTAATTGACTTCAAACAAAATCTGAATGTATCTCTAGTCTTGGGACGGAGGAGAAATAAGGAAGGTGAGTACCTAGTAGAGTAAGGTGAGCGGCTACGGTGGTCCCTTCTGCTCCGGCGGCTGTGTCTAACCGGGGAACGAGAGTATCTTCTCCGGTACGACGGAGACCTTGATATACTCCGACCCATTCCTCCTCCTTTCTCCCTTTCTTCCTTTGTTAGTCAGCCCTAATAAATGTTTTTACTTTCAATTTCAAACTGGAAATATAAACCCTAATCGAAATGAAACGGTAGTTGGATGAGAATTTTATAGGAGTAATTCTTTGGTTTATCGAGTAAAGAGAGAACTTGGTGGAGAGTTGCAGCTATTCTAGTTTTGTAGGATTAATTAGGGATTTGTTTGGTCCAACGACCAACAAATATTTTTTATTTATTTATTTTTATAATCACAAATATTATTAAAAAGATTAAAATTTTCAATTTTTAATTAAAATTATATCAATTTTAAATTTACAATTTGACTTATAAAAATTAAATAATACTTTTTAAAAATAAAGACATTAATAATAAGAATTGATCAAACTCAAGCATAGTTCCAAACAAATGAAAATATCTCTATAATAGACTTCGAAATCATCTAAGTAATTTAGTTTCAACTTTTCTCAACTATATAAAAGACAACTCATCGTATTATTTCATAATTTTTAGTGTAATGTTTTAATTTGAATTTTAAATTAGTTTTTATAAATTAATTATGAACTTATGATTTGAAATGAAAATGATATATATTACGAACATTTATACCGACTTTTTAATTGTCAGTTACGTAAATAAATATCAGTGGTAATCTTTTTGCAGATATGTTTAATAAGTGAGACTCATATAATTCCTACCAATCCTTACAGATTGTCCCATCATTAAAGAATATATAGAGAGAGAGCTTATTATGCGGGTGGTCCGCATGCAGACCACCTTTAGTGACGGACAAAACCGTCTTTAAACTCATCGTAATAGGATCTGAACTGTTGCGATAACCCAAAATCGTCGCTATAACCCGATTCAGACCATATGGCAACAAGTTTAGCAACATAGGAAGCGGACTGTGCATATATATATAGAGTCCGGATCCAGTCCGGGATCCCGGACTCTATAAAATACGGACCATTTTTTTTTTTGCTTTTTTTTGAAACAACTAAAAAAATATGGAATTGGAATTTTTACATAATACAATATTTTTTGTGTGATTTGGATGCCTATACCAAAACATTTATGTACAGTCTGGGCAGACTGTACATACATTGGTTGGTATATGTATTAAAAACACACCCAAAATACTGTATTATGTAAAAATTCCAATTCCATAATTTTTTTTTAGTTGTTTCAAAAAAAAAACAAAAAAAAATTGGTCCGGATTTTAGGACCAGTCCGGTATCCTGGACTGGATCCTGTGTGTGTGTGTGTATATATATATATATATATATATATATATATATATATATACAGTACTGACAACCAGGCCGTTCCCAGGATAGAGGGGGGCTTTCCAATAAGGATTTCTCCTTACTGGCGCGCAATTAGGTGACCAAACCTCTCCTTAGACAGAACTTTCCAGACATTGCCAATAATGTTATCTGATAATATTATTCAAATAATATGAATTATTGATCTGATAATGGAAAATACTGTGCAGTGACAATTATTGAAACAATAATAATATAAATATCAACGCAGCAATTATTGAATCAATAAAATAAAATAATGAACAGTAATTATTGTAACAATTATTGAGTAGTGCATTCTTACGTACAAATCAATAATTCAACAATACTGTGCAATACCGTGTGCTACTGTGCAACCACGCATATTACTGTATTTTAACCACCAGGTAACCCAACAGTGTTAACGGTAATAATTTACGCCGTTATTTATAAAACTCAATCTTTGTCATTTTCTTTCATCCAACCGTTTTCCGTTATGGGGCCCACAAATGGCTGCGCCGTCATACGAATATTCCCCGACAGCAAGAATATTCCACGACCAAACGAATATTCCCCGATAAAAATGAATATTTTAATAACCACTTGTTTATTTTGCAAAAATTGCACATTTCACCCATAACCAAAGCATTATATCAAATTACCGCCTTATTAATCAAGAATAATAAATAGAGAAAATTTAATTTATTTATAATAAGTTGGGGTCTTACAACCTCCCCTCCTTATAAAATTTCGTCCTCGAAATTGACGTACGTACCTGGTATTTCGAACAAGGTGAGGGTACCTCCCTTTCATTTCCGATTCCAACTCCCATGCCATTTCCTCAATTGCATGGTTTCTCCACAAAACCTAAACTTATGGTATAACCTTCGTGCGTAAGACATGCTCTTTCCTATCCAAGATCTTAACAGGTACCTTCTTCGTACATTAAATCTTCAGCTATCTCGTCTGGTTCTAACGCAATAATGTGGTTCGGCTCTTTCACATATTTACGAAACATAGATATGTGGAATACATTGTGAACACGAGACATACTTGGAGGTAACGCGAGTCTATAGGCTACGTTTCCTATTCGGTTAAGAATCTCAAATGGACCAACAAATCTTGGATTGAGCTTTCCTCTATTTCCAAATCTTGTAACTCCCTTCCATGGAGCAACACGTAACAGTACATGATTCCCAATATTAAACTCCACGTCCTTTCTATGAAGATCAGCATAACTCTTTTGTCGATCTTGTGAAGTTTGAATACGTTGTCGAATCATTTAGATCTTTTCTATAGTCATGCATACTAATTCTGGTTCCAACAACGTTGTTTCTCCCACCTCGTCCCAGCATACTGGAGATCGACACCTTCGTCCATACGATGCCTCAAATGGAGCCATGCCTATACTTGCTTGATAACTGTTGTTGTAGGAGAATTCCACCAGTGGCAAGTACTTATCACAACTTCCTTCAAAATCTAGGACACAAAGTCTTAATAGATCTTCGAGGGTTTGAATAGTCCTCTCTGATTGTCCGTCCGTTTGAGGATGGTATGCCGAACTGAATCGTAAATCCGTGCCCATAGTTTTCTGCAAGCTAACCCAAAATCGTGAAGTGAACCGATCCGAAACTATGGATACTGGCATGCCATGCAATCTCACAATCTCGTTCACGTACATACGAGCAAGACGTTCAAGGGAATAAGTCTCACGTATCGACAAGAAATGGGCAGACTTGGTTAATCTATCAACAATAACTCAAATAGCATTTATGCCTTAAGAAACAGTGGGAAGACCTGTAATGAAATCCATTGTAATGTGTTCCCACTTCTATTCCGGAATCTCAAGTGGTTGCAATGGACCCTTTGGCACTTGATGCTCCGTCTTTACTCATTGACAAGTTAAACACCTCGAGATAAACTCCGCGATCTCTCCCTTCATATTGTTCCACCAAAATGTATGTCGAATATCATGATACATTTTGGTACTCCCAGGATGGATTGCAAACGGGGTGTTGTGTGCCTTCCATCATGATTCTATGCTTCAAGTCAGAATCGTTCAGGAACGCAAAGTCGAGAGTTGAATCAAAGTATTCCTTCTTCATCGATTCTTGCTTCCGGAATAGCTCCTTCTTAGTACTTTCTTCTTCATACTCATCAGCCCCGGGTCCGTAGCTTGAGCAACTT
The DNA here is from genome assembly GCA_020205505.1 of Panax japonicus. Taxonomy (NCBI): domain Eukaryota; kingdom Viridiplantae; phylum Streptophyta; class Magnoliopsida; order Apiales; family Araliaceae; genus Panax; species Panax japonicus. Next base: position 45,473,597 of record CM035098.1, read on the forward strand.
TAACTTTATCGATTAAAGTCGATTCTACTCGTATATTCGCCATCATCACGTGGGTACCTAGAGTCTTTAACTCTATATCTATCATTTGTAAGTTATATGAAATGGGTCTTTGACAATATCGCATTCGTACTCGTATACGATCTTTTACTCAACACGTCAGCTACCACGTTCGCTTTTCCAGGATGGTATGATCAGAACATGTGCCGAAATGAGTCTCCTTATTGAGTTCTTCGAAGCTCTTCCCACATTCCTTGCTCTATTCGAATTTTGTATCTCTACGAGTCAGCTGCGTTAATAGAATAGCGATTCGAGAATATCCTTCAACGAATCTCTGATAATAACCAACTAAGCTTAGAAGGCTACGTATTTCGATTACCGACTTAGGTTGCTCTCAACTGTGACTCATATCCCAATCTTGGATAGCACATCACAATAGCACCTATCAGTTTACTACCGCACGAATATGGCGTCCCCTATGGAGAGTCTGGCTTCGGTGCATTCCACAAAGGAAGTCACCAGATAAAGGCTCGGGTACCAAATTCTATAGTTGAATTTTTAACTCCTGAAGTTCAATAGGAACCATGAGATTTTAGAAATGGGTTTTGTACCGGGTTCAAAGTCGATACAAAATTCAATATCACACTTTGGGAGGAAGCCAAGAAATTCTTCAGGAAATACGTCAGGAAAGTCAATAACAACATGAATATTATTCAAATCTGACGTATTTTTGTTCAAGTCCATAACATGGGTTAAGAAAGCTTGACATCCGTTTTTCAATAAACGAATAGCTTTATGACATGATATGAAAATTTTTGACTTCAATGGTTTGGTTGCTTGAATTCGAATAACAGGTTGCTTAGGAATATGAAAACTAACAACCTTACGAAAGCAATCAATTTTGGCATGATGAGTAGTTAATCAATCAATCCCCAAATTAAGGTCAACAGATAATGCGATGGTGCCAAATTGAATCAAGCAAGATTTATAAACAGTGGATGTAACGAAAGTTTCTCATAACGGAGTTTCAACAGATAAGTCAAAGTCTAATTTTCTCTAGAAGTCAAGTTTAAACGTTGAGTATAAGCAGGAGAGATAAATAAGTAGGTAGAACCGGTATCTAATAAGGTATAAACTTCGTAAGAATATATAATTAACTAACCCGTGCTAACTTCGTTCGGGTTCCTCGCATTCTGACCAGTCACGAAAAACGCTCTTCCAGGAACCATTGACTTTGACTTTTCTGGGACAGCCTTTTGAGTCACCATCCCCACTGGGCTTGGTTTCCCTACCGTACAATCTTGAGCGATATGTCCTTCCTTTCCATAATTATAGCATACCTTGAACTGTTGTGGACAGTTTGGGCTGATGTGTCCCTCTTTTCCACATTTATAACATACGATCGGTGGTCGTTCTCCTCCCATAAAACCAGTTGCTGCTGGTGCTGACGTCTTCGCAGTGTCATTGTTGAATCTCCTCTTTTTAAAATCTCCCCCCGACTCGCTTCTTCTATTTCCATGGCCACGAGTACCGCCAAAGTGGTTGTCGCTCTTGTCCGTATTTTTCTTTCTCCGCTGGTTATCGTTGTTCTGATGACTGTTGTCACCGATATGATCCTGGTTACGGTCTCTTGGTTGAACATACTCGCTATCTCGCTCTAATAATTGAGCCCTGTTGACAACATCTGAATATAAAGAAAATTTATGAGGGATAAGATATTGCCGAATCTCGGGTTTTAAACCTCTCAGAAACATTCTCGTCATTCGTTCCTCATTCTCTACCAAATGAGGTGCAAACCTGGATAACTCTGCGAACTTCGCCTCGTATTGGGACACCGTCATGTTATTTTGTTCTAGTCTAATAAACTCTACCTCTTTCATATGGCGAATACTTTTAGGAAAGTATTTTTTGTTGAAAAGTTTCTGAAACGTTTCCCAAGACATGCGGAGTGCGGCAGGCTGGGTACGTTTCACAGACTCCCACCAGTAATCTGCCTCACCACGGAACATAAAGGTGGCGAATGGAACCTTATGTTCCTCCGTGCATCCCAAGACATCAAATATCTTGGTAATTTGCTTGACCCATGTTTCCGACATGATCGGATCCGGCTTTCCTTTAAATTCTGGTGGTCCCAACTCTTTGAACTGCTTGGCCGTGACAAGCCGCACGTTGCTATCATTTCCACCCGTATTCAATACACAAGTCTCCCTCGTCTGGTTTTGCATGAACTGCAAAAAGCTCCTAAACATCCCGTCATTCATCGTCTGCTCAGTGGTGTTGTTTACAGGAGGAATATTGCCAGCCTGTTGCACGTTCTCCTCGTTGGTGAGTACAGGCGTTTCCACGATCTCATTTACTCCACTGTTAGTATTCTCAGTCAACATTCTCAAATACTGCCATAAAACAAGGGTTAATTAAACAAATTAACGTATCACATAATATCCCTATATTATGACCGACCAACAAATAAGCTTAGGTAGGACACACTAGCAAAGGATTTACTCATCTCTCCCCTCCTAGTTATATTCCCCGATCTCCACCTAGAGATCCATATCTCTAAGCTCTGATACCAACTGTGACGCCCCCAAAATAGGTATAAAACACCCATTCTGAGTCGCCAAATACATGGTACATAAAGCAAACTACAACTTCAATAATACAAGTGTCGTGTGAAATACGACAATACATACTGTGAGTTTAAATACAAATATTGTCTTTTAGACAATATCCACACGCAAATAAGTCCTCATTATAATTATTCAAACACTATTTTATAGAAATAGTGAGGACTGCTAAAACATCTTCCTAGAACCATCACTCCATACCCCGACTCGATCCTGCTATGCTCTCACCTCCTGAGAAGAAAAATGGAACAAAAATGAAAGGGTGAGCTCAACTAGCCCAGTAAAGAACATTATGACTAAGATAATATACAACAAATTATCGTTAGTCTTCAACATGGAAACATCTGATAAAATATAATAGACAACAAGTTTTAGATCAACAAATGCAGCGGAAACAGCAATCCATTAGAAGAGTCACGTAGAGAATGAATTCTACTGTCTTCTAAGATTTAAAAGTCCATCATCCATATTTCATCCCTGTAACAACAATCAATATACATCTTTAATCATCTTTGCACTACAAGCCAAAGATATTCATTTGTATCACCAGTTGGTCATGTTCATCTCAACACCTGTTCATTTTTGCACTACGGGCCAAAGAGATTCATCAGTTTAATCATTTATCTTTGCACTACAGGCCAAAGATATTCATTAAGTATCACCATTAAGGACCGAGGATGATGAAAAATATTTTTAAGAATGAATCCAGTAAGATAGAAGGACAAATATTAGGGATTCGTACAACAGTTTGTCCAAGATCAATAATACTTCATAACAACTCATTTTGAAGCAGAACTCAAAAATAACAATCAAAACATGGATACAATCAAAGATAGTAGCCAAAATAGACATCTTGGACAAAAAAGAAAATTTTCATTTTTTTGGTGAATAGTGCCATATTCATGAATAGTGTCGTATACGTGCATAGTGCCGTATACGTGAATAGTAACCCCGACACAACAAGTTCCAAATTTGATTAAAAAGTTCACCAATATTTCGGCATAATGATATTGAAGAAAATAATATTATTTAAGAAGAAAATAACATCCCTTACCTCAAAATAACCGTACTTCTTACTGAATTTCGGTATAGTGCTGACAGAAACTCGCACCGTATAGCAACACTCAAAGTATACTCACAAGAATACGCTCGATAATATAGAGAGAGAAAGAGAGAAAACTTTGTTTCTGGTGTGATTTTCAATTCTAACTTAACCATCTATTTATAGGAAAATGCTAGAACGCCAAACGAGACTAAATTAATAAAATATTAATTTATTTATATAATTTTCCTTAGCCCACCATTTTGACCAAAGAAATCAGCCACAACACATGTTAAAGATGCCCACCAATCTTTGAAAAACGTTTTTCTTGAAAATAATAATTAAAACTTCCAAAAATCAATCATTTCGGGACTCCGGAACTTCAATAATTCATAATAAATAGCCCTTTTATCAGAAAATTCAAATCTCGCGATTTTAATAGGAATTTCAATTCTCTACAACTTTGCAGAAGAAAATTTTTCCAAATTCCAAACAGAAATAATTCAAAATCCACAAACGGTTGATTTTATAGTCTATAATCAATTTTCGGTCAAGAATTGTGTCCACCAACACACAAAACATGTGTTAAATATTTAATGCCACAAAAATACTCTTCCTCCTCATATACTCATATATCTCACATTTATTGTAAAAATATCACCGTTAATATATTATTAAAATAATATATTTAAATGAATTATTTTATCAGAAAAAGATAAAATATTAATTTTCAACAATTGTCACATTAAAAATTTTCTCCATCTATATCCACATAAAATAAATATTTTCTTTATCATAATAATCAATAATTAATTATTTAAAAATAATATTACAGAATCACAGTACTGACAACCAGGCCGTTCCCAGGATAGAGGGGGTTTTCCAATAAGGATTTTTTCTTACTGACGCGCAATTAGGTGACCAAACCTCTCCTTAGACAGAACTTTCTAGATATTGTCAATAATGTTATCTGATAATATTATTCAAATAATATGAATTATTGATCTGATAATGGAAAATACTGTGCAGTGACAATTATTGAAACAATAATAATATAAATATCAACGCAGCAATTATTGAATCAATAAAATAAAATAATGAACAGTAATTACTGTAACAATTATTGAGTAGTGCCTTCTTACGTAACGAATCAATAATTCAATAATACTGTGCAATACCGTGTGCTACTGTGCAACCACGCATATTACTGTATTTTAACTACCAGGTAACCCAACAGTGTTAACGGTAATAATTTACGCCGTTATTTATAAAACTCAATCTTTGTCGTTTTCTTTCATTCAACCGTTTTCTGTTATGGGGACCACAAATGGCTGAGCCATCGTACGAATATTCCCCGACAGCACGAATATTCCACGACCAAACGAATATTCCCTGACAAAAATGAATATTAATAACCACTTGTTTATTTTGCAAAAATTGCACATTTCACCCATAACCAAAGCATTATATCAAATTACCACCTTATTAATCAAGAATAATAAATAGAGGAAAATTTAATTTATTTATAATAAGTTGGGGTCTTACATTACTTGTCCTCAAGTAACACAACACAAAACAACACGAAAAACTAACCACCATGCAAATGCAAACTATCTTTATGTTCTTAATTCCAACACTCCAATAGCACACCGTATGTTCATAGGCCTCAAAAAAATCACAAAAGCATGCTAATACATCATGTTAATGCAGATCAATAACATCCCAATAATCAATAAATCTAAATCTGTTATTATTGATACCAGTGAGTGTGTGTTCAACAACTATGCTAACCAACGACAAGCAAAATATGAAAGATAATAACTTTCATAGTAGGTATCATACAGTTTAAACTTGGGAACTCATCAAATAAACTTTATTCGACTGAAATCAAACTAGCCAACATTCAAGGGTCAAAATGGAATACTTATGCTTTTTTTAACGGAGGACTTTTTACACTTTTCCCGCCTTATTATTATTTTTTATTATGACTACGCATTATCTTATTCCCTTAGGCTTTTCAGTGTTACCTTAACGAGTTTTCGACCAATGACTCCCAAGCCATTAAGACCTTAGGGCGCTAGGTGTAGAGACAATCCCCTCGGGCTTACTTACTCAAGTAACAAAGGCCACAAAACGAGACAAGCATGCCACAGTGTTTATATATATATATATATATATATATTTATTTAAGCTTATATACTCTAAATATTTTCCCCCCAAACTTGAGTTTATGTCTAAATTTAGTCTTCACTAGCTATTCAAATTGTTCCTTCATTTCACTAGCATTCATCCTTTAGAAATCTATTATCTATCCATTTAACTATCATAACCAACATGGTCATTTTTCAAAATGTGTTATCCTGATAATATCAGTGCCAAATAGATAAAGATTTAAATCATGTCAAGAAAATCATATCACTAGCTTAAAAATCCTTACTAGACTTGTTCATTCAATTTTAATTTCATCATTGGCCCCAAACATACGTAACTATCAAAAGCTGGAATTAACATGCAATCCTAAATGCAACATTTAACCAACTATTCAAATTCAAATATCCACAGACTATTAACAATAACAATCTACTAATGCAAATATAAATTAACTACCCCCAAACTTATCTAGAGCAATGTCCTCATGCAAAAAATAAAACAGAGGACTTCCCTGACGAGCTTAAGCCTCGGGTGGAGCATCATCATCCTCACTCATCTCTAGATCAGAATGGGGAAACACAGGCAGAATAGGAGCAGTAGGGAACTGGCTAAGATTAATACCCGGGAACAGTTGTGCGTTCATGGCATTCTGGGTAGCAAATTGATCAACCAAGTACTTGTAGATCACATCTTGACGTTCAGACAAGCGGACATTCTGGGACTACAAGTTGTAAAACCAGCCGTCAATTTCTCGTTAGACATCTTTAGGAACCACACCGCGATGAGCTGCTGAGGAAGGACCATAAGTAGGTGGAGCTTAAGGTGGTGGAGCTTGTGTAGCTTCAACTTGGGGAATTATGAAACTCAATCCCCTAGGGTGGTTCTCCCCACCAGTCCACACTTTATATCTGCTAATCAACTTATGGTCCAATACTAGCATAGGCGTTTGAATCATCTCATCTGATTTCCATTTGACCCCAAACTTAGAACAAATACGCAAATGAGAGATGGATGGGGTAAGCCACATGTGGTTCCTCGTCGGGATGCTCAGAGAATGGACTACTGAATAAGGTGGTCGACATCAATCTTTAGGCCTTGTATAATTGAATAAAGCACTACAGCCCTCTCCTTGGTGACATGGATCACATGTGTGCATGGCATGAGTTTGGCGCAAATAAAGGCATACCACGCCTTTCCATATAGACTAAGGTGAGACAGAGGGAAAGTCATGCTGCCACATTCATGTAATGTCAACGTAGTACCCTGTTGACACAGTTCTCAGATTATTTTCTCATAATCTTGACCTTGACTCACAAGATTGGCATATTCATCGTTCAGTCCCTCTAACGGTAGTTGTTAGCAACTATTTATGTCATCTTTTCCAATCTCAACAGTTTTTCCCCCCTACAAACACCCCCATAGTGGTAGTGCTCGGGCACTGTTGGTGTAGAACTCTTTTACAACTGCTATCACGGCTGGATCGGGCTGCTCGGTGAGTGTGAACCAATTCCTCTCAGCTATCATGATCGCTATGTCCCCGTCTTTGGATTGATCGGGCCTTAAACCTCGTTCGGGGATGAGAGATCGGGTAGCCATCTTGTTGTAGCGTTCATGTGCCTCAGCGGAGATAAACCTTCGATTATCAAATTTGGATGGAGCTGGGGCGGAATTGGAACCTTCGCCTCGTTGACGCTTTGAAGCCATGTAGAAAATTCTGCAAGTAATTACATATAAGTATTAGCATTGGACAAAATTGTATTTTGGATAATGTATCCATGACACTACCCCCTAACTTCAAATATATGTGTACGTGGAGTAAATAGTTGGGGATGTGGCATGACACATCATAACATGAAAGTGCACAACTGTACCGCCTAGACGCATGTATTAGTCAACTTCTACAATTGTCAAAAGAAACACACAATTTGCCCAAAAGTTGTGTCATGCAAAGCAATATGTTCATGTGTATGCATCAATACAGTGTAATTCCCCCCACAATAGTGATTAATATGTGTGACAGTAGATTTATAATATTGTGGTGGCAAGATGGCCCATAAATACAGTGCATGGATATGGTGATATGTGCGAATTTAACCATTAGCATTGAGTCAGGCAATTTATCGAACACCTTGTGTGCAATCCATAGTTTGTTTTGAATCACACTAGTTTTCTATCAAATCACATCCCTGGTATTCAATCACCACATATGCATGATATCTCGACCAAATGTAGGTGCACAATCAAAATCAAAAGGGTGAAAATCGGCATTATAGATGTAGAGAATATGAATCAAAATGCAAATTAGCTTACCCATCTCACAATTAACAAGAGTTGATTGCACCATCAAAGAATTGTAATTTAGTAACATACCTTTGCGGTAGAGATGATAGATGAAAATTACTTTGCAAAAGGAAATCCCAATGTGATATGTGGAGTTGTCTTTGGTATTGGGACGTTATATGAAGGTTTAAGATCAGTTACCAGATGAGGAGTAGAATCGTGTGAGGAAGTTGGACGAGTTGGAGTTGGAAACCGCGTGTTTGAACTCAAATAGGATTCTATTTTGCATCCTCAGCGCCAGGGCTCTGAGATTTAGCCTAGCAACAGCGTCGGGGTGCTATACGTCAGGGCCTGATGCCTGAGCCCAGTGACGGGGCGCTATGATAAAGCGTATGTGCAACACCGGGGCACTGATGAGCATGGTTCAATACTGAGGGCTAGCACCGGGGCGCTGAGTTTACCTAGGAAACGAGCGTCGGGGCCCTTGAAACAAGTTCAATTTGAGCGTCGGGGCGCTGAGGTGTCCTGGTGACCCTATGTTCTCCAATTCTGAGCTGGTCCTGCACTAGTAGGTGATGCTAAAATTATTCTACATATCCTCAAATGAAATATAAGTAATTCAAATACTGAAACTACTAATTAACTGAAATTGAATGCAATAATTAAATAATACAAACTCCTGGGTTGCCTCCCTGTAGCGCTTGGTTTATAGTCGAACTTTGCTGTTGTGCTCAATTTACTGCTGGTTCGGATAGGTACATGGTCGTAGATTGGAGATCGATGGGTCCACTCCAATAGTGCATAAGTCGTTGATCGTTCACCTTGAATGTGCGCTATGAATTCGGTTCCTCGACTTCGATATTGCCGTGTGGTGTGACAGATACAACCTTGAAAGGTCCCGACCAACGTGATTTCAGTTTTCCAGGAAATAAACGCAATCAAGAGTTGAAAAGCAAGACTTGTTGGCCTGGTTCAAATGTCCGATCAAGAATTTTTTTATCATGTCAGGCTTTGACTTTCTCCTTGTAAAGTTTTGCATTTTTATAGGACATTGAACCGAAATTCGTCCATCTCATTTAATTGCAGTAACCTTTTCTCATCCGCTGCTTGTAGATCGAAGTTAAGTTTCCATATGGCCCAGTGTGCAATGTTTTCTAATTCAACCGGGAGGTGACATGCTTTTTCGTAGACCTATTCTGTAGGGTGACATGCCTATAGGATTCTTGTAAGCTGTTTGATATGCCCAAAGGGCATCGTCAAGACGCATTGACCAATCTTTTTGTGACGGATTGACCACCTTTTCTAGAATTCTTTTGACCTCTCTATTTGAGACTTCCGCTTGACCATTCGTTCGGGGACGATACGCAACTACAATTTTATGACGAACCCCATACTTTACAAGCCAATTTATAAACTGCTTATTAGAAAAATGAGTTCCCTCATCACTTATTATCTCCCTCGGAGTCCCAAATCGTGTGAAGATGTTTTTCTTTAAGAGTCGAAGAACAACGTTGGCATCATTTATGGGTAAAGCTGCGGCTTCTACCCATTTGGAAACATAATCGACCTGCCAATAGAATGTATTGATTATTAAAGGAAGATGTGAAAGGTCCCATAAAGTCGATTCCCTATACGTCGAACAATTCAACCTCCAAAATAGTGTTGAGTGGCATTTCATTGTGCTTGGAGATATTACCTACACGTTGGCACCGATCACACTTCAGCACATAGAGGTAAGCATCTTTGAATAGAGAAGGCCAGAAAAATCCGATTGTAACACTTTGGCTGCTGTTCGATCACCTGAATAATGACCTCCAGTAATCCGATGAGTGGCACTGGCCTAATATGTTGTCCATTTCTTCACTGTGGCACACAATGTCTAATCATTTGGTCCGCACAAGCTTGAATTCCAAACTGGCTGTAGACAGATAATGGCATCAAATTTATATTGGCCTGCAAATCATACAATGCTCGTTCCGAGAACTGATTTCCAATTTCACATGGAATATTAAAGCTTCCTGGATCCTTGAGCTTCGACGGTAACTTATTCTGTATAATTGCACTGCACTCTTCGGTTAACGCCACTATCTCGAACTCACCCAATTTCCTTTTTCTCGACAAAACCTCATAAACTTGGCATAACTCGGCATTTTTTCCAAGGCTTCTGCAAAGGGAATGTTGATATACAATTTTTTGAAAATATCCAAGAATCGTGAAAACTGCTTATCCAACTTGGATTTCTGAAACCTCTGCGGATACGGTATGGGGGGCATTGTGATGGTTGGTTACTGGTTCTTTCTATTTTAAGGTCTCATCTTGACTTTTTCCGGTGCCCATAACTTCCTCTATCTCACTTGTTGCGTTGTCCCTTTTTTCCTTATCATTGACTGTCTCCTACAAATCCTTTCTACTTCATAGAGTTACAGCCTTACAATGCTCATCTCTGCCCGAATTTTTCTCTGTGTCACTCGGGAGTGTTCCAAGTGGTAGGTTATTCAGTGCATGTGCTATCTGCCCCACTTGATTTTCCAGATTCTTTATCGACGCACCTTGGCTTTTCATATTCAGCTCTACTTGATTTAATTTTTTTTCTTGTTCCTCATTCCTTTTATCAGCAACTCTTATGAATTTTTCCAATGCTTCTTCCAAACTTGATTTCCTCTCTGGTTGTTGTTGAGTCTGATTTTGAAATTCCGGATGTGTTTTGTTGTCTCGGCGCTTGAGCTTGATCTTGATTGTTACTCCATGAAAGCCGCAGATGATTTCTCTAACCCGGATTATATGCGTTTTGATTCGGATACGATTGGCTAGATCGATTATAACTCCCTATGAACTGAGCGGATTCAGAATTTATGGCACATTGATCCGTAGCATGACCCCCAGCACATAATTTACAAACCATTGCTACCTACTGTGTGGATGGTGGACTTCATGTTTCCATTTTCTTAGCTACTGCTGGCCACCTGTGCTGCCAATGCTGTCATTGGATCCACTTCAAACTTTCCCGGTGTTTTAGGAGGGTTCGACCTAGTCATGGGCCACTGATAATTGTTGTTGGCCATTGTCTCTAATAACTGATATTCCTCATCAAAATTTTTAGACATGATTGTTCCACCTGCTGCTGCATCAATACTAGCTCTTGTGGACGCGTGCAAACCATCACAAAATATCCCCAGCTGCATCCACTGCAGAATTCCATGATGTGGGGACTTACGGAGCATATCCTTAAATCCTTCCCACGCCTCATATAATGATTCTGAGTCGAACTGTGCAAAGGTGTGAATATCATTCCGTAGTTTTGCTGACTTCGCTGGTGGGAAAAACTTAGCTAGAAATTTTTGAGCTAAGTCGTCCCAAGTTGTGATTGAACCAGGAGGCAGAGTATGTAACCAACTTCGTGCTTTAACTTTCAAGGTAAACGGAAACATCCTTAATCTTACAGCATCTTCCGACACATTGTTGAATTTGAAGGTGTCGCAAACTTCCAAGAAGCTCAAGATATGCTCATTAGGGTCGTCTATCGAACTACCCCCAAACTGGCATGTATTCTGTAGCATTTGAATTGTTCACGGTTTGATCTCGAAGCTGTTTGCATTGATTGTCGGTCTCCTAATACTCAACTGTATGTCTGTGACATTCGGTATGGCATAATCCCTAAGCGATTTCTATCCATCCCCTGCCATGTTCACTGGAATTTCTTGTTCTGCCAGATTTTCTTCCACAGGTAACCCCGCACTATTCAACTGCAATTTTCGGAACTTCCTTTCGATATCGTTCGTATAAGGAAAAAGTTCCTTTTTCGCCCTTGATCTAGTGTGCATACACTCGCAAAGAATTCCTTGCAAATACAAGAACAAAAATAAGTAACGTTTAAATTAAGACCGAATTGATTATAACTAATATGGAATTAATATTAATAAAGAATTCCCCGGCAACGGCGCCAAAAACTTGTTGATCAATTTCGCAATCAATGAATACGTGCAAGTATACACGGTCAACAAGTAATAAAGTGATAAGATGGAGTGTCGATTCCACAGAGAATTCTAATTAATAAATTCCAACTACTAGCACTATATCAATTCAATTTTATTTCAACAACCATAAATTGTGATTTTTCGAATTAAGAAAACTAAATTAAACAATTAAAAGAGATTATTCTAAAAGGAAGCAAATAAACAAAAATAAGATTTGAATAAATGAATTCAGATAAATAAAGAAAAAGACTTCAATATCCCCAATTATGAACTATAAATCAATTATCCAATTATCCCAATTATTATGCCTAACGAATTGTTAACATAAATTCTTAAATGCCAAAAGTCCATTTCCAAGTGATCAATTGACTTCTATTTAATCCAGATTAATCTTGCTATATTCCTATGCAAAACAATTGAATTAAACTCCTTCAATCCCAATTCCTTATGTGTTACATGCGTTGAACAGATATTTCCATTCAATTCACAAACCTAATTATTCACTTTGCAAATAACTAAGTCACACGTTATCGTGCCCAGTTCTAACCCTAGAATTCCTCTTTCAATTCCTTCTAGAGTAACAAGGTAATTACTGGCCAAATAATTAATCAATCAATGCAAGGTAAGATAAACAATTCACTTTGACATAAATAATTAGAATAAATCAAATAACTAATTTATAGACATAAAAGGTTCAATTGAAATCTTAATTAAAGAAATTAGTTCATAGCAAAAATTAAAACCAACAATCTTTGAAAAATCATCCTTAAAGAATTACACAAATTGAAAGAATGAAGATGAATAAAACTCTAGAATCAATCCTTCAATCTTCCAGTATTTCCTTGCTTAGCCTCCAATTGTGATTGATAGATTAGATCCCTAATTCAATCAAAATAGTCTTTATATACTCCTCTTGTCCAACCTTTAGCAATCTAAGTCCAAATCGACTTCAAACAACCTCCAATCAACAAGTCAAACCAAAAGTCAACACGTGTCCTGTTCAACTGATATCACGGCCCAGCGCCCCGGCGCTGTACTTCATAAAATTTACCACATTGCCACTGTTAGCTCAAAATTCCCCAATTTGTCCCTGCAGCTCCCGAATCTGTAAAATAACAACTAAACACGATAAAATGAATCTGAATGCCTTGAGAATACAATAATTTAAGCCCAAATATTACCCAATCATCAGCTAGACATAGCGGTGGAGGTGGCCATGGTGGCGGCTGTAAGACCCCAACTTTTTATGAATAAAGATTTAATTTTCTCTAAATATTATCTTAAATAATAAGGTGTTGATTTGATATAATGCTATAGTTATGGGTGATATGTGTAAATTTTGCAAAGTAAGCAAGTTGTCAAAAAATATTTGTTTGGTCGCGAATATTCTTTTTGTCGGGGAATATTCGTGCGAAGACGCAATCATTAGTGGACCCCACAATGGAATAACTATCGAATATAGAAAGCTACAAAAATAACATTTTCATAAAATAACGACAAGACTTTTATCGTTAAACTGTTGAAATACCTGGTGATAAAAGTACAGTAATACGCGTTGTTGCATAGTAACACACGATATTGCACAATATCTTTGATTATTGATGCTTACGTAAGAAGTCACTCAGTTTCATTCAATAATGGTCACAGTAGTTGCTGCATAGTATCTCATATGATTGATTTATTATTGTCACAGTATCATCTGCACAACATTTTATATTATTAAATTAATAATTGAGATGACACAGTTATATATTATTATTTTCATTATTGACAATATCTAGAAAGTTCTATCGAGGAAAGGGGTTAGATTATTTAATTGCGCGTCAAGAAGGAGAAATTCTTATCGGAAAGCCCCCTCTTTCCTGAGAAGGATCTGGTTTCAATATTGTGAGTTATAATATTAATGAGGAATAATTGTTGATAAAAATATTTTCATTGTGTTGGGAATATTAGTGTTAGTGGAAATCGACATTTATTTTGATAATAGTTTATTTCTAGATGTTAAATTGACCAAATGGGTAATTAATTGGATAAATGAGCAATTAATTGCAATTAGTTCACGTGCAAGGAACTATTGGTTCACATGCAAGGAATTATTGGTTCACATACAAGTACTATTAGGGGAGGTTATGCAAGATTGATAATACTTGAGAGGACTAAATTAAAATTAGAGGCAATGATGAAGGTAATAAAGTATAATTAACCTTGTAATTTACCACCTTTTCCTAGCCTATAAATATTCTTTCATCCATTCATTATTTCCTACCATTTTTGAATATCAAAGTTATAATCTCCAACTATAGTGAGAGAAACTATAGAGAGAGAGAAGAAGAGTATTCTGCTACTACACTATTGAAGTATCCAATCTCCTATTAAGGTAAGGGATATTATTTTTCGTATTCGTAAAGTGTATTATTTCTTTCATATTTGTAAAGGATGTTATTTTCTTTATACTCATAAGGGTTGTCATTTCATTCCTTATTAATCTGTGGGAATAACTTGTCTACGCGAATTACCGCATGCCTGGTGAATAACCCTTTGTATTCATCCTTTATTAATCTGTGGGTATAACCTGTCTACGCATATTACCGTATGCCTTGTGAATAACCTTTCGTATTCATACCTGTCTACGAAGACTACCGCATTCCTGGTGAATAACATTTCGTATTCATTCTTTATTAATCTGTGGGGATAACCTGTCTACGCGGACTACCGCATGCCTGGTAAATAACCTTTTGTATTCATTCTTTATTAAGTTATTGAAATGATCTGTCTACGTGGATTAATGCATGACGGATGAAAATTCATTTATAGTTTATTGTATTATTTCATTTCATATTCCTAAATCTAAACTTACTATTGCTTTTATAATCCCTGAAATGATTAGAAATTTCTTGAGGTTTGTGCTTCATCTAATATCATTTCATTGAAATATTGGTCTGAACTCTCTTATTGAAATTTTAATTTTTTCACGTCGGGGTACTATTCATACGGTACTATTCATGAGTACTATTCACAATGAAATTTAATTTTTTTTTTCCAAATTATTTTTGATACATGAATATCATTTTTGAATTTTACTCCACAATTGGTGATCATGTTGACAATTTGGAAATTCTTGAAATATGAATAAATTGAACTATAAATTTCTAATATTTATCATTGATCTCACTTGATTGATTTGTTATATCATTGCCATCATCCTCATGCTTATATTGTGGTGAAAGTCATCTTTGGCCAGTAGTGCATAGATGAACTGTTGATTGGTATGATTATGACTAGGAATTGTGTATTGGTATAATCATGACCTATAATGTTACAGACAAAGGTTTGTGGTAAAGTCCTCTTTGGCCCGTAGTGCATAGATGGACAGTTGTTTGGCATGATCATGACCACTGGTGATACAAACGAATATCCTTAGCCCATAGTACATGGATAATTTGTTGATTTAAAACATTTATTGATTGGTGTAACAGGGACAAATATTGATAATGGACTTTTAAATCATAGAAGATAGTAGACATCATGCTCTACTAGACTCTTCTAATATATTGCTATTTTCGCTGCAGTTGTTGATATAAAACTTATTGTCTATTGTATTATATCAGATTTTTAATTTGAGGACTAAGGATAATTTGTTCTTCATTATCTTAGTTATAATATTCTTTACTAGGCTAGTTGAGCTCACCATTTTCCTTTTGGTTCCATTGTTCTTCTCAGGAGGTGAGAATGTAGCTGAAACTAGTCGGGGAGTGGAGTAATGGTCCAAGATGGTTATTATAGTAGTCTTCACTATTTTGTAAAATAGTGTGACAATAATTGTAATGAGTTCTTTATTTGAGTTTGGATATTTTCTACGAGACAATATTTGTATTGAAACTCTCAGCTTATGTGTTGTCATATTTTGCACGACAGCTGTATAAATGAAGTTTGTATTTGGATTTTATACCATGTATTTGGCGACTCAGAATGGGTTGTGTGGACCTATTTTGGGGGCATCACAGTGGCCGTACAGGATCTGGTGACGGCTCTCAGGGCGGGTCGTCTTCATCAGGTAGTGAGTTAATTTCGTTTTAGCCCAATAACACTTATTTTCATAATTTTTTAATAAAAAACGTTCATTTACTATTTTTTGACAATGTCATAACTATATTATACATACAGATGCTAGACGTCGGCGTCAGCGAGGGCCTAACCTTGGTTGATTAGGTCGTCCGCCGGCAGTTCTTGACACGGTTCATGTTGATATCGGCTCGTCAGTGTAGGTTTCAACTATAATATATTATGTTCAATTAAAATGATATTATTATGTGATTAATAAATTAAAATAATTCATTCATATTTTGTTTTTTAATATTATGGATGTGGTCACTAAGATGACCGTACACGCCATATGCATGCAGCATCTCCCGATTGGTTGCATGCGATTTAGCCACTACACGTGGTATGATGCCGATTTTATGGTGACAGTGTTATGCGAGTTTAATGTAAGTCATTGAATTACATATATTAAATCACAAATTTGGTCATAGTAATTTACATATTATTCAAATAATAATTGATACGTACGTTATGTCCTGTATAATAGAGGTATTATAGATATGAGGTCGGCATCATTGACGGTGACGGCAACATTGTTATCATCTCACACATTTCGAAGAACTATGCCGGCTGGTTATACAAGATGTGATAGAAGGCAGTTCGGGCAGTTGAAGAGCCTTGGACTACTATACGGGATCATCATCCGCTGGAAGTATCAGATGCAGCATGGGCTACCATGTGTACGTACTGGGATAATGTTGCCTTCAAGACCAAGTCAAAGAAGATGAAGAAGAATCGAGGCCAGCTATGGATTGTACATACTTCTGGCTCGCAGTCGTTTTAGGAGATTAAGTCGATAATATGTATTTATATTTAGTTTAGTTTAATATTAATCTGCATCTATAGTAAATTAAGGTGATATTAATTAATATATGATTTAGGTCATGCAGAGCAATTTAGGCCGACCTCCTACTATGATGGAGTTTTGGGATAGAGTCTATACGCCGAAGGATTCGACTTCGGGGTCGACGATGTCTCCCGCAGCATTAACTATATTGGTACTACATTTACTACAATGATTATAATTTAGGATCATATTACGTAATTAATATGATGATACCGAGTTAACTCACATGTACATATATTAAATTACAAGACCGATTTGAGATGCTCCGGGTCACGCGTGTAGCTAAGTTGCAGGCTGTTAGGGGCGATCCCGAGACGTTAGATTCTACTATCCCTCCTCCTAAGATTAGTTTATCTCAGGATGAGGAGATAGCTTTTTGGGTCGCATCTTAGGATCCTCCTAATAGCACTACCAGTTGGTATTGAGTGCTGAGGTTGTCGAGTATACCAAGCCTATACACTACCTGGAGGTATAATATTTTAGTATAGATTTTTCGTTCATGAATTTCGACGGATTTTGATTATTATTGATATTATATTTATTTTTGCAGGCACTAGCAACGTCTACGTCCGAGAGCTCATGTGGGACCATCACATACAGGTGCTGGCTTAGACAACGCTATGTTTCAGAAGGGTTATAGCGGCGGTGTCAAAGCGGTATGGTACGGATCCTTTATTCCGTCATCAGGACCTCCCAAGTCGTGCTCGTCTCCATCAGCTAGCTCAGGACATCGCAGCTGATGCCACCACCGAGAGTACGGGTATCCCTCAGGAACAGTTCGTCGTGATACGCGACGAGGTGGTCCAGATGGTGGTTACCTTACTCTTGGACTGCTTTTGGGCCGCTGTTGAGTTAGCCCTCAACTACTCAGGTATACTATTCATTTTAAATTTCCGTATCCTGCATGTTATTTAATTTTCATTTATTTGCATATTTAATTGTATTATATATATGGACAAATGAGTTATATTTTTAATTGTATCAACGGGATGCTCACTCTGATCACGAGCGGTTTCATACGCCAGAGCAGCAGCGTCGACGTCCGCCCGATGATCCTCCTCACACCGGCGGTAGTACTACTGGCTTGACTTAGTTTAGTTGATATTTGACATTTTTGTAGTTTAAACCTTGTATATAATTCATTTTTGTATATATTATGGAGTATTGTAAGTAGTTTAAGAGTATTTTTGTACATCTTATGGAGAATAGAACATATTGTAGTTAATATAGAGTAAGAAAATGTTTTTGTTGGACTTGTATGCATGTGAACAAAAGTTATATATTTTGGACTTGTATGCATGTGATTGGAAGGTTATTATTATGTTGACTGTACTGTTGGAAATATAAACAGGTTTACAAGGTATAAAAATGTGGGTTAAAACCCTGGATGTTGCCAAAACAGAGCAGATATTTATATAAAAAAAACTCCTTATCCTCGACGGATCCGTTTGGAATAATCCCTTCCACATTTTTTCGGGATGTACCACGTGGTAGCTGAATACCGACCGAATAGGATCGACGGAACATATTCGGTCGAGGATAGCCTAAACTTGACAGAATTTTCGGTCGACCATATGTTCGTCGGAATTAGTTATACTCGACTGAAATCTTGATGGACTTAATTTCGACGTGCTTAAACCCAACCGAATCCCCGACTAAATATTCCGACATTAAGGTATTCTCGACGGAATATCCTTAACCTCGACGGAATATTCTATCGGAAATAAGCCCCTTCTTGTAGTGTAGCTGGAAAAGAAAGTCATGTATTACATTGGTTTATCTGCATGAAACTCGTATTTCTGAAAGCAAAAAAAATTTGCAATGAAGAGAGCCACGGATTATTACCTGTGGGTATATAGAAATTTATTAAATTTGTGATGTGATCACCTATACCTAAACAATTACCTTTCAATAGCAGTCAAAAATCCACCCTAGACAAAGTTGCTAAAGTGAGTGAACTGAACTAAAACCAGGATTCGGTTGAAACCCCTTAAGTTTCATTACTTCTCTCACCATCTTTACATCCTCCCACCTATCTGCAGCAGCATAAACATTAGATAAAGCTATATAGTCTTCACTCATTTCAGAAATATTACTTGTTGACACAAATTTCTGCTCTGGCTGTATATGGAGTAGGACCTTGGCAACCTTCTCACCAATCAGCATGTCCCCGTGAACTTTGCAAGCACCAAGTAAACTCCTCCACAGAATTGCATCTGGTTTAACCTTCATATTGCTTATAAAATCATAAGCCTCTTGTAAATGTCCAGCTCGGCCAAGAAGGACAACAATACAGCCATAATGCTGTCTTAATGCCATGACTCCAAACCTGTCCATGCTATCAAACAAAGAAAGGCCTTCTTCAACAAGTCCTGCATGGCAGCAAGCGGATAGCAAGCTAGTGAAGGTCACCTCATTGGGTTTTATCCCATAAGCCTCCATAGCATCCAAAACCTCCAATGCTTCTTTCCCTTTCCCGTGAACGGCCAACCCGGTTGTCATAGCCGTCCACGTCAATACATTCTTTTCTCTCATGCTCTCAAATATGCACATAGCACTATCAAGGGATCCACATTTTGAATACATATCAACAAGTCCAGTTCCAATATACACGTCGTTTTCCGGGGCATAAATTGTTTTCACTATATAACCATGGATGCAAGTACCACTTTCCAAAATACCTAACTGAGAGGCCTGCAGAGAGAACAGATACCATTGTAGTATCGTTCGGCTTCACTCGACAAGCATCAACCATCATATCACGCAACAATATCAAAGCAGCATTACAGGCACATCTATTCACCCTTTCTCGTTGTGAACAATAACCAGCTATCATGGAATTCCATGTCTCCGTACTTCTCATAGACATTTCATCAAACACTCTCCGAGCAGAAACAACATCCTGATTTCTTGCATAAAAATGTATAGCAGTAGTTTGCAGCATAAAATTAGAGAAAAACCCTTGTTTTACTATCTGACCATGTATTTGTTTCCCTTCCCACAACAAAGAGCACCGAGCACAAGCTCCAAGAACAAAAATGTATGTGAAATCATCAAAAACAAGATCAGCCCGTGAGACATAATTTGCAAAAACAAGGACAGAATATCTGGGGAGACTACATCTGATTAATACATTCAAAAGATACACATTTGGATTAATGTCAAAGTGGGTGAGAACTAGGTGTGCATAATTCATGCCTTGAGAAGCTGATAGCGCGGAGTACTGCTCGATTAATCTACCAAAACTGGAAGGAGAACTGAGGCCGTTGGTAATGAGCTGAGTATGAATCTGCTTAATCTTTTTAATGCATTTGGTTTTGAGGTTTAATAAAGAGAGACACTTCAGTCTAGGAAGAGGACGCATGTGGAAGGAGAACTGCACAATGAAACAACATTTATATAAGAATGAAATTTTGTATTGTTGGGTCAGTCAATTCACTGGAAATACAAAAGATTTCGTTCCCCACCTTTGATTCTAACAAGTCTTTGATCACACAAAGGTGATGGATTAAAGTTGTTGAATGAAGGAGTACATACCTGTTTAGATTACAAAAAGAATAAAATGAGGAAAAAGAAATCTTACATGGTTACTGGTGAGTCTCGACATGCTCCAAAAAAGCTCAAATGTTTTTCTAAAGTATTAATGCTTTGGTTTATAAGTTGACCAACGACAACAACGACAACATTTTTTCCAAATTGCTTCAAAGTAGCATGAACACTTCTGACTTTTGAGTGCAAGGATAACTAGTATATTATGTTACTAACATCATAAGGATAACTCGTTTGTAGGGAGGATATTGAAGTTAATTGACAATTCTGCAAACTTCAACCACCAAGAAGGAATTCTGATTATGACCGCAACAGAAAAGGAGGGAAAAGGTTAAAAAAAAAAAGAGATTCAAAGGGACAACGTGTGAGTAGTTCATACTAAAAAGCACGTGGATTAAGCAAATGAGACAATTATTGTTTATCAAGACCACAAGTATTATATATGTCAACCTATATCTGAGATGAGACGAGACATCAACCGAAAATCACAATGAGCGGGGGGAGGGGGGGCACGGGTTGGGGTGGGCTGTAGGCCGGGTGAAGTTTTTGACAAATATTTAGTACTTATGTCCAATACACCCCTGTTCCAAAACCAGCCAGCAACCCCATGGATTCCGTCCTTCAAAAGTTCGATTCTTGGAGCAACAAAGCTGAGACCACTGCCAACAATATTTGGCATGACTGTATGTTCAAACACCCCATTTAAATTCATAATTTTCAAAATCACGATCCCTTATTGACTTTTTTGTTGTTGTTTTTAATTAGTTAAAACAGGGTCCTATGTTTTTTGTGAAATCAGTTTTCAAAATCACAACCCCTTACTACTATTTATGATTTTGAATTTATGATTGATCTTAGTAGGACAATTTCTTGTGTATATAGTTGGTGCTTGGTAGCCCAGGACCGAAAAAATTCTTGACTCTAACCTTGACAACGAGAAACTTAATTTTGGTCAAAGCAATATGCGACAAAGATAAACTCCTGCGTCTCACTTTAAAAGAAAGTTTTGAGTGACACAATGTTTAGCAAGATGGAATTTCAATAATTATATTGAAAACATTTTTTTCTCCAACTTTACCCTTATTGGATTTGGAGTAGTTTCTTTAAATTTCACTTTTGAGTGGAGATATGTAGGGGAACATGTACACTCAAAAAGATGAATATGAGACGGTGTGCAAGTTTTTCTTCTGTGTGACAATTCATCAAATGGGTAATCTGCAACTGATGGAACCCAACAAAGCAAATTACATTTTCCTTATAACCCCAATTATCACAGAGCAGTTTGGTGGGTAAGGTGGCAGAGTGTGTCGCAACTTTTGTTTTAAATTGGGTTTTTTTTAGTAGAGATTGAGAGTTAGGGGCTTAGGGCTTTGACATTTTCAGATTTGAAGCAACACTGATTCAGATGAAAAAGAGGTGGTACAGGGGATGAGTTACTGTTTAAGAAAATATAATCAATTTAATATAGTATTACTCCCTCGGTCCCTTAATATAAGATTTTTTAGAGTTGGACACAAGTATTAAGGAAATGATTGTATAACATTAAATATAATATCAAATGTCTATATTGCCCTTGTATTGGAAAAATATATTGTTATTTATTGGGCAAAAAAAAGTAAGAGAATCAAAGTTATATTTAATACTTGGGGTAATATTAGAAACTAAACAATTAATGTTTATTTGAAATTCTAAAACGTCATATATTAAGAGACAAATTTCTCTAAAACATCTTATATTAAGAGACGAAGAGAGTATATGGTTGAGGATCATGTTTTGAAATAGCTAACTAATAAGTCATGTTTGTTTGCAATTATTACAATCCCGTATTTTCATAAATTATAATTCAAATACTATTAATCTTTGTCTATAATTATTTAAAGAATTGAATAAAAACTTGCCATTTGAACTAAAAAAATTGATATTTTCACAAATAAATTTGATAGTTCCACAAGCTTCACCTCATGTGAGGAGAAACTTGTAGAATTATCAAATTTACTTGTGAAAATATCAATAGAACTGATATTTCACATAAAAAAAATTGATATTTGCACATGATCTCTCTCACATAAATAGTGAGTGGGTCCTACCTCCACGTGAGAGAGACTTATGTAGAAAAATCATTTTAACTTGTGAAAATATCAATTTTCTTGAACTATTATACTCTTACCACTAATAACAAATATATCATATTCTAATTAGTTTGAGTATAGATAGATGGTATTAGGACTGAGCAAAAAATGGGTATAACCGAATTATCGAACCGAACCAAAATAAATTAACCGAAATTTTCTAATAATTAGTTATTTTCAATATTTCGTGTGACGTTCCCAAAATAGGTCCAATCCATCCAACCCATTCTGAGTCGCCAAATACATGGTACAGAAAATAACTACAACTTTATTACTACAATTATCGTGCAAAATAAAACAACACATATACTGTGAGTTTTAATATCAACTGTGACTCATGTCCCAACTATGAACAGCACCTCACAGTGATACCTTACATAAAGGTACAATCTAGAACTGTTTTAGAAATTAAAATCTTTGGGAAGTGCTCAAGGAAACCTTCGTATATAGGAGACCATGAATCTAAGTTATGATAGATATCATATGTCCAGAGAATTATCCTTGGTTGATCCAATAGACCCCAAAGAAAAATGAGAAGACTACTATCACGTTCCTTCCAATGATGAGTCTTCTCTTGACATATAACTATCTCCACCGTCTGCGATTAAACATTATGTTTCAACCCAACTCCAAGATCATATAGGTAGTGCTCGTAGATATACTCAGCAAATGGATGTGCACACCCTTTCTTATGATAACACGAAATTGTATGTCATTAGACATCTTGTATGATAGTGGCAAAATACCCTTCCAAAGTTGGGTTCACCTCACCCTATTGTTGTTCACCAAAATCAATTATTAAGTGACGTATAATATACGACACACACATCTTAGGTTCTCAATACAATTATATATTGTATGTCATACCGTTTTATAATGTGTTGAGAAACTTTGATAGTCTCGGACCACCACACTATTCCCCTGTTATCCCCGCTCGACCCAACTACACTTTTATTACCTGAAAGGAATTGTGAAGCAAAAGGGGTGAGCACAACTAGCCCAGTAAAGAATATCATAACTAAAGATAATTAAATTATCAATAGCCTTCATCAGTAATAAATCAGAGATTTAGAACATATGGTAGATGGTAAAACTTTTCAACCATAGTTGCAACGGAACGAGCAATCCATTAGAAGAGTCAAATAGACCATAAAGTTTATTATCTTCTCCATGTTAAAGTCCACCAACAATGCTTTAACCCTATAACATTAATCAACAGATCTTGTTCATAGTCATGTGAATAACTCATAATCATAATTGTAGTTTTAATTTTCTCTTCTCATCCAAGACGAAGATATTTTTTATCTCATGTCTTTACCTGAAATATCAAATATCATGGTTATACCAAATCACAGTTCCTATTCATAATCATACTAATAAGTTTATCTTTGCACAACGGGCCAAAGATATTCATTAATAGTTCATCTTTGCACTACATGCCAAAGATATTCAGTAACATGTCATCTTTGCACTACGGGCCAAATATATTCATCAACACTTCATCTTTGCACTACAGACCAAAAATATTCAACAACATGTCATCTTTGCACTACGGGCCAAAGATATTAATATCTTAAAGATATATATAATCATTTCAGAATTTATATAAACAATAATTATAACCATGTTGATCAATTCACCTTTGCACTTAAGCTAAAGATATTCAATTATAAATTCAATGGTCATGATCATACCAGTCAACAATTCATCTTTACACTACTGGCCAAAGAGAACCCATAGTCACGATAATACCAATAATCTACCCATCTTTACACTTAAGTCAAAGAGAAATTTCATCACTGGGATTATAAAAATGTTATATATGATAATAAAAACAATACGATCAACAACTGTATTTAATTTCAAGAGTAAGATTCATAAATCAATGATTTCATAACACCTTAATCCAAATATTATAAATCACATAATAATCTCATAATCTAATATTATTAATACTACCACAATATTTTAATCATTTCTTAAACTTATAAATAATTTATTTTAATTGTTTACGCTTTACTAATTAATGCATTTAATCATACTAAAATGCCAAACTCATAAGATTTCATCACCAATAACCAACAACCTCATCAAAAATCTGTATATACCATATATAGGATTCCCAAGCCATAAAATCTTATTTTTCAATTTTGTTACTTCACGTAACATAATTAATTTATTTATTCATAACTAGTCCATTTTCATGAAAAATACCAAATCAGTTCTAAAAATATTTCTTTTCTGGGATTTAGCATAATATAGTCTCATATTTAACATATATTTTTCTCAAAATTTTTAAAATTCATTTACTATTTTTCACATGGTCAAAACTACCGAATATTTAGACATTTATCATAAATTTTACTTTTGTCCAAAAATTCTAAAATTTATAGAATATATTGATGTTATATAGATTTACTCCCAATAAATATTTTATCAATTTTGGAGTTAACCACAAGGAGTTATAAGGGTTTACCTTTAAAATAATCTTTTCTCATAAAATTCATAACTCCTAATCTATACATCCAAAAATTGTCATTTTTGGACACAATCAAGAAAACTCATCAAATTATCATTTATAATTTTTCCAAAATTTTTGAGGGTTCGAAAAAATTACAAAACTGAAAAACATAATAACCCTTAAAATCCCTGACCTCAAAAGAGCAGTACTTCTGACTGGAACATCGGATGAAAAGCCGAAAGAAACTTGCACGAAAAAGCAACTCTCAAAGTATCTAAATACTCACAAAAATACGCTTGATAATATAGAGAGAGAAAATTTATGTTTCTGGTGTGATTTTCAATTCTAACACAAGCACCTATTTATAGGAAATTGCTAGAACGCCAAAGGAGACTAAATTAATAAAATAATAATATTAATTCATCCTTCTTTCTACGCCCACTCAATTTGAAAATTGAGCAGCCATTTTGGAAGAGTTTTTGGCAGCCCACATGTTGTCAAACAAAAGTGGGTCCCACCCTATTTTTAATAAAAAATATTTTATTATCCGAAACTTCAACAATTCATAGAAAATAGCTCGTATATCAGAAAAATACGAATTTTACGTTCATTCCACATGAAATTGAATTCTCTACAACTTTGTAGCTTTGGGTTTTTCCAAATTCCAAACAAAAAAATCCAAAATCCACAAACGGACGATTTTCAACACCGTTTCAACACATTTTAAAATTCATAACAAATCATGCGTTAATTTTCAACGGTTCAAAATTTGTGGACATATATTCAACTCATATATGTATAACATATTCAAAAATCACAACGATCCAACGGTCGGATTAAAATTATAACTTACGCAATAAAGCTTTAAGAACACCGATTTGAGTTTTTAATACCTCCAATCCGACAAAATACTGATAAAACATCTTAACATTAATTCCTTCATTTACAACCACATAAAATAAATAAATTCATCATTTATATTCGTATCAAATAAATATTTCCTTATCAATAATTAATTATTCACAAATAATATTACAGAATCACAATAATGACAACCAGACAGTTCCTAGGAAAGAGGGGGCTTTCCGATAATGATTTTCTCCTTACTGGCGCGAAAATAGGTGACCAAATCTCTCCTTGATAGAACTTTCTAGACATTGCCAATAATGTTATCTAATAATATTATTCTAATAATATGAATTATTGATCTGATAATAGAAAATATTGTGTCATGATAATTATTAAAACAACAATAATATAAACTATCAACGCAACAGTTATTGAATCAATAAAATAAAATATTGAACATTAATTACTGTAATAATTATTGAGTAGTGCCTTCTTACGTAAGAATCAATCATTCAAAAATACTGTGCAATACCGTGTTCTACTATATTTTAACCACCAGGTATTCCAACAGTGTTAACAGTAACAACTACGTCGTTATTTATAAAAACTCAAACTTTGTTATTTTCTTCATCCGATAGTTATTCTGTTATGAGGCCCACGAATGGCTGCGCCGTCGTACCAATATTCTCCGACAACAAGAATATTCCATCGATCAAACGAATATTCCCCGACAAAAATGAGTATTTTTATAACCACTTGCGTATTTTAAAAAATTTCATATCTCACCCTTAACTTTAACTTTTTATCAATTAACCATTTACTGAATAACAATTATAAGAAAAATTAAATACTTTTATTTCATAAAATTCGGGGTCTTACATTTCGGTTATATCCAAAAATTTTACGGTTTTGGTTACGTTGTACGGGTATCATTTTTGCGTTATTCGATTAAACCGAATAACCGAACAACACTTTACTAACTTGAAAATTCTCAGCAGTCAAGCAACTCATTAGTTATTACTCACTCACAGTCTCTCTCTCTCAGTCTCAGACCTCAGGGCTCCTGGCTTAGTCTCAGTCTCTCTCTCTCTCTCAGATCAGATCTCGACTGTTTCGTCTACTCTTCTACTCGTCTTCTCGAACTCTCAGAGTCAGAGTCTCAGATCTGAGATCTCTCAAGCCTCAAGTCTCGGACTCTCGTCTTCTCGACACCGGCGACCCTTCATCACGAACTCTCGTCTTCTCTGATCTCAAACCCTCATCGCCTCCCTTGACCCTCATCAGCTCATCGCCTTCCTTCGACCGACGATAGTCACGGCATCGCCATCGGAGAAGACAAATTTTGAGAGGATCACCGACGAACTGAATTTTCAGATCAGACCAAAAAGAGAAATGGTAATAGCAGTCACATGTTGTGTTTCCTTATTTTTGGTAAATGGTAATAGCAGCCTCTTTTATTCATCGTTTCCTTAATTCCTTTCCCTTTGGCCTTTACTATAGGTAAATTGCAGAGGGAGCTATGAAGTATTTGTGGCTAACAAAAACAACCCCTAACCTTTTATATATTTTTCTATAAGTTTGGAGTTTGGATAGAGGAAAAGGAAAATAAATTTCAATTCTTTTTCTATAACCTTTCCTGCATATAGGCTCTCAACACATGTTTATGGTGTTAATCATTGGAGGAATTGTGTTGTTGTTTATGGATTATGTTAATGGATTGTAGGAATTGTGTTGTTGTTTATGGATTATGTTTATGGATTGTAGGATTACTGAACTGTGCTGTTGCTAAATATTTTAAATTCGGTTATTAACCAAATAACCTATTCGATTATTCGGTTAGTACAAAATTCGGTTATTTGTTCGGATACATGAAACAGTGCATTTTCGGGTTTCGGATATAACCGAAATTCTGGTTCGGTTCGGTTCGGTTATTAACCTAATGCTCACCCCTAGATAGTATACATCGGACTGTTTAAACAAAATTAAAGGTTAATTTTGTTCACAAATTTTTAGTCTCAAATGGTAGAAATAATAATACATAGTTAAGTGTATACACATTTTTTTTCTTTTAAATATGATGTATAATAAATTTAAAAGCAAAATAGATAGATAGTAAATGTGTTAATTGGATTTATATAAATTAAGGGTAATATAGTCTCTTTAATATACTTGGGATGTGCAATTATTATTTTAGGGTGTGTATATCAACATTTTTTTCTTTAATATATTTGACTGTGCAATTATTAATTTAGGGTGTGAAATTACAAATGATGATCGATTGTAAATACCAACTTATGGAATATGATAAAATTAAAAATGACCTTACCTTAATTTATTTTATCGCTTAGAATTTCACGCAAATCACAATATAACTTGATCATAAATTTTTCGATCTATAAATCATTTTCCCTTTTTTTTAATGAGGAGTCAAATTTTTTGTCTTGCATAGTATTTTAAATACCATGAAAAATTATATTATTAATCTATTTTAGTAGATAAGAGCAGATGAAGCAACCCTCTTCTTGAAGTTATGTCATCTTTAACTTCTTCTTTTTTGTCCCACGTACCTTTTATCTCTGAAATCTTTCATATTTTTTTCACCCATATTTTATAATTTTAATTCAAATATTTATTATTTATATTAATTGCACACCTAATACGCGCTAGAAACACTAGTTGAGCATATTTTTAGGTCTTATATTTTTGTTACAAATACATTTTAAATGATGTGGTATTGATTAAAAAAAATTAAAGTTTATGACATAGTTACCCATAAAAAGATTTAATCAATTAATATAAGGTAAAACAATCATTTGGTCCTTACATTAACAATTTGATATAGTTTTAGTCCTTGTACAATTTTTTATTCAAAAATCACCCTATATTATTTTCAAAGTATTAATATAAGTCCTGCTATATATTACAAAAAAAATTAGCCGAATTATGATTGCGACGAATAAGCATACACGACATAATAAGTAGGGATTAAGTGGTCCCACTATAAATTATGATATCTTATCGTATACACTTCCACGTTAGTCGTTGTGACGCCCCCAAATCCTAGTACTTTCAACCCACAGATATGGTGCTACACGGTACTCATCACTATACATTCATTCCATTGAAACAACATCAAAATGAATATAATTACTACATTCTTATTACAATAATAATAATAATAAATTATTTCCCAACTTCTGTAACCGAAACATTCTTCGTTCATCATAACATAATTCTTACAAACATACTATTCTATTACAGGATAATCTACTTATCCATCTTAGCCTTGCCTTTATCCCTACTGGGACTCTCAGTTTGTTCGGCCTTAGCTGCAATCATATAATTCAAGCAAGAAGTGAGCATAACTAGCTCAGCAAGTCTAGCAACATATTATATAAAAACCACGTCGATAATTATATGATTATTCTTCAATAATTGAACAAATAGTTATGAAGTACTATGAAACATTGTATAGCACTTTTCCTTCTTGTAAAAAAATTCTAAAGTACATATAGTGACTCAAGAATTCTGAGTAGGTCAAAAGACCATGAACATTCTCTTTAATTTTTATTCATGAAAAAGGACAACCCGACACTAAGTTCATAAGTCCGATATATCTTACGAGAACTTCTAGTTGATCAGCCTATAGTACTCTATGTTGATTAACATTCATCCGTTAAACGTATTTACGTTTAAGTTTTGGCAACCTCACGTGCCCATCGAATAATCGATGTGAAATACGTTTGTTTGTTCATACATAAGCTTACCTTTGAATTCGTACGAAATAATTGGCATAAGATAGCGTTAACAATACTATATCGAAAGACTTGTAAACAAATCAATCTAACTCTTAAGATTAGTCTAGCTGAGTTAAAACTGGCATCGACTCTTTCATAAAATAATTCATGCATCTCATAACATGAATCACAGAAAACTTGGCTAACACGAAGGTTAGACAAATGTTAAAAAAACTTGCCTTCAAGCTTCTTCAATTAAATATTCAACAATTCTTACTCTTTACTGTATCTACATGATATATTCACATAGCACATTAAGATTAGCTACTAAACAATCTAACTTCATTGTCTTAACCAACTTCTTTCTCTTATATGTCTTACATGAATTTATTTCATTAATAAAAGTCATTTCGACTTAACTATCTTCCCTTACGGCTTATTAACGCTCTTATGTCACTACCAATACTCAACCATCATTGGTTAAGTACCATAATAATTGAATATGATTTACTTCTCATACTTACGTTCTTCATTTAACTATTTTTAAACAACGTTCAATCCCTAAAGTCACCACTATATAAGTGACTTAAGAGTGGTCTTACTATGTATATTAAGTATATACATGCCCCGTAGTTGTTTTACAAACAATGTGGGTTCAAAAACTAACATGGTCAACCTTTTTCTAGTACCCCTCGCTCCGGCAGGCCCTGCTCCTGTTAACAAACTAATTACCCCCGCCCCAGCGGGGGTTTGACTCTTAAGAATGCCCGCCCCAGTGAGGGTCCATTCTGTTAGTCCCTTAAGCTCTTTTTCTTGCCAGGTTTTTACGCGTTCGTTTAACATTCGAGAGCATTCTTAATTCGTTTTCTTTGTTCTAGGTCAGAATTCAACCATTCTTGAGACCACGACTCTTAAATACATTGTTCTACATTACGCCATCGAAAACTAGAGTTTCCAAATTAAACGACAAGTTTTGACTACTAATCCGAAAATTCTACTATTTTAACGTTTAACGCCTAATCTCGTAAATTTCTTCATTACTTCGTTACTCGAGTTTTATACGCCAAATCAAATGGAACCAATCCATTGATTCATTGTCTATAACCTAACCAAGCAATATTTACAAAACCTATATATGATGGTTTTCAATTTGTCCATTAACAACCAATCAACGTTCAATGGTTTTTCCGCGATTAAACTCATTTAAACGCTTACGATTCCTACTTATACATGGCTTATCAATGTTTTAATTCACCAATAGCCATCCTTATTACTCCGAAAGAGACATGCTCCAACAATTCATACTTTTCTACAAAAAACAAATAGAAAAGATAGAAGACTAAGGTTTACGTATTATTACCTTAATGTTCTTCACGTTCTTGATTAAAACTTGGATGTTTTGCTTCAAGCTCACTTGATTACTTGATAACTCACTTTTCTCTCTCTCAATATATGTTGGTCAATGTTTGTAAACAAACAAATGAACTAACTAAGCTTTCTTATATAGGAAATCTAAATGGAGGGCAAATTAGTCAAGTGGTCCACCTCCTTACTATTCATTTCTTAGCAACCAAGTAAAATCCACTTTACTTGGCCACCAAGTGAAACTACTTTACTTGGCCACCAAGTGGCCGGCCCACATGGCCTTGTGGGTCCCCCCCATGGATTTTACCCATCCGGTGACCCATCGGTTAGATCCGTTGTAGCGCCCCCAAATCCGGGTATCTTCTAACCCGACAGATGGTGCTATACTATACAAACTTTCATACATTCATTCCATTGAAAAGTCTCAAAGAACGAACATAACTTCTATATATTAAAAGTAATATTTATATTTCCCAGGTTCTATACCCGTTACAAAGGTTCTTTGTCATAATATTCATTACATTACAACAATAGACCTATACTATTACAAGACAACTTAATAATCTACCATAGCTTTTCCTTTATCCTTTTTCGATCCTTCGGGACGTTTAGTCTTAGCTGCATTCATATGGTTCAAGCAAGAGTGAGCATAACTAGCTCAGCAAGTATAACAATTTCAATAACAACATGCTTGATACATATAAATCGTATATCTTCGATAACTGAACAATAGTTATGAAGTATTATTGATAATTCAAAATAGCACTTCGTCTTTCTTTTAAAATGTTTCACAATAAATAATATTCAGTAAAACATTCAATCCGGTCAAAGACCTCGAGTATTCATTCTTTCTTTGAAAAGGACAACCCGGAACTAGGTCCATAAGCCCGGTATTACTTACGAGCACTTCTAGGTGATCAGCATATTAAACTCTATGTTGATCAACACTACATCCATTAAACGTATGTACGTTTAATCATTTGGCAACCTCACGTGCCTGTCGTTTTATCGATAAAATATTTGTTTAACATTTCAGTCTTCTTTTGAAAACCATATCAAGTAGTTGACAAAAGATAATTACATTTGATAACAGATGAATAGATTATCAACAATCCACTCAATATGTCAAGTCTAGCCAAAAGAAATGGCTTTAACTTCATTGTACTTCAATTCATGCGTAAGGATACATGAACTTCAAAACTTGTTCAGATTGAACTGAGACAAGAGTTAGAATACTTGCCTTTAGCGTCTGCTACTGTGTAATTACTTTACATTCATGTCTCTACAATATATGATCACATAATGCCTTACATTAGGTCACATATAATCAGGTATGTATCTAACTATATCTTACCCTTCATCTCAATCTAATTGTGTATTAGATTTCGTTATTACCTGTTTCGACTTTATCATTCTATTTGCATTCATAAATGGATAAGTTATTATCAACCTTTACACATTACTCTTAAGGTCTAACAATTTTTTTAATAATGTTACTTCAAGTTCCTTAAGGTAGGTTTACTTCAAACTAATTACATTTTCTTGTTCTGCATTCATGTCTATTCTTCACTATCTTCCATCAAAGACTGGCACTGTGGTGCAAGCTTTATAACTACAGCTCACGCTGCGGCGCGAGTTAACAGTATGGGAGTCCTGGACTTGGCGCTGCGGCGCAAGTCCTTACTTAATGTGTCGCGCTGCAGCGCGAGTTTTTAGTATGTCATGGTCTTGTACATAGCGCTGTGGTGCCAAAAATAGTACTAAGGTTCGCGCTGCGGCACGAGTTTCCAGTGTGCTCAGACACTGCTCGGCACTGCGGCGTGACCAATTTGGTCTAGGGTTGGCGTCGCGGTGCCAACTCTGTGCACCAGAAAAAAATTTAGTTTGTGAAATTTTGTGAACTTCCCAGACGCATAACTCCTTCGTTATAAGTCCGAATTGGCTCATTCAAAAGCTCACGGTTCACAAATTACGTAATCTACGCGTTAATGTAAGAATTTTATCTATTTGACTTTGTTTGCTAAAAATTCACCTGTTGGTTCATTTTTAACGTAAACGATACACGTTCGTGAACGATCAACGATCGTTTCTTCGTTCTAAGTCGGAATTCGCTCATTTTCGAGTATGCAACTCTTAAATGACGAACATGACTTGTCTCCATTGGAAAATAACCTTTCTGAGTTCAAACTCAAAATTTGACTTCTAATCCGAGAATTTCACGAATTCGACAATTATCGTCTAATCGTACGATTTTCGGCAAATCTTCATTCTTATGATTTGTTCAACATTACAAATGAATTCCATTCATCATGTTAACATCTTAATATACTTATACCAACAACTTATACTCATGGTTGGATTTTGACAATATTTCTTCATAAGCTCATAACTTGGTAAATTATAAACTACTTATGAACTTATCATTCATGACTTATGATAATTAAAGTTTCTCAAACATCATACCTATATGTTCTCAACATATAGCTTTACTTATGTATACTTGATATATATGATCATACTAGTTCTTTTTCTTCCATATTACTTCACTAATAAACTTATTACAAGTTCATAATATTTTCACATAAGTTTATAACTTATGCTAGCTTAAATGACTTATTACCAACTTATATGGCTTAATTTCATTACTTATACATACTTCTTACTTTTTATCATTTATGTTCCTTAATCCAAAATTTTCTTATCAATCTATCATGATAGAGATAGAAGATAATTGGAGAAGGAGTCTTACATTTGAAGTCTTTGGTAAATAGTCTTCTTCTTCTTATATAAGTAGCTTATTTGCAACTTAATCTTCCTAACAATTAAGCACTTTGAGAGAGTGTGTTTGAATTATTTGAACAACTATTAAATGACTTGCCAACCTTCACTATTTATAGAATTCCTAAGGTTAGGGCAATTTAGTCAATTCCATCATCCCACCTCCTTTTGCACCTCCTTACTATTCATTACTTGCAAGACACAAAACCTATCCCTTGCTTGGTCATTACTCATTTAACTTGGTTATTACTCATATAACTTGGTTTCCACTTAACTTGGTCACCACTTTTAATACTTGGTAACCTTACATTTACCACATTAATATGGTTTACCCCATGGGTTTGCCTACTCATGGATTCTAGCTTGGGCTTGGATTACATAAATCTCTGGGCTTTGCTTTAACAAACACTCACTTGCTTATTAATTCAATAATTGGGCCTTAACCTTAATTGACTTGGGCTTGTACAAAATCCTAACCAATCTTTACAAGTCCATTAATATTACATAATACATATACATATAGTTTATGCATCATTCTCGCATTCAATTTCATATAGAATTTATATACGATAATTCACCCTTCATACAAACTCGAATAATACTTCGTATTACACTTGTTTTCAATCCTTTGCACAATACCAAAGTATTGTACAATTATTACTTTACTCATTCCTACTTCGCTTTTCTTAACGTTTATAACTTAAGTCCGCAAGCTAAATATTACGTTTTCCATAACTAGAATATTATTACATAATCCTTCTTACCTTAATATTCTATCATTACGTATTTTTTGGAAATTCAAAAATAAATCCTGAGCAAATATCGATGAATAGTGTTTTTTGGAAAATTTCTTGAAAAACTTTCATTTTCATCTTATAAATTCAAACACTTTTATTCCTTCACGTAGCTCAAATACTACGACTTTCCAATATCAATAGGTTATAGAATGACAACCATCTTGATAACACATAGAATATAATTTTATTATTATTTAATTTAATAAAATCATTTTACTATAAGATCCGAATTTCTCGGTCGTTACATTCTTCCCCCCTTATAAAGATTATGTCCCCAGAATCTCGTCTTACTTAATCAAATAGATGAGGAAATTTTTTTTTCATCTTTTATTCTAATTCCCACGTTGCTTCTTCGGCATCGTGGTTCTTTCATAATACCTTCACCGACGATATTACTTTGTTCCTCAGAACTTGCTCTTTTCTATCAATGATTTGAATCGGCGATTCTTCATATGATAAATCCTTCTCGATATGAATCGGCTCATACTCGATTACGTGCTTATAGTCTGGCTTATATGGACGTAATACAGATACGTGAAATAAGTTATGTATTCTTTCTAGGTCTGGAGGTAATGCTATCATATACGCTACCTCTCCTACCCGTTTTAATACTTAAAAGGTCCTATAAACCTTGGACTTAATTTTCCTTTTTTTCCAAAGCGTATCTTTCCTTTCCAGGGAGATACCTTCAGAAACACATACGAACCTACTTCAAACTCTCGGTTTAATCTATGTGAGTCCACATACTTCTTTTGTCTGTCCTGAGCTGAAATAAGATGCATCCGAATTAACTTAACCACATCCGCTGTCTGCTGCACCAATTCTGGTCCTAGCATCCGACGTTCTCCCACCTCGTCCCAACACAATGGTGTTCTGCACCTTCTTCCGTACAAAGCTTCATAAGGCGGCATACCTATGCTTGCATGATAACTGTTGTTATATGCAAACTTTACAAGTGGTAGGTGATCATCCCAACTACCCTTGAAATCTATGACACAAGACCTCAATATGTCTTCTAACGTCTGAATTGTCCTCTCGCTCTGCCCATCAGTTTGTGGATGATAAGTTGTGCTTAACTTCAACTGTGTTCCTAGCTGTTCTTGCAAACTTCTCCAAAAAATCGATGTGAATCGTGGATCACGATCTGACACAATTGATACTGGTACTCCATGTCTAGAAATAATTTCCTTGATATAGAGTTTAGCTAACTGGTCTAAGTTATACTTGACCCTAATTGGTAAGAAGTGAGTCGATTTCGTCAATCAGTCGACTATTACGCAAATTAAATCGTACCCTTTTGCCGTTATTGGAAGTCCCACCACGAAATCCATCGAGATATGCTCCCACTTCCATTCTAGAATCTCCAATGACTGTAACAAGCCACTGGGTCATTGATGTTCGGCCTTAATTTTTTGACAAGTCAAGCACATACTCACATACTCTGCTATTTCTCTCTTCATGTTTGGCCACCAAAAACTCTGTCGAAGGTCTTGATACATCTTAGTGCTACCAGGATGTATCGAGTACCTTGAACTATGAGCTTATTGTAATACTTGCTCCTTTAATTTCGTCTCATTCGGAACCCAAATTCTTCCTTTAAATCTTAATAATCCCTCAATATCAAGACTATACTTAGCAGCTTCCTTCTCGGATAACCGCTTCTTCATTTGGTTACACTCATCAGTCTTGAGTTGTACCTCCTTGACTCTCTCTACGATGGTAGATTGCATCTCCGTCGTAAAAAGTATCTGCCTCAAATCACTTGGCAGCTTTACTTCTATTTCCATCCTAGCCATCTCTGTTAGTAACTCATTTTGAGTCGTTAACATAGGCAACTTTTCCCGACCCTTCCTACTTAAGGCGTCGGCAACTACATTGGCTTTCCCAGGGTGATACAGGATTTTACAATCGTAATCCTTTATCAACTCTAGCCATCTTCTCTGCCTCATATTCAATTCCTTCTGAGTGAAGATATACTTTAAACTCTCATGGTCCGTATATATCTCACATTTCTCCCCATAAAGATAATGACTCCATATCTTTAGGGAAAATACTACTGCGGCCAGTTCCAGACCATGAGTAGGATAAACTTTCTCATAATCCTTCAAATGCCGTGATGCATACGCAATGACTTTGTCATGCTGCATGAGCACGCAACCAAGTCTTCTATGCAAAGCATCACTATATACTACGAAATTTCCTGTGTCATCTCTCAATGACAAAACAGGCGCTTCACTTAATCTTTTCTTCAGTTCTTGAAAATTGTCTTCACATTTGTCCGTCCATACGTATTTCACTGTCTTCCTTGTCAAGTTAGTCAACGAGGTAGCTATCTTCAAAAAATCTTGGATAAATCTTCGATAGTATCCCGCTAACCCTAGGAAACTCCGCACCTCAGTCCGTGTTTTCGGTTGTTCCCAGTTCATCACTACTTCTACCTTTGCTGGATCCACTGAAATCTCTTATTGGTTAATGACATGACCTAAAAACTGTACCTTTTTTAGCCAAAATTCACACTTGGTGAATTTCGTATATAACTTCTCCTTCCTTAGTGTTTCCAACACTAATCTTAAATGTTCAGCGTGATCTTCTAGCGTCTTAGAATAGACTAGAATATCATCGATAAACACAACGACGAAATTGTCCAAATATGGTTTGAACACTCTGTTCATCATATCCATAAATGCAGCTGGTGCATTCGTCAACCCAAATGACATCACCAGAAACTCGTATTGACCATAACGAGTCCTGAATGCCGTTTTCGGTACATCCTCCTTCCTAACCTTCAACTGGTGATACCTCGTCTGCAAATCTATTTTAGAAAAATATTTTGCCCCTTTTAACTGATCAAAGAGATCATCGATCCTGGGCAATGGGTATTTATTCTTTATCGTTAACTTGTTCAACTCTCGATAGTCGATACAAAGCCTTAACAATCCGTCTTTCTTCTTGACAAACAACACCGGTGCCCCCCACGAAGAAACACTTGGCTGAATGTACTTTCTATCCAATAGTTCCTGTAACTGAACCATTAACTCTTTCATTTCAACAGGCGTCATACGGTATGGTGCCCTTGAGACTGGTGCTGCTCTTGGCACAATGTCTATTACGAATTCGATCTCCCGATCCGGCGGTAAATTCGGTAACTCACTTGGAAATACATCCATGAATTCGTTTGCTATAGGTATTTGTTCCATGGTTGCTCCCACATGCTCGGTATCAACAACATGGCACAGATAACCTACACACCCCTTCCTTAAAAGTTTTCTAGTTTGTGTCATCGTAAGATAACACGAACGTCCCGGCGATTTATTACCGTAAAATACTACAGGAGGTTGCTTCAACGTCCTGATGCTCACACATTTCTTTTGGCAATCTATAATGGTTCCATGGTTAATCAACCAATCCATTCCGAGAATCACATTGAATTCTCCTAACTTTATCGGTATTAAGTCTACCGATAACTTACAACCACGTACATCTACGCAACAACCCCTATGAATACTTTCAACATGAATTATCTCTTCGTTTTCTACCTTAATGTTCAAAGGTATAGGCAACTTTTCGGGAAGTAATTCTAGTCGTCTAGCAAAATCACATGTTATAAACGAACAAGTAGCACCCAAATCAAATAGCACGTATTCATTTATGTTGTTGATCGGAATAATACCTGTAACTAAATCCCCTGATGCCACCGCATCATGGACCGTCATTTTAAACGTGCGGGCCATTGATCTACCCAACTGAGATGGACCACTAATAGCCAACTTACCGCTATTAGTGCCCTTATTTCATTCTATACCCTTCTTCGGGCAATTCTTCGCTATGTGGTCAGTTGATCCATATACAAAACATCTGTGGTTTTTCTTCGGATTGGGACAGTTAGGCGAAATATGCCCTTCCTGTCCACAGTTATAACATACGGCCTTTCCTTTGAAACAGACTCCTAAGTGAGTCTTCCCGCAGGTTTTACATGTCTCCATCCTCCTTTTAGGATCCCCTTGCTTTACTCCGG
This sequence comes from Panax japonicus, assembly GCA_020205505.1. NCBI lineage: Eukaryota > Viridiplantae > Streptophyta > Magnoliopsida > Apiales > Araliaceae > Panax > Panax japonicus. The sequence goes on from CM035098.1 coordinate 45,512,293, forward strand.
TATTCCCAGAGTTAAAACCCTTCCTCTTTAGACCTTTGCCACTTCCACTAGCTCCCTCGGTCTTGATTCCCCCATCAACGTTCCCTTTATTTTTCTTATCCTTGTGGTACTGGCTGAGAGCCTCATTCCCACCTTCGGCTATTATTGCTTTTTCTAATATGGTTCCAAAGGAAGTACTTTCAAACACAGAAATTCGGCTATAAAGACAGGGTTTCAAGCCCTGCTCAAAACATCTAGCCTTTCTCACTTCAGTGTCCACTTGGTGTGGAACAAATCGTGCCAGTTCATTAAACTTGGCAACATACTGGGGAACTGTCATATCCCCTTGTTTCAATTCAAGAAACCTCATTTCCATTCTTCCCTACATACTCGTGGGAAAATAGTTCTCGAAGAAAATCTCTTTGAACCTTTCCCACGTCAAGTTTCCTATATCGGCCCTAGCCTGGTTTGCCTCCCACCAGAAGTTGGCCTCTCCTTTCATCAAATAGGTTGCAAAGGCAACCTTTTGACCCTCCTCAACATTTGCTATAACAAATGCTTTCTCAATTTCTTTTACCCAAGTCTGGGCTTCTATAGGGTCCGTAGTTCCTTTGAACTCCGGCGGACCTACACTTTTAAAGTCCTTAAAAGTAGTAGCTCATACTACTCCAGGAATTATGGGTACATTAGCCCCCGTTCTATTAAATGCGGCCGTTAAAAGATTAACGAACTCCTTCATTGGATTAACCGGACCACCCTCCGGTTGGATAACATTAGTGTCTTGATTTCGTTGTCTCCTTCTTGGCGGCATTTTGCTGTTAAGAAAACAACACATCACTATTACCTTCTTCTTGTTGATTAGTTATTATTTGTAATGAAACAATAACTCATACTCATTACTCAATATATTCCATAAAAAGACTTATATTGATTCATAACTTGTAGTATAACACTACATGTTTACATTACTCAGCCTTAGCTGATTACATTACCATCCTGCAATTACTTTCCAAAAATTGGGATTTACAAAAGACTACCCTTGATATACAAAAGAGGGTTTTACGTCACTACTAGATACATAATATTTACATATCTAATCTACTCTAGCTATTGCTAGATTACATCTGCCGAATGGCATTCTTGAAACTTTCTTGGCCAAACCGGCTATGAAATCTCGACTAATGGTATGTCGAGTCTGCCCTGCTTCCACTGGATATCCAGCTACTTGCTGCTGGAAGTCCACGTGAGAACTCCTATGTATATAGGACATCATCTCCAACTTCTGCTGTTTAGTCTTTAGCTTCTGCTTGAGCTCAAAGACTTCACATTTCAGCTCTCGGACCTTGTCCTTAGCTAGAATTCTATCATTGTGCTCTTCTTCCCACATACCCTCCATACTAGTCTTGTCCTCGAGGACAGCTTGGAGTTCCTCTTTCAACTCCTTCACCTCTTGGTAGTAATGGACATTCCTATCTAATACTGACATAAATAGAGCCTTCATTGACTCTTCAGTAGTCAATTCTTCTGTAGGTGGAATCTGGTCAAAGGACATCACGTCCACCTCCTCCTCTAGTATGCCATCGAAAATAGACATATAGTCTAAATCGTCCGAGTCTCCAGACTCTATTACTACCACCTCTGGCTCAATCGTTACGGGATTGGGTAGTATCTCTACCTGATTAACTGAATCCTTGTTCACTACATGTATATTTCTATACATATCATTTTCTCCTGACATCTACAATAAAACAATATAGTTTGATTAGTATACATCAGTAAAATAATAAAAACACATAACATAATATAATGCATTTTTATAAGGTTATCTTTCATCTTTTACTTCTTTATTAAGGTTATGACTTAAGGTTCTAATCCCCCTTAAGTTTTATAACCTAGGCTTTGATACCAACTTGTAGCGCCCCCAAATTCGGGTATCTTCCAACCTGATAGATGGTGCAATACTATACAAACTTTCATACATTCATTCCATTGAAAAGTCTCAAAGAACGAACATAACTTCTATATATTAAAAGTAATATTTACATTTCCCAGGTTCTATACCCGTTACAAAGGTTCTTTGTCATAATATTCATTACATTACAACAATAGACCTATACTATTACAAGACAGCTTAATAATCTTCCTTAGCTTTTCCTTTATCCTTTTTCGATCCTTCGGGACGTTCAGTCTTAGTTGCATTCATATGGTTCAAGCAAGAGTGAGCATAACTAGCTCAGCAAGTATAACAATTTCAATAACAACATGCTTGATACATATGAATCGTATATCTTCGATAACTGAACAATAGTTATGAAGTACTATTGATAATTCAAAATAACACTTCATCTTTCTTTTAAAATGTTTCACAATGAATAATATTCAGTAACACATTCACTCCGGTCAAAGACCTCAAGTATTCATTCTTTCTTTGAAAAGGACAACCTGGAACTAGGTCCATAAGCCCGGTATTACTTACGAGCACTTCTAGGTGATCAACCTATTGTACTCTATGTTGATCAACACTGCATCCATTAAACGTATGTACGTTTAATCATTTGGCAACCTCACGTGCCTGTCATTTTACCGATAAAACATTTGTTTAACATTTCAGTCTTCTTTTGAAAACCATATCAAGTAGTTGAAAAAAGATAATTACATTTGATAACAGATGAATAGATTATCAACAATCCACTCAATATGTCAAGTCTAGCCAAAAGAACTGGCTTTAACTTCATTGTACTTCAATTCATGCGTAAGGATACATGAACTTCAAAAACTTGTTCAGATTGAACTGTGACAAGAGTTAGAATACTTGCTTTTAGCGTCTGCTACTGTGTAATTACTTTATGTTCAAGTCTTTCAAGTCTCTACAATACATGATCACATAATGCCTTACATTAGGTCACATATAATCAGGTATGTATCTAACTATATCTTACCCTTCATCTCAATCTAATTGTGTATTAGATTTCGCTATTACCTGTTCCGGCTTTATCATTCTATTTGCATTCATAAATGGATAAGTTATTATCAACCTTTACACATTACTCTTAAGGTCTAACAATTTTTTAATAATGTTACTTCAAGTTCGTTATGGTAGGTTTACTTCAAACTAATTACATTTTCTTGCTTTGCATTCATGTCTATTCTTCACTATCTTCCATCAAAGACTGGCGCTGCGGCGCCAGCTTTGTAACTACATCTTGTGCTGCTACGCGAGTTAACAGTATGGGAGTCTCGGACTTGGCGCTGCGGCGCGAGTCCTTACTTAATGTGTCGCGCTGCAGCGCGAGTTTCCAGTATGTCATGGTCTTGTACATGGCGCTGCGGCGCCACAAACAGTACTAAGGTTCGCGCTGTGGCACGAGTTTCCAGTGTGCTCGAACACTGCTCAGCGCTGCGGCGTGACCAATTTGGTCTAGGGTTGGCACTGCGGCGCCAATTTTGTGCACCAGAAAAAAATTTAATTTGTGAAATTTTGTGAACTTCCCGAACGCATAACTCATTCGTTATAAGTACGAATTGGCTCGTTCAAAAGCCCACGGTTCAAAAATTATGTAATCTACGCGTTCATACAAGAATTTTATTTATTCGACTTCGTTTGCTAAAAATTCGCCCGTTGGTTCATTTTTAACGTAAACGATAAACGTTCGTGAACGTTCAACGATCGTTTCTTCGTTCTAAGTCGGAATTCGCTCATTTTTGAGTCCGCAACTCTTAAATGACGAACATGACTTGTCTCCATTGGAAAATAACCTTTTCAAGTTCAAACTCAAAATTTGACTTCTAATCCGGGAATTTCACGAATTTGACGATTATCGTCTAATCGTGCGATTTCTGGCAAATCTTCATTCTTATGATTTGTTCAACATTACAAATGAATTCCATTCATCATGTGAACATCTTAATATACTTATACCAACAACTTATACTCATGGTTGGATTTTGACTTTATTTCTTCATAAGCTCATAACTTGGTAAATTATAAACTACTTATGAACTTATCATTCATGACTTATGATAATTAAAGTTTCTCAAACATCATACCTATATGTTCTCAACATATAGCTTTACTTATGTATACTTGATACATATGACCATACTAGTTCTTTTTCTTCCATATTACTTCACTAATAAACTTATTACAAGTTCATAATACTTTCACATAAGTTTATAACTTATGCTAGCTTAAATGACTTATTACCAACTTATATGGCTTAATTTCATTACTTATACATACTTCTTACTTTTTATCATTCATGTTCCTTAATCCAAACTTTTCTTATCAACCTATCATGATAGAGATAGAAGATAATTGGAGAAGGAGTCTTACATTTGAAGTCTTTGGTAAATAGTCTTCTTCTTCTTATATAAGTAGCTTATTTGCAACTTAATCTTCCTAACAATTAAGCACTTTGAGAGAGAGTGTTTGAATTATTTGAACAACTATTAAATGACTTGCCAACCTTCACTATTTATAGAATTCCTAAGGTTAGGGCAATTTAGTCAATTCCATCATCCCACCTCCTTTTGCACCTCCTTACTATTCAGTACTTGCAAGGCACAAAACCTATCCCTTGCTTGGTCATTACTCATTTAACTTGGTTATTACTAGTGGTGCACAAATGGCCTGCGGCCTGGGGCCTGGCCTTGATTCGGCCCGAGCCCGACCTGGTCAAAGCTCGGCCTGGTCAAAGCCTGGACCGGTCTGGCCCGGCCTGCTAGACCAAGAACAGACCATAAATTAATGACACATATCCGGCCTGGCCCAGCCTTCCAAAAAGCCTGGCCTGGCCCGGCCTACGGCCTAGTTCTAGCCTGGACCGGCCTGTTTCATAGCCTGGACTGGCCCAGCTACCTAATCAGGCTTAAAATCTTTAGTTGTGTAATATTGTAATACAAGCAAGTCTTTTTATAAGGAAAATCCTCCTTATATTTGCATACCCCTTTCAATGTGGGACTTTGCATTTTATAAGACATTGTGTAATATTGTATTACTAGCAAGTCTTTTTTTAAGGAAATCCTCCTTATATTTGCATACCCCTTCCAATGTGGGACTTTGCATTTTGTAAGACATTGTGAAACATTGTATTACTAGCAAGCCTTTTTATAAGGAAATCCTCCTTATACTTGCATCCCCCTTTCAATGTGGGACTTTGCATTTATAAGATAAACATTGTATCCTCCTTATATTTTTACTAGCAAGCCTTTTTATAAGGAAATCCTCCTTATACTTGCATCCCCCTTTCAATGTGGGACTTTGCATTTATAAGAATTTAAAACTCAAGTTATTACAGAATAGAACATAAATCGGATTACTAATTTACCATAGTCATACTCATCCCTCATGACAACCTCCTCTTTCAACAACTTTAGAATACTTAACACAAAGTTGAGTAATATACCAAAGAAAAGTTCTTAAAAGGAACAATGTGGGACTTGGTTATTTTGAAATAAAGAAATTAAACTTGGGCCATTACAGAAAAGAATATAGTATATGCATTGGTAAACTAATTTTACCATAGTTATACACTCCTACTCATCCCACATGACAACCTCCTCTTTCAACAACTTTAGAATACTTATCACAAAGTTGAGTAATATACCAAAGAAAAGTTCTTAAAATGAACAATGTGGGACTTGGTTATTTTGAAATAAAGAAATTAAACTTAGGCCATAACAGAAAATAATATAGTATATGCATTGATAAACTAGTTTTACCATAGTCATACACTCCTACTCATCCAACATGACAACCTCCTCTTTCAACAACTTTAGAACACTTAACACAAAGTTGACTAATATACCAAAGAAAAGTTCTTAAAATGAACAATGTGGGACTTTTAGGTCAATTACATTTTTGTTTCAAAGTCCCACATAGTCTAATTAACATTTCTTGTCCCAAATTTTCTTCTATAAATAGAGGAGAGTTCAAGACATAATAATTCAAGCAAAATGTACTTGAGCATGTGTTGGGGTTTGGCTTTGCTTAGTCCCACATAGTCTAGTATAAGATTTTTGTTCTTGTTTTCCTTTAATAAATGGAGAATAAGTATAGTGGGTTTGTCTTGCTTGGCATAGTCCCATATTGTCTAGTAGAAGATAATTTTTCGTGCTTTCCTTCAATAAATGGAGGAGAAATAGGAGTCGTTTGCCCAAGCAATTGAGTGGGTTTTGCCATGCTTGGCATAGTCCCACATAGTCTAATAAAAACTTTTTTGTACTTGTTTTTCCTCAATGAATAGAGGAAAACAGTTTTAAGTTAAAACTTGGGCCTGGCTCGGCCTGGCCTATAGGCCTTAACAGGCCACATATTTTTGTTTTAAACCTGGCCCGGCTCGGCCTGCAGACTAAAAGTCAAGGCCTGACCCGGCCTGGTCAACGGTAAAAGCCTGGCAGGCTTGGGCCGGTCCAGGCCAGGCCGGCCCGTTGTGCATGCCTAGTTATTACTCATATAACTTGGTTTCCACTTAACTTGGTCACCACTTTTAATACTTGGTAACCACGCATTTACCACATTAATATGGTTTACCCCATGGGTTTGTCAACTCATGGATTCTAGCTTGGGCTTAGATTACATAAATCCTTGGGCTTTGCTTTAACAAACACTCACTTACTTATTAATTCAATAATTGGGCCTTAACCTTAATTGACTTGGGCTTGTACAAAATCCTAACCAATCTTTACAAGTCCATTAATATTACATAATACATATACATATAGTTTATGCATCATTCTCGTATTCTATTTCATATAGAATTTATATACGATAATTCATCCCTCATACAAACTCGTATAATACTTCGTATTACACTTGTTTTCATTCCTTTGCACAATACCAAAGTATTGTATAATTATTACTTTACTCATCCCTACTTCGCTTTTCTTAACGTTTATAACTTACGTCCGCAAGCTAAATATTATATTTTTCATAACTAGATTATTATTACATAATCCATCTTACCTTAATATTCTATCATTACGTATTTCTCGGAAATTCTAAAATAACTCCCGAGCAAATACCGATGAATAGTATTTTTCGAAAAATTTCTCGGAAAACTTTCTTTTTCGTCTTAGAAATTCACATACTTTAATTCCTTCACGTAGCTCAAATACTACGACATTCCAATATCAATATGTTATAGAATGACAACCATCTTGATAACACATAGAATATAATTTTATTATTATTTAATTTAATAAAATTATTTTACAATAAGATCCAAATTTCTTGGTCGTTACATTCGCAGTTCGGTTTCTTGGTTTGGGCCTTAGAATTAATTCATATTGGGCCTATCTTGGGCTTGATTTCACAATGCATTGGGCTTGACATAATTCAAGTCCAATTGGATTCAACAAAGTCCATAAACTCAAAGTCCATTAAGAACTAATCGTATTCAACTCGTATAACTCACGTATTCTCTTCATATAGTATTCGTACGATATTCGTATTATACATCGTAATAATCTTCATACTATACTCGTATACTAACTAGTATCATACTCGTATTTCACACGTATAATAACCCTAATCATTATACGCATTCATTTCCTTCTCGGAACCTACTTTCTCTAACTCTTAGGTTTTAAGTTCGCAAGCGAAAACTTCATTTGTCATAACTGAAATATTATTGAATATTCCATCTCGTCTTAGAATTCCAAACTTAATTTCCGAGCAAAAACAGATGAATAGTGTTTTTAAGAAAATTTCTCGGAAAACTTTTATTTTCATCTTGGAAATTCAAAACAATTAATCCTAGCACATAGTCAGAACCCTAACCACATCCGCACATTCTAGGTCATAAAACGACCTTCATACAGCTTACTCACATAAATAATTAATTAAATTCATTTAATTCAATATTCAAATAAAAATTTAATTCACATAAAAATCCGATTTTCTCGGGCGTTACCATCGCAATCCAAATTCGTTAAATTTTTTTCGACATCCACGAGATTGCATAATCTAACATGACATTTTAAAAAAATGTTGTCAACTTGTCATGTATATTTTGAAGTCTGAATTGTGTGAAACTCAAGGCAACATTATATTTTACCTATTTCTTCTTTTCAAATGACAATTAATCGATTGCAGAGTTGTTTCTAAAATACATAAATAAAAAAGAAGAAAAAAATATATATAACATTAGTATTTAATGAGTATGTGTGGTATACATAAAAATTAAGACCCCAAGTACTTTATTTTATTTTTGTGATTAAATATGTCATAAAATTTCACTTGTTCTTTAATTACACATTATTTGAGATTTAGGGAAATCTATAGCATTTTTCTTTTTTAAATAATGCTAGAATATTCAAAAATTTTGTCACAAATAAAAGTATCATTACATTGTTTGTGAAACATAATAGAAGTATCCAAAATGTTTTCACTACCCTGTAAAGATGGTGTTGGTGCATCTCAGATCAGAAAGACAGAAACCCAAGGGTCCATCATTTTTCCCCAGCAAACAAACATTACATTAAGTTGGCCCTAAAATTAAAAAGTTAATGCCAGGGTTCTTCAGACTCTAAAATGATTTGACTAAATATAATTATGTTTTTTTAATATATCCGAAGACCAACCGAACTTAGAGTTTGCATAAATTAACAATCAAGTGTCAACAGCAGATGCAGCCAAGCAGGTCTAAAATTAATGATTAACATGATTCAAATTAACAAAATTAACATGATTCAAATTTTCAGTACATAATCTATAATTTCACAACGTCCAGGCACTGAAGCATTGAAGCATAAGTATAACAGCAGAACAGCAGAACAGCAGAACAGCAGAAGCAGTGAAGCACCACAGCAGCAGCCATAATTTCATAATTCCATAAGACCATAACAGCAGCAGTGAAGCACTGCAGCAGCCAGCAGGCATTAGGCAGGTAACATGCAGGCTGCAGCACAGCAGAGGCAGGTCAGCAACATGCAGGCCAGTAGCACATGTGCATTGGAGTAAAAGATGAAATCTGAAGGAAGAAGAAAGTTGGGGTTCACTGCAAATATATTACAGGGTATGAATTATGTGTATTAATAGAATACTTGAACGGTTGCACCAGAAAATACTTGTAGGAACCTTGTATTAATTATGTGTATTCATAATTAATACAATGTTCCTGCAAGTATATATATTAAAATAGCACTCAATTATAGCACTCCAATTACCAAATCCACAAGAAAAATAGAACTCAATTATATCACTACACATCAAATTTGATACACACACTTGTTGCCATTGACCAGCAACTAAGGGAAAGACTATCATAGCCAATAAAAACAGTACAACAATGCTGCCATATCAATTTACCAAATCCAATTTCAAGCTGCAATAAAGCATGCAACAAGCATATTCAGGAAGTACTGAAACCATGAGAACTACAAAACAAAAAAGTACGGTCCTAATCTACTCATAAATTAGTCTCTTGAGTGGTTAGCATAAGCTGTACTAGCTTGCACACACAGGCGCGTCTTTGAATCCATATCCTATAACAACAAAATAGCAAGCCAGGTGATGCCAAGATGATTGACATATTGTAACTATTCCTCTTGCTTGATTTCAAGGCCCTTGAGTTTGGATTCCAGTTCATCTTCATCACCCTCTTCATCTGCCTCGTCACCATAGTCTTCTCCTTCAGGATCATTTTCAGCCAAAGGGTCCAGCATAGCAGGAATACTTTTGAATACATCCTTAATCTCATCCACGCCCTCATCAGAAATGAAATTTCCATTGATGTTCAGCAGCTTAAACCCAGGTTTGGCTATAGCAGCCTGAGCCAGGAGCAATTGCTAAAACTAAAACAGCAATTGGGTCTAAAAGATTAAATCCTTCTGGCAAAGAACTTAATTTAATTCTAAGAAAATCAGAGTTTGGAACATATATAATTGAATTGCAAGTATCAATTATATATGTTCCTATTTGCAGAAAGTAAAGTATCAAGTATATATATATTCCTGTTTGCATAAAAATTGAATTGCAATTAAAAATTAAAAACTTATATATTAAATCAAGCAACAGTTTCTCAAAATTAAAAATTGAATTGCAATGATGAACCGAGAGACGAATTTACCTACTTAATCAAGTTGAGTCACAGAAACATTGATATCATTAGTAGCAAGGCTCAACTTGGACATGGCTGAAAAATGAAAAATATATACACACATTATTTTTATAAATTGATTTATTAGTTCAATAAAATAAACAAAAAACAATAATTATTATTACCACACTCAAGTTATCGGCAAAGTCGCTATCTTCCTCCACATCAATGCGATTCTTCGTTTTAATCCAATCTTGAGCACATATGAGAGCTTCCACCATATTAGGAGACAATGAACTCCTAAATGCATCAAGAATGCGTCCCCCCGTGCTAAATGCGAACTCCGAAGCCGCAGTAGAAATGGGAATAGCCAACACATCACGGGCAATACGTCCAAGGATAGGGAATCTTGCACTATTAACTTTCCACCACTCCAAAATATCAAAAGTGTCATCAGCTTCTTCCACATCTTCACTTAAATACTTGTCCAATTCTGATTTGTCTCCAAGTATCCCTCTGGTTCGACTCTTTTTGAACATATCCACAACTCTATTTGTATAGTGGGATTCCATTGCATTAGAACCTTGAGATGACATGTTACTTAAACTTGATTTTCCACTATCTTGAGTTGAATACTTTTTTTTGTACTCATTAAACAAATCTTCCATTGCTCTCTTCACACCATCGGCAATCTCCAACCCCGTGGCCTTATTACTTGCTTGATATTCTAAATCCATATCTTCATTATCAATATCAAAATGAAGATCTACTTCCGTACCCTCCAACGGATCTTCAACCTCAATTTCACCATCTCCATACATTAGTTCTAAACCAAATTGAACAAAATTCAACTTATACCGAGGATCAAGCACAACGGGAATATACAACAACATATTCATCTTTGTAACACTTCCCCAATACTTGTCAAATTTTCGTTTCATTGCCTTGGCCATTTTTTGCAATTCTCTATCATTGCTTCTTTCCCACTCACTCAAAATAATATAAGCGTCACTTATTTCATGAAATGCATTATTTGATGTGACATAAGATGAACCCGAAATACGCACAGTGAGATTATAAAAATATTCTAAGAATCTCACAAACAATTTAACCCTATTCCAATCCGAGTCCGTTGGAATATTTTTTTCCTCCCATCTCTTTTTCAAAGCCACGGTCTTCAAATCCAAATCGATCAAAAGCTTCTTTGTACTTTAAAGCCGAACTTAACATCAAGTAAGTAGAGTTCCATCTAGTTGGGCAATCTAGACATAACCCTTTCTTATCTTCAAGACCACAATACACAATACAGTCCTTAAATGACTTAACCCTAGCCGGGGATTGTTTTGCATACTTCACTGCATGCCTAACTGTCTCGACAGATTTCTCAATCAACTTCAACCCATCATTCACAACAAGATTAATAATGTGAGCTATACATCTCACGTGAATGAACTTACCATCCAAGACATTGGTTTTCCAAGATGTACATCTATCTCTCAAGTAAGCCGCCGTAATATCATTTGAACTAGCATTATCTACAGTGAGTGTCATAACTTTAGAAAGTCCCCACTCTCTTAGACAAGACTCAACCATTTCCCCAATGTCCTTCCCCTTATGACTTGTGATTGTTCGAAAATTCAAGATTTTCTTGTGCAATTTCCAATTTTCATCAACAAAATGCGCAGTAACACACATATAATTCAAGCGTTGAATAGAAGTCCAAGAATCAGTTGAAAGGCAAACACGTTCACAATTTTTTCTAAGGATTGTTTTCAACTTAATCTTCTCATTATCATACAAACGAATACAATCTCTAGCAAATGTAAAACGTGAAGGCAACTGAAACCTAGGACACACAACTTGTATAAGTCTTTTAAAACCCTCCTTCTCAACATGTTTGAAAGGAAGCTCATCTACAATAAGATGATAAGCCACGGATGCCCTAACAGCTTCTTGGTCAAACCTCCAAGCGGTGAGTGTACCCTCACCTGCCCTTCCCTCCTCACCCTCTTTAATCCCTACAAGTTGGAGTTGAGCTTTATCCATGTTGTTAGGATTATTTTTACAAGTTCTAAAGTGATTTCTTAAAGCAGTAGTGCCATTTGAAAATGAATTAGCAGCTAATTCTTTTCCACAATAAGTACACTTACCTTTGATGACATTACCATCCTTATTTTTAACTGGAATAAAGTGTCCCTCAGTCCACACCTTGGATCTAGGTGTCATCCTCTTTCTTTGTTTCTTTACACTTTTTGACTGTCCCGTAATCTTTGTACTTGTCGAGGTTTCCTTTGACCCGGACTCTATATTGGTGGGAACGCTGCCACCAGAATCATTCCCATGTCCAATTGCATCAAGGTCAGGCTCATCTGTATCATCCACCATTTGAAAATCATTTAAAACACTTCTTGTCATCATCCTGAAAATTTCAAACAAACCAAATTAGATTAACAAAGAAGTTGACAAGAATACATTTTAAATTTCAAACATTCAGAAAGAGAAAAGGCAAAATAATATCATCACAATTTGGATTCTGCATTCTGCTAATTCTTAATAATAACTACCATCTTTTACTAGGAAGTACATATTATAACTATCATCTTTCACTAGTATGATATCTTTTCTCGGTATTCTTAAAGACAACTAGCGAGTTGGTGTATCTGAATAAGACTCTCTTGACAAAAATTAAACTCCTTTTCCAGTGCGACATGAAAATATGTTATTTGATTCCAAGATTGAATCTTTTTACCTAAGCAAAACTTTAAACTGAGAGGTAAGTATTAATGGCTGTTTAATGTAGGTTATGTTCCGTAGCTTCAGCAAATATGCTGTGATAATCAGCAAGGACTTATCAAGAACCAAGCACAGTGCCAGACATGGTCCCACTTAACTATGCTGCTGAAATTAATAAAACCTTATGTGTGTCTGACAATCTTTTTGTGATGGTTCAGCTCCCTTTGGCAGTTCTGCTAAATAAAAGTACTTATAATAATAAAAAATACAAACACAGCACTTTCAAAGCACCTAATCAAATAAGGTCCATGCAACACGCCTAAGAAGTGCAACACTCGCAGCAATGGAAACTATCAAATTGTTTTATTTCAAATAAAATCATGCAAATGATATACCAAGAAGAATGAGCCATATTAATTTTATGAGCATATAAATCTTACAAAGCACATCTTCAATGCAGATGAGTATATCAAAAATTACATGGTATAGTGAACCTTCAAATTTGTGCCTTTTCTTTCTTTTTATCATTTTTTTTGTGGGGACAGGGAGGGAAGGGGAGGGGATGGGAGCTTTCGCAGGTAAATTAACAAGCATAGGAAATGACTGAACCCATGACAGAAAGATGAAGACCTAGACTCCAAAACCATATGCTGTAAAATATGGCACCAGTATCCTAACAAATAAGTTAAACTGAAATAACAGTATCATTATTGCACATGATGCTATCATTCATACCTTGTGAGGTGAATCCTTTACAATGTTGCTTATTGAACCAACTTCCGACACAGATTTATTTGGAACGCCAGTCTGCATGAAAATACAACTGTCTGAAAACCTGCTACATGGATTGTAACCACAATATACCTCAGAAGCTGCAGCTATATGATAGAAAGTAATTCTAAATAGAAAATAGCTTACGTCGCAACATTGTATAACACAAGCGAGAAGATAATGATGCTTAATCATCTAGACAACTGACAAAAGGAAGAATATATATATAGGCTTAAATATGAATTAGTACCCATAGGCCATATTCCACTTCGGTGATAACCTTTCAATTTTGTTAATTAGATGATTAAACTATCAATTTTTTTCAATTACAACAAATTGAACATGCCACGTCAGAAATTGCTGACGTGGCTAATTGTGTGGGGTCTTAAGAAGCTGATGTGGCAAAAAACTATTTTTTAATCATTAAATAAACAAATCTGTTTAAATAAGGGGCAAAATAGTCAAAACCTAATTTAACATTTCTAAATAAAATAAAATCAGTACAAATCCAAGAAGTGCACACACACATATAGAGAGAAAGAGAGGGATGGATGACCTCAATCATATAAATTCATTAGTGATTATTCTTTTCTCAAACTAGAGGCTTTGTGACATGATCAGAACCCTATGACAGTAAATAAAGTATTTACTTGAGAAAAATCATTAATACTTGCAATAAATAAAATTAATACAACGAGCTGGCTGCCTACCATCCAAACATAAATTCCAAATAATGACATGAAAGTTCAAAAATTATAAAAAAACAAACAAAATTAGGAAAATACTAAAATAAATTTGATTCACATATCTGCTAAAAATTAGCACTGCCCAGTGCAATGCAATGCAATGCAATGCAATGCAAATGTATAAAATGGAAACTACAATAGTTATTCCACCTTGAGATGAGCACTTCCAAAAATTTAAGTGCAGAGATTAAAAATACGAATATCCAAAAACAATTGATAAAAACATAGAGAACAACCAGAAACCCCAAATTTAGTCGATCTCCTCAAAATCCATAACCTCATAGGCCATAACAATTAACAACTAAAATAAATCATACATGATACATGTGAAAGCTTCTCATTAATTTGGGTAGTAGATGGAAGATTTTGAATTACCTGCTTGGCTGTTTGCTGCTAACAAAAGAAAACTCGTGACTCGTGAGAGATGGTCCGACGGAAGTCGAAGATTGGAAATTTGGAAGTGCTGAGAGATGAGACTTGAGACTTTGAGAGGCAGAGGGGCGAGGTCGCGGGGAGAGGAGGTGGAGACGCGGAGAGGCCGGAGGCGCGATTTGGGGTTTTGGGTTAGGGTAGAGATAGACAGAGAAAGCCACAGACTTGTTTGGGTAATTGTCGAGGTGCTCGAGGAGTCGTGTAGTGTTTTAGCTTTTAACTCTTAATTTTTTTTAAGGCTTAAATATGAATTAGTATCTTAAACTATATGTCATATTGTCCTTCAGTGATCCATATTTTAATTTTATCAATTAAATGATTAAACTATCAATTTTTTCTAATTACAACAAATTGAACATGCCACGTCAAAAATTGCTGACGTGGCTAATTGTGTGGGACCTTAAGAAGCTGATGTGACAAAAAACTATTTTTTAATCATTAAATAAACAAATCTGTTTAAATAAGGGACAAAATGGTCAAAACTTAATTTAATATTTCTAATTAAAATAAAATAAACATTAAACAGATGATATCAGTACAAATCCATTACAATCGATCGATCAAGACTCCAAGCCCCAAATCGAACGAAAAAACCTAGCTCAACCGAAGCGAATAATTTATGAGAATCAACCATTCCGGCACTCAATCGATTCAACAATGAAGTAAGTAGGTGATTTAGTTCTTCTCTGTTGCTCTGTTGCTACCCTAAAAGTAAAAATCATACTCAGTTCTCTGATAGTCCTACTATCATCTGGTGTGATTTAACATATTTAAGGAAAACAAGCGAGCTAGGGTTTCAGTTATCTACCCCCAAAAATCCCTCACTGAAAATGGAAATTACTTGGTATGGAAGATGAACTGGAGTTGGGCGAGTGTCTTGATTCGATGGGTGAGACTCCAAGATGCTTATTGTGGGTATAGAGCTCGAATGAAGATATCTTGGACTAAGAGTAATCCAGGAAGAAGGTTCTTTGGTTGTCCACAATGGAGCAAGTTATAGTAATATAGTTTTGGTTGCCTGAGTTTTACTCTTATTCTCTAGGTACTGTAAAAATACACTCAGTGTTGGAATTGTATTTATGTTTTGAATTGGATTTTTATCAACCATGTCAGGACAAATTGACAAGCAAACACTGCAACTTCTTTTGTTGGTATGACTAAGAGATTTGTAAAAGGTCTAAAGAAGTTTTACCTGAGTTGAAACTTATGATAAGTGCTCTGAATTTAGAAATAGAAAGGAAGAAGTATGAAATTGAGAGGGGCACTGAAAAAATAAATGAATTGGAAAAAATGCAATGAAAAGCTTTAAATTGAATGTGCAGAGCAAAGTGAAGAGGTTGGAAGACTGAGAGAGGTGATTGAATTGTTGAGAAGAAAGGATAAAATGTGTAACACTTCAATTAAAGCCTTATTGTTAGGCATGATATTTGTATTCATGTTAGGACATCTGTATGTGAATGATAGTGGTGAATAATTGTAATTTATAGTTTGAATTATGTATAAAAGAACTAGTTTGTAATGAATGGTGAAAGTTGGTTTTAACCTATGAAAAGTTTACAATAAATGTATAAAAGAACAAGTTTGTAATGAATGATTGTAATTTTTAGTTTGCAATGAATGTATAAAAGAATAAGTTTGGAATTTTTTGCAGTTAAGAGTTTTATTGATGAAAAAAAGTTAGTTTGAATTATGTATGGTGCAAGTCAAGTTGCAATGTTAAAGGTGCACAAAGCACTGCTTTTCATATTTATAACACTGATTTTTTATAGGTGCACAAAGCACTGCAATGTTAAAAGTGCACAAAGCACTGCAATGTTAAAGGTGCACAAAGCATTGTTATTCCTTTTTTTATAACAAAATGTTGTTATAACAAACTGCTGCAAACATATTTATAACAAACTGATATAACATCTAATTTACAAACTACTGTAAGCATTGTTGTAACACTAATTTTTTGAGCCCTATGCAAACAACTGCTATTTCCATTAACACCTAATTTACAACAATAGATGCATAATATTAAAAGCAACAATAATACAATAATACTTCCAAAAACAATGACTTTTGCATTAAAGCACTCTAGTTCAACATGTATAGACAAAGCTACATAGCTGTCATACATAATGTGCACCACTTGCATAAATTAAACTAAGTTATCGCTGTGAGACCCCAAATTTTATGAATAAATATTTAAATTTCTCAAAATATTTTTTTTGAATATTATGGATGTGGATTTGATATAATATTATAGTTGTGGGTAATATTTATAAATTTTGCAAAGTAAGCAAGTTGTTATATAATATTCGATTGGTCGGGGAATATTCGTTTTAACAGGGAATATTCGTACGACGACACAATCATTGATGGACCCCACAATGGAAGTATTGTCGTAGTAAGAAAATGACAGAATTATATCTTTATAAAAATAACAGCGAAAGTGTTATCGTTAAAACTGTTGAACTACTCGGTAGTAAAAGTACAGTAATACGCGTGGTTGCATAATAGCACACGGTATTGATTATTGATACTTACGTGAGAAGTCACTCAGTTATACTTAATTATTGCTACAGTAATTGCTGCATCATATCTCTCATATTATTGATTCAATTATTGTCACAGTATCATCTGCATAATATGATATATTATTAAATCAATAATTGAGATGACAAAGTTATTCATATTATTATTTGCAATATTGACAATGTCTAGAAGTTCTGTCAAAGAGAGGTTTGGTCACCTAATTGCGCGCCAATATGGAGAAATCCTTATTAGAAAGCCCCCTCTTTCCTGGGAACGGCCTGGTTGTTAAATATTGTGAGTTATAATATTAATAATAAATAAGTTCGTGTTGATTAAAGATGAAATTGATAGTTCCATTGTGTGAGAATTATTAGTGTTAGTGGAAATTAGCATTTATTTTGATAATAATTGATGTCTGGAAGTTATCGGGTAATTAATCGGATAAATAAGCAATTAATTGCTATTAATTCACATGCATATAACTATTTGCTCACATAGTGTGTACTATTGATTCACATTCATGTACTATTAGGGGAGCTGGTGCAAGATTGATAATACTTGAATGACTAAATTAAAGATGAAGGTATAGTTGAAGGTACTATACTGTAATTAATTTTTTCACATGTTTAGAACTATTGAGTCACATGATTTACTATTAATTCACATAATTTACTATTAGGGGAGGTGGTGGAAGTTTGACAATACTTGCAGGACTAAATTAAAAATAAAAGAAAAGTTGAAGTTATTGTACTGTAATATTTCGAGCCCCAAAATGTGCAATTATCGAAGCTATATTTTCCTATAAATAGAAGCTCATTCTTCATTCATTTCTCACTACTTCACTAAAGCTTTAGAGCAATTATTATAGAGAAAAATTATATACAGAAAGAAGAAGAAAAGTCTGCTACCTCACTATTCCAATATCCAGTTTCTTCTAAGGTAAGGGGTATTATTCTTTCGTATTCATGAAGAGAGTTATTTTTTTCAATACTCGTAAGGGTTGTTATTACATTCTTTATTATTATGTTGGAATAACCTATCTATGCGAAGTACCGCATACATGGTGAAATTCTTTTGTTATTCCATTATTTATTATTTTGTTGGAATAACCTGTCTCTGCGGTCTATCGCATGCCTGGTGAATTATGTTGTTATTCCATTCTTTATTATTCTGTTGGGATATTCTGTCTGTGCGGATTATGCATGACCTGGTTCTATTCTTTATTATTTTGTTGGAATATCCTGTCTGTGCGGATTACGCATGACCTGGTTCCATTCTTTATTATTCTGTTGGGAATAACCTGTCTGTGAGGTCTATCGCATGCTTGGTGAATTCTTCTGTTATTTCATTATTTATTATTTTGTTGGAATAACCTGTCTATGTGGATTACCACATGTATAGTGAATGATCCTTCGTATTCATTCCTTATTAAATTGTGAAAATGATTTGTCTACGTGGATTACCTCATGGCAGGTGAAAATCCATTTGCAGTTTCGTATATTCTATTATACTCGTATGAGATATCATTTCTTTTGTACTCGTCATGGAATATCATTTTCTTTGGTATTTTTTTACGAATTACTATTCACTCTAGTATTATTCACTCAGGTATTCGGGGCACTTTTCGTGTCGGAGTACTATTCACGAGTTACTATTCACCCAAATTACTATTCACCCGAATATTATTCACTCGGGTATTTCATGTTGACAATTTGGATATTTTTAAACTCTGGATAAATTTAAAGTCTTTGATATTTATCCTTGATTTGTTTGATTAATGCTTATATCATTGTCATCATCCTCATGCTTATATTACGATGAAAGTCATCTTTGGCTCACGTGCAAAGATGGACTGCTGATTATTGGTTTTACAGTTGTATATATTTGACTTACGTACAAAGATGAACTGTTGATTATTGGTTTTACAGTTATATATCCTTGGCTTACTTGCAAAGATGAATTATTGATTGGTGAGTATCTTTGGCTTATGTGCATAGATGAACTTTTTATTGGTATGATTATGACCAGGGATCATTTGGTATAATCATGATCCGTAATGTTATAGATGATGTAGTAAAAGTCCTCATTGGCCCGTAGTGCATTGATGGACAATTATTGGTATGATTATAACCAGGGATTATTCGGTATAATAATGACCATTGATGATTACATGAATATCCTTGGCCGTAGTGAAGGGATGATTTGATGATGTGAATTATTTATTAAGCTGAGTCTCAGCAATAACATATTGATTATACACTTTTAATTCGTAAAAGATAGTAGATATCATGCTTTACTTGACTCTTCTAGAATACAGTTGTATGTCTTTGGCCTGTAGTGCAAAGATGAATTGTTAATGAATATCTTTCGCCGTAGTGCAAAGATGAATTTATTAGTATAATTATGAGTAGGAATTGTGATTTGGTATAACCAAGATTTTTAATGTTTCAGGTGAAGATAGGTGATGAAAATTATCTTCGTCCTGGGTGCGAAGAGAAATTTAGAATCACAATTATAATTATGAGTTATTCATATAATTGTGGACATGAATTGTTGATTGATGTTATAGAGATAAAACATTATTGGTGGACTTTTAACATGGAGAAGATAATAGACCTGATGGTCTATTTGACTCTTCTAATGGATTGCTCGTTCTGCTGCAACTATGGTTGAAATTTTTTTTCATCTACCATATGTTATAAATCTCTGATTTATTTCTGATGAAGGCTATTGATGATGTAAATTATCTTTAGTCATGATATTCTTTACTGGGCTAGTTGTGCTCACTCTTTTTGCTTCACAATTCCTTTCAGGTAATAAAAGAGTAGTTGGGTCAAGCGGGGGTAACAGGAGAATAGAACAGTGGTCTATAGCTGTTGATGTTCTCCCTAAATAGTATGAAAATAATTTTATTGAGAACTTTAGATAAATTTGTCGTATTGTATACGTCATTTGATATTTAATTTTGGTGAACTGGATAGGGTGAGGTGAACCCAACTTTGGAAGGGTGTTTTGCCACTATCATACAAGATGTCTAATGACATACAACCTCGTGTTATCAAAAGACAGGGTTGTGCACATCCACTTGCTGAGTATATCTACGAGCACTACCTATATGATCTTGGAGTTTGGTTGAAATATAATTTTCAATTGCAGACAATGGAGATAGTTATATGTCAAGAGAAGACTCACCATTGGAAAGAACATGATAGTAATTGTAAGACCCCAAATTTTATGAATAAAGATTTAAATTTTTCGAAATATTTTTTTAATATTATGATGTGGATTTGATATAATGTTATAGTTGTGGGTAATATTTATAAATTTTGCAAAGTATGCAAGTTGTTATATAATATTCGATTGGTCGGGGAATATTCGTTTTAACAGGAAATATTCGTACGACGGCACAATCATTGGTGGACCCCACAACGAAAATATTGTCGAAGTTAGAAAACGACAGAATTATCATAACGGCGAAAGTGTTATCGTTAAAACTGTTGAACTACCCGGTAGTAAAAGTACAGTAATAAGCGTGGTTGCATAGTAGCACACAATATTGATTATTGATGCTTACGTGAAAAGTCACTCAGTTATACTCAATTATTGCTACAGTAATTGCTGCATCATATATATCTTTTATATTATTGATTCAATTATTGTCACAATATCATCTGCATAATATGTTATATTATTAAATCAATAATTGAGACGACAAAGTTATTCATATTATTATTTGCAATATTGACAATGTCTAGAAGTTCTGTCAAGGAGAGGTTTGGTCACCTAATTGCGCGCCAATAAGGAGAAATCCTTATCAGAAAGCCCCCTCTTTCCTGGGAACGACCTGATTGTTAAATATTGTGAGTTATAATATTAATGATGAATAAGTTCGTGTTGATTAAAGATGAAATTGATAGTTCTATTGTGTTGGGATTATTAGTGTTAGTGAAAACTGACATTTATTTTGATAATAATTGATTTCTGGAAGTTATATTGACCAATCGGGTAATTAATCGGATAAATGAGCAATTAATTTCTATCGATTCACATGATTGTAACTATTTATTCACATGTGTGTACTATTGATTCACATTCATTTACTATTAGGGGAGTTGGTGCAAGATTGATAATACTTGCATGACTAAGTTAAAAATGGCGGTATAGATGGAGGTACTATACTGTAATTCGTATTTTCACATGTCTAGAACTATTGATTCACATGATTTACTATTAGGGAAGATGGTGCATGTTTGATAATACTTGCAGGACTAAATTAAAAATGAAGGAAAAGAGGAAGGTATTATCCTATAATATTTTGAGCCCCAAAACGTGCAATTATCAAAACTATATTTTTCTATAAATAGAAGCTCATTCCTTCATTATTTTTCACCAATTCACTAAAGCTATAGAGCAATTATTATAGAGAGAAATTATAGAGAGAAAGAAGAAGAGAAGTCTGCTACCTCACTATTCTAGTATCTAGTCTTCTTTTGAGGTAAGGGGTATTATTCTTTCGTAGAAGAGAGTTATTTTCTTTCAATACTCGTAAGGGTTGTTATTCCATTCTTTATTATTATGTTAGAATAACCTGTCTATGCGAAGTACCGCATATATGGTGAAATTCTTCTGTTATTACATTCTTTATTATTCTGTTGGAATAATTTGTCTGTGCGGTCTATCGCATGCCTGATGAATTCTGTTGTTATTTCATTCTTTATTATTCTTTTGCAATATCCTGTCTGTGCGAATTACGCATGACCTGGTTCCATTCTTTATTATTCTGTTGGAATAACCTGTCTGTGTGGTCTATCACATGACTGGTGAATTCTGTTGTTATTCCATTCTTTATTATTCTGTTGGAATATCCTGTCTGTGCGAATTACGTATGACCTGGTTCCATTCTTTATTATTTTGTTGGAATATCCTGTTTGTGAGGATTACGCATGACATGGTTCCATTCTTTATTATTCTGTTGGGAATAATCTGTTTGTGCGGTCTTTCGCATGCATAGTGAATTCTTCTGTTATTCCATTCTTTATTATTCTATTGGAATAACCTGTCTATATGGATTACCGTATGCATGGTGAATGATCCTTTGTATTCATTCCTTATTAAATTATGGAAATGATCTACAAGAAAAAGGTCTATCAGCGACCAATTATATCAGCGACCGCATATCCGGTCGCTGATATTCTTAATAGCGACCGACATCAGTGACCATTCTATAATCCAGTCGCTAAGTGGTATCCGCGACCGCAGTTGGTCGCTGATCGGTTGCTAGAACAAATTTCCCACCCAAAATTTGGCAGGAAATGTTGGCGTGTAGTTTTTTGCGACCACTTATAATCAGCGACCACATGCGGTCGCTGATAAGTCCATGTCATTAACCTAAATGAATTCTGTATCAGGCATTCGCTCGACATAGAACAGAGAAGGAAAAAAAATAGGGAGCTCCGAAATAGAGAGAAGAGGGAGAAAGGGGGGAGAGTAAGAGGAGTTCGGTCGTCGACGCCGCCACCTGCCACCGGCCACCTACCACCTGCCTAAGGAGATCAAAATTTTCAAACGAGTTTGATTGAATCTTCTAAACAGGTAGTTATCTTCATTCATTATAATTTCTTGAATCATGTTTGAAATTGTATGTGAATTCTTTGGATTTGGCGATTGTGTGCATGAATACATCGTGTATTGGGTAATTCGTTTAGTCACCTATCGAATTGGGTAATTTGTTTTTGTTTTAAAATAGGTTTTGTCATCAAATCTGGTAACCCTAATCTGGGTATTGGGTAATTCTTTTAGGTTTTTGTTGTAATTTGTTTTTAGTATCACAATTACTCCACACAAATAGAATGATAAGGCACGTTTGGACATGAAAGATATTTGTAAGCGTCCTGGATTAGAACTTTATGAATCTCCTAATGGTAAGATTGTCAAACCGCATGCAAGGTACACATTATCCAAAAAGCAAGTTGAAGATGTGTGCACATGGGTTAAGTCTCTGAAACTACCAGATGGATATGCGTCAAACATTGCAAGGTGTGTTACGGGTGGGAAATTTAAAGGGATGAAGAGTCATGACTGTCATGTGTTCATGGAGAGACTCATGCCTATAGCATTTCGGGATCTGCTTGATAAATCAATATGAGATGCTTTAACAGATCTTAGTCGTTTCTTCAAAGACTTATGTTCAAAATCATTAAATGAGAAGGACGTGTCTATACTTGAGAAGAACATCATAGAGATCACGTATAAACTGGAAAAAATATTCCCACCTATTTTTTTTGACTTCATGGAGCATTTGCAAATCCATTTTTCCTACGAAGCTCGTGTTGGGGGTCCAGTTCAATATAGATGGATGTACCCTTTCGAGAGGGTGATGGGAAACCTTAAGAGGAAGGTGAAGAATAGAGCTTATGTCAAGGGGTCGATATGTGAGGCATATAGTTTCAATGAGATATCTACGTTTGTCACAGACTATTTTCTGGACGAAGTCTTGACAAAGGCCAATCGTGTATCGAGACATGATGATGGGGGAAATGTTGAACTAAATGGTCGGCTCTCTGTATTTGGTCTATCGGGCAGCGCTTATGGAAAAGGGAAGCGCATATTACTCTCTGAGCAAGAGTTACATGCTGCACATACTTACATTATTCTCAATTACGAGGAGATTGACGAATTTGTGAGGTACACATGTAAACTTGATAATTTATCTTTTATGTTGAAAATTAATTATCCCAATATGTTAATGTTTATAACATGGTATAGATTGTACGATGACGGGTTAAAAGTGAAGCATCCCGGCATAACTGATAAAGATATTCAAATCAATCGTGATAAAAACTTTGCACTTTGGCTAAAGGACAAAGTAAGTTCAATTTCTTAAGCACGACATATATATATATAGACTCCATGTTAACTATAACTTCATTTAATAAGATGGAATTTTTGTAGGCTTTGACTGCGGGATCAACAATTCCGGCTAATGTACAAGTCCTAGCTATGGGACCAGACAGGGACCAAGTCAGCCGCAATTGTTACAAAATAATGGTTGTGAATTTCATACAAAGGCATATGGGCGCTGTAAAAGAACAACGAACTCTGGAGTGTGTGTCCAAGGAGATTGTTATAATGAGCTTGGTCGTGCCTTTTATGGAGAGTTAGAGGAAATCGTAGAGTTGTCGTACAAGGGCACGTACGGGGGTCATATTCACTTGTCCAAGTGCCGTTGGTTTGATTCAGAAAAAGGATACGTGTTGACAGACATGGAATCATCGATATTGACCTCCATAGGTCTGCGTACTCCAACGAACCGTTTGTTTTACCAACTTAAACAGTACAAGTATACTACACTCCTAGTCCTGTTAGGAAAAGGGATATACCGCCTACAGATTGGCAAGTTGTAATTCATACTCCCGCGCGTAGTCGTGTAGAAGTAGTTGATGGGGGAGATTTACCAAGAGCAGATGCTTCATAGTCAAACTATAATAAATGTGGAGGACGACAATGAAGTAATCCAGTTAGATGGTGGAGATGAACCACATGAATTAGATCCCGAGTCAATACTTGTGTCAGATGACATTGATACTGAGGAGGAAGAGTTATTAACTGAATCAGACACTGAATCTGAAGCAGATGATGGTTATGAATCTGTAACACGTATAAAAGATGATTCTGAATCAGACATTGACACTTGAACAAATGAAATGTATGTTTATCATTACATGTTTTTTATATCATTGTCATGTTTATGTACTAAACTATTTAAATGCAACTTTTGTTTATTGTCATTTTATATTCATATATATACATGATTATATCACTGTCATGTTTATGTACTAAACTATTTAAATGCAACTTTTGTTTATTGTCATTTTATATTCATATATATATATATATACATGTTTATATCACTGTCATGTTTATTGTCATATATACATGTAATCAAATATGACTCATAATAATATCTTGAAATTTGTAATATACAGATGGCTTCTGAAGCAACGCAGAAAAAGCGTGGCTTGGGTAGGGGGCCTAATCATGTGCCCAAGGCCCCTACTAATCCGGATGATCGGATTCTTATGTAAATTCGTCCTCCTCCGAATAGCACGTACATCCCGCATATATCATTTATATATAAGCATTTAAGATTCTATTTATACAAGATATATAGAACTTAGATGTAAATTGCTTTACTATATCTACTTATCATTGATGCAAATTATTGTATATTATAGTGACTTTTCAGATAATAAGATCGTCAAGATCAACAAAACCATGAACAAGAGTATGACATAAAACATAACTAGGAATTAAGTTTATCCATAATTCATGTATAATTGTATATTGGTAATGTTTTGATTGGTATTATATTGGTAATGTATATGGGTCCGAATTTTTTACTGCTTTAATTTGCATTTAATCGTTATTGTTTTGGTCTTATTGTATTGAAAATTTGTATATTTCTCTTGGTTTGTGTCTTGGGTGCGTAGAAATGTCCATATATGCATGCCGTCGTGCATGTGGCTAGTCTATATTGTAGGGGAGACTCTGGCAAATTTTTTTTAAGTATTATAAGTATAAGTTTGAAAAATGTTCATAAGTATTATAACTTAGATGTAAATTGCTTTAATATATCTACTTATCGTTGATGTAAATTGTTGTATATTATAGTGATTTTTCAGATAATAAGATCGTCAAATGCATATCACAGCTGTGTTTACTGAATTGGCCTACACCTATGATTACGTGGGCGAGCACACCTATCGCCCACAAGGATGCTATTTGGGCTGAATTTCAGGTATGTTTTTTTAATTATGATAGATAATATAATATTCAAAGGATAATTGTTTAGTATTGTTATTATTGTTGTTTTATTTGCAAAAACAGTATAGATGGGAGGACGCGCAGGCTTCAGTGATACAGACGTTATTCTGGCAGAAGTGCGTGGTCCGCACCAAAGACAATTTGAACAAAGAATGACAAAAAGCCCTTCACAATGCTGAGATCGACCATCCAGGTCAGGGATAGGATTACATGCACGAGTATAGCCCCTGGTGGTGCACCCAGTCCATATGGGCTGAGATGTGTGCCCAATGGAGAGCTGAGAGCTGGGTGAAAAGACGAAAGACTGCCGGCACTAACAGATCCTTGGGTGTACCCGATGGCAAAAAGGCTAAAGGAACATACAAGGGCGACCGTATTTCATAGTTGCAGCATATCACTGCCAGGGTACTTATTTATAAGTTTTAATATGTTTAAAATCATGAATTGTAGAAAATATCACATTTTTACTTAGTAATATTGTGCTATTTTTTGTATAGGAGTCTCAGTCTCAAGGTCAGCCTATCCATTGGCTGGATGTGTACGTGGCCACCCGTGATGGTCTGCCTGCTGCTATCCAGATAGCGGTAATAAGTTTTAACAATTTGATCTTGTTTATCAATACTTACATAATTTATTTTTAACTATTTAATCGTTAACATAATGACAAGATACTTATAAGAGTTTATTGAATAAGCGATATCCTGAAGGCACTCCACGTCTGCCTATTGATCAAGAGTTGTGGGAGAGGGCGTCTGTTGTGAAAAAGAACTACATTAAAGGTCAAGGACAATGACGACGCCCATCCTTTAGTGGCTCAGGCTGCTCTTCTACCCTGTCTTCACAGTCATCGAGCCATCCAGATGTTCATACTCTGGCTGACTGCGTGTGACCTATATGTCGAGATCGAGTTCTTCTGAAGATACTGGGCTGACATCTGGGGGATCTGAGTCCTGAGGAGTTAGCTGAAGCAGTAGCGGCAGCAGCAGCAGGACAACATGGGGATGGAGACGAGGTATAAAATCAATTTTTGTATGTAATGTCGTAATATATACCAGTATCAATATAGTTACTATATTTATAACTTGTTTTATTATTTTGTTAATTACATGGTGATCAAGGAGGCGATGATACTTGACGTACCTACTTTAGATCAGTTTTGTAGTTATAGTATAAACTTGTACTTGTATATTCATTCTTTGGATGTTTGTATGTTACTTAAACAAGTTTTGAAATGTTATTATATTTATTCAAATCATATTGGTTTTTAAAGGTTTATATACTAGTTTGGTGTATGTGTTGGTGGACGATGGATGTTTATATTGTTGTGTATGCTGTTTATCTTGTTGTGTATATGTGTTGGGATAAAGTAGGTACAAAACAGGTACAGGTTTTTGGCAATTCTACAAAACAGCAAAAATTTGTTTTTTTTTCATATCAGTGACCGCATGCGTTCGCTGATAGTTATTAGCGACGGCTAAACAATTGAGGGTATTAGCGATCGCCTACGGTCACTGATAGTGGTCGCTGCCACGTGGACCACGTCGACTTTGGCTCTGGATCATGCTGACTCAACTTAGCGTTCGGATTTGTCATATCGGTCGCTCATATCGGTCGCAGATATATCGGTCGTTAATAGTGGTCGCTGATGTGCATCCCAACGACCAGATTTTATGCGACGACTAATAATGACCGCATTCGGTCGCTGATAGTTATCTGCGACCTAGTGCGGTAGCTGATAGACCTTTTTCTTGTAGTGATGATCTGTCTACGTGGATTACCGCATGACGGGTGAAAATCTATTTGCAGTTTCGTATATTCTATTATACTCATCTGGGATATCATTTCTTTTGTACTCATCATAAAATATCGTTTTCTTTGGTATTTTTTTGTTATAAGTTAATATTCACGGGTTACTATTCACCCGCTTACTATTCACTCTAGTATTATTTACTCGGGTATTCGGGGCACTTTTCGTGCTGAAGTACTATTCACGAGTTACTATTCACTTAATTACTATTCACTCTAGTATCATTCACTCAGGTATTTGGGATACTTTTTATGTTAGGGTACTATTCACGGGGTACTATTCCTGAAGTACTATTCACGGGGTACTATTTACCCAAAAAATATATTTCTTTTCTGTCCAAATTATTTTTGGTACATGAATAATATTCTTGAATTTTACTCTACAAAGCAGTATCATGTTGACAATTTGGATATCTTTAAACTCTGGATAAATTTAAAGTCTTTAATATTTATCCTTATTTTGTTTGATTTGATTTCGATTGATTATTGCTTATATCATTGTCATCATCATCATGCTTATATTGTGATGAAAGTCATCTTTGACTTACGTGCATAGATGGACTTGGTATGATTATGACCAGAGATTATTAGGTATAATCATGACCGTAATGTGACGAATGATGTGGTAAAAGTCCTCATTGGCCTGTAGTTCATTGATGGACAGTTGTTGGTATGATTATGACCAAGGATTATTCGGTATAATCATGACCATTAATGATTACATGAATATCCTTGGCTGTGGTGCAAGGATGATTCAATTTTATTTATTAAGCTGAGTCTCAGCGATAAAGTTGATGAAAAACTTTTTAAATCATAGAAGATAGTAGATTTTATGCTCTACTTAACTCTTCTAATGAATTACTTATTTCCGTTGGAGTTGTTGATCTAAAACTTGTTGTCTATTGTATTCTATCAGTTGTTATACTGTTGAAGGCTAAGGATACTTTATTCTGCATTATCTTAGTCATAATATTTTTTACTGGGCTAGTTGAGCTCACCCTTTCTTTCACTGTTCTCTTCAGAAAATGAGAATATAACTGGGACGAATTGGGGAACGGAGTGACGGTCCAGATGATAGCATTAGTAGTCCTCACTATTCTGTTAAATAGTGTGACAATAAATGTAATGAGGACTTCATTGAGTGGATATTGTCTAGAAGACGATATTCGTGTTAAAACCCTTAGTTTATATTTTGTCGTATTTTACACGACAGTTGTATTATTAAGTTGTATTTAAATTTTGTACCATGTATCTGGCGACTCAAGATGGGTGATGTATACCTGTTTTGGGGTCGTCACAGTAATCTTCTCGTTTTTCTTTGGGGTCTATTGGGTCAACCAAGAATAATTCTATGGATATATGATATCTATCATAACCTAGACGCATGGCCTCCCATGTACGAAGGTTTCCTTGAGCACTTTCCAAAGATTTTAATTTCTAAAACAGGTTTTGAATGTACTTTTATGTAAAGTACCATTGTAAGGTTGTGGTCGGGGCACCATGAGAGTTAAACATATTTGTATTAAAACTCATAGTTTAACTGTGGTCATATTCTGCATGACAGTTCAACAGTTGTATAAATGAAGTTTGTTTTTGATTTTTATAGTATGATATCTGGTGACTTAGAATGGGTCGTGTGGACCTATTTTGGGCGTCACAGTCACAGTTTGGGAAAACATAATACTACATAACTTAGTGGTTGACATAATGTGCACCACTTGCCAAAACATAAACTAAAAACATAAGTTAGAGTATTTAGCCATGTTCAAATACTACATAATTAATTGGTTGAACTCCTATAATACTAATAATATCCATCATGCACAACTTGAACTAGATATCCACAACTTTCTCTTTTGCCTTTGCATCCTGTCTTGCATTCCTTCCATTGATTAGTTGATTTGCAGAAATCCAATTTCTTCCCCTAGATTGGAATGTAGATGGCCTCATGGCTGACATGGATGTTGAACCTTGAGTATTCCCTTGGCTTTGATTGTGAGGATTTTCTTGACTTATATTAGAACTAGTTAAAATCTAAAAAGTATTAAACAAAAATAATTAGTAATGTATGCTTTAATAAAGTAAACATGCTAGACAACAGAGGTAGTATTTACCCTAGTATGTTGTGCCCACTTAAAATGTAAGACTCCCCACTTGCAGATACGTAGACACTAAACCCATTTCTACCTCCACTTCTCCCTCTCCCTGTCCCTGGTGGCCTACCTCTTCCTCTTTCTCTTCCTTGACTTCCAGTGCCTGGGGGCCTACCCCTTCCTCTTCCTCTGCCTCTTACACCTGCTGCAGCTGTAACATCTCCACCTCTCTCTGCACTAGTTGATGCTCCTCTACCTGATCCATCTTCTGCAGTTCAAAGAATTAAACAGATGCATGTTAGTTTTCTTTGCAAATTAAGTAAAAAAATTGTATTTTGATTGTTAGTTATAGTTACCTTTTTCCTTTTAAAGCTTTTGAACTGCTGTGTTCTTGCAAGTTCTCATATTATGACCAATCTGATTGCACCTCCGGCATGTAATCAATATTCCTTTTTTTGACAATCTTCCACTTGCACCTATCTTATGTTCCTCATGTAGATCTTTAATCCGTTGTTTTTTTGGCCTTCCAGGAAGCACTTTAAGTTTTGGGGATAATAACTTCTCCTTGCCTGAAGGTTCCCACAGATCTGGTCCATTTATACCTTTCAATGGAAACTGATAAGATGTCAAGTAAGCATCTCTCTTAAGCATTGCAGAGACATATTTCTCTAGTTCCTCCCTTTGCTCATAAATGACAGCAACTACATGTCTACAAGGGTTACCATCAAGATCCCAAGCTTTGCAAGCACAAGTCTTGTTCACCAAACTTACTGGCAT
The DNA here is from genome assembly GCA_020205505.1 of Panax japonicus. Taxonomy (NCBI): domain Eukaryota; kingdom Viridiplantae; phylum Streptophyta; class Magnoliopsida; order Apiales; family Araliaceae; genus Panax; species Panax japonicus. The sequence goes on from CM035098.1 coordinate 45,543,013, forward strand.
ACCTTCAAGTCCACCATCCCTTTTCACTTCATACCCTTCAAAACCATCCCACTTAGCTTCATACAAGAAACTATCATTCTTTGCATCCTCTAATTTTTTCCTAATTCTAGGAGGCAGTATATAAGACCCCAAATAATTAATAAATGAAATTTAATTTCCTCTAATTATTATTTTGAAATAGTAAGGGTTGATTTGAAATTTAATTTCCTCTAATTATCATGCACAACTTGGAATACCCGGTGGTTAAAACACAGTAATACGCATTGTTGCACAGTAGCACACGGTATTGCACCAATTATTGATTCTTACGTAAGAAGGCACTACTCAATAATTGTTACAGTAGTTACTGTTCAGTATTTTATTTTATTGATTCAATAATTGTTGTGTTGATATTTTATATTACTATTGTTTCAATAATTGTCACTACACAGTATTTTTCATTATCGAAGTAATAATTCATATTATTTTAATAATATTATTAGAAAATATTATTGGCGATGTCTAAAAAGTTCTGTCTAAGGAGAGGTTTGGTCACCTAATTGCGCGCCAGTAAGGAGAAATTCTTATTGGAAAGCCCCCTCTTTCCTGGGAATGGCATGGTTTCCAGTATTGTGATTCTGTAATATTATTTATGAATAATTAATTATTGATTTATATGATGAGGAAAATATTGATTTTTTGAGGATATAGATGGAGAAAATTTTTAAAGTGACAATTGTTAAAAAAATGATATTTTATCTTTTCTAATAAAATATTTTATTATATTATTATAATATAATAATGGTGATATTTTTACAATGAACGTGGGATATATGAGTATATGAGGAGGAAGAATATTTTTATTACAAAAGTTGTTTAACACATATTTTGTGTTTCGGTGTACCCCATTTTATGGATTTCGGTCAATTTCTATTTAGAATTTGAAAAAACTTTCTTCTGAAAAGTCGTAGAGAATTGAATTTCCTATAAAAAGTCGCGTGATTTGAATTTTCTGGTAAAAGGGCTATTTATTATGAATTATTGAAGTTCCGAAGCTCCGAAATAATTAATTTTTGGAAGTTTTAATTATTTTATAAAAGAAAAACGCTTTTTTTTGTTCTAAGCATTTTCCTATAAATATGGTGCTTATGTTAGAATTGAAAATTACACCAGAAACTGAAGTTTTCTCTCTATTTCTCTCTCTATATATTGAGCGTATTCTTGTGAGTATTTTGATACTTTGAGTATTGTTATGCGGTGCAAGTTCCCTTCAGCACTATATTCAGAATTCCAGTCAGAAGTACTGTCTTTTCGAGGTAAGGGATATTTTTTTTTAAAATGATATTTATTCTTCCAATATCATTATGCCGAAGTATTGATCTAAACTTTTAATCAAATTTAGAACTTTTTTGTGTCGGGGTTACTATTCACGTATACGGAACTATTCACGAATACGGCACTATTCATCGAAAAAATAAAATTTTTCCTTTTTCATCCAAAATATCTATTATGGATACTAGCTTTGATTGTATCCATGTTTTGATCATTCTTGAGTTTTACATCACTATGATTATTTATGAGGTATTTTTGGACATGAAATAGCTGAAATATGAATCCTAAATACTTATTCTTTTGTTTCACTGGATTCGTTTCCTTTAAAATATTTTTCATCATCCTCAGTCCTAAATGATGATATAATTGAATATCTTTGGCCTGTAGTGCAAAGATTAATATTTTATGATGAATATCTTTGGCCCGTAGTGCAAAGATGAACATGTGTTGAGATGAACATGGCCAACAGGTGAATATCCTTGGCCTGTAGTGCAAGGATGAATATATGATTCAAGATGTGCATTGATTGATGTTACAGGGATAAAAATAATGATGATGGACTGTTAAATTCATAGATATTAGTAGATTTCATCCTCTACGTAACTCTTCTATGAATTATTATTTCCGCTGCAAATATTGATCTAAAACTTGTGGTCTATTGTATTTTATCAGATTTTTCCTTGTTGAGGACTAACGATAATTTGTTCTATATTATCTTAGTCATAATATTCTTTACTGGGCTAGTTGAGCTCACCCTTTTTCCTTTTTGTTCCATTTTTCTTCTCAGGAGGCGAGAATATAGCGAGTACTAGTCGGGGTATGGAATGAAGGTTCTAGAGAGAGCTGTTTAGTAGTCCTCACCATTTTTGTAAAATAATGTATCAATAAATTTGATGAGGATTTATTTGGGTATAGATATTGTCTAGAAGATAATATTTGTATTTAAAATCACAGTTTTATGGTTGAATTAATAAAGTTGTAGTTGTTTCTGTACCATGATTTGACAACTCAGAATGGGTGATGTATACCTATTTTGGGGGTGTCACAGTTGGTATCAGAGCTTAGGGATATGATCTCTAGCGGAGATCGGGGAATAGAACTAGGAGGGGAGAGACGAGTAAATCCTTCGCTAGTGTGTCCTACCTAAGCTTATTTGTTAGTTGGTCAGTATATAGGGATATTATGTGATATATTAATTTCCTTAATTAACCCTTATTTTATGGCAGTATTTAAGAATGGCAACCGAGAATGTTAACAGTGGAGTAAATGATACCGTGGAGACGCCTGTACTCACCAACGAGGAGAACGTGCAACAGGCTGTCAACATTCCTCCTGTGAACAACACCACTGAGCAGATGATGAACGAGGGGATATTTAGAAGCTTTTTGCAGTTCATGCAAAATCAGACGAGGGAGACTCGTGTTCAAAATACAGGAGGAAATGATAGTAATTCACGGGTTGTCACAGCCAAGCAGTTCAAAGAGTTGGGACCACCGGAATTCTGGGGAAAGCCGGATCCGATTAAGGCGGAGATGTGGGTCAAACAAATCACCAAGATATTCAATGTCTTGGGATGAACGGAGGAGCAGAAGGTGCCATTCACCACCTTTATGTTCCGTAATGAGGCATATTACTAGTGGGAGTCTGTGAAGCGTACCCATCCAGTCGCGCTCAGCATGTCTTGGGAGACATTTCAGAAACTATTCAATGACAAGTACTTTCCTGAAAGTGTTCGTCATATGAAGGAGGTAGAGTTTATTTGACTGGAGCAAAATAACATGACGGTGTCCCAGTACGAGGCAAATTTTGCCGAGTTATCCAGGTTTGCACCTCATTTGGTGGAGAATGAGGAATGTATGACGCAGATGTTTCTGAGAGGTTTGAAACCCGGCATACGTTAGTATCTCATTTCTCATAAATTTTTTCTCTATTCAGATGTTGTTAACAGGGCTCAATTGTTAGAGCGAGATAACGAGTATGTTCAACCGAGGGTCCATAACCAGGATCATACCGGAGATAGCAGTCAACAGAATAACGATAACCAGCGAAGAAAGAAAAAGATGGATAAATATGGTAACCATTCTGGTGGTAATCATGGCCATGAAAATAGAATAAGCGACTCAGGGGGGATTTTAAAAAGAGGAGATTCAACAATGATAAAGTGAAGACGTCAGCACCAGCAGTAACTGGTTCCAAGGGAGGAGAATGACCATCGGTCATATGCTATAAGTGCGAAAAAAGGACATATCAGCCCAAACCGCTCACAACAGTTTAAGGTATGTTATAACTGCAGAAAGGAAGGACATATCGCTCGAGATTGCACTATAACGTAACCAAGTCCAGCGGGGATGGTGACTCAAAAGGCTGTCCCAGAAAAGTCAAAGTCAACGGTTCCTGGAAGAGCATTTGTCGTGACTGGTTAAAATGCGAGGAACCCAAACGAGGTGATCACGGGTAAGCTAATCATAAATTCAAGTGAAGTTTATACCTTATTAGATACCGGTGCTACCCATTCATTTATCTCTCCTGCTTGTGCTCAACGTTTAAACTTGACTCCGGAGAAATTAGACTTTGACCTATCTGTGGAAACTCAGTTAGGGGAAACTTTCATCACATCCACTGTTTATAAATCTTTTTTGATCCAAGTTGGCACCATCACATTACCCGTTGACCTTATCTCTTTAAAGATACTTGCTTTTGATGTGATTTTAGGGATTGATTGGTTAACTACACATAATGCCAAAATTGATTGTTTTCGTAAGGTTGTTAGTTTTCATATTCCTAATCAACCTGCTGTGCGAATTCAAGCAACTAAACCATTAAAATCAATCACTGTCATATCAAGCCATAAAGCTATTCGTTTATTAAAAAAAATGGATGTCAAGCTTTCTTAGCCCATGTTATGGATTTGAATAAAGACACGTCAGCTTTGAATAATATTCCTGTTGTTAGTGACTTTCCTGACGTATTTCCTGAAGAACTTCCCGGTCTACCACCAGAACGTGAAGTTGAATTCTTTATTGACCTTGAACCTGGTACAAAGCCCATTTCTAAAACCCCATATCGAATGGATCCTATTGAACTTCAGGAGTTAAAGGTCCAACTATAGGAGTTGTTGGACATCGGTTTCATTCGTCCTAGTACATTTCCTTGGGGTGCTCCTGTTTTATTCGTAAAGAAGAAAGACGAGAGTATGCGACTTTGTATCGACTACCGGGAATTAAACAATGTCACTATCAAGAATAGGTATCCGCTACCTCGCATTGATGACCTGTTTGACCAGTTGCAAGGAGCACAATTCTTTTCAAAAATCGATCTTCGTTCTGGATATCATCAGCTGAAGGTTAAAACTGAGTATATTCCAAAGACTACTATCAGAACTCGGTACGGGCATTATGAATTCTTAGTCATGTCTTTTGGATTGACTAATGCTCCTGCTGCTTTCATGGATATGATGAATCGAGTATTCAAGGAATATTTGGATCAGTTCGTTGTTGTCTTTATTGATGACATCCTCATCTATTCCAAAAGCCGTGAAGATCATGAGCGCCATTTGAAGCTGGTACTGCAAAGGCTTCGTGATAACAAGCTATATGCCAAACTGAAGAAATGCGAGTTCTGGCTTGAAGAGGTAGCATTCCTTGGGCACATGGTGTCAAAACATGGAGTGTCTATTGACCCGGTGAAGATTGAAGCAATACAAAGTTGGGAACAACCGAAGACGGTGACTGAAGTACTTAGCTTTCTGGGTCTAGTTGGTTATTATCAGAGATTCATGGAAGGTTTTTCTCGAATCGTTACTCCATTAACTCAGCTAACTCGGAAGGATACAAAATTCGTTTGGAGCGAGGAATGTGAGAAGAGTTTCCAAGAGCTTAGGAGGAGACTTATTTCGGAATCTGTTCTAACAATACCATCTGGTTCGGATGGATTTGTTATCTACAGCGATGCTTCGGGCAAAGGGTTAGGATGTGTTCTCATGCAACGTGGGAAAGTCATAGCCTATGCCTCGCGACAACTTAAAGAATATGTGAGCAATTATTGATGAATGGGTAGTATACCCATGAATTAGATATATTTGGACTTAAATTATTGCATTCTTAAGTTATTTAGTAGCATTTTTATTGTGTTTATATCTTATTTTGCAGATTTGGAAGCTGGAGGGGCAATTATGGGAGATTCAAGCATTTAATGGCAATATGGTAATTTTAGAGAAGTCCAGCGCCAGGGCGCTGGAAATTACACTACCTACAGCGCCGGGGAGCTGAGCCTCGACTGGCCTTGACTGGATTAGCGCGTTTGATTTCTGGTTGGACTTGACTTGGTTATTGGGAGCTAATGTAAAACCTAATTGGATGAGGATTGTGGTAAGCTATAAAAAGAAACTAAGTGCTGAAATAAAGGAGGCAGATTTTGATTATTCTTTGAAGGATTCAACGAGTTCTTCCATTGAAGGCTACACAAGATTACTTGGAGATTAAGGATTGGCTACAGAGTTTCTTCTTTTTCTCCTTATTTTCAATTTGTAATTTTTTAAGGATGATTTGCCAACAATTAGTGGTTTTTATTTCCGTGATGAACTAATTCTTTAATTAAGATTTCAATTGAACCTTTTATGACTATAAATTAGTTATTCACTCATTCTAATTATTTATGTTGAAGTGAATTGTTTATCATGTTTTGACTCTATTGCTTAATTATTTGGCCAATAATTACCTTGTTACTCTAGAAGGAATTGGAAAAGGAATTCTAGGGTTAGAACTGGACATAATAACATGTGACTTAGTTATTTGCACGGTGAATAATTAGGTTTGTGAATTGAATAGAAATATCTGTTCACCGCATGTAACACATAAGGAATTGGAGTTGGAAAGAGTTTAATTCAATTATTTTGCATAGGAATATAGCAAGACTAATCTGGATTAAATAGAAGTCAATTGATCACTTGGAAAAGGGCTTTTGGCATTTGAGAATTCCTGTTAACAATTCAGTAGACATAATAATTGGGATGATTAGATAATTGATTTATAGTTCATAATTGGGGATATTGAAGTCTTAATCTTTATCTATCGAAAGTCATTCACTCAAGTATTAGTTTATTTATTTGCTAATCTTAGGACAATATCTTTAAGTGTTTAATTTTGTGTTAATAATTCAGAAAATCATAAGTTATCATTGTTTGAATAAAATTGAATTGATATAGTATTAGTAGTTGGGATTTATTAATTAGAATTCCCTGTGGGAATGATACTCAACTTATCACTTTATTACTTGTTGACCACGTATACTTGCGTGTTGTGTGTAACTAGATTTTACCCAACAAGTTTTTGGCGCCGTTGCCGGGGAATTTTTATTAATATTAATTTCATATTAGTTATAATCAATTCGGTTTTAATTTGAACGCGACTTAATCTTTCTTCTTGGATTGACAGGAATTCGTGTATGCACACTAGATCGAAAGCTAGAAAGGAACTTCTTACGTATACAGACAACCTTGAGAAGAAGTTCTGGACAGTGCGTTTGAATAGTGAGGTTATACATTTGGAAGAAGAACTGGCAACCCAGGAAATACTCGTGAACATGGCAGAGAACGAACAGAAATCACTTAAGGATTACGCTCTGCCAAATGTCACGGATTTGCAGTCAAGTATTAAGAGACCGACAATCAATGCGAACAGTTTCGAGATAAAACCGGGATCAATTCAGATGCTACAGAATATATGCCAGTTTCGGGGTAATTCGATAGATGATCCTAATGAACATATCTTGAGTTTCTTGGAAGTGTGCGATACCTTCAAATTTAACAATGTATCGGAAGATGCTATAAGGTTGAGGATGTTCCCGTTTACTTTAAAAGATAAAGCACGAAGCTGGTTACACTCCTTGCCTCCTGGTTCAATCACCACATGGGATGACTTAGCTCAAAATTTTTTAGCTAAGTTCTTCCCACCAGCGAAGTCGGTAAAACTACGGAACGATATTCATACTTTCGCACAACTTGAGTCAGAATCGTTATATGAGGCGTGGGAAAGGTTTAAGGATATGCTCCGTAAGTGCCCTCATCATGGAATCCCGCAGTGGATGCAATTAGGGATATTTTGTGATGGTTTGCACGCGTCCACGAGGTCTAGTATTGATGCAGCAGCAGGAGGAGCGATCATGTCCAAAAATTTTGATGAGGCGTATCAATTGTTGAGACAATGGCCACCAACAACTATCAGTGGCCCATGACGAGGTCCAACCATCCAAAAGCATCGGGAAAGTATGAAGTGGACGCGCTGACAGCATTAACAGCGCAAGTGACTGCAATAGCTAAGCATATGGAAATATGGAGTCCACAAGCCACACAGCAGGTAGCGATGGTTTGTGAGTTGTGTGCTGGGGGTCATGCTACGGATCAATGTGCCATAAATTCTGAATCAGCACAGTTCGTAGGAAATTATAATCGCTCAACTCAACCGTATCCGACTCAAAATGCTTATAATCCAGGTTGGAAGAATCATCCAGGGTTCTCATGGAGTAACAATCAAGCCGCAACTCAACCACTTCGACAACAAAACACCTCCGGATTTCAAAATCAACCTCAACAACCAGAGAGGATATCAAGTTGGGAAGCAGCCTTGGAAAAATTCATTAGAGCCTCTGACAAAAAGAACGAGGAACAAGATAAGAAATTGAATCAATTAGATCTTACTTTGCAAAGCCATGGGGCAACGTTAAAGAATCTGGAAAATCAATTGGGGAAAATAGCACATGCATTGAATACCCGTCCACTAGGAACGCTCCCGAGTGATACAGAAATAAATCCGGGCAGAAATGAGCACTGCAAAGCAGTAATCTTACGAAGTGGGAAAGAGTTGCAAACAGTTAAGGATAAGGAAAAGGGGGACAACGCAACATCCAAAATAGAAGAAGTTGTGAAAACCGGGAAAGATAAAGAGGAAATCGGAGAGGAAAATTCACCGGGACCAACTATAACAATGCCACCCATACCATATCCGCGGAGATTTCAGAAATCCATGTTAGATAAGCAATTTTCAAGATTTTTGGATATTTTTAAAAAATTGCATATCAACATCCCATTCGCCGAAGCTTTAGAACAAATGCCGAGCTACGCTAAGTTCATGAAGGATGTGTTATCAAAGAAAAGGAAACTGGGGGATTTTGAAACAGTGGCGCTAACCGAAGAATGTAGCGCAATTATTCAGAACAAGTTACCTCTGAAGTTGAAAGATCCAGGTAGCTTTAATATTCCGTGCGACATTGGTAATCAGTTTTTGGGGAGAGCACTGTGTGATTTGGGGGCCTGTATTAATTTGATGCCATTATCAGTCTACCGTCAGTTCGGGCTCCAGGCACCAAAACCGATAAATATCAGTTTACTGTTGGCAGACCGATCAGTTACATATCCACGAGGTATCGTTGAAGACGTATTAGTAAGGGTGGATAAATTCATCTTTCCAGCAGACTTCGTTATCTTGGATTGTGAAGCAGATACGGAACTTCCCATCATTCTCGGGCGACCATTCTTAGCAATGGGGAGAACGTTAATCGACGTGCAAAAAGGAGAATTGACGATGAGAGTTGACGATCAACATGTCACTTTTAATGTGTTTAAATCAATGTCGTATCCGAAGGAAAAAGATGAGTGTTTGCGGGTGGATTTAATGGAGGTGATAGTTAATCACAAGATTTGCTGTAATTACTCAGAGGATCTGATAGAATCCATGTTGCTTGGAACAGATAGTGGTGCACAAATGGCCTGCGGCCTGGGGCCTGGCCTTGATTCGGCCCGAGCCCGACCTGGTCAAAACTCGGCCTGGTCAAAGCCTGGACCGGTCTGGCCCGGCCTGCTAGACCAAGAACAGACCATAAATTAATGACACATATCCGGCCTGGCCCAGCCTTCCAAAAAGCCTGGCCTGGCCCGGCCTACGGCCTAGTTCTAGCCTGGACCGGCCTGTTTCATAGCCTGGACTGGCCCAGCTACCTAATCAGGCTTAAAATCTTTAGTTGTGTAATATTGTAATACAAGCAAGTCTTTTTATAAGGAAAATCCTCCTTATATTTGCATACCCCTTTCAATGTGGGACTTTGCATTTTATAAGACATTGTGTAATATTGTATTACTAGCAAGTCTTTTTTTAAGGAAATCCTCCTTATATTTGCATACCCCTTCCAATGTGGGACTTTGCATTTTGTAAGACATTGTGAAACATTGTATTACTAGCAAGCCTTTTTATAAGGAAATCCTCCTTATACTTGCATCCCCCTTTCAATGTGGGACTTTGCATTTATAAGATAAACATTGTATCCTCCTTATATTTTTACTAGCAAGCCTTTTTATAAGGAAATCCTCCTTATACTTGCATCCCCCTTTCAATGTGGGACTTTGCATTTATAAGAATTTAAAACTCAAGTTATTACAGAATAGAACATAAATCGGATTACTAATTTACCATAGTCATACTCATCCCTCATGACAACCTCCTCTTTCAACGACTTTAGAATACTTAACACAAAGTTGAGTAATATACCAAAGAAAAGTTCTTAAAAGGAACAATGTGGGACTTGGTTATTTTGAAATAAAGAAATTAAACTTGGGCCATTACAGAAAAGAATATAGTATATGCATTGGTAAACTAATTTTACCATAGTTATACACTCCTACTCATCCCACATGACAACCTCCTCTTTCAACAACTTTAGAATACTTATCACAAAGTTGAGTAATATACCAAAGAAAAGTTCTTAAAATGAACAATGTGGGACTTGGTTATTTTGAAATAAAGAAATTAAACTTAGGCCATAACAGAAAATAATATAGTATATGCATTGATAAACTAGTTTTACCATAGTCATACACTCCTACTCATCCAACATGACAACCTCCTCTTTCAACAACTTTAGAACACTTAACACAAAGTTGACTAATATACCAAAGAAAAGTTCTTAAAATGAACAATGTGGGACTTTTAGGTCAATTACATTTTTGTTTCAAAGTCCCACATAGTCTAATTAACATTTCTTGTCCCAAATTTTCTTCTATAAATAGAGGAGAGTTCAAGACATAATAATTCAAGCAAAATGTACTTGAGCATGTGTTGGGGTTTGGCTTTGCTTAGTCCCACATAGTCTAGTATAAGATTTTTGTTCTTGTTTTCCTTTAATAAATGGAGAATAAGTATAGTGGGTTTGTCTTGCTTGGCATAGTCCCATATTGTCTAGTAGAAGATAATTTTTCGTGCTTTCCTTCAATAAATGGAGGAGAAATAGGAGTCGTTTGCCCAAGCAATTGAGTGGGTTTTGCCATGTTTGGCATAGTCCCACATAGTCTAATAAAAACTTTTTTGTACTTGTTTTTCCTCAATGAATAGAGGAAAACAGTTTTAAGTTAAAACTTGGGCCTGGCTCGGCCTGGCCTATAGGCCTTAACAGGCCACATATTTTTGTTTTAAACCTGGCCCGGCTCGGCCTGCAGACTAAAAGTCAAGGCCTGACCCGGCCTGGTCAACGGTAAAAGCCTGGCAGGCTTGGGCCGGTCCAGGCCAGGCCGGCCCGTTGTGCATGCCTAGGAACAGACAACGATAGTGTTGATGCAGACAATGAGCAGGTCAAATGGCTAGACACATCATCATTCTACCGGAAAAGTAATCAACCATTCGACACCCTTGATAGGCCCAAAACGGAAGGTAAAAAATGCAAACCCTCGATAGAAGAGCCACTGGTGTTGGAATTAAAGCCACTCCCCTCTCATCTTGAATATGATTATCTAAGGAAAGATTCGACTCTACCAGTTATTGTTTCGACAAAGTTAACTGACACCCAAAAAGAATAATTGCTACGGGTTCTGCGCGAGTTCAAAACAGCGATTGGGTGGACTATAGCGGACATTCGAGGTATTAGCCCATCTTTCTGTATGCATAAGATTTTAATGGAAGAGGGATCAAAACCAACCATTGAGATGCAAAGAAGGTTAAATCCCATTATGAAAGATGTGGTGAATAAGGAAATTATAAAATGGTTGGATGCCGGTATTATTTACCCAATCTCAGACAGTTCATGGGTAAGTCCTGTACAGTGTGTACCGAAAAAAGGGGGTATGACCATGGTAAAGAACGAAGCTCATGAGCTCATCCCGACTAGAACTGTTACAGGCTAGAGAGTATGTATGGATTACCGTAAGCTTAATAAAGCCACACGCAAGGATCACTTTCCCTTGCCGTTCATTGATCAGATGTTGGACAGATTAGCGGGACATCAATTCTACTGTCTATTAGATGGATATTCTGGGTACAATCAAATTGCCATAGCGCCGGAAGATCAAGAAAAGACCACGTTCACATGTCCATACGGTACGTTTGCATTTCGGTGTATGTCTTTCGGTTTATGTAATGCGCCGACAACCTTTCAACGATGTATGATGGCAATCTTCTCCTATATGGTCGAATAGAATTTAGAGGTGTTCATGGATGATTTCTCCGTGTTCGGTGATAGTTTTGACTCGTGTTTGAAGAATCTGATCTTGGTGTTAAAAAGATGTGTGGAGACTAACCTTGTGCTTAAGTGGGAAAAGTGTCATTTTATGGTACAAGAAGGGGTTATTCTGGGACATAAGGTTTCCACATCCGGATTAGAGGTGGACAGAAAGAAGATTGACACAATTGAGAAACTACCTCCTCCATCATCAGTAAAAGGCATTCGGAGCTTTTTGGGACATGCAGGGTTCTATAGACGCTTTATTAAAGATTTTTCAAAGATTTCGAAACCCCTATGCTCACTCTTGGAGAAAGATGTACCGTTTAAGATGGATCAGACATGCATCGAGGCATTTGAGGTATTAAAGAAGAAATTGGTCTCTGCACCAATCATTGTAGCGCCCGATTGGTCCTTACCGTTCGAATTGATGTTCGACGCCAGTGATTACGCGGTGGGAGCCGTATTGGGACAACATCATGATAAGATTTTTCATACTATCTACTACTCTAGTAAGACATTGACGGATGCCCAGCTGAACTATACAACAACCGAAAAAGAATTACTTGCAGTGGTGTTTGCTTTTGACAAATTCAGAGCTTATCTCCTCGGCACCAAGGTAATTGTCTACACTGATCATTCGGCCATTAAATATCTGATTGAAAAAAAAGATGCTAAACCGCGATTAATACGGTGGGTACTGTTGTTACAAGAATTTGATCTGGAGATCCGGGACAGAAAAGGTACAGAAAATTAAGTGGCGGATCATCTGTCTCGGTTAGAAAATAAAGGGGATCAGAAAGAAGACAACTTAGTGATTAATGAAAAATTTCCGGATGAGCAACTGTTCCGGGTAACTACCATATTGCCTTGGTACGCTGACTATGTAAACTATGTGGTTGCCAAAGTGTTACCGCCGGATTTGACCTCACAACAACGAAAGAAGTTTCTCCACGATGTGAAGCAATACTATTGGGATGAACCATTTCTGTTTAAAGCATGTGCAGATCAAATTATAAGACGTTATGTACCTCATGAAGAAATGGATAGTATATTAGGCCATTGCCACTCCTCAGATTACGGAGGTCATTATTCCGGTGATCGAACAGCAGCAAAAGTACTACAATCGGGATTTTTCTGGCCTTCTTTATTCAAAGATGCTCATCTCTTTGTGCTGAAATGCGATCGATGCCAACGCGTGGGTAATATCTCCAAGCGCAATGAAATGCCACTGAACACAATTCTAGAGGTGGAACTATTCGACGTGTGGGGAATCGATTTTATGAGACCATTTCCATCTTCTTTTAATAATCATTACATCTTGTTAGCGGTCGATTATGTTTCCAAATGGGTGGAAGCCACAACGTTACCCACGAATGACGCCAACGTTGTTATTCGCTTTTTAAAGAAGAATATTTTTACCAGATTTGGGACACCGAGAGCTATAATAAGTGATGAGGGGACTCACTTCTGTAACAAGCAGTTCACCAAATTGCTTGTAAAGTATGGGGTTCGTCACAAAATTACAGCTGCATATCACCCACAAACCAATGGCCAAGCAGAGGTGTCGAATAGGGAAGTTAAGAGGATCTTGGAAAAAGTAGTCAATCCGTCACAAAAAGATTGGGCATTGCGTCTTGACGATGCTCTATGCGCCTATCGAACAGCGTACAAAAATCCGATCGGCATGTCACCGTACAGAATGGTATTTGGAAAGGCGTGTCACCTCCCGGTCGAGCTAGAACACAGTGCACACTGGGCCATTCAGAAATTAAACTTTGATCTAGAAGTAGCTGGTGAGAAAAGGTTACTGCAGTTGAATGAGATGGATGAATTCCGGTTCAATGCCTACGAAAACGCTAAGCTCTACAAGGAGAAAGTCAAAGCTTGGCACGATAAAAAAATTCTTGATAGAACATTTGAACCGGGCCAACAAGTACTACTGTTCAACTCACGCTTGCGTCTATTTCTAGGAAAATTGAAATCCAGGTGGTCCGGGCCATTCGTAGTTATATCTGTCACTCCACACGGAAATATTGAAGTCGAGGAACCGAACTCAAGGCGTATATTCAAGGTCAATGGTCAACGTCTGAAACATTATTGGAGTGGAACAATCGAACGTCAAGCTACGGTCCAGTACCTCTCCGAACCAATGGACAACTGAACAACACCGAAAAGTCGGGCTGACGATTGTAAACCAAGCGCTTCTTGGGAGGCAACCCATTAAGTTCTATAATTTTTACGTTATTTGATTTGATTTAATTTTATTTAATTTTAATTTTTTTTTCTTTTTCTTAGATTTAAAATTCTCTTATTTTTATTTTTATCTTTTAGTATTGAAGAATAAGATTTTGCTAGATTAATTCTTAAAAATTTTCCATGTATGCAAGATACAAAGACAGGTGACAGCGCCCAGGCGCTCCCATTACTAAGGATTCCAGCGCCCCGGCGCTAGGCAACAGAAACTGAAAGCAAAGCCCAGCGCCCCGGCGCTGGCTTCCAGTTCTTCTACAGCGCCCCGGCGCTAGGCAACAAAATCCGTTTCTGCCATACAGCGCCCCGGCGCTCCATGCACGGTAAAACCCAGCGCCCCGGCGCTGGGGTCAGGTCAGGCCTTGGTAATTTAAATATCGACCGTGTCCTTCTAGCCCAACTTCATTACCCACGCCGGCACATCAGAGTTCTCTACATGGCATCAAAACGTCACCGAGGCGAAGGGTCAGGGGCCGCTTCAATTCCACCTCTAAAATTTGACAGCAGGCGTTTTGTTAGTGTCGCAGCTCAAGAACGCTACAGCCGCATGGCCACCCGCTCACTAGTCCCCGAACGTGGTCTCCGTCCCGATCAAACCAAGGATGGAGAAATAGCAGTGATGATTGCTGAACGAAACTAGTTCTCCCTCACCGAACAGCCTGACCCAGCAGTGATTACAGTTGTAAAAGAATTTTATGCCAACTTGCCCGAGCATGACCATTATGGGGTATTTGTCAGAGGTAAAACCGTGGAAATCGGCGAGGAGGATATAAATGGATGATATCAACTACCCTTAGAGGGCCTTCATGATGAATATGCTAGACTAGTGAGTGATGGGCCGGACTATGAAAAGCTTATTCAGGAGCTGTGTCAACCGGGCACCACATGAACCATGCATGAGCGTGGCAGCATGACTTTCCCATTGTCACACCTCAGTCTATATGGAAAGGCATGGTATGCCTTCATTTGCGCTAAATTGATGCCCTGCACATATGTGAGTCACGTAACCAGAGAAAGGGCTGTGCTATTATACTCCATCATACAAGGCCTAAGAATTGATGTCGGCCATCTTATTCAGTAATCTATGCTCTGCGCATCTCGCGGAGGGACCACAGGAGGGTTACCACATCCGTCACTGATCTGCGTATTATGTGCTAAGTTTGGGGTCAAATGGAAATCAGACGAGATGATTCAAACGCCTATGCCCGTGTTGGACCACAACTTGATCCGTCGTTATAAAGTGTGGTCCGGTAGAGCTAATCACCCTAGAGGACTGGGTTTCATTATCCCCCAAGTTACGTCTACACAAGCCCCACCACCTCAGGCTCCACCTACTTACGGCCCATCGAAAGCAGCTCATCGAGGTGTGGTCCCCGAAGCTGTCCAGCGGGAGATAGACGGCTGGTTTTACAACATTGAGTCCCAGAATGTGCGCTTATCGGAACGTCAAGACGTGATTTTCAAGTTTTTAGTTGACCAATTTGCTGCACAGAATACACTAACTGTCCAAACCCATCCGGGCGTTCCAATTAGCCATTTCCCAACGGCTCCCGTTCTGCCAGTATTTCCCCCTTCCGATCAAGAGATGAGTGAGGACGATGATGCTCCACCAGAGGAATAAGCTCGTCAGGGAAGTCCTCTGTTTTATTTTACCTTATTTTTTGCATGCGGACATTGCTCTAGATAAGTTTGGGGGTAGTTAAGTTTTATTTTTAAAAGTTGTAGTTTGTTATTAGTTTGTGGATTGATTATTAGTAAAGTTGCATTTAGGATTGCATGTTAATTCCAGTTTTTGATAGTGCGTATATCCGGGGCCAATGATGAAATTAGAATTGCATGAACAAGTCTAGTAAGGATTGTTGATTCAGTGATATGATTTTCTTGACATAAATTGGATCTTTATCTGTTTGATATTGATATTATAGGAAGGCACTTTGAAAAAATGACCATGTTGGCTATGATAGTTTAAATGGTTAGATAATAGAGTTCTAAAGGAGGATTGCTAGTGATATAGAAGAACAATTTGAATAACTAGATGAGACTGAATTTATGCATAAACTCGAGTTTGGGGGAAATAATTGGAATATATAAGCTATAAAAAAAACAAAAACAAAAACAAAAATGTTGAGTCTTGTGGTGGGTTGAGGAGAAACACTCCCCATAAACACAAGCGTGAGATGGAGCATAAAACGCACTCACCAACCATCTATGAAAAAAAAATATAATATACAGGGTGACTAGTCTTGTTTCGGGGCCTTTGTTACTTGAGCAAGTACGCCCGAAGGGGTATCTTAAAACCTAGCGCCCTAAGGTCTTATATGGTCTGGGAGTCGTTGGTCGAAAGCTCGCTAATGGGTAACACTATTAGCCTAATAGGATGAGACATTGCACAGTCATTTATGTAGAGCTAAAAAAAAAGAAAAAGAAAAGAAAAGCATAAATATTCCATTTTGACTTTTGAATTCGGGTAAGTGTTTGAGTTCAGTTGAAACAAGTATATTTGATGAGTTCTTAAGTTTACATTGTATGATGCTTACTAAGAAATTTATTATCTTTCATATTTTTGTCTTTCATGGGTTAGCATGGTTGTTGGACACACACACGCACAATATCAGTAATAACAGATTTAGATTCGTTGATTGTTGGGGTATTGTTGATCTGTTTTTGCATGATGAATTAGCATGTTTACTTGATTTTTCTGAGGCATATGGATATACGTGAGCTTTTGAATTGCTGGAATTAAGAACATATAAATATAAATAGTTTGCATTTGCATGATGTTTAGTTTTGTTTTGTGATCTTATGTTTTGTCGCATGAGGACACGCAACGATTTAAGTTTGGGGGTATTTGATGAATGGGTAGTATACCCATGAATTGGATATATTTGGACTTAAATTATTGCATTCTTAAGTTATTTAGTAGCATTTTTATTGTGTTTATATCTTGTTTTGCAGATTTGGAAGCTGGAGGGGCAATTATGGGAGATTTAAGCATTTAATGGCAATATGGTAATTTTAGAGAAGTCCAGCGCCGGGGCGCTGGAAATTACACTACCTACAACGCCGGGGCGCTAAGCCTCGGCTGGCCTTGACTGGATTAGCGCGTTTGATTTTTGGTTGGACTTGACTTGGTTATTGGGAGCTAATGTAAAACCTAATTGGATGAGGATTGTGGGAAGCTATAAAAAGAAACTAAGTGCTGAAATAAAGGAGGCAGATTTTGATTATTCTTTGAAGGATTCAACGAGTTCTTCCATTGAAGGCTACACAAGATTACTTGGAGATTAAGGATTGGCTACAGAGTTTCTTCTTTTTCTCCTTATTTTCATTTTGTAATTCTTTAAGGATGATTTGCCAACAATTAGTGGTTTTTATTTCCGTGATGAACTAATTCTTTAATTAAGATTTCAATTGAACCTTTTATGACTATAAATTAGTTATTCACTCATTCTAATTATTTATGTTGAAGTGAATTGTTTATCATGTTTTGACTCTATTGCTTAATTATTTGGCCAATAATTACCTTGTTACTCTAGAAGGAATTGGAAAAGGAATTCTAGGGTTAGAACTGGACATGATAACATGTGACTTAGTTATTTGCACGGTGAATAATTAGGTTTGTGAATTGAATGGAAATATCTGTTCACCGCATGTAACACATAAGGAATTGGAGTTGGAAAGAGTTTAATTCAATTATTTTGCATAGGAATATAGCAAGACTAATCTGGATTAAATAGAAGTCAATTGATCACTTGGAAAAGGGCTTTTGGCATTTGAGAATTCCTGTTAACAATTCAGTAGACATAATAATTGGGATGATTAGATAATTGATTTATAGTTCATAATTGGGGATATTGAAGTCTTAATCTTTATCTATCGGAAGTTATTCACTCAAGTATTAGTTTATTTATTTGCTTATCTTAGGACAATATCTTTAAGTGTTTAATTTTGTGTTAATAATTCAGAAAATCATAAGTTATCATTGTTTGAATAAAATTGAATTGATATAGTATTAGTAGTTGGGATTTATTAATTAGAATTCCCTGTGGGAACGATACTCAACTTATCACTTTATTACTTGTTGACCACGTATACTTGCGTATTGTGTGTAACTAGATTTTACCCAACAATTATCCTACTCATGATCTAGAGTTGGCAGCAGTCGTTTTCGCACTAAAGATCTGGAGGCACTATCTTTATGGGGAGAAAGTGGAGATATATTCAGACCATAAAAGCCTCAAATATTTCTTCACTCAAAAAGAACTCAACATGCGGCAACGACGTTGGCTCGAGCTGTTGAAAGATTACGACCACACTATTCAATACCTTCCTGGAAAAGTAAATGTAGTCGCTGACGCGTTGAGTAGAAGATCATATGCAGGAACGAGTGCGATGATGTCAAATATACGCATAGAACCGACTTTAATCAAAAAAGTTAAAGTTGCTCAAGCCACCGACCCGGAGCTGATGCGTATGACGAAGAAAGTACAAGAAGGTGTTATTCTGGAAGCGAGAATTGATGAAGAAGGAATACTTCGAGTCCACTCCAGACTTTGTGTTCCTAACGACTCTGATTTGAAGTACAATATTATGATGGAGGCACACAATACACCATTTGCAATCCATCCTGGAAGTACTAAAATGTATCGTGATCTTCGACATACATTTTGGTGGAATAATATGAAGAGAGAGACTGCAAAGTTTATCTCGATGTGTTTAACTTGTCAACGTGTAAAGGCGGAGCATCTAGTACCTAAGGGTCCGTTGAAACCACTTGATATTCCGAAATGGAAGTGGAAACACATTACCATGGATTTCGTTACGGGTCTTCCTACGGTTTCTCAAGGCATCAATTCTATTTGGGTTATTGTTGATAAATTAACCAAGTATGCTCATTTCTTGCCGATACGAGAGACTCATTCCCTTGAACGTCTTGCTCAAATATACGTAAATGAGATTGTGAGATTGCATGGCATGCCAGTATCCATAGTTTCGGATCGTGACTCAAGATTCACTTCAAGATTTTGGGTTAGCTTGCAAAAAGCCATGGGTACGAATTTACGATTCAGTTCGGCATACCATCCTCAAACGGACGGACAATCAGAGAGGACTATTCAAACTCTTGAAGATTTATTAATACTCTGTGTCCTAGACTTCAAGGGCAGTTGGGATAAGTATTTACCATTGGTGGAATTCTCCTACAACCACAGTTATCAGGCAAGTATAGGTGTGGCTCCATTCGAAGCATTATATGGACGAAAGTGTCGCTCTCCAGTATGTTGGGACGAGGTGGGTGAAACAACATTGTTGGGACCCGAGTTGGTACGTATGACTACGGAAAAGATCCAAATGATTCGACAACGTATACAAACGGCACAGGATCGACAAAAGGGTTATGCGAATCTTCATCGAAAGGACGTGGAATTTAGTATTGGGGATCACGTATTGTTGCGTGTAGCTCCATCGAAGGGAGTTACAAGATTTGGAAAAAGAGGAAAGCTCAATCCACGATTTATTGGTCCATTTCAGATCTTGACCGAGTAGGAAATGTAGCCTATAGACTCGCGTTACCTCCAAGTATGTCTCGTGTTCATAATATTTTTCACGTATCCGTGCTTCATAAATATGTGAAAGACCCGAACCACGTTATTGAGTTAGAACCGGATGAGATAGCCGAAGACTTAACGTATGAAGAGGTACCTATCAAGATCTTGGATAGGAAGGAGCATGTCCTACGCACAAAGGTCATACCACAAGTTAAAGTTTTGTGGAGTAATCATGTTATTTAGGAAATGACCTGGGAGTTAGAAACGAAAATGAAAGCGAGGCATCCTTATCTTTTTCGAAACACTAGGTACGTACGTCAATTTCGAGGACGAAATTTCATAAGGAGGAAAGGTTGTAAGACCCCAAATAATTAATAAATGAAATTTAATTTCCTTTAATTATTATTTTGAAATAGTACGGGTTGATTTGATTAATGTGGTTAGTTATGGGTAAAATGCGCAAATATTTTAAATAAGTAGGTGGTTATAAAATAGTCATTGTTGTCGGGGAATATTCGTTTGGTCGTGGAATATTCTTGCTGTCGGGAAATATTCGTAGAACGGCGCAGTCTTTTGTGGGCCCCATAACAGAAAGCGATTGGATGAAGAAAACGACAAGTATAAGTTGTTTATAAATAACGGCGTAGTTGTTATCGTTAACACTGTTGGAATACCCTGTGGTTAAAACACAGTAATACGCGTTGTTGCACAGTAGCACACGGTATTGCACCAATTATTGATTCTTACGTAAGAAGGCACTACTCAATAATTGTTACAATAGTTACTGTTCAGTATTTTATTTTATTGATTCAATAATTGTTGTGTTGATATTTTATATTACTATTGTTTCAATAATTGTCACTACACAGTATTTTCCATTATCGAAGCAATAATTCATATTATCTGAATAATATTATTAGAAAACATTATTGGCGATGTCTAGAAAGTTATGTCTAAGGAGAGGTTTGGTCACCTAATTGCGCTCCAGTAAGGAGAAATTCTTATTGGAAAGCCCCCACTTTCCTGGGAACGGCCTGGTTGTCAGTATTGTGATTCTGTAATATTATTTGTGAATAATTAATTATTGATTTATATGATGAGGAAAATATTGATTTTATGAGGATATAGATGGAGAAAATTTTTAAAGTGACAATTGTTAAAAAAATGATATTTTATCTTTTCTGATAAAATATTTTATTATATTATTATAATATAATAATGGTGATATTTTTACAATGAATGTGGGATATATGAGTATATGAGGAGGAAGAGTATGTTTGTTACAAAAGTTGTTTAACACATATTTTGTGTGTCGGTGGACCCCATTTTTTGACTGAAATTTGATTATAGCCTGTAAAATTGTTCGTTTATGGATTTCGGTCAATTTTTGTTTGAAATTTGGAAAAACTTTCTTCTGAAAAGTTGTAGAGAATCGAATTTCCTATAAAAAGACGTGAGATTTGAATTTTCTGATAAAAGGGCTATTTATTATGAATTATTGAAGTTCCGAAGCTCTGAAATAATTAATTTTTTGAAGTTTTAATTATTTTATAAAAGAAAAACGTTTTTTTTCTCTTTTTGGGAGGTGGGCTACATGTGTGGCTGATCGTTGATTAAGAAAAATGTGCGTAGGAAGTTTTAGAAAATAATAATAATATTTAATAAATTTTCTTCTTTGGTGTTCTAAGCATTTTCCTATAAATAGGGTGCTTAGGTTAGAATTGAAAATTACACCAGAAACTGAAGTTTTCTCTCTATTTCTCTCACTATATATTGAGCGTATTCTTGTGAGTATTTTGATACTTTGAGTATTGTTATACGGTGCAAGTTCCCTTCAGAACTATATTCAGAATTTCAGTCAGAAGTACTGTCTTTTCGAGCTAAGGGATATTATTATTTTTAAAATGATATTAATTCTTCCAATATCATTATGCCGAAGTATTGATCTGAACTTTTAATCAAATTTGAAACTTTTTGTGTCGGGATTACTATTCACGAATACGCACTATTCATCAAAAAAATAAAATTTTTCCTTTTTCGTCCAAAATATCTATTATGGATACTAGCTTTGATTGTATCTATATTTTGATCATTCTTGAATTTTATACTACTATGATTATTTATGAGGTATTTTTAGACTTGAAATAGCTGAAATACGAATCCTAAATACTTATTCTTTTGTTTCACTGGATTCATTTTCTTTAAAATATTTTTCATCATCCTCAGTCCTAAATGATGATATAATTGAATATCTTTGGCCTGTAGTGTAAAGATTAATGATTTTATGATGAATATCTTTGGCCCGTAGTGCAAAGATGAACAGGTGTTGAGATGAACATGACCAACAGGTGAATATCCTTGGCCTGTAGTGCAAGGATGAATATATGATTCAAGATGTGCATTGATTGATGCTACAGGGAGAGAAATAATGATGATGGACTGTTAAATTCATAGATATTAGTAGATTTCATCCTCTACGTAACTCTTCTGTGAATTATTATTTCCGCTACGAATATTGAACTGAAACTTGTGGTCTATTGTATTTTATCAGATTTTTTCTTGTTGAGGACTAACGATAATTTGTTCTATATTATCTTAGTCATAATATTCTTTACTGGGCTAGTTGAGCTCACCCTTTTTTTTGTTCCATTTTTCTTCTTAGGAGGCTAGAATATAGCGAGTACTAGTCGGGGTATGGAATGAAGGTTCTAGAGAGAGTTGTTTAGTAGTCCTCACCATTTTTGTGAAATAATGTATTAATAAATTTGATGAGGATTTATTTAGGTATATACATTGTCTAGAAGATAATATTTGTATTTAAACTCACAGTTTTATGATTGTATTAATAAAGTTGTAGTTGTTTCTGTACCATGATTTGACAACTCAGAATGGGTGATGTATACCTATTTTGGGGGTGTCACACAGTACATCATCACTTCTCTATATCATTGTCTTATTTCTTTCCAATCTCTCCATGATATGCTCTCTCATATCCTCAAACATCTCAATTATAGGCTTCTGCCTTACAACAACTATCCAACCATTGAATGTTTATGACAAATTGTTGGTGGTGATATCACATTTGCACATGTCACTGAAGAAAGCTTTGCACCACTGTTTTGCATCTTGTTTTGACAACTGCTCATGTGCCTCTACACTTAACTATTTTAGTTCTTCCATTTGATCCATGTAATGCTTCCTAGTTAAACTCTTATATATTTTCTAGAATGCAGTTTTCAACTCAAATCCTTTGTTCTTTTTCCTCCAGTTTGCGTAGATGTGTCTAGCACAACATATATGCTCAGCTTGAGGTATAATTGTCTTGATTGCATTATCCAAACCCTACACAAAAACATGATTGCATTAGCTATATATAACAAACATTTATAATATAGTAAATACAAAAAAAAAATTAAGTACCTTTTGTTGGTCTGTTATCACTATGAGACCATATCCTCCACCAAGATAACCTAGATCATCCATTAAAATATGTAAAAACTAAGTCCAGCTGTCTGTGTTCTCAACCTCTACTACTGCCCAAGCAATGGGATACATTTGATTATTTGCATCCCTCTCAACTGCACATAATAACTCACCCTTGCATATTCCTTTGAGGAAACTGTGACACCCCCAAAATAGGTCCATTCCATCCAACCCATTCTGAGTCGCCAAATACATGGTACAGAAATAACTACAACTTTATTAATACATTTGTCGTACAAAATACGACAACACATAAACTGTGAGTTTAAATACAAATATTATCACCTAGACAATATACATACCCAACTAAATCCTCATCACAATTATTAATATATTATTTTACAAAAATTGTGAGGACTACTAAAACATCTTCCTAGAACCATCATTCCATACCCCGACTCGATCCTGCTATGTTCTCACCTCCTGAGAAGAAAAATGGAACAAAAAGGAAAGGCTGAGCTCAACTAGCCCAGTAAAGAATATAATGACTAAGATAATATACAATAAATTATCGTTAGTCTTCAACAGGGAAAAATCTGATAGGATATAATATACAACAAGTTTTAGATCAACAAATAAAGCGGAAACATCAATCCATTAGAAGAGTCACGTAGAGAATGAATTCTACTGTCTTCTAAGATTTAAAAGTCCATCATCAATATTTCATCCCTCTAACAACAATCAATATACATCTTTAATCATCTTTGCACTACAGGCCAAAGATATTCATTTGTATCACCAGTTGGTCATGTTCATCTCAACACCCGTTCATCTTTGCACTACGGGCCAAAGATATTCATCAGTAATCATTTATCTTTGCACTACAGGCAAAAGATATTCATCAAGTATCACCATTAAGGACTGAGGATGATAAAAAATATTTTTAAGAACGAATCCAGTGAGATAGAAGGACAAATATTAGGGATTCGTACAACAGTTTGTACAAGATCAATAATACTTTATAACAACTGCTTTTGAAGCAGAACTCAAAAATAACGATCAAAACATGGATACAATCAAAGATAGTAGCCAAAATAGATATTTTGGACAAAAAGAAGAAATTTCATTTTTCGATGAATAATGTCGTATTCATGAATAGTGCCGTATACGTGAATAGTGTCGTACACGTGAATAGTAACTCCGACACCAAAAGATAGAAATTTCACAAAAGCATCATCACGCTTCGTGAATAGTACTCGTGAATAGTAACTCGTGAATAGTAACTCATGAATAGTAACTCATGAATAGTAACCCCGACATGAAAAAAAGTTCCAAATTTGATAAAAAGTTTAGAACAATATTTCGGCATAATGATATTGAAGAAAATAATATCATTTAAGAAAAAAAATAACATCCCTTACCTCTAAATAACCGTACTTCTGACTGAATTTCGGTATAGTGCTGACAGAAACTCGCACCGTATAACAACACTCAAAGTATACTCACAAGAATATGCTCGATAATATAGAGAGAGAAAAAGAGAAAACTTTGTTTCTGGTGTGATTTTCAATTCTAACTTAGCCCTCTAATTATAGGAAAATGCTAGAACGCCAAAGGAGACTAAATTAATAAAATATTAATTTATTTATCAAATATTCAAGCCCACCACCAAGGAATCTGATTTTAGCATTTCCCACATGCCCACCTTCTAGGAAAAAAAAACGTTTTTGAAATAAAAAAATATCAATTATTTCGGAACTCCGTAACTTCAATAATTCACAATAAATAGCCCTTTTATCAGAAAATTCAAATCTCGCGTATTTTTATAGGAATTTCAATTCTCTACAATTTTGCAAAAGAAAATTTTCCAAATTCCAAACAGAAATAATCCGAAATCCACAAACGGACGATTTTACAGTCTATAATCAATTTTTCGGTCAAGAATTATGTCCACCGACACACAAAACATGTGTTAAACATTTAATGCCACAAAAATACTCTTCTTCCTCATATACTCATATCCCACATTCATTGTAAAAATATCACCGTTAATATATTATTAAAATAATATATTTAAATGAATTATTTTATCAGAAAAAGATAAAATATTAATTGTCAACAATTGTCACATTAAAAATTTTCTCCATCTATATCCACATAAAATGAATATTTTCTTTATCATAATAATTAATAATTAATTATTCATAAATAATATTACAGAATCACATTATTGACAACCAGGCAAATTCCCAGGAAAGAGGGGCTTTCCAATAAGAATTTCTTCTTAGTGACGCGTAATTAGGTGACCAAACCTCTCCTTAGACAGAACTTTCTAGACATTGCCAATAATGTCATCTAATAATATTATTCAAATAATATGAATTATTGCTCCGATAATGGAAATACTGTGCAGTGACAATTATTGAAACAATAATAATATAAATATCAACGCAGCAATTATTGAATAAAATAAAATAATGAACATTAATTACTGTAACAATTATTGAGTAGTGCCTTCTTACATAAGGATCAATAATTCAACAATACTGTGCAATACCGTGTGCTACTGTGCACCCACGCATATTACTGTATTTTAACCACCAGGTAACCCAACAGTGTTAACGGTAACAATTTACGCCGTTATTTATAAAACTCAATCTTTGTCGTTTTCTTTCATCCAACCATTTTTCGTTATGGGCCCACAAATGACTGCGCCGTCATACGGAGATTCCCGACAATACGAATATTCCACGACCAAATGAATATTCCCCGACAATAATGAATATTTTATAACCACTTGCTTATTTTGAAATATTTGCGCATTTTACCCATAACTTTCCATATTAATCAAATCAACCCTTACTATTTCAACATAATAAATAAAGGAAATTCTATTTATTAAAAAAAAATTGGGGTCTTACAACCTCCCCTCCTTATGAAATTTCGTCCTCGAAATTGACGTACGTACCTGGTGTTTCGAAAAGATGAGGATACTTCGCTTTCATTTCCGATTCCAACTCCCAGGTCATTTCTTCAATAGCATGGTTTCTCCACAAAACCTTAACTTGTGGTATAACCTTGGTGCGTAAGACATGCTCTTTCCTATCCAAAATCTCAACAGATATCTCCTCGTATGTTAAATCTTTGGCTATCTCATCTGGTTTTAACTCAATAATATGGTTCGGGTCATCCACATAATTTCGTAACTTCAATACGTGAAAAACGTTATGAACAATTGTCATACTTGGCGGTAAAACGAGTCTATAGGCCACAGTTCCTACTCGATCGAGGATTTCAAATAGAGCAATAAATCGAAGGTTTGACCTTTCCTCACATCCCCCAATCTCGCTTTTAAAATAACAACTTCTTGCACCTCTTTCTTCAAATTCATCAACTCCGGTGTGTAGATTGAACATCTTTAACTTTATCGATTAAAATCGATTCTAATCGTATATCCGTTATCTTCATGCAGGTTCTTGGAATCTCTAATTCTATCTCCATCTTCTTTAAGTCATACGAAATGAGTCTTTGACAATATCGCATTCGTACTCGTATACGATCTTTTGCTCAACACGTCAGCTACCACGTTCGCTTTTCTAGGATGGTATAGTCAGAACATGTGCCGAAATGAGTCCCCTCTTGAGTTCTTCGATGCTCTTCCCACATTCCTTGCTCCATTCGAATTTTGTATCTCTACGAGTCAGCTGAGTTAATGGAGTAGCGATTCGAGAAATCCTTCCACGAATCTACGATAATAACCAACAAAGCCTAGAAAGCTACGTATTTCGATTACTAACTTAGGTTGCTCTCTACTGTGACTCATATCCCAATCTTGGATAGCACGTCACAATAGCACCTATCAGTTTACTACCGCACGAATATGGCGTACCTTACGAAGAGTTTGGCTTCGGTGCATTCCACAAAGGAAGTCATAAGATAGAGGCTCGGGTATCAACTTCTATAGTTGGATTTTTAACTCCTGAAGTTCAATAGGAGCCATTCGATATGAGATTTTAGAAATGGGTTTTGTACCGGATTCAAAGTAGATACAAATTTCAATATCATGCTCTAAGAGTAGGCCAGGAAATTCTTCAAGAAATACGTCAAGAAATTCACTAACAACAAAAATATCATTCAAATCTGACATATTATTGTTAAAGTCCATAACATGGCTAAGAAAGCTTGACATTCGTTTTTCAATAAACAAATGGCTTTATGACTTGATATAAAAGTGTTTGACTTCAAATGGTTTGGTTGCTTGAATTTGAATAACAGGTTGCTTAGGAATATGAAAACTAACAACCTTACGTAAGCAATTAATTTTGGCATGATGAGTAGTTAACCTTAAAATCACATCAAAAGCAAATATCTTTAAAGAAATAAGATCAACAGGTAATGTGATGGTGCCAACTTGAATCAAGCAAGATTTATAAACAGTGGATGTAACGAAAGTTTCTCCTAACGGAGTCTCCATAGATAGGTCAAAGTCTAATTTCTCCGTAGTCAAGTTCAAACGTTGAGTGCAAGCAAGAGAGATAAAAGAATGGGTAGAACTGGTATCTAGTAAGGTATAAACTTCGCAAGAATTATAATTAACTAACCCGTGCTAAACTTCATTCGGGTTCTTTGTATTTTGACCGGTCACAATAAACGCTCTTCCAGGAACCGTTGACTTTGACTTTTCTGGGACAGCCTTTTGAGTCACCATCCCCGCTGGACTGGGTTTCGTTACCGTACAATCTCGAGCGATATGACATTCTTTTCCACAATTATAACATACCTTGAAAGGTTGTGAACAATTTGGACTTATGTGTCCCTCTTCTCTGCATCTGTAGCATCTAACTGGCGGTCTTTCTCCTCCTCTAAAATTCGTTACTGGTGTTGGTGCTGCTGTCGACATCTTCCCGGCATCGTTAAATCTTCTCTTCATGAAATTTCCACTTGAGACACCTCTTCTATTATCATGGCCACGATTACCACCTGAGTGGTTACCGCCTTTGTCCGTATTCTTCCTTCCTCGCTAGTTATCATCGTTCTGATGACTGCTGTCACCGATATGACCCTGGTTGTGGTCCCTCGGTTGAGTATACTCACTATCTCGCTCTAATAACTGAGCCCTGTTTACAACATCTGAATATAAAGAAAATTTATGAGATATACGGTATTGACGAATCTCGGGTTTTAGACCTCTCAAAAACATTCGCGTCATACGTTCCTCATTCTCCACTAAATGAGGTGCAAACCTGGACAACTCTGCGAACTTTACCTCGTATTGAGACACCGTCATGTTATTCTGTTCGAGTCTAATAAACTCCACCTCTTTCATAGGCGAATACTTTCAGGAAATTACTTGTCATTGAAAAGTTTCTGAAATCTTTCCCAAGACATGTTGAGTGCATCTGGTTGGGTACGCTTCACAGATTCCCACCAGTAATCTGCTTCACCACGAAACATAAAGGTATCGAATGGAACCTTCTGTTCCTCCGTGCACCCCAAGACATCGAATATCTTGGTAATCTGCTTGACCCACATTTCTGCCTTGATCGGATCCGGCTTTCCATGGAAATCTGGTGGTCCCAACTCCTTGAACTGCTTAGCTGTGATAGACCGCACGTTTTCATCATTTCCACCCGTATTTTGAACACGAGTCTCCCTCGTCTGATTTTGCATGAACTGCAAAAAGTTCCTAAACATTCCATCTTTCATCGTTTTCTCGGTAACGTTGTTTACAGTAGGAGTATTGCCTTCCTGTTGCACGTTCTCCTGGTTTGTGACTAAAGGTTGTTCCACCGTCTCATAAACTCCATTGTTAACGTTCTCAGCAGCCATTCTTAAATACTGCCATAAAACAAGGGTTAATTAAACAAATTAACGTATCACATAATATCCCTATATTATGATCGACCAACAAATAAGCTTAGGTAGGACACACTAGCGAAGGATTTACTCATCTCTCCCCTCCTAGTTCTATTCCCCGATCTCCACCAGAGACCATATCCCTAAGCTCTGATACCAACTGTGATGCCCCAAAATAGGTCCATTCCATCCAACCCATTCTGAGTCGCCAAATACATGGTACAGAAACAACTACAACTTTATTAATACATTTATCGTACAAAATACGACAACATATAAACTGTGAGTTTAAATACAAATATTGTCACCTAGACAATATACATACCCAACTAAATCCTCATCACAATTATTAATATATTATTTTACAAAAATGGTGAGGACTACTAAAACATCTTCCTAGAACCATCATTCCATACCCCGACTCGATCCTGCTATGTTCTCACCTCCTGAGAAGAAAATGGAACAAAAAGGAAAGGGTGAGCTCAACTAGCCCAGTAAAGAATATTATGACTAAGATAATATACAACAAATTATCGTTAGTCTTCAACAGGGAAAAATCTGATAGAATATAATAGACAACAAGTTTTAGATCAACAAATGCAGCGGAAACATCAATCCATTAGAAGAGTCACATAGAGAATGAATTCTACTGTCTTCTAAGATTTAAAAGTCCATCATCAATATTTCATCCCTGTAACAACAATCAATATACATCTTTAATCATCTTTGCACTATTGGCCAAAGATATTCATTTGTATCACCAGTTGGTCATGTTCATCTCAACACCTGTTCATCTTTGCACTACGGGCCAAAGATATTCATCAGTAATCATTTATCTTTGCACTACAGGCCAAAGATATTCATCAAATATCACCATTAACGACTGAGGATGATGAAAAACATTTTTAAGAACGAATCCAGTGAGATAGAAGGACAAATATTAGGGATTCGTACAACAGTTTGTACAAGATCAATAATACTTCATAACAACTGCTTTTGAAGCAGAACTCAAAAATAACGATCAAAACATGGATACAATCATAGATAGTAGCCAAAATAGATATTTTGGAAAAAAAGAAGAAATTTTATTTTTCAATGAATAGTGCCGTATTCATGAATAGTGCCGTATACGTGAATAGTGACGTACACGTGAATAGTAACTTCGACACCAAAAGATAGAAATTTCACAAAAACATCATCACGCTTCGTGAATAGTACTCGTGAATAGTAACTCGTGAATAGTAACTAATGAGTAGTAACTCGTGAATAGTAACTCATGAATAGTAACCCCGACATGAAAAAAAGTTCCAAATTTGATAAAAAGTTCAGAACAATATTCCGGCATAATGATATTGAAGAAAATAATATCATTTAAGAAAAAAATAACATCCATTACCTCTAAATAACCGTACTTCTGACTGAATTTCGGTATAGTGCTGACAGAAACTCGTACCGTATAGCAACACTCAAAGTATACTCACAAGAATATGCTCGATAATATAGAGAGAGAAAAAGAGAAAACTTTGTTTTTGGTGTGGTTTTCAATTCTAACTTAGCCCTCTATTTATAGGAAAATGCTAGAACGCCAAAGGAGACTAAATTAATAAAATATTAATTTATTTATCAAATATTCAAGCCCACCACCAAGGAATCTGATTTTAGCATTTCCCACATGCCCACCTTCTAGAAAAAAAAATTAAAAAACATTTTTGAAATAAAAAAATAATTAAACTTTCAAAAATCAATTATTTTGGAACTCCAGAACTTTAATAATTCACAATAAATAGCCCTTTATTAGAAAATTCAAATCTCGCATTTTTTATAGGAATTTCAATTCTCTAAAACTTTGCAGAAGAAAATTTTTCCAAATTCCAAACAGAAATAATCCGAAATCCACAAACGGGCGATTTTACAGTTTATAATCAATTTTTCGGTCAAGAATTATGTCCACCGACACACAAAACATGTGTTAAACATTTAATGCCACAAAAATACTCTTCTTCCTCATATACTCATATCCCACATTCATTGTAAAAATATCACCGTTAATATATTATTAAAATAATATATTTAAATGAATTATTTTATCAGAAAAAGATAAAATATTAATTGTCAACAATTGTCACATTAAAAATTTTCTCTATCTATATCCACATAAAATGAATATTTTCTTTATCATAATAATTAATAATTAATTATTTACAAATAATATTACAGAATCACATTATTGACAACCAGACAGTTCCCAGGAAAGAGGAGGCTTTCCAATAAGAATTTCTTCTTACTGGCGAGCAATTAGGTGACCAAACATCTCCTTAGACAGAACTTTCTAGACATTGCCAATAATGTCATCTAATAATATTATTCAAATAATATGATTTATTGCTCCGATAATATAAAATACTGTGCAGTGACAATTATTGAAACAATAATAATATAAATATCAACGCAGCAATTATTGAATAAAATAAAATAATTAACAGTAATTATTGTAACAATTATTGAGTAGTGCCTTCTTACATAAGGATCAATAATTCAATAATACTGTGCAATACCATGTGCTACTGTGCAACCACGCATATTACTGTATTTTAACCACCAGGTAACCCAACAGTGTTAACGGTAACAATTTACGCCGTTATTTATAAAACTCAATCTTTGTCGTTTTCTTTCATCCAACCATTTTTCGTTATGGGCCCACAAATGACTGCGCCGTCGTACGGAGATTCCCGACAATACGAATATTCCACGACCAAACGAATATTCCCCGACAATAATAAATATTTTATAACCACTTGCTTATTTTGAAATATTTGCGCATATTACCCATAACTTTCCATATTAATCAAATCAACCCTTACTATTTCAACATAATAAATAAAGGAAATTCCATTTATTAAAAAAAAATTTGGGGTCTTACAGAAACATCCATCAAAGCCAATTATTGGCCTATAACCTGCCAACCATCCTCTTTTCAAAGCATCAAATCCTATATAAAATCTTTAAAATCTCCTTGGTTCCTCCGGTGACTGCCTATCTACTTTTATTTCAAATGTTTATCCTTTGTTAGCCCTCATCAATTCCTTCTCATAGTCCCATAACTGTCCATATATATCATCAATTGTTGCATAAGCATGCTTGAGTGCTATTTCTCTGGCCCTGTGGCACTGACTCAATGACACTCTAACTTTTAAATGCTTCTTCACATCCCATTGGAATTCTGAGAGTTTCCAAAATGGACATGCTTTTATTTTATCATAATAGTGCTTGGCTAAAAACCTTGCATTTAGTTGTATATTTTTTTTGTTTATTTGTGAACTTGTGAACATTGTTATACGTTTTAACAATAAAAGTGTTCTCATATTTCAACACACTTGCCCATAAATTTCAAGGGCAACCCTGTGCACACTTCAGTTGTACCTTATCCCTTGAATTTTTTTGAAACCATATATTGTACTTTTTTCCAATTGCATATTATTTCACTACCTCTTTAAATTCTTTGTGGTTAGTAAATTTCATTCCAACAGAAAATTCAACATTTTTAATGTCAGTCTTTGGATTAAACTCAAGATATTTTCTCTTTCTTATATTGGTTGGTTTCACCTCATCATCTTCATTCTCACTTGTTTCAGGTGTGTGCAGCTCATCAGAATCTAAGTCAATTTCATCCCAACCTTCGGCTTGTGCTCTTTGCCCACCTTCATCAACAGGTCCCTGCCCACCTTCATCAACAGGTCCCTGTCCAATTTCATCAACATCAACATCATTTCCTCCTTCATTTCCTTCTTCATTTTCTTCTTCATTTTCTTCATCTATTTTTCTTCTTCTGTTCCTCTTTTTCTCACTTTTTCCCTCTCTTTTGCTGCTCTCAAATTTTGCCTAGCAGCAAGTAACTCTTCATCACTCTCAACTAACCAGTCACAATTACTACTTATATCAGAGTCTGTATCTCCTATTCTTTCATATTCTATATCTTTCTCATTATTGGTCTGAAGCACATAAACCTCAATCATTTCTACTCCCTCATTATTTGAATGTTCTTCAATGTTGACATCTTTTAAAACTTCAATAAATCCCTCACTGTCATCATCTATGTTCTCATCAGTACTTACTATTTCTTCATTGTGACGCCCCCAAAATAGGCATACATCACCCATCTTGAGTCGCCAAATACATGGTACAAAATTTAAATACAACTTAATAATACAACTGTCGTACAAAATACGACAAAAACATAAACTGAGAGTTTAATATGAATATTGTCTTCTAGACAGTATTCAAACTCAAATAGAGTCCTCAATACATTTATTATCACACTATTTCATAGAATAGTGAGGACTACTAATGTAAATATCTGGACTGTCACTCCGTTCCCCGACTAGTCTCGGCTACGTTCTCATTTTCTGAAGAGAATAATGAAAGCAAAAGGGTGAGCTCAACTAGCCCAATAAGAAATATTATGACTAAGATAATGCAGAATAATTTATCGTTAGTGTTCAACAGTGTTAAACTGATAAAATATAACAAACATCAAGTTTAACTGCAGCGGAAAAAGAAATCCATTAGAAGAGTCAAGTAGAACATGAAATCT
Organism: Panax japonicus; assembly: GCA_020205505.1. Taxonomy (NCBI): domain Eukaryota; kingdom Viridiplantae; phylum Streptophyta; class Magnoliopsida; order Apiales; family Araliaceae; genus Panax; species Panax japonicus. Next base: position 45,576,469 of record CM035098.1, read on the forward strand.
ATTATCTTCTATGATTTAAAAAGTTTATCAACAGTTTTATCGTTGAGACTCAGCTTAATAAATAATCCACATCATCGAATCACCCCTGCACTACGGCCAAGGATATTCATTAGTATCACGACCACAAATTATCCATGCACTACGACCCAAGGATATTCGTGTTTTCATCAATGGTCATGAGCATGCCAACAACTGTCCATCAATGCACTACGGGCCAATGAGGACTTTTATCACATCATATGTAACATTACGGTCATGATTCTACCGAATAATCCCTATGTAAGACCCCAACTTATTATTAATGAAATTGAATTTCCTCTATTTATTATTTTGAAATAGTAAGGGTTGATTTGATTAATGTGGTTAGTTATGGGTAAAATGCGCAAATATTTCAAATAAGCAAGTGGTTATAAAATATTCATTGTTGTCGAGAAATATTCGTTTGGTCGTGAAATATTCTTACTGTCGGGGAATATTCGTACGATGGCGCAGCCTTGTGTGGGCTCCATAACGGAAAGCGATTGGATGAAGAAAACGACAAGTATAAGTTGTTTATAAATAAAGACGTAGTTGTTACCGTTACTACTGTTGGAATACCCGATGGTTAAAACACAGTAGCACACGGTATTGCATCAATTATAGATTCTTACGTAAGAAGACACTACTCAATAATTGTTACAGTAATTACTGTTCAATATTTTATTTTATTGATTCAATAATTGCTGCGTTGATATTTTATATTATTCTTGTTTCAATAATTGTCATTACACAGTATTTTCCTTTATCGAATTAATAATTCATATTATTTGAATAATGTTATTAGATAGCATTATTGGCAATGTCTAGAAAGTTCTGTCTAAGGAGAGGTTTGGTCATCTAATTGCACGCAAGTAAGGAGAAATCCTTATTGGAAAGCCCCCTCTTTTCTAAGAACGACCTGGTTGTCAGTATTTTGATTCTGTAATATTATTTATGAATAATTAATTATTGATTACTATGATAAGGATAATATTCATTTTATATGGATATAGATGGAGAAAATTTTTAATGTGACAATTGTTGAAAATTGATATTTATCTTTTTCGATAAAATAATTCATTTAAATATATTATTATATTTTAATAATATAATAATGGTGATATCTTTACAATGAATGTGAGATATATGAATAAATGAGGAGGGAGAGTATTTTTGTAACTAAAAATATTTAAAGCATGTTTTTCATGTTTGTGGACCCCATTTCTTGACTGAAATTTGATTATAGCCTGTAAAATCGTCCGTATGTGGGTTTCGGTCAATTTCTGTTTGAAATTTGGAAAAACATAAAACTACAAAGTTGTATAGAATTGAATTTCTTATGGAATGGATATAAGATTCGAATTTTTCTGAAAAAAGGGCTATTTATTATGAATTATTGAAGTCCCAGAATAAATGATTTTTGGAGTTTTAAATGATTTTAATATGAAAAACGTTTTTGTGACTTTTGGTGAGGAGGGTGGCTGATTTTGGACCAATTTGTGTGCGTAGGAAATTTAATAAAATATATTAATATTTTATTAAATTTTTTGCTCTGGTGTTCTAAGCATTTTCCTATAAATAGGGTGCTTAGGTTAGAATTGAAAATCACACCAGAAACAAGTTTTCTCTCTTTTTCTCTCTCTATATTATCGAGCGTATTCTTGTGAGTATTTTGATACTTTGAGTGTTGCTATACGGTACAAGATCCCTTCAGCACTATATCCAGTATTCCAGTCAGAAGTACTGTCTTTTCGAGGTAGGGGATGTTATTTTTCTTAAAATGATATTATTTCTTCTAATATCATTATGCCAGAATATTTGTAAGATTTTTCTTGTGAAATTCTTGTCTTTTAGCATCGGAGTTACTATTCACGTATACGACACTATTCACGTATACGGCACTATTCACGAATACGGCACTATTCATAGAAAAATTAAATTTTCATTTTTTGTCCAAAATATCTGTTATGGATACTAACTTTGATTGTATCCATGTTTTGATCATTCTTTAATTTTACTTTACTATGATTATTTATGAAGTATTTTTGAACTCGGATTGTTTAAAGTACGAATCCTTAATATTTGTTCTTTTGTTTCAGTGGATTCGTTTTCTTTAAAATATTTTTCATCATCCTCAGTCCTAAATAATGATATTACTGAATATCTTTGGACTGTAGTGCAAAGATGAATGAATTTCTGATGAATATCTTTGGCCTGTAGTTGAAAGATGAACATGTGTTGAGATGAACATGACCAACTGATGAATATCTTTGGCCTGTAGTGCAAAGATGAATATTTGATTTAAGATGTATATTGATTGATGTTACAGGGATAAAATATTGATGATGGACTTTTAAATTCATAGATAATAGTAGATTTCATTCTCTACGTAACTCTTCTATGAATTATTATTTCCGCTGCGAATATTGATTTAAAACTTGTTGTCTATTGTATTTTATCAGATTTTTCCCTGTTAAAGACTAACGATAATTTTTTCTATATTATCTTAGTCATAATATTCTTTACTGGGCTAGTTGAGCTCACCCTTTTCTTTTTTGTTCTATTTTTCTTTTCAGGAGGCGAGAATGTAGCGAGTACTAGTCGGGGTATGGAATGAAGGTTCTAGAAAGTTTTTTTTGAAGTCTTCACTATTTTGTAAAATAGTTTATTAATAATTATAATGAGGACTTATTTGAGTATGAATATTGTCTAGATGACAATATTTGTATTTAAACTCACAATTTACATGTTGTCGTAATTTGCACGACAATTGTATTAAAAAAATTATAGTTATTTCTGTACCATGTATTTGGCGACTCAGAATGGGTGTTATATACCTATTTTGGGGGCGTCATAGTTGGTATCAGAGCTTAGGGATATGATCTTCGGCGGAGATCAGGGAATAGAACTAGGAGGGGAGAGACAAGTAAATCATTCGCTAGTGTGTCCTACCTAAGCTTATTTGTTGGTTGGTCAGTATATAGGGATAACATGTGATATGTTTATTTCTTTAATTAACCCTTGTTTTATGGCAGTATTTGAGAATGGCGACTGAGAATGTTAACGGTGGAGTAAATGAGACCGTGGAGACACCTTTACTCACCAATGAGGAGAACATGCAGCAGGCTGACAATGTTCCTCCTATAAATAATACCACTGAGCAGACGATGAACGACAGGATGTTTAGAAGCTTTTTACAGTTCATGCAAAATCAGACGAGGGAGACTCTGTAATGCCCGAGAAAATCAGATTTTTATGACAATTAAATTTTTATTTGATTATATGAATTAAATGAATTTAATTGATTTATTTTGTGAGTAGCTATGTGAAGGTCGTTCTATGACTTAGAATGTGCTAATGTGGTTAGTAATCTGGCTACGTGCTAGAATTAATTGATTAGAATTTCCAAGACAAAAATAAATGTTTTCTGAGAAATTTTCGTAAAAACACTATTCATCCATTTCTGTTCGGAGAATTATTTTAAAATTCTGAGAAATGCATAATGATAGAATATAAAGATAAGATGAAATATCTAATAATATTTCATTTATGGCAAACAGAGTTTTCGCCTGCGGACTTAAAACCTAAGGGTTGAGTATATTGATTTCGAAGATGAAAATGAAATGCATAGAAAGAATTGCGTTATGGTTAAAGCGGGTGTTATATAATTATGATACTATTTAGTATCTACATATAATACGATGAGTTAATACGAAGTACAATACGATTTTTGTACGAGTATTATACGGGAAGAATACGTGAATTGTACGTATAGAATACGATTCGTATTAAGGAATTAAGTTAAGACTTAATGTTAATTCATTTGGGTTGGATTATGTTTAGTCCAATCAATTGAATAAGCAAGCCCAAGGGATTAGTTAGTTAAGCCCAATTCAAGGCCCAATATTAGATTGGTTAAACCCAATGCAAGAAAACCGAACCGTGGATCGAACCGGTGGGTCACCGAATGGGTAAAACCCATGGGGATAGCCCATGGGCAAGGGTGGGCCGGCCCTTGGTGTTCAAGGCAAGATTGATGCTTGGTCATCAAGCATTTTACTTGGTGACTAAGTGTGAATAGTAAGGAGATGGGTTGTTTATTGTCTAGATTGCCCTCCATTTCATTTTCTATAAATAGAAAGCCAAGGTTGGTCATTTAGGAGTTTTTCAATTGCCCAACCTAGATTATTTGAGATAGAAAGAGAGCTAGACTCATCAAATCATACACTTTGGAAGCTTTGACTTAGAGTTTTCCAAGAGATTATTTAAGAGTTCTTAAAGGTAATATTCCTTATTTCTCATTCCATCTCTTTTAGTTTTCTTTTATTATAGAGAATCATAAATGGGTGGTGTATGTATTGTATAGTGGATTAAGAATGACTTAGTATAGATTCAATCTCTATAAGTCATGAATTCATAGAAATCATAAGGTTCGATATAGTTTCAAACCATTAAAGTATTGATTGTTGAGATCGATTGTTAATAAACAATTGGACTCCATCAATACGTTAATATATGCATATTGCTTGGTTAGGATGTAGATATGAAATCCATGAAGTATTTCATGTGATTTGGCCTAGAGAACGTTAATAATGAAGTCATGGCGAATTTCACGAAAATAGACGTTGAATGTCAAAAACGTTGAAATTCGGGATTGGAGGTCAAAAGTTGTCGTGAGACTTGAAAATATTGTTTTTCAATGTCAACACGTGAGACAGAGTATTTAAGAGTTGTGGGTTTGAGAATGGTCGGATTCTGACTTAAAACGAAGAAATCGAGCATTGAACGCTCATTAACGTTTACAAACACTTAGAAAATGAACTCAATAGTGAATTTTGAGTTAACGGATTCGAAAGTGTCGAATTCTTATATGAACGCGTAGAGTATGTCATTTATGACGTGTAGGCTTTTGAATGGACAAAATTGGACCTATAACGAAGAAGTTATGGCTCCGGGAATCTCACTAAAAATTTTATCTGTTGAAAAATTCTGGTACTGAGGTCTGGCGCCGCGGCGCCAGACATAGTGTTAAAATGCCGCGTCGCAGTACCGGCACAGTGTTGTTACATACTGCTAAATGGCGCCGCAGCGCCACTGATAGAGTAAAGTCTCGCATCACAGCGCTGAGACCGGGACCTGGTTACTAAAAACTGGCGCCACAACGCCAGTCTTGAACTAGTGGGTCACGCCGCGGCGCGGGTACAGGGTGTTTGATAGATGACTTAGGTTTTGAACTTCAATTGTTCAAAGACCTATAAGAGAAATGTTTGTACACTTCATAAGTGTATTAAAGCTATTCCTATACTACCTGTACTAAGGTATATGGTATTGAAACTTAGGAATTTGATGTATGTTGTCAATGAACCCTAATTGGTAAACAACGTTGGTACTTCACCGACAATGTTAGAGTTCGGTTAATAACGTAAGTTGATTAATAAGCCGGGACGAGGGATAATAAGTCAAGTTAACTTTAGTAATGATATTAAGTTAACTAAGACTTAGAAGAGAAAGAAGTTGGTAGGAACAATGTGAATAATTGTTTGATAGTTAATTACAGTGTGCTATGTGAATATATCATGTAGATTCTGTAAAGGTTGTGGTCAGTCGATTAAGTTATTTGAAGACGCTGGATGGAAAGTTTTCTTAACGCTTGTCTAACTTTTAAGTTAGCCAAGTTTTATGTGATTCATTGAACTGAATTGCACGACTGGTTTTAAAGAAATGGTCAATGCCAGGTTTAACTCGGCTAGACTACTCGTAAGATATAGATTGAATGATATTCATATCTTTCTATATAGAAATGTTAACACTATCCTATGCCAAGTAATTGGTACAGATGTGAAGGTAAGGTTTGTCTATGAACAAACAAAAGTATTTTTTCATCGATTATTCGATGGGCACGCGAGTTTGCCAAATATTAAACGTAAATACGTTTAATAAATGAGTGTTGATCTACATAGAGTACTATAGGCTGATCACCTAGAAGTGCTCGTAAGTAATGCGGATGTACAGCCTTAGTGCTGCGATATCCTTTTCAAGTATGAAAATAGAAAGTTACTATTCATGGTCTATCGACCGGATCAGAATTTCTAATCTACTATATACTTTTGGAATTGATGTTATGAAATGTTAAAGTATTATTGTTTCATAATACTTCATAACTATTTGTTCAGTTATGTAGGAATTGTAATATAATTCACGAATGTGGTATTACTGTTATCCTTTGTTAAAACTTGATGAGCTTGTTATGCACACTTCTTGCGTGAATTATATGATTGCAGTTAAGGATGAACGTCTTGAGAATGCTAAGAGAGATAAGGGCAAAGCTAAGATGGATGCTTAGCCATCGTGTAATATATTAGTATGTTTGTATGTATTATACATTATGAACAACAAACGATGTAATCGGTTTATGAACCTGGGAAGGATTATACTTTGATTGTAATAAGAAGATAGTAATTACATTCATTTTGTTGTATTTCAATGGAATGGTTGTATGGTTATAAGTACAGTGTAGCACCATATGTCGAGTTAGAAGATACCCGGATTTGGGGACGTCACAGACTCGTATACAAAATACAGGTGGAAATGATAACAACGCACGGTTTGTCACAACCAAGCAGTTCAAAGAGTTAGGACCACCAGAATTCTGGGGAAAGCCGGATCCGATTAAGGCAGAAATGTGGGTCAAGCAAATTACCAAGATATTCGATGTCTTAAGATGCACGAAGGAATAGAAGGTTCCATTCGCCACCTTTATGTTCTATAATGAGGCAGATTACTGGTGGAAATGTGTGAAGTGTACCCATCTAGCCGCACTCAGCATGTCTTGGGAGACATTTCAGAAACTGTTCAATGACAAGTACTTTCCTAAAAGTATTCGTCATATGAAGGAAGTGGAGTTTATTAGATTGGAACAAAATAACATGACGGTGTCCCAGTACGAGGCGAAGTTTGCAGAGTTATCCAGGCTTGCACCTCATTTGGTGGAGAATGAGGAACGTATGACACAGATGCTTATGAGAGGTTTAAAACCAGACATACGTCAATATCTCATTTCTCATAAATTTTCTCTCTATTCAGATGTTGTCAACAGGGCTCAATTATTAGAGCGAGATAACGAGTTCGTTCAACCGAGGGACCACAACCAGGATCATACCGGTGACATCAGTCATCAGAACAACGATAACCAGCGGAGAAAGAAAAATATGGACAAAAGCGATAACCACTCTGGTGGTAATCATGGCCATGAAAATAGAAGAAGCGAGTCGAGGGGAGATTTTAAAAAGAGGAGATTCAACAATGATAATGCGAAGACGTCAGCACCAGCAGCAACTGGTTCTAAGGGAGGAGAACGACCACTGGTCGTATGCTATAAATGTGAAAATGAGGGACATATCAGCCCAAACTGCCCACAACAGTTCAAGGTATGTTATAATTATGGAAAGGAAGGACATATTTCTCGAGATTATACTGTAGCGAAACCAAGTCCAGCGGGGATGGTGACTCAAAAGGCTGTCCCAGAAAAGTCAAAGTCAATGGTTCCTGGAAGAGCGTTTGTCGTGACTGATCAAAATGTGAGAAACCCAAACGAGGTGATCACGGGTAAGCTAATCATAAATTCTTGCGAAGTTTATACCTTACTAGATACCGGTGCTACCCATTCATTTAACTCTCCTACTTGTGCTCAACGTTTAAACTTGACTCTGGAGAAATTAGACTTTGATTTATCTATGGAGACTCCGTTAGAAGAAACTTTCATCACATCCACTGTTTATAAATCTTGTTTGATCCAAGTTGGCACCATCACATTACCTGTTGACCTTATCTCTTTAAAGATACTTGCTTTTGATGTGATTTTAGGGATTGATTGGTTAACTACTCATCATGCCAAAATTGATTGTTTTCGTAAGGTTGTTAGTTTTCATATTCCTAACCAACCTGTTGTACGAATTCAAGCAACTAAACCATTAAAATCAATCATTGTCATATCAAGTCATAAAGTTATTCGTTTATTGAAAAATGGATGTCAAGCTTTCTTAGCCCATGTTATGGATTTGAATAAAGACGCGTCGGATTTGAATAATATTCCTGTTGTTAGTAAATTTCCTGAAGTACTTCTCGGTCCACCCCCAGAACGTGAAGTTGAATTCTTTATTGATCTTGAACCTGGTACAAAGCCCATTTCTAAAACCCCATATCGAATGACTCCTATTGAACTTCAGGAGTTAAAGGTTCAACTACAGGAGTTGTTGGACATCGGTTTCATTCGTCCTAGTACATCTCCTTGGGGTGCTCCTGTTTTATTTGTAAAGAAGAAAGACGGGAGTATACGACTTTGTATTGACTATCGAGAATTGAAACATGTCACCATCAAGAATAGGTATCCGCTACCTCGCATTGATGACCTGTTTGACCAGTTATAAGGAGCACAATTCTTTTCAAAGATCGATCTTCGTTCTGGATATCATCAACTGAAGATTAGAACTTAGAATATTCCAAAGACTGCCTTCAGAACTCGGTACGGGCATTATGAATTCTTAGTCATGTCTTTTGGATTGACTAATGCTCCTGCGGCTTTCATGGATATGATGAACCGAATATTCAAGGAATATTTGGATCAATTTGTTGTTGTCTTTATTGATGACATCCTCATATATTCCAAAAGCCGTGAAGATCATGAGCACCATTTGAAGCTGTTACTCCAAAGGCTTCGTGAAAATAAGCTTTATGCTAAGTTAAAGAAATGCGAGTTCTGGCTTGAGGAAGTAGCATTCCTTGGGCACATGGTGTCAAAACATGGAGTATCTGTTGACCTGGTGAAGATTGAAGCAATACAAAGTTGGGAACAACCGAAGTCGGTGACCAAAGTACGTAGCTATCTGGGTTTAGCTGGTTATTATCGGATATTTGTGGAAGGATTTTCTCGAATTACTACTCCGTTAACTCAGCTAACTCGGAAGGATACAAAATTCATATGGAGCGAGGAATACGAGAAGAGTTTTCAAGAGCTCAAGAGGAGACTCATTTCGGCACCTGTTCTGACAATACCATCTGGTTCGGATGGATTTGTTATCTATAGCGATACTTCGGGCAAAGGGTTAGAGTGTGTTCTCATGTAACATGGGAAAGTCATATCCTATACCTCGTGATAACTTAAAGAATATGAGAGAAATTATCCTACTCATGATCTAGAGTTGGCAGCAGTCGTTTTCGCGCTAAAGATCTGGAGGCACTATCTATATAGGGAGAAAGTGGAGATATATTCAGACCATAAAAGCCTCAAATATTTCTTCACTCAAAAGGAACTTAACATGCGGCAACGACGTTGGCTCGAGCTGTTGAAAGACTAAGACCATACCATTCAATATCATCCTGGAAAAGCGAACGTGGTAGCTGAGGCGTTGAGTAGAAGATCATATGCGGGAACGAGTGCGATGTTGTCAACACAAAGGCCCATTTTGTGTGATTTACAAAAGTTGAAGATAAAATTCAAGACTCCGAGGACCCATGCAATGATGTCAAGTATACGCATAGAACCAACTTTAATCAATAAAGTTAAAGTTGCTCAAACCACAGACCCGGAGCTGATGTGTATGAAGAAGAAAGTGCAAGAAGGTGCTATTCCAGAAGCAAGAATCGATGAAGAAGGAATACTTCGAGTCCACTCCAAACTTTTTGTTCCTAACAATTCTGATTTGAAGAACAAGATCATGATGGAGGCACACAATACACCGTTTGCAATCCATCCTGGAAGTTCCAAAATGTATCATGATCTTCGACATACATTTTGGTGGAACAATATGAAGAGAGAGATTGCAAAGTTTATCTCGAGGTGTTTAACTTGTCAACATGTAAAGGCGGAGCATCAAGTGCCTAAGGGTCCATTGCAACCACTTGAGATTCCAAAATGGAAGTGGGAACACATTACTATGGATTTTGTTATGGGTCTTCCCACGGGTTCTCAAGGCATAAATGCTATTTGGGTTATTGTTGATAGATTATCCAAGTCTGCTCATTTCTTGCCGATACGGGAGACTTATTCCCTTGAACGTCTTGCTCATATATATGTAAATGAGATTGTGAGATTGCATGGCATGCCAGTATCCATAGTTTCATATCGTGACCCAAGATTCACTTCACGATTTTGGGTTAGCTTGCAAAAAGCTATAGGCACGGATTTACGATTCAGTTCGACATATAATCCTCAAAAGGACGGACAATCAGAGAGGACTATTCAAACTCTTGAAGATCTATTAAGACTCTGTGTCCAAGACTTCAAAGGGAGTTGGGATAAGTATTTACCATTGGTGGAAATCTCCTACAACAACAGTTATCAGGAAAGTATAGGTGTGGCTCCATTCGAAGCATTATATGGACGAAAGTGTCGCTCTCCAGTATGTTGGGATGAGGTGGGTGAAACAACATTGTTGGGACCATAGTTGGTACGTATGACAACAGAAAAGATCCAAATGATTCGACAACGTATACAAACGGCACGGGATTGACAAAAGAGTTATACGGATCTTCATCGAAAGGACGTGAAATTTAGTATTGGGGATCATGTATTGTTGCGTGTTGCTCCATGGAAGGGAGTTACAAGATTTGGAAAGAAAGGAAAGCTCAATCCATGATTTATTGGTCCATTTCAGATTCTTGACAGAGTAGGAAATGTGGCCTATAGACTCGCATTACCTCCAAGTATGTCTCGTGTTCATAATATTTTTCATATATTTATGCTACGCAAATATGTAAAAGACCCAAACCACGTTATTGAGTTAGAACCGGATGAGATAGCCGAAGACTTAACGTATGAAGAGGTACCTGTCAAGATCTTAGATAGGAAGGAGCATGGCATACGCACAAAGGTTATACCACAAGTCAAAGTTTTATGGAGGAACCATGCTATTGAGGAAATGACCTGGGAGTTGGAAACAGAAATGAAAGTGAGGTATCCTCACCTTTGTTAAACACCAGGTACGTACGTCAATTTTGAGGACGAAATTTCATAAGGAGTGGAGGTTGTAAGACCCCAACTTATTATTAATGAAATTGAATTTCCTCTATTTATTATTTTGAAATAGTAATGATTGATTTGATTAATGTGGTTAGTTATGGGTAAAATGCGCAAATATTTCAAATAAGCAAGTGGTTATAAAATATTCATTGTTGTCGGAGAATATTTGTTTGGTCGTGGAATATTCTTACTATTGGAGAATATTCGTACGACGGCGTAGCCTTGTGTGGGCCGCATAACAGAAAGCGATTGGATGAAGAAAATGACAAGTATAAGTTGTTTATAAATAACGGTGTAGTTGTTACCGTTAATACTGTTGGAATACCCGGTGGTTAAAACACAGTAGCACACAATATTACATCAATTATTGATTCTTATGTAAGAAAGTACTACTCAATAATTGTTACAGTAATTACTGTTTAATATTTTATTTTATTGATTCAATAATTGTTGCGTTGATATTTTATATTATTGTTGTTTCAATAATTGTCATTACACAATATTTTCCTTTATCGAATCAATAATTCATATTATTTGAATAATGTTATTAGTTAGCATTATTGGTAATGTCTAGAAAGTTCTGTCTAAGGAGAGGTTTGGTCATCTAATTGCGCGCCAGTAAGGAGAAATCCTTATTGGAGAGCCCTCTCTTTCCTGGGAACAACCTGGTTGTCAGAATTGTGATTCTGTAATATTATTTATGAATAATTAATTATTGATTACTATGATAAGGAAAATATTCATTTTATGTGGATATAGATGGAAAAAAAATTTAATGTGACAATTGTTAAAAATTGATATTTTATCTTTTTTCGATAAAATAATTCATTTAAATATATTATTATATTTTAATAATATAATAATGGTGATATTTTTACAATGAATGTGGGATATATAAATAAATGAGGAGGAAGACTATTTTTGTAACTAAAAATATTTAAAACATATTTTTCATATTTGTGGACCCCATTTCTTAACTGAAATTTGATTATAGCCTGTAAAATCGTCCGTATGTGGGTTTCAGTCAATTTCTGTTTGAAATTTAGAAAAACATAAAACTACAAAGTTGTAGAGAATTGAATTTCTTATGGAATGGACATAAAATTTGAATTTTTCTGAAAAAAGACTATATATTATGAATTATTGAAGTTCTGGAATAAATAATTTTTGGAGTTTTAAATGATTTTAATATGAAAAACGTTTTTGTGACTTTTGGTGAGGTGGGTGGCTGATTTTGGACCAAGTTTGTGTGCGTAGGAAATTTAATAAAATATATTAATATTTTATTAAATTTTTTGCTTTGGTGTTCTAAGCATTTTCCTATAAATAGGGTGCTTAGGTTAAAATTTAAAATCACACTAGAAACAAGTTTTCTCTCTCTTTTTCTCTCTATATTATCGAGCGTATTCTTGTGAGTATTTTGATACTTTGAGTGTTGCTATACGGTGTAAGATCCCTTCAGTACTATATCCAGTATTCCAGTCAGAAGTACTGTCTTTTCGAGATAAGGGATGTTATTTTTTTTAAATGATATTATTTCTTCTAATATCATTATGCAAGAATATTTTTAAGATTTTTCTTGTGAAATTCTTGTCTTTTAGTGTCGGGATTACTATTCATGTATACGACACTATTCACAGAAAAATTAAAATTTTATTTTTTGTCCAAAATATCTATTATGGATACTAGCTTTGATTGTATCCATGTTTTGATCATTCTTGAATTTTACTCCACTATAATAATTTATGAAGTATTTTTGAACTCGAATTGTTTAAAGTATGAATCCTTAATATTTGTTCTTTTGTTTCACTGGATTCGTTTTATTTAAAATATTTTTCATCATCCTCAGTCCTAAATAATGATATTACTGAATATCTTTGGCCTGTAGTGCAAAGATGAATGAATTTCTGATGAATATCTTTGGCCCGTAGTGCAAAGATGAACAGGTGTTGAAATGAACATGACCAACTGATAAATATCTTTGGCCTGTAGTGCAAAGATGAATATTGGATTCAAGATGTATATTGATTGATGTTGAGGGGATAAAATATTGATGATGGACTTTTAAATTTATAGATGATAGTAGATTTCATTCTCTACGTAAATCTTCTATGAATTATTATTTCCGCTGCGAATATTGATTTAAAACTTGGTGTCTATTGTATTCTATCAAATTTTTCCCTATTAAAGACTAACGATAATTTATTCTATATTATCTTAGTCATAATATTCTTTACTGGGCTAGTTGAGCTCACCCTTTTAATTTTTGTTCTATTTTTCTTCTCAGGAGGCGAGAATGTAGCAAGTACTAGTCGGGGTATGGAATGAAGGTTCTAGGAAGTTGTTTTTGAAGTCCTCACTGTTTTGTAAAATAGTATATCAATAATTGTAATGAGGACTTATTTGGGTATGAATATTGTCTAGATGATAATATTTGTATTTAAACTCACAGTTTATGTGTTGTCGTATTTTGCACGACAATTGTATTAATAAAATTATAGTTATTTCTGTACCATTATTTGGCGACTCAAAATTGGTGTTGTATACCTATTTTGGGGGCGTCACACCCTGGTCATAATCATACCAAGTTCATCTATACACTACAGGCTACAAATGACTTTCAACATAATATAAACATGAGGACGATGACAGTGATATAAGAATTCAAATAAATGAAAGCAAATGATAAATTTTTAATGATTTATAATTTCATTTATCCAGAAATCAATAACGTCCAAATTGTCAACATGATACTGCTTTGTGGAGTAAAATTTAAGAATAATATTGTACCAAAAATAATTTGGACCGAAAACGAATCAATTTTTATTATGAATAGTACCCCGGGTGAATAGTACTCTAGTGAATAGTAATTTAGGAATAATACCCCGTGAATAGTATTCCGGCATAAAAAAATTAAAACTTATAAAAAATGCTCAAAATAATATTTTCATGAACAGATATTGGATGAATTGCAAATATCAAAGATATTCTACTAATTTTATGGAGTATAGAAGCCAAAACTTTAACAAAACGAGTATAGAATTTGAAATCTGAAACGAAATAATATTACTTACATACTACAGAGTATGGAAGAAAATATTATTTCAAGCGAATATTGAACAAAAATAGCATCCCTTACCTTGAAAAGAAGAGTATTTCAACTGGGAAAACTCTCACTATTTTCTACGCTCAAAGCTTTCTAAAACTCGATAGAAATACGCTCAATATTATAGAAGAAGAATTATCTGATTCTGGTGTAATTTTTAATTCTAACTAAGTATCCTATTTATAGGAGAATGGAAAGGACACTATTTAGAAAAATTTCTCACGGACTGCACAGTACAATCAGACGAATTATTTTACAAAATCATATTTGACGCTTCTTTTTCTCATTTTTCAAATTAATAATATTATATTCAATAAATATAATATATTCTATTTTTCATTAAAAAAACTTATTATAATATATATATATATATATATATATATATATATATATATATATAAGTCACGGAAGTCACGCCCGTGACTTCCATCCCACCCCCCATTAATCATATATATATATATATATATATATATATATATATATATATATATACTCCACCATAATTCCTTCTTCAAACCCGTGAATGAATTTCTCCCATGAACTTCCATTACAATACTTTTTTTTAAACGTGGGCCCCACATGTGGGCCCCACCCTTAAAAAAATCTTTGGAAGCATCAACTGATTTTTTAATTAAGCCAACTGATTTGAAATATGATTTGAAATCTTTGGAAGCATCTACAATATAAATACCAGATTTTTTTTCTGGTATTGACGTATTTACTGTGTAGGATTGGATGTGCTTTTACGTGATTGAGGCACGTGAAAAAATCTTTGCATTAAAATATGATTTTTGGGAGCATCAACTCATGTTTAATTCAGCCGACTGTAAAGTTGTAATTTCGCTTCGGGAAGTATATGCCAAATTAACTCTCTCCTTCCGATAGCCGAATATAGACCTGGCAAACGGGCGGGACGGGCCGAGAGCGGGCCGGGCCAATAACAGGTCGGGCCAAAATGGCCCGGGTTTTGATAGGCTGCTATAATGAGGCCCTTGGTCTGGGTTGGGCCGGCCCGGCCCGACAAACGGGCTTCTTTCTTTTTTTTGCAATAATAATAGTAATAATAATAAATATTAAAAAAATAAAATTATAAGACCCCAACTTATTATTAATAAAATTGAATTTTCTCTATTTATTATTTTGAAATAGTAAGGATTGATTTGATTAATGTGGTTAGTTATGGGTAAAATGCGAAAATATTTCAAATAAGCAAGTGGTTATAAAATATTCATTGTTGTCGAGGAATATTAGTTTGGTCGTGAAATATTCTTACTGTCGGGGAATATTCGTACGACGGCGCAGCATTGTGTGGGCCCCATAACGGAAAGCGATTGGATGAAGAAAACGACAAGTATAAGTTGTTTATAAATAACGGCGTAGTTGTTACCGTTAATACTGTTAGAATACCCGGTGGTTAAAACACAATAGCACACGGTATTGCACAAATTATTGATTCTTACGTAAGAAGACACTACTCAATAATTGTTACAGTAATTATTGTTTAATATTTTAATTTATTAATTCAATAATTGCTGCGTTGATATTTTATATTATTGTTGTTTCAATAATTGTCATTACACAGTATTTTCCTTTATCGAATCAATAATTTATATTATTTGAATAATATTATTAGATAACATTATTGGCAATGTCTAGAAAGTTCTGTTTAAAAAGAGGTTTGGTCACCTAATTGCGCGCCAGTAAGGAGAAATCCTTATTGGAAAGCCCCATCTTTCCTGGGAACGGCCTGGTTGTCGATATTGTGATTTTATAATATTATTTGTGAATAATTAATTATTAATTTATATGATAAGGAATATATTCATTTTATGTGGATATAGATGGAGAAAATTTTAAAGTGACAATTGTTGAAAAATTGATATTTTATCTTTTCTGATAAAATAATTCATTTAAATATATTATTATATTTTAATAATATAATAATGCTGATATTTTTACACTGAATGTGGGATATATGAATATATGAGGAGGAATAATATTTTTGTTGCAAAAATTGTTTAAAACATGTTAAATATGTCTGTGGGTTCATTTCTTGACTGAAATTTGATTATAGCCTGTAAAATCGTCCGTATGTGGATTTTGGTCAATTTTTGTTTGGAATTTGGAAAAACTTTCTTCTGTAAAGTTGTAGAGAATTAAATTTTCTATGGAATGGACATAAGATTTGAATTTTTCTGATAAAAAGGCTATTTATTATGAATTATTGAAGTTTCGAAGTTCTGAAATATTTAATTTTTGAAGTTTGTAATATTTTAATTAAGAAAAAAGTTTTTCTTATTTATTGTGGGTGGGTGGCTGATGTTGTAGGCTGGTGGTGTGCGTAGGAAGTTAAGAAATATTATATTAATATGATATTAAATTTTTTGCTTTGGTGTTCTAAACATTTTTCTATAAATAAGATGCTTAGGTTATAATTAAAAATCACACCAGAAACTAAAGTTTTCTCTCTCTGTATTATCGAGCGTATTCTTGTGAGCATTTTGATACTTTGAGTGTTGCTATACGGTGCAAGTTCTTTCAGCACTATATCCAATAGGCAAAAAGCACCTTTTGGCCACTGTGGTTATAGTGATTTAACGAATTAGCCACTGTGTTTTTAAAATATTCAATTAGCCCACTGAACTTTTTAAAAATGTTCAATAAGCCCATTCCGTCTAATTTTTCAAACGGACGTTAGAAAATATCATACGTGGCATTGAAAAAAAAACAAAAAAAAATTATTTTCTGATGTGACAGCATACAAAAATAAAATAACACCATTGATTATGTGGCATGTACAATGCATGTTGACTTTATATTTAATTGTATAAGACCAAATTTTTTTTGAATTTTTTAGACAAAAAAGAAATAAGGCAAATTACAAACATAAATAAATTAATATTTATAAACATAAAGAAATAATGAATTTTTCTTTCTTTTTCTTTACCTAAATATTTATAATATTTATTAAAATAATAATAAAATTAATTTTATTCATCTCATTTAATCCTCTTTATCAAAAAATTTATATCAATGAGATCTAGTACAACATTATATTAATTTTTTACAAAAATTAAAAATTAAAAATTATTAATTAGGTGACAAAAAATAATTAAAACAATGATAACATTAAAATAAATAGTTTAATTCATTTTCTTTATTTGTATTCTTTTTCTTATCTCTTTTTCTTTCTTTTAATAATTATTTTTATTTTAATAATTAATACGAATATATATTTTAATGATATAAAAAAGTAAGTTCCTAATTAACATAAAATAGAAAATTTGACACAATTAGCAAAAATTAGTTAAACAAATGACATAAAAATTAAAATTAATTATACAATCATTAATTTTAATTTACATAAACCCCAATTCCCCCAGTCCTCTGTATCAATGGCGAACAAATAGGCTTTGCTGGAAAATAATCGGTGCTAGTTTACAGCACTTTCTATGAAATCTGGCTTGAAACGCCATAAATTTAACCAGATTGTAGATACTTCAGCTGAGTGATTCCGTTTCGAGAGAAATTCCTCCATAAATTTCATACGATGATTAGAGCCGAAGTTGAGATAAGGAAGAGTAGTCCAGTTCCGATTCCATCTTGCTAATACGTAGGTCTGAACTGCTTCTTTGATTTCGATGCGAGAGAGGATAATATGAATCAATTCATCGGGCAAGCTACTGATTATGTCCTCTTTTTTTGCCCTAATTCTCCACAATTTCTTCTTTTTCCCCAAATCCATTTATTAGCTCCACTCTCTCTAAATTAAAACGAGCAAAAACCCCTAAACCTGAAAGTTGAACAAACCTATCCGCCATGATATTCGGCGGCAAATCAAGAATCCTCCGACTGCAAACCCATTCCCTATAACGCCCAAGATCCATACATATACATACATAGAAAGATATAGAGGGAGAATAGTACTAGATCCATTGGCACCAACAGAAAATTTTTATTTTATTTTTTTATGCTGCCACATCAGAAAATAAAAAAAATTTGTATTTTTTTTCAATGCCACGTATGATATTTTCTAACGTCCGTTTGAAAAATTAGACGAAATGGGCTTATTAAACATTTTTAAAAAGTTCAGTGGGCTAATTGAATATTTTAAAAATACAGTAGCTAATTCGTTAAATCACTATAACCACAATGGCCAAAAGGTGCTTTTTGCCATATCCAATATTCCAGTCAGAAGTACTGTCTTTTTGGAGGTAAGGGATATTTTTTTTAAATGATATTATTTCTTCTAATATTATTATGCCGGAATATTGGTAAGATTTTTCTTGTGAAATTCTTGTCTTTGAGTGTCAGGATTACTATTCACGTATACGGCACTATTCATGAATACGACACTATTCACAGAAAAATTAAATTTTCATTTTTTGTCCAAAATATCTATTATGGATACTAGCTTTGATTGTATCCATGTTTTGATCATTCTTGAATTTTACTTCACTGAGATTATTTATGAAGTATTTTTGAACTCGGGTTGTTTAAAGTACGAATCCTTAATATTTGTCATTTTGTTTCACTGGATTCGTTTTCTTTAAAATATTTTTCATTATCCTCAGTCCTAAATGATGATATTACTGAATATCTTTGGCCTGTAGTGCAAAGATGAATAAATTTTTGATGAATATCTTTGGCCTGTAGTTCAAAGATGAACATGTGTTGAGATGAACATGACCAACTGATGAATATCTTTGGCCTGTGGTGCAAAGATGAATATTTGATTCAAGATGTATATTGATTGATGTTATAGGGATAAAATATTGATGATGAATCTTTAAATTCATAGATTATAGTATATTTCATTCTTTACGTAACTCATCTATGAATTATTATTTTCGCTGTAAATATTGATCTGAAACTTGTTGTCTAGTGTATTTTATCAGATTTTTTCCTGTTGAAGACTAACGATAATTTGTTCTATATTATCTTAGTCATAATATTATTTATTGTGCTAGTTGAGCTCACCCTTTTCCTTTTTGTTCTATTTTTCTTCTCAGGAGGCGAGAATGTAGCGAGTTCTAGTCGGGATATGGAATGATGGTTCTAGAAGTTGTTTTAGTGGTCCTCACTATTTTGTAAAATAGTGTATCAATAATTATAATGAGGATTTATTTGAGTATGAATATTGTCTAGATGACAATATTTGTAATTAAACTCACAGTTTATGTGTTATCGTATTTTGCACGACAATTGTATTAATAAAGTTGTAGTTGTTTCTGTACCATGTATTTTAACGACTCAGAATGGGTATTGTATACCTATTTTGGAGGCATCATAAAAATAATTAATAATTAATAATAAACAATAATACAAATGCCCTCATTTTTCCTGCTTATGGTTGGGCCGTTGGTGAACATTACTACTCCGTTCACAACATTCTGTTCTCTCACTAAAGGAGGTAATATTCTCATTTATGTGAAATAAAATTTTATTAAAATGTTTCGAGAGAAAGCTTTTTGGGCACAACTATGAGAAATATATTTACTTATCAGTTTATATTGGAGGGACTGAGGGAGAAATATATATTTCATCTCATGTCACTACACTAGTCTGGCCCATTAATGCTTCCCAAGTTATTAAATCAATTTATTGACCTCCTGCACTTTCATTATAGGCTATCTTACAAAATGGGTCTAACTTTGACTGTGAAAATACAGTTCACTTTACACCTCTTTATAAGTAAAATAAATTGAATTATTTATACTTTCTAGTATATTTTTAAAAAAATATTATAATAAAAGTGCATCTAAAAAATATTTACAAAATTAATATATTTTCAACTTATCTTTTAAGAATAGTAAAATTTGAACAAAAGTAAAGAAACAATATACTGAAGATTGCATTAAAAAAAATAGTTGTTGTAACTTAGTTGATTTGAACTCTTATTTATTTACTTACACGTCTTGTGTTCAAATCTCATAACCCATAAGTAGCATAATTTTATTTTATAAAAAAATGAGTTGCGGAGGTCTAGCCGAATCCTTCTCGAGGTAATACGTCATAGTCCCATTCTCGAAGTAATCTTACAGTATTTGGCATCCGCAGTTTAATACTGCGAAGCCTAGAAAACTACGAAACGACGTCGTTTTCCAATTTGCCAAAAATACTTGACGTCCGCAGTTCAATACTATAGACAAAGACTTTTTATAAAGGGTGGTATTTTGGTCATATGTCTTATCCGCAGTATTAAACTGCGAAATAATAAAAGCTAAACTAGGACGGAAGTCCATATTAATTGTTAGATATTCAGATGGACGATAAATGAATTTGTTGTAAGGCTATACTCCTTTTTATAATAGTTTGCTATGAATCGATCCCATATATATATAATGAACAACTTTTGTTATGGAATCGGTTTAAGGAATCTTTATTTATGGAAGGAAAATATCATATTTTAAATGGATTGGGCAGCTCATTGAGATTTGGAATATTTAGATTTTTAGCATTAAACACTTCCATATTAATTTTAAATACCCAATCAATTTATTCCATAATTAATTAATCACTTCTATAATAATTTAAATTACTTCCATAAATATATTTATGATGCAATGCAAATCTTACGCTCTGTTTCAGAGTTTTAAAATGCACAAAAAAGAAAAGAAATGGACGGAAAATTTAAGTTTTCTTTTCCAATTCTTATGTTTCTGAGTTTTTTAATAAACGAAAAAAGGAAAGAAATAGATAGAAAACTTGGCCACTTTTTCTGTCAAAGTTTTCCGTCCAAAATTGGCCTGATTTGAACGGAAAAAAAATTGGAGTAACTAATATTTTTATAATTCCCATATTATCCTCAACTTTAATATAATAAATTTTAAATTACAACTCATGTCCTCAATTTTAAATTTTTTATTCTTTTCTATTAAAAACTCAGAAACAACACAAAGGAAAACTTAAAGTTTTCTATTTTTTCTTTTCTGGTCTAATTTAAATTTTCTATTATTTTCTTTTCTGTTCAAAACTCACAAACAGAGCGTTAGAGTTTAGGATCTTATATTTATTTCCTAATGACTCGAGCAAATCTTCAAAGCTTCATGTCTTCAATCAAATGTTCAAGAATTCCTTTATTGTCTCATTAATATCATGTACATATATGAGTAAACATTTTAGTAGAAAATTATCATCAAAATCTAAGGTTAAAATATGACCAAGTCAAACAGATACTATTCGAGCAAAGTTAAATTTGAGCTTAGCTCAAGTAGAAGTCCATTTTATTAATCGAGAAGACAAATGAGTTTAACTCCATTATAGAGAGAGTTTAACTTGTTTGGAATTACACTCAGTTCGACCATTTATAATTACTGATCCCTTTGTTTTTTAATTTTTTTATTTAATTTTTAATGTCAAATCCTACAATTTTATATTTTGAAATTGATATGAATTCTTTGAAGTTTTAAAATAGTAAATTCTCTTCAAACAATTTGTCAAAAAAATAATAATCTTGAAGCTCGATCAAGACAAGTACATGTGCATGTCTAACAAACTTGTGATCATAAAAGTTCAAAGCATTCTGAGAAGTTGAGCCTAGGGAGAGAAAATAAGAACATTAATAGTAAGGAAATTATAATCCATGCAGACTTGTTGAAAGCTTATACAAAATGTAGACAGTAGTCACAGTATCATGTATTAAAAACTATATTATGCACTCCCTTCCTGCTGAAACTGAGAACAATGATGCTCATGGAGTGCTAGAAATGTAGCATCACTCATCAAGCTAATACTATGGTTTATATCTAATTAAAGTTAGCTCCAACACCAATATAACAAAACATTACTTTCTATCTGGCTTGCGATAATTGTATAGCTTCTTGTTCATGTGTAGATTCTTCAGACCAAATAAATTGGTGAGAAATAAGTGAGAATTCTCGGTTTCTTACTTCCTCATTCTGTTCCCACTCGGCCCATTTCTCCGACAAGCCTTCTCCTTGCAGCATGGTTACGACTTCTGCCATCTTCGGGCGTTCTTCGGGTGAACTTTGGGTGCAAAGCAACGCAACCTGAATGATTGTTTCAACTTCTTCGGGATCAGCAATCTTCATGTGCTCATCCACAATATCGGCAAGCCTCTTTTCTCTCAATAGTTTCTTGATCTGCAGGAATTATATCGCAGTAATTCTTCGGTAGTACTAACCAAACACATACAAATAATTGAATTCTACATATATCTTTGGTATCACTAGCAGTAATGACTTCATCCGGAAACAGCTCAAATTTATAAGCATGGGCCACAACCAATCATTAGCATTACATCAAAAGTTTGCATAAAGCTGTGGTCTGATATCCGTGTGTGAAATGGAATACTAGCAAACTTAGTACTTACTACAAATAATGTTTACCCCGTATGTTTTATCGGAAAAATAAACAAGAAAAATAAATTTACTTTTCAAATGGTGCAACAAAATATATAAGATATTCATATTAAAAATAACAATGTGAAGGTGCCATCACCTTGGGTATTTTGAAGTCTGTACTTTGATATTCAACCTCGTGTTCTGAGGTCTTAGGGTGAGCTTGAACATGGGCCTTTGTTTATATAAATAAATGTACTTGAAAACTATTTTGGAAAATAAATAAATATTACAGCTAGGAAATTTATTTCGAAAACTTTGCAGGCTCCATCCCATTCTCCCTCCTCTACAATGCCTACATCCCTCATCAAACCATTCGTTCTCATGTAAATCCGAAACAGTAAACTTTATTTTTACCCCAAAAGACTAAAAACAAATGGATAATAGAGGAATTTGAAAGCTACTAGAATAAAAGAGGAGTCTATATTTAGTAATTAAATAGCTGACTTTGTACTTACATGATCAAGCAAGAGAACATCTTCCTCTTCTTCAAGGCGAGAGAAATCAATTGCACGCTGACCAGTTACGAGTTCTAGAAGAGTTATACCATATCCAAATACATCCGTCTTTTCAGATGATTTTCCTGTAGACAAATATTCAGGGGCAATGTGTCCCATGGTTCCACGCACTTGAGTTGTAATATGTGTCAATCTTGTATCTACTAGTTTTGCTAGCCCAAAATCTCCAAGTACAGGCTCAAAGTCATCATCAAGAAGGATATTTGCAGCCTTTAGATCACAATGTATGATCTTAGGGCTGCAATGCTCATGCAGGTACTCTAAGCCATGGGCTGCACCAAAAGCTATGCGTTTTCTTGTCGGCCAATCAAGGCCTTTCTCACCAGGTTTTAGATCTATTACATGGTCAAGAGATTAAGTAAATGCTTAAATATTTGTGCTGACATGAATTAAGAAAACCCAGTCGAGGCTTCAAGTAGATGAATAGTTATCCAAAAGAAGTTGGATAAATCATTGTAAAAGTTCAAGCCACTGAAACGTGAAAAAAATTGGTTTCTAAAATTTTGATCAATTTGTTATATTGTAATTACTAAACTTGCATCTTCCATCTAGTTCTATACACTTCTAAGAGGACCATTTCATTGTGCAGACAAAATTTAGTTAACGGGGAACATTGTTTAGTAATGCAGAAAGATAGGATGGTTAAGCAAATACCTCTTAATCGATAAGCAACGCTAAGATTTTGCATGAACGGATATACGAGAATCCTCTCTGCCGAGGTTGTACAAAATCCAATCAGACGTAGAAGATTCCTGTGAACTGCAACGCTTATCAAATGAATTTCCCTCATAAATGCAGCCTCTCCTCCAGGACTCTGATAATCATTGAGGCGTTTCACAGCAACCTTTGTGCCATCTAAGAGAACACCTTTGTAAACTTTTCCAAAGCCGCCTTGTCCAATAATGTTACTTTCATTGAAATTATCAGTTGCAAGCTGTATTTCACGCCAGGAAAATCGTTTGAGTTGGCCAAAGGAGATCTTGCACTCATCTTCACCTGGAGTGAGAATACTTTCTCAAGTTAAATTCAAAGAATGAACAACCAAGAGTGTGAAAACTGGAATTTTGTCATCAGCTACCATCACCATCCATGTTCTTATAGAGTATACCAAAGAGAATACAAAAACCTATATAATCAAATGATCAACAATTAAAGCAACCTTTCTAATCAAATGATAACAAGAAGATTCATGCCCTCTCTAATGAACTTTTGAAAGATCATATATTGGTACCCTCCCACACATCAATAGTTCAGTCAATAATAGGAAATTTCGCAGCAACTTCCTTTTGGATTCAGCACCAAATGGAGTGACTCGGCACCTTTTTAATGGACTGATAGAAGTATGGAAACGATGTCTTTGAAGTGAGAGTTACCTGTCTGCCCTTCATTAAAAGGAGAGAATTTCTATCTTACCCTTCTTCTATTTGTAATTAGTTACTAATTCCCACAGGTTAGTTACATATACGTACTTGTTAAACATACTTTTCAATTAAAAAAGAAGTAATGTATACGTGTTGGTCAAAGTGACGACTTATAGTTAAACATACTTCTCTTTTTTTTTTTGGAACAGTCTAGCAAGGGACAATGATTTTTTTTAAGCTCGTAAAATAAATTCAAGAGAATTCTCTAATTTGAATTCAATTCATCTTTATAATATGAATAAGTAGAAAAATACTTTCTAATAGGAGTTGTACACTGTTGTTGGCCTTTTTCTTATTTTATTATTTTTTTTGTTGATGATGATGGACTGAATTGCTGATGATATTTTAATGCATCCTTAAGCAAAAATAAAAATAAAAATTAGTATTTTTAGCTATCTTTTTTGGAACTAAATGTATAATAAATTAATCACTTTTTGTTTAAGATAAATTATTAAATGGGTGTTGAATATTTACCTACTAATTGGTTTTTGCTTATTGAACTTGTTGAACTTGCATAGAAGTTTGAATATTTAGTTGATATATACTTGTATATATATTTTATTGTATGTTTTAGTATGTGCACCTCACTTCAATAAGGCGTGCGACTCGCCTTGCGTCTCGCGCCTAAGCCCCAAGGAGACCTTTGCGCCTCGGTGCCCCCTCGTGCCTTAAATAAAACTGGGTTTACGGTTTGGCAAGGTCTTGGATTTGAATCTCCAACTCCCATTTCTCTCATTATGTTAGTGCAATTGTACTCTATCCCGTGTGCATGTTATTATGCCCCCAAGTGTATCTTCGTGTTTGAGCAGGTGCTGAATGCAAGAGAAAGTGTTAAAGCATGAGATACACTGCTGGCACATATTCTTTAACAGCTTCAGCTTTTAGAGCAATTAGTAACTAAGCATGGCTCATTTTTTATTTAATAATGATGCATTTGGGTTGCATGTAATGGACTATTTAATCCAATCTATTAGATTATGAGGGTTGTAAGATGGAATATTAGAATACTTGCAATTGCCATGTAATATTCCTGTCGGTGCATATGCCAACCACTTTTAGACTGTTTGCTAGAAGAACTAGTTTGATGAAATTATAAAAATTGTTATATAATTAATTATGATTCCATAGATGTTCTCATACTAACCCCCTTTTAAATTGTTAAGAATATAGCTTGTGCAGGAGATGCATAGAAAGGTTTACAACAAGAAGCAGATGCAAACCAACTACAGATGCCTATTTGGGATCTTTTTCTAAGCAAGCTAGACAATAATGCCGTTTCTGAAGGATTATTTCTTATGTAATATCTCATTCAATATCATAAATTAAAACTAAAGATAACATCAACTGCTGATGGAACACACACGAACAACAGAGAAGCCAACAATACCTGCCACGTCAACAAATACATCATGTTTGGATGTACGCACTCGATGAAATCGGTACATGAAGATAGCCCCAAGTAACAGAAGAAAGAAAGCTCCACAGCTTACACCAGTAATAACAACCTTAAGTTTTGATTTTCTGATAGAAACTGCTGCAATACCTAAAACTTATCAAAATGAGTACATGTCATATTGACAGGATATTGAGCAATGCAACAGCAAAAATGAATAAACCTGGAAGTGAGGAACTTGAAATGCAAGGTTCCTGCAAACTGGTGCCACAAGCAAGATGAGTTCCTGTAAAGCTGCATTTGAAATGCATAAGATAGAGAAGTTTCCCCAAAAATAAATTAAATGTAACATGTTCGTAATAACTTAAGCTTCTTCCTTCTTGACAGTTACTAATAGCAACAAGCTGCTATAATAGACAATCAAGGACCACTCCTTATTTTTTTTTCCAAAATAAGGTAAATAATTCAGATCATAAAACATTTAAAAATCAAATGGAAAACGAAATATGAGATAAACTTACTTGAATACTGGTACCAAAAACAATCGCGTTGGGATTCTTCCAGTTAAATTGTTGGATGAAAGATCCCTGCAAAGAGATAATTTCATAGCAACATTAACATGGGCAGGTGGAACTAAAGAACTAATAGTGAAGGCCAGATAACTCATGAAATTCAATTAACATTTTGATAGCAGTTACAGAGGTGATCCTTACAGTTCCATTAAGTATGAAATATTTGCAAGTGAATCAGGAATATATCCACGTAAGTGGTTTCCTCTTACCACCCTAATGCAGAGGTGATTTTAATGCTTTAGGACAACAAGTATTACATGTAAACAAAACTTCATAACAAGAGTTTTCTCCTGAATAAAGGGTATTTCTTCCTTTAGATAAGAGTTCAACAAGAAGCAGAGGAGCAGACTTACAAATGCTTTAAGTTGGAGAGTTGACTCCATGATGTTGGTATCGAGCCACGAAGATGGTTGCGTGCAAAATTTAGATTTTGTAGGTGCAACATGCTTCCAAGGTAGTCAGGTAATTCTCCAGATAGATTATTATCATGCAAGTCCCTGCATGGAATGGAAGCTTTTTAGTTAACAATCAATGATTTTTTGCTTGGTCCTTGAAAAAATCATCAAGAGCTGCTATCAAATATAATTTAGACCTATATATTCAAACACTAATATATACACACACATACATAATTTGAACTAGTGTCTTGAAGTACAATATAGATGAATATATATATATGTGTGTGTGTGTGTGTGTGTCAACAAAATAAATGAAGTGCAAAATTAGTCATGGTATTCTCATAATTTGAACTAGTCTTGAAGTAGGACCACGGCAGGCAAAGAAGAAATGGGTTAAAGAAGAAGATTATCAATCTTCACAAGGCAGGATTCCCAATTTCCCACAACTGATGCCCAAAGCCTAAAGCATGAGTTCATAATCTGCTTCTAAGATGCTGCTTGGTTTTTAGGTATTCTTATAAGTATCCTGGTAATCTCATCCATGATTCTTCCATCTTGACAAAAAGGACCAGTGAACGTACAAATAATATGTAACTTTATTCAAGTTGAAGCAGCTAACATGAGAAGGACCGAGTAAGCCATAAAATATGAAGTATGAGGCAACGCATATACGTGAATGCAATTCAATAATTATATGTAAAACTTACAAGCTGACCAAAAACTTCAGTTTTGTAATTGATGGCGAAAGAGTTCCAGAAAACCCAATTGAACCCAAGCTCCTGCAAAAGTAGTTACTCACAAGCATAATGTAAAGAAGGGAAAAAAGAAAAAGAAAAGCAAAAATATACATATAAAACTCTCTTGTTATGATCTACTTCAAATACATATATTAGTTGAACCACTAACCAAAAAATAATTATAATTTAATGAAACAACATCATTTATCATGGACGTACAGGGATATGACGTGTGCATCTCTACAAGTAACATGAGACCAAGTAAAGCAAGGGCTCACGAGAAAGTGACTCCAATCTGTAATTCTATGATCGGAATCATTCAAACTTTTTAGGATCTCAACCAAAGCTTCACCTGAAACAGTGCATAAAAAGGAAGCCATCCATCATATGAATATGAAATGTTGCGTACTATCAGCACACACCACTCACTACTGGCAGTAGTAGTAGGGTATCAGAATAAACATCAAACAAACAATCGGCACTTCATCTTTTATTCAAATACATAACATCAAACATAACAGAACGATTTTTGAAACTGATCAGAAAATTTTTGATGGATTGTTTCATATATGAATTTGAAATTTTTGGGCTTTGACTGTTGTTATTTAAAATCTGAAAAGTGTTTCTGTGATTTTGAGAAAACAATAAAATGATTAAGTAATACTTAGTATCACATTGAATGGACGTTCAACATAATGATTAATACATCTCTATAGAGTTAAGACACTCATGACCATGTCTTCAGATTACCAAACCTTGTGTCCAATTGCAAATATTCATATATATATATATATATATATATATATATATATATATATATATATATATATATATATATATATATATATATATATATGTCCTATAAATACCTGTATTTATATATAAGTTCAGTTTCAGCAAATCAATGCCTAGTAATTTACTAATTTATATAGAAGACAATAATTACAATGGTTATAGTAAAGCAGAAGATAGACTCATTAAACCTTCAACATCAACCCCATTGGATGAATAACTGCGGCTCAACAAGAAAAAGAGTATTAGCCAGTTTACTAATAACTTCAAATGGATATGCCAGTGAAAAAAGGCAACAGGCACGTGATTGGCTCTAACCCCCAAGCAAGACTCTCTGCATGATCCTTTTCCTCTTTTTGGTGATTTCTGCATACAAGAAAAAATTGTGAAGGGACTAATTAGGAAGGAGCAGTTTGTGTACACATATAAATTGCAATATAGTTTTTCGACAAACATTTGAAAAAATTCTACCAACCATTATGCAGCAGATTAGCATAGTAGCGTATCATACTAACAATTTTTCCATTTATATCAGATGATAATTATCTTTTGTGGCCCAACATCCACATACATGCAAGCACAAGGTAATTAATGTCTCTTATCTTTTATAATTTCTCAAAGGAGGCTAGTCTAGTACATAACCTTATAATGATGGTTTAGTCTTTGGTTTCTCATCATAAAATAACAAACTACTTGTGATTTTCTTCATTTATGCCATACCAGGACTGACAAAAAAAAAGTTACACTGAAATTTAAAATGAAACTGTCAATATTTCAACGGAGTTGCCTCTTCCATTCAATTAAATAAACCATCAGTCGAAATTTAAAAATGGCATCAAAATTATTGCTTTCCCAAATCATACAAAAAATGAAATAGTGATCCCCAACTACCAAAACAGGACAAATTATGAATACCCAAATTATAAAAGATATAAATAAAGACATATATGAACAAAAACATGTGGGTAAAAGCTAACCTGGTTGAGCCATGGCTGTAGAAACCCAACACCTGAACCAAGAAATACAAGGAACTGATAACTCTCATGATCAAGATTGTCTGCATATTTGCAGATGGATTAGTGTAGGGGTCCCACTAAGCATTCAGAAGAGAAAGGGGGTGTGACTGAACTTGGGAAAGAAATTCTGGGGAGGCCAAGGGCTGAGTGGAGCTGATGGGTCTACTTGGTATGACCTAATGGCTAATGGTGAATGAGAATCCCACTAATGTAGAAATAAATGCTCTCTTTTGATGCCTAGTAGCAATCAGTGAGAAAAAATAAGCTTCTTCGCATCATTTTATTCCCTGTTTAGAACACCACCACCTTTAAAGATTTTTTTTAGAACATTTAAGATTTGTTTATCATATTATACAGGATAATGATGATCGTGTCACTCATGTGTTTTTTTTTTGCCTTTTCGGGTACCTTTATTTTCTTTTTTTCTTTTCTTTTTCTTTTTTGGAACTACAGAAAACTTGCCACTTGGCTTTGAAACCAATTACGCGTTAATGTGCCAAAACTGGGAAACGCATGAGCCGGTTTCAAATTTCATGTGCGGAGGATTATGACATGAAGCATGGGCGGAACTAGTGTGGGCTAAGGGGTCATATGACCCTCTAACGCTCAAATCTGAAATATATTAATATTAGTTAAACTTGATATTTGTTATGAGATGATATTAATTTATTTACTTCCTCATGTCCTTACTCTTATAATAAATTAACAATATTTCTATAAGATAAAATAATGTTAAATAAGTTTGATGATTAATTATTTAATATTGCACTCATTTGTGTTACTGACTTAATCATACCTTAATATCAATTTTTTGTAAATGAGAATAATTTAATTCATTTTCTTGCTTTGAGTGGCTCCTCTTAATTGCTTAGTTGTTTTGAATATATAATATTATAATTTGTAAGTTATCTATAAAAGTAGTTAATCAGTTGACTTATAAATTGAAAGTCTGATTAATAGTTCCATAGTTCGGGGGAAATTAATATATATATATATATATATATATATATATATATATATATATATACACACACACACACACACACCGGATCAGGTCCGGACCTGATCAAAAACGGACCCCCAAATTTTTATTTTTATTTTTTTTGTAGAACTACTAAAAAAAAATTATGGAACTGAAATTTTTCCATAATACAGTATTTTGGGTGTGTTTTTAATACCTATACCAACCAATGTATGTACAGTCTGCCCAGACTGTACAGAAATGTTTTGTTATACGTACTCAAATCACGCCCAAAACACTGTATTATAAAAAAATTTCAATTCTATAATTTTTTATTTATTTTTTTTAGTTGTTTTAAAAAAAAAGCAAAAAAAAAAAAGGTCCGGATTTTAAACTTGTCCGGGAGTCCGGACAGGATCCGGCCTCTATATATATATATATATATTTAAAGTTATTAGACTCACAACTCAAAAGTTGACAATGGTCGGAATAGGATGTTGTGAATTAATATAATTGGACAAAATGAATTTGAAAGAAGCACTCCAAGCGTCAATAAATAAATTTTTATTAATGTATTTTGACCTCCCCTCTAAAAATGTTCTGGTTCCGCCACTGGAATATATTTATAGGAAAATTATTAAAAATGATAATGTAAATTTTGGTGGTGAAGCCACTTGATATGGGATTAGTTCCAACTTTGTGATTGTGTATGGCAAGAGGGGAAGAACTATACTGTTCTTCGACTTTTTTTGTTCTTTGGTACCATACTCTTATATTGGACCAATAAGCAATATAAGTAAGAACATAATCATTTTTTCTGATGCATAAATCCGTTCACAAGAAATATTGATATTTTCCCAATAAACATTAATGCATACTTCTTTTATTTCGAACTAGATATATATTTTTAAAGATATATATTTAATTTAATTGTTCAAAAAAAATAATTAATGGAGTATTATAAAGCATTTAGTTTAGCTTTTTTTTTAATATAATTCTTTAGTGGATGCTGCTTATAAAAAATATAGTGGACGATTTTGTATAAAGTTTACGGTGTGTGCACGAATGGTGTTAATAACATGTCACGTCATTAAAATTATGGTTATTTTATCAAACATAAATATTTCATTAGTGACGTCATGATCCTAATATCATTTGTATATACACGATTAATGTATTAAATTTAAATTAATTTATATATAAAATTTGAAGACGAAAGTAAAATAACAATAAATAACACATCCTAAGAAGTAAATGTCTCTATCTTTTTTTGTGCATTATTATAAGTTCGACTGTTCGAGTCTACCCTTAAGCAAAACTCAAAATTAGTTGCGACATCATATGAAGTGTTATAAAACTTTAGCAAAATGTAGAAATATACTCATATACTCTTATTATTGCATAAATTTAAAGAGAATAAATAAGAGATAAAGAGAGAGAGGAAAGATTGAGAGAAGTTCACTTATTTACTATAGTATCATTGCCTTATATAGGCAAAGGTCACGGAGAAGGAAGGAATGCATGGTTCACGGGAGAAGAGAAGAAGAGAAGAAGAGAAGAAGAGAAGAAGAAAAGGGCAGGCTAGCACCCTGAGGAGGATGGAATCATATTATAACACTTTTCCTGATTTTCTACGATAGAAGATTATGTCTCATTAAAAACCTTGTTAAGAAAACCCAGCGGGAAAAACTTAACGAATGGAAAAATAGTACATATCTTTTACATAAATATCTTAATTGATTGTCTCGTTAAAACCTTGTCAGGAAAAACCCATTAGGATAAAAACCGTGACTAAGGAAAAAAAGTATAGTATTCCCCTCAAAAGGAATTCATAATTCATTACTTCTTGATGAAATGTTGTCATAAGTCTTTCAGTCGACACATTTCGATCTTTTTTCGAAGTTTTGCAAACGTTGCAGTTGATAGTGACTTTGTGAATAAGTCGACAAGATTATCACATTATCGAATTTGATGCACATCTATATCACCCTTCTTTTGTAGCTCATGTGTGAAGAAGAATTTAGGTGAAATGTGTTTTGTTCTATCTCCCTTGATGTACCCTCCTCTAAGTTGAGCAATGCATGCAGCGTTATCCTCATACAGAATTGTAGGAATGTCTTTGATTGATAGTAATCCACATGATTTTTGAATATGCTGAATAATTGATCTCAACCAAACACACTCTCTGCTTGTTTCATGTATAGCGAGAATCTCTGAGTGATTTGAAGATGTAGCTGTCATGGTTTGCTTTGTGAATTTCCAAGATATAGTCGTGTCACAATATGTAAATACATAACCTGTTTGTGATCTTCTATTGTGTGGATCTGATAAATATCTTGCATCGGCATATCGAACCAATCGCGACGTTGAATCTCTTGGATAAAATAACCCAAGATCTATACTTCCACGGAGGTATCTCAAAATGTGTTTGATCCCATCCCAATGTCTCTTAGTCGGAGAAGAACTATATCTTGCTAACAAGTTGACAGGAAAATTAATATCAGGTCGTGTATAGTTTGCAAGATACATAAGAGCACCTATTGCACTTAGGTATGGAACTTCAGGTCCAAGAACTTCTTCCCCACTTTCTAGAGGCCGAAATGGATCTTTATCAACTTCTAAAGATTGAACAACCATCGAGGTACTCAAAGGATGAGCTTTATCCATATGAAAACGACTGAGAATCTTTTTAGCATATGTGGATTGATGAACAAAAATTCCAGATGCTAAATGCTCCACTTATATTCCCAAACAGAATTTTATCTTTCCAAGATCTTTCATTTCAAATTCATCTTTTAAACTTCAATTTCACATTGTCCTCGTCCTGTACGAGGATCAAGTGAATTTAATTCTGATGCATTCCATGATATTTCAGTGAGTTTTTTATTTAAAATTTTCCCTCCTTCTAATGGTGGAAATACAA
Source organism: Panax japonicus (assembly GCA_020205505.1). Taxonomy (NCBI): domain Eukaryota; kingdom Viridiplantae; phylum Streptophyta; class Magnoliopsida; order Apiales; family Araliaceae; genus Panax; species Panax japonicus. The sequence continues at coordinate 45,609,704 of CM035098.1, forward strand.
ATTTATCAAAATGATAATCTACATAACGTGTAGTAAAAAGATCTCCAATTACTCATGATATCTGATAATAGAAGGAGAATCAAAACCAACATAAATACCTATTCTTCGTTGGTCTCCCATTTTAGTTCTTTGTGGAGGTGCAATTGGAACATATACTGCACTTTCAAAAACTCGAAAGTGTGATATGTTGGGTATTTGTCCAAAAATTAACTGTAGAGGAGAAAATTTATGAAGAGCCGTTGGTCTTACTCGAATGATGGCTGCAGCGTGAAGAATTGCATGACCCCAAATTGAGGTAGGTAAGTTAGCCCTTAACATTAATGAACATACAATTAGTTGAAGTCTTTTTATTAAAGACTTAGCTAAACCATTTTGTGTATGTATACGAGGAACAGAATGCTCAATGGAGATTCCAATAGTCATACAAAAATCATTAAAAGTCATTGATGAAAATTCAACGGTGGTATCAAGTCGAATTGACTTGATTGGATGATCCGAGACTGAGCTCGTAACTTGATTATTTGAGCAAGAAGTTTTGAGAAGGCAAAGTTTCAAGAAAAGAGAAGACAAACATGAGACCATCTAGTTGAAGCATCTATTAAAACCATGAAATATCGAAATGGTCCAGACAATGGGTGAATGGGTCCACAAATGTCTCCTTGAATTCTCTTTAAGAATTTTGGGGCTTCTTTATAAAATTTTGTTGGTGATGGTCGAACAATTAATTTTCCTCGAGAACGCGCAACGCAAGAAAATTCACTACTAGTAAAATCTTCTTATTTTTGAGAGGATGACCAGTAGAATTTTAAATAATACGATGCATCATAGAAGTGCCTGGATGACCGAGTCTTTCAGGCCAAAGCATAAAGGATTTGGGATCTATGATTTTTGGAATCATAACAGTATGAGACTCAATTGCTCTAATTTTCATAGTATATAATCCAAAAGAAATTGAATGAAGTTTCTCTAGGATATTCTTTTTTTCTAGAAATAGTAGAAGTGATGAGAAGATATTCATTTTCATTTTCATTGGTTGTTTCAGTGTGAAAACCATTTAGTCGAATATCTTTAAAACTAAGCAAATTTCTTCTTGATTTACTAGGATATAGAGCATTTTTGATAAAAACGTGTGTCTCATTTAGTAGCATGAAACTAGTTTTTCCAAATCCCTCGATTAAATTTGATGTGCCAGAGATAGTTCCTACATTTCTCTTAGCTTTGATTAGTTATGAAAAATATTTCTCACTTTGAAGGATTGTATTAGTTGTTGCACTGTCTGCTAAACATATATCCTCCATATCCATTAAAGATGGTCTGACACATATAAAAATAAGAAAAGTTACATTTCATTTATAATTTTATTCATGAGAAACACATACCACGTATAGAATGAAAACTAATAATATTATACATGCAGGGTGTTTAATTAAAATAAAAATTAAACTACATCCCAAAAGATACTTTCAGAAGGTTCAGTAATATCAACAACATTTTTCCTCATTGTTGGTCATTGGTTCATTGGTGGAACATCAACAATATTCAATTGATGATTAATAAAGTTTGTTTCTTCCTCCATTACTTTGTTCTTTTGAGACTCCTGGAATAAATTAACCAGATGCCTCAGCGTACGACAGGTACGCGACCAATGCCCTTTCATCCCACACCTAAAACAACCATCTGGTTTGTTCTTTATATGTGCTATATTTTCTTTATTTTTACCCGACTCAGACACTTGCCACTTCTGGTGGCCTGAATTGTCGCGTTTCTGGAATTTGTTGTTATGATGGCCTCGTTTATTCTTTCGTCCCCAAGGCTTCTTATTATATGGCCATCTATTGTCACGTTTATTCTGCTGGAATGACGTGCTATTATTATCTGGCAATGGGGTAGCACCCGTTGGCCGTACTTGATGATTTTTCAACAATAATTCATTATTCTTATCTGCAACAAGGAGGATAGACAATAAGTCACTGAATTTTGTGAACTTACTTTGTCTATATTGTTGTGACAGAATCATGTTGGTGGGATAAAAAGTTGAAAGCATTTTTTCTAACATTTGAGTTTCAGAAACTGGATCTCCACACAAAGCCAAAGTAGAGGTTATTCTATAAATATTGGAACTATACTCCGTAATTGATTTGTAATCTTGTAGCCATAAATCAAGCCACTCAAATTTGGCATTAGGGATAACGACCAATTTTTGGTGGTCAAATCTTTCCTTTAGTTGTGTCTATAAAGACAAAGGATCTTTGACTGTTAAATACTCAGTATTTAATCCTTCATCAATATGGCGACGAAGAAAAATTATGGCTTTTGTATTTTGTGCCGAAGTTTCTGTATTTTCTGATTCAATGGTCTTTTCTAACTCATTTGCACTAAGGTGCAATTCTGCATTAAGTGCCCAAGCCAAATAATTGTCTCAAAAGATTTTTAAAATAGAAAAATCTATTTTTGCCAAGTTTGCCATTTATTCTGGGTTAAAATACAATTTTATTATTTATTAAAATAATAAATAATTGCATATATGATATAAAAAAATAAGCTAAGTCACAACCTCAAGTGGTGATAATGCAAATATAAATAATATAAATATTCTTAAATTTATGTTATTAGCATATTATGTTAGTAAAAAGAATATGCAATCGTTAATGTACATACAAGTATTATAGTATAACAAAAAATATATATGTACAAAAATGCAAATGGATCTTCTCCCAGTATGCGGTAATTCGCATAGATATGTTATTTCCACAAAATGCTATTAAGGAATTAATACGAAAGGATATTCACCGAGCATGCGGTAATTTGCATAGTCAGGTTATTCCCACAATTTAATAAGAAATGAATACAAAGGATTATTCACCAGACATGCAGTATTCTGTATAGACATGTTATTCCCACAATTTAATAAAAAATGAATACAAAGGATTATTCACCAAGCATGCGGTATTCCACATAGACAGGTTATTCCCACAATTTAATAAGAAATGAATACAAAAGATTATTCACCAGGCATGCGGTATTCCACATAGACAGATTATTCCCACAATTTAATAAAAAGGTTCCCGTCAAATCTTATAAGATCAACAAGGATAGATGGTACCACTGTAAATAACAGAATTTATGAATGGACAATAAAACATAAGTATAATGTGGCAGTTAAAGAATATAATAGGCGGTAAAGTCAAGCCAATTGTAAGAATAAAATTATATTATTGGTGGCATAGTCAATATGACACCCCCAAAATAGGTATACATCACCCATTCTGGGTTGTAATTGCATGGTACAGAAACAACTACAACTTTATTATTACAACATACAAACTGTGAGTTTAAGTACAGATATTGCCATCTAGATAATATCCACATACAAATAAATCCTCATCATAATTATTGATACATTATTTTACAAAAATGGTGAGGACTACTAAACAACTCTCTCTAGAACCATCATTACATCTCCCGACTCGTACTCGCTACATTCTCATCTCCTGAGAAGAAAAATGGAACAAAAAGGAAAAGGGTGAGCTCAACTAGCCCAGTAAAGAATATTATGACTAAGATAATATACAATAAATTATCGTTAGCCTGCAACAGGGAAAAAAATCTAATAGAATACAATAGACAACAAGTTTTAAATCAATAATCGCAGCGGAAAATATTAATTCATAGAAGAGTTACGTAGAGAATGAAATCTACTAATATCTATGAATTTAACAGTCCATCATCATTATTTTGTCCCTGTAACATCAATCAATATATATCAAGAATCAAATATTCATCTTTGCACTACATGCCAAAGATATTCATCAGTTGGTCATGTTCATCTAAACACATGTTCATCTTTGCACTACGGGCCAAAGATATTCATCAGAAATCTTTCATCTTTGCACTACAGGCCAAAGATATTCAATTATATCATCATTTAGGACTAAGGATAATGAAAAATATTTTTAAAGAAACGAATCCAGTGAAACAAAATGACAAGGATTAAGGATTAAGGATTCGTACTTTGTTTTATCCATGTCCAAAAATACCTCAAAATAATCATAATGATGTAAAATTCAAGAATGATCAAAACATGGATACAATCAAAGCTAGTATCCACAATAGATATTTTAGATGAAAAGGAAAATTTTCATTTTTCGATGAATAGTGTCGTATTCGTGAATAGTGTCGTATACGTGAATAATACCATATACGTGAATAGTAACTCCGACATAAAATGTTCCAAATTTGATAAAAAGTTCATCAATATTTTAGCATAATGATATTGAAGAAATAATATCATTTTTTTAAAAAATAATATCCCTTACCTCGAAAGACAGTACTTCTAGTTGAAACACCGGATATAGGCTATGACTTGAACTTGCACCGTATAGCAATATTCAAAGTATACTCAAAATACTCACAAGAATACGCTCGATAATATATAGAGAGAAAACTTTAGTTTCTGGTGTGATTTTCAATTCTAACATAAGCACCCTATTTATAAGAAAATGCTTAGAACACCAAAGTAGAAAATTTATTAAAATATATTATTAATAATAAATTTCATACGCCTCCTTGGAAAATAAGATTTCTAACATATCCCACATGCTCATCGTCTAGAAAAAGTGAGAAAAATGTTTTTATCAAAAAAAATATTTAAAACTTCCAAAAATTAATTATTTCGGAGCTTCGAAACTTCAATAATTCACAATAAATAGCCCTTTTATCAAAAAATTCGAATCTCGCGAATTTTTATAGAAAATTCAATTCTCTACAACTTTGCAGAAGAAAATTTTTCCAAATTCCAAACATAAATTAACCAAAATCCACAAACGGCCGATTTTACAGGCTATAATCAAATTTCAGTCAATAAATGGGTCCACAGACATGTTTAACATGTTTTAAACATTTATTGCAACAAAAATATTCTTTCTCCTCGTATACTCATATATCCCACATTCATTATAAAAATATCACCATTATTATATTATTAAAATATAATAATATATTTAAATAAATTATTTTATCAAAAAAAAGATAAAATTTCAATTTTCAACAATTGTCACATTAAAAATTTTCTCCATCTATATCCACATAAAATCAATATTTTCCTCATCATATGAATCAATAATTAATTATTCACAAATAATATTACAGAATCACAATATTGACAACCAGGCAGTTCCCAGGAAAGAGGGGGCTTTCCAATAAAGATCTCTCCTTACTAGCGCGCAATTAGGTGACCAAACCTCTCCTTAGACAGAACTTTCTAGACATTGCCAATAATATTATCCAATAATATTATTCAGATAATATGAATTATTGCTTCGATAATGAAAAATACTGTGTAGTGATAATTATTGAAATAACAGTAATATAAAATATCAACACATCAATTATTGAATCAATAAAATAAAATACTGATCAGTAATTACTGTAACAATTATTGAGTAGTGCCTTCTTACTTAAAAATCAATAATTGGTGCAATACCGTGTACTACTGTGTTTTAACCACCGAGTATTTTAACAGTATTAACGGTAACAACTACGCCGTTATTTATAAACAACTTATTCTTGTTGTTTTCTTCCTCCAATCACTTTCCGTTATGGGGCTCACACATGGTTGCGCCGCCGTACGAATATTCCCCGATAATAAGAATATTTCAAACGAATATTCCCCGACAATAATGAATATTTTATAACCACCTGCTTATTTGAAATATTTGCGTAATTTACCCATAACAATCCATATTAATCATATCAACCCTTACTATTTCAAAATAATAATTAGAGGAAATTAAATTTCATTTATTAATTATTTGGGGTCTTACAACCTCCCCTCCTTATGAAATTTCGTCCTCGAAATTGACATACGTACCTGGTGTTTCGAAAAGGTGAGGATACCTCCCATGTCATTTCCTTTATAGCATGGTTTTTTCATAAAACTTTAACTTGTGGTATTACCTTCGTGCGTAGGACATGCTCCTTCCTATCCAAGATCTTGACAGGTACCTCCTCATACGTTAAATCTTCGGCTATCTCGTCCGGTTCTAACTCAATGACGTGGTTCGGGTCTTTCACATATTTACGAAGTACAGATATGTGAAACACATTATGAACACGAGACATACTCGGAGGTAACGCGAGTCTATAGGCTACATTTCCTACTCGGTCAAGAATTTGAAATGGACCAATAAATCGTGGATTGAGCTTTCCTCTTTTTCCAAATCTTGTAACTCCCTTCCATGGAGCTACACGCAACAATACATGATCCCCAATACTAAATTCCATGTCCTTTCGATGAAGATCCGCATAACTCTTTTGTCGATCTTGTGTCGTTTGTATACGTTGTCGAATTATTTGAATCTTTTTTGTAGTCATACGTATTAACTCGGGTCCCAACAATGTTGCTTCACCCACCTCATCCCAACATATTGGAGAGCGACACTTTCGTCCATATAATGCTTCAAATGGAGCCACACCTATACTTGCCTGATAACTGTTGTTGTAGGAGAATTTTACCAATGGTAAATACTTATCCCAACTGCCCTTGAAGTCTAGGACATAGAGTCTTAATAAATCTTCAAGAGTTTGAATAGTCCTCTCTGATTGTCCGTCCGTTTGAGGATGGTATGCCGAACTGAATCGTAAATCCGTGCCCATAGCTTTTTTCAAGCTAACCCAAAATCTTGAAGTGAATCTTGGGTCACGATCCGAAACTATGGATACTGGTATGCCATGCAACCTCACAATCTCATTTACATATATACTAGCAAGACGTTCAAGGGAATAAGTCTCCCGTATCGGCAAGAAATGAGCAGACTTGGTTAATCTATCAACAATAACCCAAATGGCATTGATACCTTGAGAAACCGTAGGAAGACCCGTAACGAAATCCATGGTAATGTGTTCCCACTTCCATTTCGGAATCTCAAGTGGTTGCAACGGACCCTTAGGTACTAGATGCTCCGCCTTTACACGTTGACAAGTTAAATACATCGAGATAAACTTTGCAATCTCTCTCTTCATATTGTTTCACCAAAATGTATGTCGAAGATCACGATACATTTTAGTACTTCCAGGATGGATTGCAAATGATGTATTGTGTGCCTCCATCATAATCTTGTACTTCAAATCAGGGTCGTTAGGAACACAAAGTGTAGAGTGGACTCGAAGTATTCCCTTTTCATCAATTTTCGCTTCCGGAATAGCTCCTTCTTGTACTTTCTTCTTCATACGCGTCAGCTCCGGGTCGGTGACTTGAGCGACCTTAACTTTTTCTATTAAAGTTGGCTCTATACGTATACTTGATATCATCGCACACGTTCCTGCATATGATCTTCTACTCAACGCGTCAGCTACCACGTTCGTTTTTCCAGGATGGTATTGAATAGCGTGGTCGTAGTCTTTCAATAGCTCGAGCCAACGTCGCTGCCGCATGTTGAGTTCTTTTTGAGTGAAGAAATATTTGAGGCTTTTATGGTCTGAATATATCTCCACTTTCTCCCTATATAGATAGTGCCTCCAGATCTTTAGCGCGAAAATGACTGCTGCCAACTCTAGATCATGAGTAGGATAATTCCTTTCATACTCTTTAAGTTGTCGCGAGGCATAGGCTATGACTTTCCCACGTTGCATGAGAACACATCCTAACCCTTTGCCTGAAGCATCGCTGTAGATAACAAATCCATCAGTACCAGATGGTATTGTTAGAACAAGTGCTGAAATGAGTCTCCTTTTGAGCTCTTGGAAACTCTTCTCGCATTCTTCGCTCCAAACGAATTTTGTATCCTTCCGAGTTAGCTGGGTTAATGGAGTAGCGATTTGAGAAAACCCTTCCACGAATCTCCGATAATAACCAGCTAAGCACAAAAAACTACGTACTTCAGTCACCGACTTTGGTTGCTCCCAACTTTGTATTGCTTCAATCTTCGCCGGATCAACAGATACTCCATGTTTCGATACCACGTGCCTAAGGAATGCTACTTCTTCAAGCCAGAACTCGCATTTCTTTAATTTGGCATATAGTTTATTTTCACGAAGCCTTTGGAGTACCAACTTCAAATGGTGCTCATGATCTTCACGACTTTTGGAATATATGAGGATGTCATCAATAAAGACAACAACGAATTGATCCAAATATTCCTTGAATACCCGGTTCATCATATCCATGAAAGCCGTAGGAGCATTAGTCAATCCAAAAGACATGACTAAGAATTCATAATGCCCGTAGCGAGTTCTGAAGGCAGTCTTTGGAATATCCTCAGTTCTAATCTTCAACTGATGATATCCAGAACGAAGATCGATCTTTGAAAAGAATTGTGCTCCTTGCAACTGGTCAAACAGGTCATCAATACGAGGTAGAGGATACCTATTCTTGATGGTGACATGGTTCAATTCCCGATAGTCAATACAAAGTCACATACTTCTGTCTTTCTTCTTTACAAATAAAACAGGAGCACCCCAAGGAGATGTACTAGGACGAATGAAACCAATGTCCAACAATTCATGTAGTTGGATCTTTAACTCCTGAAGTTCAATAGGAGCCATTCGATATGGGGTTTTAAAAATGGGCTTTGTACCAGGTTCAAGATCAATAAAGAATTCAACTTCACGTTCTGGGGGTAGACTGGGAAGTTCTTAGGAAATACATCAGGAAAGTCAATAACAACAGGAATATTATTCAAATTTGACTTGTCTTTATTCAAATCCATAACATGGGCTAAGAAAGCTTGACATCCGTTTTTCAATAAACGAATAGCTTTATGATTAGATATGACAGTGATTGATTTTAATGGTTTAGTTGCTTGAATTCGTACAACAGGTTGGTTAGGAATATGAAAACTAACAACCTTACGAAAATAATCAATTTTGGCATGATGAGTAGTTAACCAATCAATCCCTAAAATCACATCAAAAACAAGTATCTTTAAAGAGATAAGGTCAACAGGTAAGGTGATGGTGCCAACTTGAATCAAACAAGATTTATAAACAGTGGATGTGATGAAAGTTTCTCCTAACGGAGTTTCCACAGATAGGTCAAAGTCTAATTTCTTCGAAGTCAAGTTTAAACGTTGAGCATAAGCAGGAGAGATAAATGAATGGGTAGCACCGTTATTAAGTAAGGTATAAACTTCACAAGAATTTATAAATAGCTTACCCGCGATCACCTCGTTTGGGTTCCTCACATTTTGAACAGTCACAACAAACGCTCTTCCAGGAACCGTTGACTTTGACTTTTTTGGGACACTCTTTTGAGTCACCGTCCCCGCTGAACTAGGTTTCGCTACCGTATAATCTCGAGCGATATGTCCTTCCTTTCCATAATTATAGCATACCTTGAATTGTTGTGGGCAGTTTGGACTGATATGTCCCTCTTTCTCGCATTTATAGCATATGACCGGTGGTCGTTCCCCTCCCTTAGAACCAGTTGCTACCGGAATTGTCGTCTTCACATGGTCGTTGTTGAATCTCTTCTTTTTAAAATCTCCTCCTGACTCGCTTCTTCTATTTTCATGGCCATGATTACCACCAGAGTGGTTACCATTTCTGTCCGTCTTTTTCTTTCTCCACTGGTTATCCTTGTTTTGTTGACTGCTATCTCCGGTATGATCCTGATTGTGGTCCCTCGGTTGACCGTACTCGTTATCTCGCTCTAATAATTGAGCCATATTTACAACATCTGAATAGAGAGAAAATTTATGAGAAATGAGATATTGTCGTATGCCGGGTTTCAAACATCTCAGAAACATCCGCGTCATACGTTCCTCATTCTCCACCAAATGAGGTGCAAACCTGGATAACTCTGCAAATTTTGCCTCGTACTGAGACACCGTCATGTTGTTTTGTTCTAATCTGATGAACTCTACTTCTTTCATATGGCGAACACTTTTAGGAAAGTATTTGTCATTGAATAGTTTCTGAAATGTCTCCCAAGACATGCTGAGTGCGGCTGGATGGGTACACTTCACAGACTCCCACCAGTAGTCTGCCTCGCCACGTAACATAAAGGTGGAGAATGGAACATTCTGTTCCTCCGTGCATCCCAAGACATCGAATATCTTGGTAATTTGTTTGACCCATGTTTTCGCCATGATCGGATCTGGCTTTCCCTTAAATTCTGGTGGTCCCAACTCTTTGAACTGCTTGGCTGTGACAACCCGTAAATTGCTATCATTTCCTCCTGTATTTTGAACACGAGTCTCCCTCGTCTGATTTTGCATGAACTGTAAAAAAACTTCTAAACATCCCCTCGTACATCATCTGATAAGTGGTGTTATTCACAGGAGGAACATTGCCAGCCTGTTGCACGTTCTCCTCGTTGGTGAGTACAGGCGTCTCCACGGGCTCATTTCCACTGTTAATATTCTCAGTCGACATTCTCAAATACTGTCATAAAACAAGGGTTAATTAAGGAAATCAATATATAACATAATATCCCTATATACTGACCAACTAACAAATAAGCTTAGGTAGGGCACACTAGCGAAGGATTTACTCGTCTCTCCCCTCCTAGTTCTATTCCCCGATCTCCGCCAGAGATCATATCCCTAAGCTCTGATACTAACTGTGACGCCCCCAAAATAGGTATACATCACCCATTCTGAGTTGTCATTACATGGTACAGAAACAACTACAACTTTATTATTACAACAAACAAACTGTGAGTTTAAGTACAGATATTGCCATCTAGACAATATCCACATACAAATAAATCCTCATCATAATTATTGATACATTATTTTACAAAAATGGTGAGGACTACTAAACAACTCTCTCTAGAACTATCATTACATCCCCCGACTCGTACTCGCTACATTCTCATCTCCTAAGAAGAAAAATGGAACAAAAAGGAAAAGGGTGAGCTCAAGTAGCCCAGTAAAGAATATTATGACTAAGATAATATACAACAAATTATCGTTAGCCTGCAACAGGGAAAAAAATCTAATAGAATACAATAGACAACAAGTTTTAAATCAATAATCGCAGCGAAAAATATTAATTCATAGAAGAGTTACGTAGAGAATGAAATCTACTAATATCTATGAATTTAACAGTCCATCATCATTATTTTGTCCCTGTAACATCAATCAATATATATCAAGAATCAAATATTCATCTTTGCACTACAGGCCAAAGATATTCATCAGTTGGTCATATTCATCTAAACACCTGTTCATCTTTGCACTACGGGCCAAAGATATTCATCAAAAATCTTTCATCTTTGCACTACAGGCCAAAGATATTTAATTATATCATCATTTAGGACTGAGGATGATGAAAAATATTTTTAAAGAAACGAATCCAGTGAAATAAAATGACAAGGATTAAGGATTAAGGATTCGTACTTTGTTTTATCCATGTCCAAAAATACCTCAAAATAATCATAATGGTGTAAAATTCAAGAATGATCAAAACATGGATACAATCAAAGCTAGTATCCACAATAGATATTTTAGATGAAAAGAAAAATTTTATTTTTCGATGAATAGTGCCGTATTCGTGAATAGTGTCGTATACGTGAATAGTAACTCCGACACAAAAAGTTCCAAATTTGATAAAAAGTTCATCAATATTCTAGCATAATGATATTAAAGAAATAATATCATTTATTAAAAAATAATATCCCTTACCTCGAAAGACAGTACTTTTAGTTGAAACACCAGATATAGGCTATGACTTGAACTTGCACCGTATAGCAATACTCAAAGTATACTCAAAATACTCGTAGAATATGCTCGATAATATAGAGAGAGAAAACTTCAGTTTCTGGTGTGATTTTCAATTCTAACCTAAGCACCCTATTTATAAGAAAATGTTTAGAACACCAAAGTAGAAAATTTATTAAAATATATTATTAATAATAAATTTCATACGCCTCCTTGGAAAATCAGATTTCTAACATATCCCACATGCTCATCGTCTAGAAAAAGTGAAAAAAATATTTTTATCAAAAAATATTTAAAACTTCCAAAAATTAATTATTTCGGAGCTTCGAAACTTCAATAATTCACAATAAATAGCCCTTTTATCAGAAAATTCGAATCTCGCGGTTTTTTATAGGAAATTCAATTCTCTACAACTTTGTATAAGAAAATTTTTCCAAATTTCAAACAGAAATTGATCAAAATCGACAAACGACTAATTTTACAGGCTATAATCAAATTTCAGTCAATAAATGGGTCTACAGACATGTTTAACATGTTTTAAACATTTATTGCAACAAAAGTATTCTTTCTCCTCGTATACTCATATATCCCATATTCATTGTAAAAATATCACCATTATTATATTATTAAAATATAATAATATATTTAAATGAATTATTTTATCAGAAAAAGATAAAATTTCAATTTTCAACAATTGTCACATTAAAAATTTTCTCCATCTATATCCACATAAAATTAATATTTTCCTCATCATATGAATTAATAATTAATTATTCACAAATAATATTATAAAATCACAATATTGACAACCAGGCAGTTCTCAAGAAAGAGGGGGCTTTCCAATAAAGATCTCTCCTTACTGGCGCGCAATTAGGTGACCAAACCTCTTCTTAGACAGAATTTTCTAGACATTGCCAATAATATTATCCAATAATATTATTCAGATAATATGAATTATTGCTTCGATAATGAAAAATATTGTGTAGTGAAAATTATTGAAACAACAATAATATAAAATATCAACACAATAATTATTGAATCAATAAAATAAAATACTGATCAGTAATTACTGTAACAATTATTGAGTAGTACCTTCTTACGTAAGAATCAATAATTGGTGCAATACCGTGTGCTACTGTGTTTTAACAACCGAGTATTTTAACAGTATTAACGGTAACAACTACGCCGTTATTTATAAACAACTTATTCTTGTCGTTTTCTTCCTCCAATCACTTTCTATTATGTGGCCCACACATGGCTGCGCCGCCGTACGAATATTCCCCGATAGTACGAATATTCCAAACGAATATTCCCCGACAATAATGAATATTTTATAACCACCTGCTTATTTGAAATATTTGCGTATTTTACCCATAACAATCCATATTAATCATATCAACCCTTATTATTTCAAAATAATAATTAGAGGAAATTAAATTTCATTTATTAATTATTTGGGGTCTTACAGCCAAACCGGTAATATAATAATAAATTGGAAGAATTTAACCAATTGTAAGAATAAAATTATATTATTGGTGGCATAGCCAAACCGGTAGTATAATAATAAATTGCAAGAATTTAATTTTACCGTCTCAGTTGGTTAGAATTTCGTGCTGATAACGTGTTATAAAACTTTAGCAAAATGTAGAAATATACTTTTATTATTGCATAAATTTAGAGAGAATAAGTAAGAGATAAAGAGAAAGAAAAGATTGAGAGAAGTTCACTTATTTTCTTCAGTATCATTGCCTTATATAGGCAAAGGTCACGGAGGAGGAATGAATACATGGTTCACGGGAGACGAGAAGAAGAAAAGGGCAGGCTAGCACCCTGATGAGGAGGGAATCATATTATCACATGAAGTATATAAGTTTGTCCCTTTTTTTAGGTTCACCCTAATTCTCTAAAATAAAATGTATCCATATAATAATTTCTTAGAAACTACAGGAAAAAGATGCCAAAACAAATTTGCTTGAATGTTTTTTCATGAATATGAGTCCTCCACTCAAAATCAAGTTATCATATATTTTTATATTTTATTTCAAGATAAAGTTTTAACAATTTTTATAACTCAAAATACTCTTTCCCCAGTTATAGTTAAAATGGTAAAAGTGAGTATAAGAAAATTTTCTCAACTAATTTGCAAATATTATGTATTTTTAATTCGTTCAATAATGTTTGATTGCATTTTAATGCATCTTAACAACACATCTCTTAATGCATATTAATATGGTCCTCTAAATAGTTTAGATTTAAATTCTTATGTTAATGATTAAAAGACATTTAGATGAATTTTTTTATCCTAATTTCAAACATTAAGATACATTAAGAGATGAGCTATTAAGATGCATTAAGATGCAATCAAACACCACTCTTTATTGTATGTTTGGCTAACTTACTATTTAATTGCTTGAACTGAAAACCAAATGTTTAATATAAAAATTTATGTAATTATGTTGTCTAAGTATATTTTACTTAAGTTTTAATTTAAATATAATATGAGCAGTGGCGGAACTAGAACATTTTTAGAGGGGGGTCAAAATACATCGGTAAAAAAAATTATTTATTGACGCTTGGAGTGCTTCTTTCAAATTCATTTTGTCCAATTATAATATTTCACCATATCATATTCCAACCCTTGTCAACCTTTGAATTGTGAGTCTAATGGCTTCATATATATATATATATATATATATATATGTGTGTGTGTGTGTGTGTGGGGAATGATCCATAGCATATAGATGCTATGGAATATAAAGTGGCATATAACATCTATACCATCTGTTTAAGAAATGAAAGGCTGAGATTTGATTTGGGATTACGTCGTTCGCTAGTATTACTAGCGGACGTGATTAATGAAACAAATTCCCATTGTTGCCCCCATTTGCCCATAAATGCCAAATATTACACAGAATCCGTTAGTAAGACTAGCGGATGGACAAAATAAAATCCCATATAATTCTAGTCTTTAATCCTGCACTGCAATAATTTCCTTTAATCCTTAATCACGTGCAATACCCAATACACCTTTAATCCTACTTGCACCGCAATACCTAATACTGATCAACATCAATTCAACACAACAACATACCCAATACACCTTTAATCCCATCTGCACTACAATACCCAATACTGATTAACATCAATTCAACACAACAACATCAATTCAATTCCAAAACTGTACTGCAAAACTGACAACCCAACAACATCAATTCAATTCCAACACGAATTCCTGCAATACCCAGTACACAACAACAAATAAGCAACATGTCATAACACAGGTCAAATACAACATGTCATATAAATCACATCCCCATTATAGCAACAGTTAATCAAAAAGATATGGAATGGTTCTTGTACATCAACAGTTAGTAGGGTTATCACATCCCCAATACATCAAAATTTCCTAAATCTTTCCAAATCATATTTAAAATCCAAATCAAAACAAGATATATCAAATTCTAAATTTTAGCAAATCAAATATATAAAAAATTCCAAATTCTAGCAAATCAAATATATCAAATTCCAATAGGAGATCAAATACATAAAATTCCAAATTCTTCTGAATCAAATACATAAACTTCCAAATTATTCCAAATCAAATAAATCCAATTGTAAAACAAATAAACACATCCTATTCCAAATCAACAACAAAAATATATCCTACACATAATTCCAAATCAAATACATCTTAATACCAAATCAAAAATTTCAAATCATATTCACTCCTCTACATAATTCTAGTTCCCATTCTAAGTCAAATAATTGTTATTCCAAATAAATATAAGAAAATTTATTTAAGTACATAACAAAATTATATTATAAAAACCTACTATATTAGGAGATAGATGGGGTATCATACTTAATAAAAAAATTTCCCTACCAAGTTAACCAAAATGTTATAGCCGCCTTTAATTGACATCAAGGAAGAAAACCACACAATTAATAAAGCAAGTCCTCGCACCTCACATCATCGTGGTAAGTTTAGAATTATGGCAGAAGATATGTTTAATTCTAGTTTCTTCAAATTCTTCTCATGATAATATTGATATAGATAAGATTGGTGTTCAAAGTATGAACCAACGCATATTAACGATCCAAAAACTCCATACGAGGGTCCGATTTTTTCAACTATCCAAGAGGCAGAAGAATTTTACAGAAACTATGCACGAAGTAGTGGATTTGAAATAAAAATTAGAGCAAGTCATAAACATGCCCGCTCCAACAATTTGTCCAACAGACTTTTTACATGTACCAAAGCAAAAAACTGATTGAAAGAAAGAAATTGGACGTTGATGGAGCTGAGGGTAGTAAGGTCAAAAGAAAAAGGGATTCAATAGGTCGCACGACGTGCAAAACTAGAATTTTTGTTGTTCATCTACAAAAAGAAGATACATGGAAAGTTTCAAAAATTGAGTTGACTCATAATCATGATTTGGTTACTCCGAGAAAGAAAATTTTCATTCAAACACAAAAAATATAACTCCTGTTGCTCGAACTTTAATCGAAACTTTAAACAGCGTTGGAGTTTGTCCAAGTAAAATGATGAATTTTTTAGTGAAATATGATGAGGGAGGGAAAATGTTAGTTTAAGTGATAAGGATATTCAGAATGTTGTGCGAGACTTTAAGACGTGACACGATAGATTCTAATGATGCCCAAGTGGAACTGTAGTATCTCAAAAAACTTTCAACGAAAAATCCTCTATTTTTTTACGATATCAAACGAGATGAAGATCATCGTATCGCATGCATTTTGTGGATAGATTACCTGATTAATGATAGCTTAGAAAAATTTTGGGGATGTAGTGACATTTGATACAACTTATCGGACGAACAAGTATTCCATGCCTTTTGTTCCGTTCACTGGGGTAAATCATCATTACTATTTCATCTTGTTTGGTTTTGCACTGATACAGGATGAAACAGAGGATACTTTTGTATGGGTCTTTGAGACTTGGCTTCATGCAATGAACAATAAGGCACCGATTACCATTATAACTGATCAGGACAAAGCTATGACCAATGTGATTACTAGGGTTCTTCTTGAAACACACCATGCACTTTGCACATGACATATTAGTAACAAATTTCCAGAGAAATTGCATACATTGTCTGACGAGTACCCAACATTTAAACATGATTTTAACTGGTGTGTGTATAAATCATTGACTGCTGTGAAATTTGAGGAGCAATGGGAAAAGCTGATGACATATTACGAACTGCATGACCATGATTGGCTACAATCACTCTATGAGGTTAAGCATAAATGGATTATGGCGTACACATAGATTTTTTTACAGCGGGAATGACGACTACATCAAGGAGTGAGGGAATGAACAGTTTATTCGATGAGTATGTCAATGAGTATAAAGGAATTTATCGTAAACTAAGAAAAAGCCATTGAGAAGCAGGTAATGAGAGAGAGACAAGCTGACTACGCAACCTGTCATCGGACTAGAACTATGACTCTTGAATCACCGTTGGAAACATATGGAGCGTCTGTTTATACAAAGGAGATGTTTATACGCTTTCAGATTGAGATTGTAAAATCTCACAAGTACATACTGAAGAAAATGCAACATCTAACAACATCAGATATGAAGTCGTACGCAGTGTACAAGACAAACACCATCGAAGAATCCAATAGGAACTTTACTGTTATCATTAATGTTCAAACTGGAGATATAAAATGTAATTGTCAAAATTTTGAACATTCTGATAAGCTATGTAGACACATTATAAGGCATATGATTACAAAAAGTACTACACAGATACCAAATAAATACATGTTAAACCGCTGGTGTAGAGATGGTAACAAAGTGAACGCTGAACTACCAAATATTTTGACTGAAATATCCAACTTCGAGGAATCTCAGACGATACGGTATAATTATTTGGTGACACTGCTCCTACGATTAGCTTCTACAAGATCATGCTCAATTAATGGTTTTAACCACGCGGTACAGTTGTGAATTAACAATTAACCCATCCTTGAGAAGTTTGACCCTGATGAAATTAATGTAAATGGCATGCCAGAAATTCAAGTAGATGATGATGAGTCCATTCAAGATGAGTCGTTATTGGACTCTATTTGTACCCAAACAAAGGGGCGTAAAAAAGCTATAAGAATAAAGAGTGGGATCGAAGAGGCTGGAAGTCGTAAACAATTGAGAAGTGTGCAATATGTAATATGATGGCCAATCATGATAAGTGGAACCACTATAAAGTTTTGGGTCAAGACAAGCCTGATGTTTGAAGTTATCTTTATATTTACTTGTATGACTATAAAATTTTGGTTTTCTTAAATATTTAACTGACTATTTGAAAGACATATTTATTGGATAAATGTTAAGTATTCATTGTTCTCTCCTCTGTTTCTCTATTAATGCATCCTTTATTTAAGTTTCCTCTCATGGTCCCTTCCCCAGGTTTCCCCTAATAAAAAAATATGAGATCAAACCTTAGACAAACAAAACCTCTTAAAAGTCCTAGACAACTTGTTGCCAATTTATGAAAACCAATAACAAAATGTAGAGCAAATACTATCGGATGTTGATAATCAACGATCTTACTTTATGATCTTATACGATAAAGTAATTGCACAAATAAGTTGTTTAAGATACATAACAGAGGCAGGGCCGACGCTGAGTTTTTCAGGGCCTAAAACGAAAAAAAATTTGAGCCCTTTGTGAATTGCTATTAAGATAGATATAAAAAATACTATAAATTTTCTCTAAATAAAAGAATATAAATACGAAAGAATACCAAATATAATAACAGACTTTTTCAATATTTTCAAAGCATCATTCAAAACACTAAAAAATGGAGAAAAGGGGCCCTAAAAATTTTTGGGCCTAAAGCCCGGGCACCTTGGGCTTTAGCCCAGGGCCGGTACTGAACAGAGGGTATTCCATCTTTCGTAAGATAGGGTAGTACATTAGACAAGTACAATGAAAAGTTGCATCAGGTATAGTACTACTAATATAAGTGATAGTAAAATAAAATTATGTAGTTTACCATAATAATATGTTGTACAACCTACATGCATCTTCATCCAAAACCGCTTAGCTCCTGCAGCCTTTGTCATCTACCACATGAATAATGTGAGAATTGACACATTATATTTTACGCTTGAAACTAATTCATACAAGTGTATAATGTCACCTCAATTTGTGCGACCATGTAAGGATAAAAAAATGCTTTACGACCGAATTCCAACTTAGTGTGTAGATGCAAGGCTTGGAAAGGTTGATAGAGGCATCTCCACTTGTAGATGGTCCAACAGTTTGGCAGTTGGAGGTCGATTAGCTGTATTAACTTTAACAATCTGAGGATAAAACCGTGGGCATTTTGTGACAAGGAATTGCCCATGGAAGAGGTTTACCCCTGACAATCCTAACCAGTACATACATCTGTCATGACAGGAAGATTAATCTTAATCAAAGCACTCCAATTGAGGAACAAAAGCACATACAAAAAATGCCTGAGGAATTTAGCTTTGATAATTTGACTCATAATGAAGTATTTTAAATTTGTTGAATGACTCCATATCTTTAGGACGAATCTCCACTATTAATGAAATAGAAAAGAAACCATATGAAAATGTCACACACCATGTAGGTTCCCCTTAATACTTATCAAGTGTTGGTACATAAAGAAAATGGTAAAAAGTGAGAACTTTTTGTGTGTTTACATTAACATTGAACAACAAACCATACTTGCAAGTGCACGTAACAAGGGAACAACTGAACAAAGTGAAAAAATAAGAACACTATAAGACCTACCAGGCCCTGCTAAGGTTCAAGAAATAGATTAATTAGAGCACTAAAAGAAACTTAGAACACACTGGAAAATCTGGAAATCATTTTTACAGTTTGGGCACTACATGTAGGACAGAGAAGCAATTAATGAAGGCAGAAAAGCTTGTTAAATAAATTTCCTCACATATAACACAACCCAAAAGGGACAATTTATTTCAGTTAATTTAAACTTGGAAATATTTAAAAGAGATCGGCAGAACTGTAATACTCTAATTTTGATTAGCTTCGCGCCATTGTCATATTTATAACAAAATTTCTGGTAGAAACTCACTCATATTTCATTATACTATGCTCACCGTAAGACCAAATTAAAAACTACAAAAAGATTTCTTACCTTGAATTTAGAACTAAGACGAGTTTGATTATGCCTCATTGACATCCATATCGATGATAGTGATTGGAATTGCTATGGAATTTAGTAGCCAATATTTTATGAAATAGACATTCAAGTAATATATCCTTGGTATATTTAAGATTCTCCAGTGCATTGACCCCATTTTAGTATAATAAATTGGCAGAGGTGCAGGTTATTGATCAGATGAGGAAGACATGTTAATGAAGTGCCACACCTGACAGAACACCGATCCCTTAGTGGTCCATCACATGAGAACTCACTTGTACTCCCATCAATAAAGGTGCCATCAACAAAGATCACCTGATCCATGAGTATTAGGTAAATGTAAACTAAAACACAAAGAACTAGTGAACATGGCAAAGGAATAACAGTCCCAAACTCTAGATTTCATTGTTAAATATGTATCAAAATTTAAGAAAGGCAACTTTAAATATTGACACTGCCATTATGCTGCAAAATAATGTAGAAGCTATGTACCAAAGATACCAGAAAGGTGACTAAGTAGTGAGCATACTGTGGTGGAATAGGACTCAAGCTTAAGACCAAATGCGAGACCTTTATGTGCATATGGTACCTTTATGTGCATATGGTACATGATAGCCACCATCTAAGTAGTTGTCACAGAACACCTACAAAAAAAAATGTAAGGAAGTTTTGAGTCATTCATGAAAACTTGAAAAGTACATTCTGCCAAAATAGCCACATAAAACTAATGGCCACTACTAATATACAACCTGCTTAAATTTGATACAGAAGAACAGTTGCTGCTAAAAAATAGCTATTGAATGTAAGAAGGGGCTTATCAATTAAGACATGGCCACAATTTCGAATAAATCAAAAAGAGAATTAAACCTTCCAGTTGCATTCAATGGTATATTCACGTCTGCAAAGATAAATCAATGAGGAAGCCACTCCATTGACACTCAGGATTTCTGATGCGCTACCAATTAGCCATTCATTTCTCACATTGTAATCAGACTCTTCTTGAGGAAATTTCTCTATGTCCAAATTGAGATGAACAGATGGCCCCCAGGTAGCTACTTTGAGAGGAACCAGTCCAAATTCCTATCCTCCAGATGGCCAGAAAAATCACCAAAATAATGCTCCTTTATTGTCGGACCACAGTATGCTCACTACTTGCCATTTCTTAGCAGATCCAATTATCATTAGCATGATTGTTTCATGATATAAAAAGAATGGTTCAGGAATTAAAAAATAATATCATCCATATCATCACATGGGTATAAAATTAAATACACAACATCAAATAAAAACTATTGGGCGAGGGGAAAAGAAAAAGCTATAGTACAAACCAAATGAACCACACTATAGAATTGAACTAAGATTGTCAATAAGGCCAAATGGAAGTGAGTAGAATGTCTTCTAAGTTTTAATGTAATTGATGATTTACAAAGAGAACTACAAGCAAATATAATGGATTCCAAACAAGAATATAATGAGAGTACAATAATGGATTCCAAACAAGAATATAATGATAGTATAATAATGATTCCAAACAAGCAAACATAATGGATTCCAAACAAAAAAGAAAATATTATAGTACTTCAAGAAATCTAATAATATAATAATGGAATCATTTTAAAACTATTCACCCGAGTTTATAAAACAATGTATTATGACAGTTGGTCAAATATACATTCATTACTCTTCATTTAAACCTGAATCTAAAGTTTGGTTGATACAAAGATATTTTTTAGGAATGTCTCTCACTTTGCACATCTTAAGCTCATGTGCTATTCTAAATCTAAAGTTATAAGCTTCGTTTAGAGTTTACCTCAGTTCCTTTATGATGTTTATCCGGTGCAAAAATAAATCTACGTACTTTGCAACATAAACACCACAATCGTCTGAATTTCATTGTCTCAGCCTATTCACACAGACTTCAACTTTTGGCTTCGATCTTGGCCACTTTGCTTTAGGATTTTCCCTACGAAGCAACAAAGGAATTAACTCCACCTATAAACCACACAATAATCATTTAATTCTCAAAACCTCATATGTTTGTGTGATGACATGAAAAATAAGTTATATATTAATGAACTCACCGCAACAACAAAGTAGTTTTGATATAATTGTGACAATGGCATTAAGGGTTTGTCATCATTAAGTGGATCAAATAACATTACTTTCCACTTGTTCACACTCCAAATAAATAGGCAGAAATGATTGTTGCTTTCATTGATGAATGGAACGAATATGTAATTAGACTCATGAACTGGGGTACGAACTAGAGGATTGATGTAAATTGTTAAAAATTTGTGTGTTGTTGCTTTGCTTACTCAGACACTTGGTAAGTATTGAGTGCCCAAACCCACAAAGTACGTTGGCATGAAATAAAACATAGCCCATCGTTGGATACCTTCACTCATCATCTTAGCTTCTCTGTCTCTTAACAATAACAAATATGCATCCAATACATGCGCCCATAACCAACCATTGGGTCTCAGACAGTTCACATCCTTAAACTCTAAGTTATATAGACCGCCTTGGATGGATATAAGGAAAGTATGATGGGTCGTGAGTTGGACTAAACCAATAGTGATTTAACCAAGTGATTTTCTCAATCTTTAAATACTTAAAAAGGTGAGTGTGCTTTGTTCCCTCTCTCCTTTTAACCGGCAATTTCTTACTGTGTTGAGTAGAAGGAACAACGCTACCCTGAGTTTCTTGAATCGTAGGCTGGGGGCCCGTCATGTCAATATCCATTTGTCTAACTTGAGTTTGCAGTTGGATTTTGTTCGGGTGGAACCCTTTTGTAATCATTCATGAACGGCTGGTACATTGTATTGAACCATGACTCATACATGGTTCTTAACTCAGCTGGTAGATCAATTGACATAAACTTTACAAATATAGCTTTTACAGTCTCAATCTAGAATTAAAACAATAACAAAAATTATATTAGTAAAATAAGGTCATCAACTTATAACACAAAAACATGTATAAAAATTATAAATTTAAAAACTTACAGTGTTTACAGCCACATATTAGTCAATGAATACTCGTGGCTCATAATCTTCCCTTGACGCCTAAAGGGTCGATGATGGTGTATCCGTCTCCGAGTAATTTTTCTGTAACATGTCATATAATTCTTGATAGATATCTACTACAAACCCCCCAACACTTGCCCTTTTAAACTCTCCATGTAGGCCTCCCACAAATGAATATAACTGGCCCTATGATTTTCATATTTTATTCTCTTAAACAATGTATGTTCTATCCTCAACTCCACCATGTTTTCAGCATTAGATGGATATGACTGCAAATATCCAAATTGCCTCATAAATCTGTCAGTCATTTGAAACTCAACAATGTCATAATGAATCAAAGGTATACGAGCGGTTCCACCTAATCTTGCCTCAAAAAAGTTCCAACCCAAACGTGTGTCAAATACCTAATATGGACGTTGTTAGTTCCCAGTAGTCACAATATAGATCTAGAAGGAGGGGGGGTTGAATAGATCCTTTGAATTTCAAATATTTTTTCTCTTTTAAGTTGTATTGCTCATTAAGTAGCATATGACAAACATAAGAATCTTTTCAAGTACAGCGGAATAAGTAAAAGATCATCTTCATTGATATATTCATAATCAATCATACATTGTTCGTAGAGTTAATTTAGTAGTAAGAAGTTAACACATACATACCAGTTATAGCAGTTAATGTACATAATGTAAATGACATAAAGTAAAAGACACTTTTAAGTGGTTCAGAGACTCAAGTTCCTAATCCACTCTTCTGCTTTCAACTAGCAGAATTTCCACTAAGGAAGGGAAACACCCTGACTCACTAAGATTCCTTCAAGGCCAGCAGCCTTGGGACTTCAGCTCACTAAGAACTCTTCAAGGCCAGCAGCCTTGGAACTTCTCTAGTTCCCTAGGAACTCTTCAAGCCCAGCAGGTTTGGAACTTCATTTAGTCCCTCCGGACAAGGACCCCTCAGGCTCTGGCTTGTTGTTGTTGGTGGTGGTGCTGAGCTGCTAAGATGTCATTAAGCTCTGAACATCTTTTGTACTTAGCAGCTTGGTGTGGTCCTCTATGCATTCTGCTTCGAGTTTGGACCACATCTTCTTTGGTGCAGCCGATCTTCATTCTTTTCTGCTCATCTTCATCTGTTATCAGCTTTGCACCATCACCATCTGGGTTTGCTAAGTCTTTGTGCTTTTAGTAGACTTTGTCTGGCACTTAGCAATCCCTGAACCCTTCATGAATACTTTGTAGATATGGTTCTATACTTTTTCAGTTTCAGCTTTCGATTCATGGTGATTCGTAGAGTGGCTCTCTTGATCTTCTTTGTACTCAGCCACTTTTCTGAATGCTATCCTCTTGGCCTTCTTGGCTCTCAGCTTGGCTGCCATCTTTAGTGACATTCTCATCTGTGTTTGAGTGAAGCTTTGATCTCTTTGAGATCTTCTTCAAAGCTGCTTCACTTCCACCTTGGTAGTCTCACTGTCACTGATCAGACTTGTTCTGTTGATCTTTGGGGAACTCGTAGAGTTAACTATTGCATTCACCAACTCAAAGATTCTACAACCTCACAATCATCAGCAACTCTTGATCTTTGAAGCTCTGTTGATTTCTACTACTTCCCAATCTTCCGTTGGAAAGTAGCCGTTGAAAGCTATTCAAATTGCCTCGCAAATCTCGAGTTATTTGGTGCAGACTGTAGATGTGACATGACATCTTTTTTTGACTTCCTGAAACTGCAGTCTGCTGTTTCACCTACCCTATCAATATGTCACTTTGATATCTTGGGAAGGTCGACGAATTTATTTCACGCTTCTGATTTTTTGATCAGAGGTTGTCCTTTGCATCGATGCTCTCAATAAGCTTTCGTCTGAATGCCATTCTTCAAATTGAACCGTTGCCAATGCCTCAATCCTCAGTGATTTGACCTCTACGATTTTTGATGCACTTTTCTTTGGACTTGATCGTAATGTCGTATTGACATATAGAGTTAACACTACGATCTGAAAGAGTGCTCACTTGAACTATGATGTAGAACACCTCTTTCTTCTTTTGTCCAGTGCTTCATCACTTCTGTTTGCCTTGATTGTTCTCAGATACTGATGGCTTGATTCCTTGCTTTGGCCCCTTCTGAATAACAAGACACTTCATATTTGTGGCGTGTTAAGCTCGATTTCTCCTTGTGATCTCCCGTTCACTTATCATCAATGGACTGACCCAATGCTTAATCACATTAGCCTTAGTTATTCAGAGTCTAACTAGTATCTCAGTGTGTACTTCATCAGTTCCTTCTTAGTTTAGGCAAACACTACGATCTTGATTACTTCCAAGATCGTTGTCATATTTCTTCTTGACAGCTACTACATGTGCTGACTTTCCTCAGTCATCCACCGACGTCTTCTTATGATCATCTTGTGGAAGACTTCATCTTGAATGGCTTCATAAATCAATCTGGATGCTGATTGGGTTGATGCTTAGATCTTCTTTTAGCTTGCATGTCATTCGTTGAGTGCTTTCTAGCTTCCTTTAGGTAGGATGTATCCTTAAAGTACCAACCTAGAGGCTTCATTCCTTTGGATGTTCTGGGCGTGCTCAATGGTTGAGAATCGTAGTTTGCTCTACGATTCTTCTTTGGCTTTATGAGCACATCTGTTGAGGTCTTAGCTCTGCACTCTACGATTCAACTTCGGCTGTGAAAATACTACGACTCCGAGATCAGATCTTGACACTACGATTTATGTCGTTGTGCTTGTTGTCTTCATCTGATCTTGATCGACTACGATCTCTGCCTTTGATATGATTAGTAGACTTTGGCAGATGCTTGGTCGGCTTGTAAACAGGCTATCTCTACGATTCTGAACATGACCTTCTTAGTAGACTACGACCCTGAGGAAGTTCTCCTCGATACACTACGATCCTTCCTCGTCTTTCCTGGAAGTCTACGAACTCCGAGATCTACTATCTTGCAGACTACGATTCTGCCTCGATAGCTCTCAAGTTTTCCTTGACTCTCCTGACAGACTACGATTTCTGGTGCAGTGCTCGACGATCAAACAAGCCTATCTATTGCATCATAAGATCAACATAACATGCTTGATCTTTCTATATTTATAGTCTTTGTACATCATTTTTTAAGGACTTTACAAAGTTGTTTTTGTATATGTAGGATCAACCTAACATATTTGATCAATTCATTCTAAGTCCTTGTACATATGTTTCTATTATCTATCAAAGGAATTTACAGCTTTTCTTAATACAAGCATACTTGCATATTCATATATATATCATAATCAAATCATATATAAATAGGAATATCATTCACATGTTTATTCCTTACAATCTCTCCCTATTTGATTATGACAAAAACAATAAGTGCATATGCATGTTATGAATGAATCTTATATACAGTGAGCTACTGTATTTCTAAAACAGATAATCATAAATGTCATTTATAATAATATGAAATTTAATACACTGTGATATTTTACATCCTGGATCCAGAACATACCTAACTAGTTAGAGATGTACCTCTTTAGCTCCATTTATGTTTTCAGGATGTCTGTTGATCAGCTACTTATTTGTTTGATTTGTTTGCTCCTCCTTCTCCTCTTCTTCTGGCTCCCCCTTAGCCTTAGGCTCATCATCCTTTGGCTCCCCCTCAACCTTAGGCTCATCATCCTTTGGGTCCCCCTCAGATGTTGAACCATCTTCTTCTTCTTCTGCTTTCTTCTTCTTCGTCTTCTTGACTTGTCTGCTCCTGCTCTCCTTGCCTTTTCTTGAATGCCTCTTACTCTTCTTTTTTCTATGCCTATTTTCTCCCCCTTTTTGTCATTAATCACTTGAGAGAGTTGTTCCATGTTAGACATAAGCTACTCCATTAGATAAGAGGAGTTACTGACTTCAATCTTGAGTTCTTGGTGGCTTAACTCAAGTTGCATAGAGAAGGATTGATTTATGTTATCAATCTTGTCAGAGAGGGCTTGGAGTTGTTCTTTATTTTCCTATTGCGCTCTCAGATCTTCAGCCTTTTGATCATGTATGGCCTTCAGATAGATGTGATATCTCTCTTTATTTTGAGAGATACTTCAGCCATCGTTGCTTGAAGTCTATCTGGAACTGAGTTATTTCCAGCTGCAGTCATCTTCTTGGATTCTTCATGAATTAGAGAAATCTTCTCAATCAGTTCATCAGAGTTTTTCGTTAGCTCCTTCTCCATAGAAATTTGATCATCTGGTTGAACAACCTTTTGTTGAACACTAGATTGGACTCTACGATTCTCATCTTTGGACAGATTTTCAAAGGTGTTGACAATCTGAAAGATCGTTGTGTACCAATCGTTGTTGGAGGATGAAGGAATGTTGGTCAACAGTGCTTGAGCAGATGGAGACATCTTATTCTGGACTTAATCATCATCAGTGGTAGAGTGAACAGACTCTACGATCAGTGTCTTTGCCATATTCCTTTTTCCATCAGAGTCCACTCTTCGATCATAAGGAATATAAAGATTTTCATCATGTCGGTAGACCTTGTAGTGGGGCTTGTCATTTATCATCATGGTTGTAAACTTCTTTACCCTTGGGATGTTTTGTGATACCAGCTCTAGATTTGGAAAGTGAGAATAACACAAGCTAAAGTAGATTTCATCTCCATCAGTATGTGCCTTTAACCAAGGCATCCATGGAAAGAACCATCTCATCAGAAGATCTGCTGAGTTATACAGTATTGTTGTGCAATCTAATTTCATATTTTTCCAATTGTGAAGAACTTCATCTATGGTCATTCTTACAACTCGAAGTTGCTCATTTCCATGATTTATCCATCTGGCTATTGGTTCAGTTGGTGGTTCATCAAGGACTTCCACTATAATTCATCTGCTAATTTTGGCTGGAGAGAGATCATGATAGTGTTCTGATTCCTCTGATTCCTGATAAGCAGAATCAGAGTCATTCTCTATTTCTTTCCTTTTTGAGCTTGAATCTTGTTGATTCCCTTCATCAGATTCATCATTGAATTCTTCTTATTTGTCTTTATTTTCAGAACCCTCTTCAGCAATGTCTTCCTTGGAGTCATCTTCTTTAATGATGGTCATATCTTTATCATTCTCTTCCTGTGATTCATATTCATCATCACTTAATTCAATGACTGCAGTAGATTGATCATTTCTCCTTTTTGAGGCAAATTGAGCTATTAATATGTGGCTCTTCCTTCTTCTTGGAGGTTCAGTTATGGGAAAATCAGATACTTCTTCTTCTTCAGACTCTGAGGACTTTAAGTCATCAGATAAGCTTTCTTGATTTTCAGCATTGGTGGGGGCATGTCCTTCTTCTTCAAAATCATTATCATTTATATCACCAGACAGGTTAGCTTGATGTTCAGCAATAGTAGGGGCATGTTCCGTGACGCCCCCAAAATAGGTATACATCACCCATCTTGAGTCGCCAAATACATGGTACAAAATTCAAATACAACTTAATTATACAACAGTCGTGTAAAATACGACAAAACATAATCTAAGAGTTTTAATACGTATACTGTCATCTAGACAGTATACAATAGTGAGGACTACTAAGACACCATCTCGGACTGTCACTCCATTCCCCGACTCGTCCCAGCTATATTCTCATTTCTTGAAGAGAACAGTGAAAGAAAGGGTGAGCTCAACTAGTCCAGTAAGAAATATTATGACTAAGATTATGCAGAATAAATTATCATTAGCCTTCAACAATGTTAAACTGATAAAATACAATAGACATCAAGTTTAACTGCAGCGGAATAAGCAATCCATTAGAAGAGTCAAGTAGAGCATAAAATCTATTATCTTCTATGATTTAAAAAGATTTTCATCAACTTTATCGCTGAGACTCAACTTAATAAATAAACCACATCATCCCTGCACCAAGGCCAAGGATATTCATGTAATCATCAATGGTTATGATTATACCGAATAATCCCTGGTCATAATCATACCAACAACTGTCCACCAATGAACTACAGGCCAATGAGGACTTTTACCACATCATTCGTTACATTACGGTCATGATTATACCGAATAATCCCTGTTCATAATCATACCAAGTCCATCTCTGCACGTAAGCCAAAGATGACTTTCATCACAATATATGCATGAGGATAATGACAATAATATAAGCATTAATCAAACGAAAACAAGGATAAATATTAGACTTTATGTGACGCCTCCAAAACAGGTATACGACATCCATTCTGAGTCGCCAAATACATGGTACATAAAGCGAACTATAACTTTAATAATACAAATGTCGTGTGAAAATACAACAATACATACTGTGAGTTTAAATACAAATATTGTCTTCTAGACAATATCCACACGCAAATAAGTCCTCATTACAATTATTCAAACACTATTTTACAGAAATAGTGAGGACTGCTAAAACATCTTTCTAGAAACCTCACTCCATACCCGACTCGATCCTGCTATGTTCTCACCTCCTGAGAAGAAAAATGGAACAAAAAGGAAAAGGGTGAGCTCAACTAGCCCAGTAAAGAATATTATGACTAAGATAATATACAACAAATTATCGTTAGTCTTCAACAGGGAAAAAAAATCTGATAAAATATAATCGACAACAAGTTTTAGATCAACAAATACAGCGGAAACAACAATCCATTATAAGAGTCACGTAGAGGATGAATTCTACTATCTTCTAATATTTAAGAGTCCATCTTCAATATTTTATCCCTGTAACAACAATCAATATACATCTTTAATCATCTTTGCACTACAGGCCAAAGATATTCATTTATATCACCGGTTGGTCATGTTCATCTCAACACCTGTTCATCTTTGCACTACGGGCCAAAGATATTCATCAGTAATCATTTATCTTTGCACTACAGGCCAAAGATATTCAATAAGTATCACCATTAAGGACTGAGGATGATGAAAAACATTTTTAAGAACGAATTCAGTGAGATAGAAGGACAAATATTAGGGATTTGTACAACAGTTTGTCCAAGATCAATAATACTTCATAACAACTGATTTTAAAGTAGAACTCAAAAATAACGATCAAAACATGAATACAATCAAAGATAGTAGCCAAAATAGATATTTTGGACAAAAAGAAGAAATTTAATTTTTCGATGAATAATGCCGTATTCGTGAATAGTGTCGTATACGTGAATAGTGTTGTACACGTGAATAGTAACTCCGACACCAAAAGATAGAAATTTTACAAAAACATCATGACGCTTCATGAATAGTACTCGTGAATAGTAACTCATGAATAGTAACTCGTGAATAGTAACTCATGAATAGTAACTCCGACATGAAAAAGTTCCAAATTGATAAAAAGTTCAGAACAATATTTTGGCATAATGATATTGAAGAAGATAATATCATTTAAGAAGAAACAACATCCCTTACCTCAAAATAACTGTACTTCTGACTGAATTTCGGTATAGTGCTGACAGAAACTCGCACCGTATAGCAACACTCAAAGTATATTCACAAGAATACGCTCGATAATATAGAGAGAGAAAGAGAGAAAACTTGTTTCAGGTGTGATTTTCAATTCTAACTTAGCCCTCTATTTATAGGAAAATGCTAGAACGCCAAAGGAGACTAAATAATAAAATATTATTAATTCTTTTTCTTTCTTCTACGCCATCTTTCACCTACCAAACTAGCCACCAAATCTAAAAATCTCAGCAGCCCATGTGCCTACAACAACCACCAAAAAGTGGGTCCCACAATAATTTAATAAAGATTATTTTATTTTCCGAAACTTCAATAATTCATAGAAAATAGATCGTTTATCAGAAAAATACGAATTTTATGTCCATTCTGCCTGAAATCGAATTCTCTACAACTCTGTAACAGAAAGTTTTTCCAAATTCCCAACAGAAAATATCCAAAATCCATAAACGGATGATTTTTAATTCTTCCAGTCCGACAAAATACTGATAAAACACCTCAGTATTAATTCCTTCATTTTTATCCACATAAAAATAAATATATCCACCAATTATATCCACATCAAATAAATTTTTTCTTATCGTATGAATCAATAATTAATTATTCTTAAATAATATTACAGAATCACAATTATGACAACCAGGCCGTTCCTAGGAAAGTGGGGGCTTTTCAATAAGGATTTCTCCTTACTGGCGCGCAATTAGGTGACCAAACCTCTCCTTATACAGAACTTTCTAGACATTGCCAATAATGTTATCTGATAATATTATTCAAATAATATGAATTATTGATCTGATAATGGAAAATACTGTGCAGTGATAATTATTGAAACAATAATAATATAAATATCTACGCAGCAATTATTGAATCAATAAAATAATGAACAGTAATTACTGTATCAATTATTGAGTAGTTCCTTCTTACGTACGAATCAATAATTTAACAATACTGTGCAATACCGTGTGCTACTGTGCAACCACGCGTATTACTGTATTTTAACCACCAGGTAACCCAACAGTGTTAACGGTAACAATTTACGCTGTTATTTATAAAAACCCAAATTTGTCGTTTTCTTTATCCGACCGTTATTCTGTTATGGGGCCCACAATTGAATGTGCCGTCGTACGAATATTCCCGACAAAAAGAATATTCCACGACCAAATGAATATTCCCCGACAACAATTATTATTTTATAACTACTTGTTTATTTTGTAAAAATTTTCGCATTTCATCCATAACCAAAGTATTATATCAAATTAACCCTTATTAATTTAGAATAATGAATAAAGGAAAATTCAATTTTATTTATAATAAGTTGGGGTCTTACACTTTAAATTTATCCAAATATTACCCATCACTTAAATAACTCATAATCTAATATTGTTAATATTATAACAATATTTTAATCACTTTTTAAACTTATAAAAAATTTAATTTAATTGTTTACACTTTACCAAATAATACATTTAATCATCCAAAATTGTCATACTCATAAGATTTCATCACCAATAAAAAAATTACTCATCAAAAATCTGCATATACCTTATATAGGATTTTCAAGCCCTAAAATCCTATTTACCAATTCTTCAAGTTCACATAACATATTTAACTCATATGTTTATAACTAAACTATTTTCATGAAAAATTACCAAATCAACTTATTATTTTTCTACTCTTTGTCCAAACATATATACATATATTTCATGCACAACAAGTATTTTTTTATAATTTTACAACTCCCTTAAGTATTTTTCAAAAATCAATTTCTAACTAATTCCTTAAGAAATTAGCTACCAAAAGTTTAACTCCAGAAATTCCCAAATCTTGGCAGGATCTTACACATGTTAACGTGAGCTTCCAGTTTAAATTTCATGGTCATCGGAGTTATAGAACTCTGATTATAGCATTTTTCGTCGAAAAAACCTAAATATTGAAATAGTCATAACTTGCTCATTTTAAGTCGGAATAAGCTCATTTTTGGCCATTAGGTGCTTTATACCATATATTTTCATGTCCCAAAAGGCTGAAATTTATTTCACAAACTAAGTGGCCGAAAATTCCCTTTTAAATTTCTAGGTAGTAACTTTTTGGTACTTTACAGTTTTTGACTCCTTTGCTAAAATCAGTCCACACGAAAATCTACAACACCTTTTTCAGTGATTCCACTTGGATAAGTTAGAAAAATCATAGATCTAACTCTAGAACTTGACCACACTCAGAAATTCAAAATATAATAGGAGATATGGTCAATTGAATTTCATGTTCCATTTTCACCAAAAATCTGTTTTTCAACCCTTTATGATTTCTAAGAAACTTTCATATTTTCACATAATAACCAACATAACTCATCTTAACACTTACTAATACTACATATACCCATGATTTTCATCAATCCAATACTTTTATTATGACTTTCATCATAATCCACGTAAATAGATCATTTCCACAATTTAATAAGAAATGAATATAAAGGATCATTCACCATGCATGTGGTAATCCACATATACAGGTTATTCCAAAAGAATAATAAAGAATGGAATAACAGAAGAATTCACCATGCATGCGATAGATCGTACAGACAGGTTATTCCAACATAATAATAAATAATGAAACCAGGTCATGCGTAAACGCACTGACAGGATATACCAACAGAATAATAAAAAACGAAACCAGGTCAGGCGTAATCCGCACCGACAGGATATTTCAACAGAATAATAAAGAATGTAATAACAACAGAATTTCACCATATATGCGGTACTTCGCATAAACAGGTTATTCCAACAGAATAATAAAGAACGGAACCAGGTCAGGCGAAATTCGCACCGACAGGATATTCTAACAGAATAATAAAGAATGGAATAATAAAAGAATTTCACCATGTATGTGGTACTTTGCATAGACAGGTTATTCTAACATAATAATAAAGAACGGAATAACAACAGAATTTCACCATATATGCGGTACTTCGCATTAACATGTTATTCAAACATAATAATAAAGAACGGAATAACAAAAGAATTTCACCATGTATACGGTAGTCCGCATATACAGGTTATTCCAACAGAATAATAAAGAATGGAATAACAATAGCTCTCTTCATGAATACGAAAGAAATAATACCCCTTACCTTAGAAGAACTGGATATTGGAAAGGTAAAGTAGTAGAATACTTTTCTTCTTTCTCTCTATAGTTTCTCTCTCTAGAGTTTCAGTGAATTCGTAAGAAATAATGAAGGAATGAGCTTCTATTTATAGGAGAATGGACTGAATAGTAACTAATTCATGAACGATCTAGATTAATTTACTTTTAAATGGACGGTCCATATTCATTTACTATTAAAACTTAAAGCAACGATCCATACTGATTCACTATTAAAACTTTAAACCAACGATCCATATTGATTCACTATTAAAACTTTAAACCAGCGATCCATATTGATTTACTATTAAAACTTTAAACCAATGATCAATATTGATTTACTATTATAATTTCAACCAACGGTCTAAAAAATTAGTACATCTCCTCATGGAATAATATTGTACCCAAAAATAATTTGGACCGAAAAGAAATATATTTTTCGGGTGAATAGTACCCCGTAAATAGTACTTCGGGAATAGTACCCCGTGAATAGTATCCCGACACGAAAAGTGTCTCAAATACCCAAGTGAACAATATTAGAGTGAATAGTAATCAGGTGAATAGTAACTCGTGAATAGTACTCCGACAAGAAAAGTGTCCCAAATATCCGAGTGAATAATGCTAGAGTGAATAGTAATCGGGTGAATAGTAACACATAAATAGTAACCCGTGAATAGTATTCCAACACGAAAAGTGCCCTATACCCGATTGAACAATATAACCTCCAGACATCAATTATTATCGAAATAAATATCAATTTCTACTAACACTAATAATTCCAACACAATGGAACTATCTAATTCATCTTTAATCAACACAAACTTATTCATCATTAATATTATAACTCACAATATTTAACAACCAGATCGTTCCTAGGAAAGAGGGGGCTTTCCAATAAGGATTTCTCCCTATTAGTGCGCAATTAGGTGACTAAAGCTCTCCTTGACAGAACTTCTAGACATTGTAAATATTGCAATTTAATAATATGAACAACTTTATCGTCTCAATTATTGTTTTAATAATATATCATATCATGCAGATGATACTGTGACAATAATCGAATTAATATGAGAGATATGATGCAGCAATTACTGTAGCAATAATTGAGTATAACTGAGTGACTTCTCACGTAAACATCAATAACCAATGTCGTGTGCTACTATGCAACCACGCGTATTACTATACTTTTACTACTGGGTAGTTCAACAGTTTTAACGGTAACACTTCCGCCGTTATTTTTATAAAAAGATAATTTAGTCGTTTTATTACTACGACAATACTTCCGTTGTGGGTTCACCAATGATTGTGTCGTCGTACAGATATTCCCGACAAAAAGAATATTTCCCGACCAAATGAATGTTTTATAACAACTTGAATACTTTGCAAATTTATAAATATCACCCACAACTATAACATTATATCAAATCCACACCATAATATTTAAAAAAATATTTTGAGAAATTTAAATCTTATTTCATAAAATCTGGGGTCTCACAATCTCCCCTCCTTATGAAATTTCGCCCTCGAAATTTACGTACTTACCTGGTCTGCCGAACAAATGAGGACACTTCGTCCGATTCTAACTCTTGAGGTAAAACCTTTGTGTGATGCCTCCAAAATTGGTATACAGCACCCATCTTGAGTCGCCAAATACATGGTACATAAATTAAATTCAACTTAATTATACAACTGTCGTGTAAAATACTACAAAACATAAATTGAGAGTTTAAACGAGAATATTGCCTTCTAGACAATATCCACTCTCAATGGAGTCCTCATAGACAGTATACAAACTCAAATTTAGTCCTTATTACATTTATTATCACACTATTTAACAGAATAGTGAGGACTACTAATGCTATCATCTGGACTGTCAATCCGTTCCTCGACTCGTCCCAGCTATATTCTCATTCCTGAAGAGAACAGTGAAGGAAAGGGTGAGCTCAACTTGCCCAGTAAGAAATATTATGACTAAGATAATGCAGAATAAATTATCATTAGTCTTCAACAATGTTAAACTGATAAAATACAACAGACATCAAGTTTAACTGTAGCGGAACAAGCAATCCATTAAAAGAGTCAAGTAGAGAATAAAATCTACTATCTTTTATGATTTTAAAAGGTTTTTCATCACTTTTATCGCTGAGACTCAGCTTAATAAATAATCCACATCTTCCATGCACTACGGCCAATGATATTCATTAGTATCACGACCACAAATTATCCATGCACTACGGGCCAAGGATATTCGTGTATTCATCAATAGTTATTATCATACCATAAAATAATTCATCTTTGCACCCTTGGCCAAAGAGAATCCATAGCCATAATCATAACAAAAACTGTCCATCAATGCACTACGGGCCAATGAGGAATTTTTCCACATCATTTGTAATATTACGGTCATGATTATACCGAATAATCCCTGGTCATAATCATACCAAGTCCATCTATGCACTACAGGCCACAAATGACTTTCAACATAATATAAACATGAGGATGACGACAATGATATAAGAATTCAATAAAACAAGTTCAAGAATTAATCTATCCAGGAACTAATAACGTCCAAATTGTCAACATGATACTTCTTTGTAGAGTAAAATTCAAGAATGCTTAGAAGAATATTTCCATGAAAAGATACTGGATGAAGCGTAAATATCAAGGATATTCCACTAATTTCATGGAGTATAGAAGTCAAAACTTTAACCAACTGAGTATAATAAAGAATGGAATAACAAAAAAAATCACCAGGCATGCGATAGACCGCACAGACAATTTATTTTAACAGAATAATAAATAACGGAACCAGGTCATGCGTAAACGCACAGACAAGATATTCCAAGAATAATAAATAACGGAACTAGGTTAGGAGAAATTCAAACCGATAGGATGTTCCAACAGAATAATAAATAACGAAACCAGGTCAGGCGTAAACACACATATAAGACCCCAACTTTTATGAATAAAGATGAATTTTCTATAAATATCATTTTTAAATATTAAGGTATGAATTTGAAATAATATTGTAGTTGTGGGTAATATTTATAAATTTTGCAATGTACGCAAGTTGTTATATTATATTCGATTGGTTGGGGAACATTCGTTTTAACAGGGAATATTCGTATGACGGAATATTCCACTAATTTCATGGAGTATATAATGAAATAACAAAAGAAATCATCAGGCATGCGATAGACTGCACAGACAAGTAATTTCAATAGAATAATAAATAACGGAACCAGGTCAGGCAAAATTCGCACCGACAGGATGTTCCAACAGAATAATAAATAACGGAACCAGGTCAGGCGTAAACGCACATGTAAGACCCCAACTTTTATGAATAAAGATGAATTTTCTATAACTATCATTTTTAAATATTAAGGTGTGAATTTGAAATAATGTTGTAGTTGTGGGTAATATTTATAAATTTTGCAATGTAAGCAAGTTGTTATATTATATTCGATTGGTCGGGGAATATTCGTTTTAACAGAGAATATTCGTATGATGGCACAATCATTGGTTGACCCCACAACGGAATTATTATCGAATTGAGAAAACGACAAAAATATTTTTATGAAAATAACGGTGAAAGTTTTACCATTAACTGTTGAAACACCTGGTGTTAAAAGTACAATAATACGCGTGGTTGCATAGTAGCACACAGTATTGATTATTGATGCTTACGTGAGAATTCACTCAGTTTTGTTCAATTATTGCTTCAGTAATTGTTGCATAATATCTCACGTCAATTGATTCAATTATTGTCAATATTTTATATATTATTAAATCAATAATTGAGACGACGAAGTTATTAATATTAATATTTGCAATATTAACGATGTCTAGAAGTTCTGCCAAGGAGAGGTTTGGTTACCTAATTGCGCGCCAATAGGGAGAAATCCTTATTAGAAAGCCCCCTCTTTCCTGAGAACGACCTGGTCGATTAATATTGTGAATTATAATAATGATGATAAATGTTGTTAAAAATATTGAGGGAATTTTATGAAGTATTTGTTGTAAATATTGGCATATTATTTGGACCCCCACTTACTCATTTTTCAAAATAGTCGGAGAAAGTTATCTCAGTTTCGTT
This sequence comes from Panax japonicus, assembly GCA_020205505.1. Taxonomy (NCBI): domain Eukaryota; kingdom Viridiplantae; phylum Streptophyta; class Magnoliopsida; order Apiales; family Araliaceae; genus Panax; species Panax japonicus. Next base: position 45,647,217 of record CM035098.1, read on the forward strand.
TTATTACTTAAATATATATATGTATTATATATATATATATATATATATATATATATATATATATATATATATATTTGTAGATAAAGTAAGTGATGGTGGGAATGGTGGGTGGGGGGGGTGTGTACGTGTGTGGGAGGGAGTATAATTGTTATTATATTATATATATAATAAATGTATGCATGTGTGTTTAAAAAGGAAAATGGGTGGAGTAATGAATGAAGGATTCACGGGAGTACTATATGTATTATTATATATATATTCATGTTTTGAAAGTTGGCTGGGAGGGAGTACGATTATCATTATTATTATATATATATATATATATATATATATATATATATATATATATATATATATATATATATGTCTTGGTTTGAAGAATTTGGCAGAGGTGGTAATCAGGGGGGTGTCATCCCGTGAATTATCAAGCATGTGATATATATATAATATATATAAAATATATTATATTTTATTTAAAAGTTTTTATTTTATTAGAATATTTTATTGCATAGTATCCTTTCCATTCTCCTATAAATAGAAGCTCATTCCTTCATTATTTCTTACGAATTCATTGAAATTCTAGAGAGAGAAACTATAGAGAGAAAGGAGAAAAGCATTATGCTACTTCACTACTCCTATATCCAGTTGTTCTAAGTTAAGGGGTATTATTTCTTTCGTATTCATTAAGAGAACTTCTGTTATTCCATTTTTTATTCTGTTGAAATAATCTGTATACGCGGTCTACCCTATACTTGGTGAAATTCTTCTGTTATTCCATTCTTTATCATTATGTTGGAATAACCCGTCTATGCAAAGTACCGCATACATGGTGAAATTATTATGTTATTCCATTCTTTATTATTTTGTTGGAACATCATGTCTGTGCGTTTACGCATGACCTGGTTCCGTTATTTATTATTTTGTTAGAATATCGCGTCGGTGTGAATTTTGCCTGATCTGGTTCCGTTATTTATTATTTTGTTGGAATATCCTGTTTGTGTGTTTACGCATGACCTGGTTCCGTTATTTATTACTCTGTTGGAATAACCTGTCTGCGCGGTCTATCGCATGCCTGGTGATTTCTTTTGTTATTTCATTCTTTATTATACTCAGTTGGTTAAAGTTTTGACTTCTATACTCCATGAAATTAGTGGAATATCCTTGATATTTACGCTTCATTCAGTATCTTTTCATGGAAATATTCTTCTGAGTATTCCTGAATTTTACTCTACAAAGAAGTTTCATGTTGACAATTTGGACGTTATTAGTTCCTGGATAAATTAATTCTTGAACTTTTTTTATTGAATTCTTATATCATTGTCATCATCCTCATGTTTATATTATGTTGAAAGTCATCTATGGCCTGTAATGCATAGATGGACTTGGTATGATTATGACCAGGGATTAATCGGTATAATCATGATCGTAATGTTACAAATGATGTGGTAAAAGTCCTCATTGGCCTGTAGTGCATTGATGGACAGTTGTTGGCATGATCATGACCATTGATGAATACACGAATATCCTTGGCCCGTAGTGCATGGATAATTTGTGGTTGTGATACTAATGAATATCCTTGGTCATAGTGCAGGGATGATGTGGATTATTTATTAAGCTAAGTCCCAGCGATAAAAGTGATGAAAAACCTTTTAAATTATAAAAGATAGTAGATTTTATTCTCTACTTGACTCTTTTAATGGATTGCTTGTTCCGCTATAGTTAAACTTGATGTTTGTTATATTGTATCAGTTTAACACTGTTGAAGGCTAAATATAATTTATTCTGTATTATCTTAGTCATAATATTTCTTATTGGGCTAGTTGAGCTCACCCTTTTACTTTCATTGTTCTCTTCAGGAAATGAGAACGTAGCAGGGACTAGTCGAGGAACGGAGTGACGGTTTAGATAATAGCATTAGTAGTCCTCACTATTCTTTTTAATAGTGTGATAATAAATGTAATGAGGACTCAATTGAGTGTGGATAATGTCTAGATGACAATATTTGTATTAAAACTCACAACATATGTTTTGTCGTATTTTGCACGACTGTTGTATAATTAAGTTTTATTTGAATTTTGTACCATGTATTTGGCGACTCAAGATAGGTGATGTATACCTATTTTGGGGCGTCACATTACAGACATGATATTCCAATAGAATAATAAATAACGGAACCAGGTCAGGTGAAAACGCACAGACAAGATGTTCCAACAGAATAATAAAGAATGTAATAACAGAAGAATTTCACCATGTATGCGGTACTTCGCATAGACAGGTTATTCCAACATAATGATAAAGAATGGAATAACAGAAGAATTTCAGCAAGTATAGGGTAGCCCGTGTATACAGGTTATTCCAACAGAATAATAAAGAATGGAATAATAGAAGTTCTCTTCATGAATACGAAAGAAATAATACCCCTTACCTTAGAACAAACTGGATATAGGAGTAGTGAAGTAGCATAATACTTTTCTTCTTTCTCTCTATATTTTCTCTCTCTAGAGTTTCAGTGAATTCGTAAGAAATAATGAAGGAATGAGGTTCTATTTATAGGAGCATGGACTCAATAGTAACTAATTCCTGAACGGTCCAGATTGATTTACTTTTAAACGAACGGTCCAGTTTGGTTTACTATAAAATATTCTAATAAAACAAAATCTTTTAAATAAAATATAATATATTCTATTTATAATCTAATAAAACGAATAACTTTAAAAAAGTATTCTATTTTATATAAAAAGATTTTACTATACAAATACTATGCATAATAAAATATAATATATTCTATTTATAGTCTAATAAAACAGATAACTTTATAAAAGTATTCTGTTTTATATAAAAAGATTTTACTATACAAAATACTATGCATAATAGAATATAATATATTTTATTTATAGTCTAATAAAACGAATAACTTTATAAAAGTATTCTGTTTTATATAAAAAGCTTTTTTGTTTTATTACATTAATAATACTAATAAAATAAAATCTCATCATCATTATTATAATTCACTCTATTAATCGACCAGGTCGTTCCTAGGAAAAAGGGGGCTTTCCAATAAGGATTTCTCCCTATTGACGCACAATTAGGTGACCAAACCTCTCCTTGGCAGAACTTCTAGACATCGTTAATATTACAAATAATAATATTAATAACTTTGTCATCTCAATTATTGATTTAATAATATATAAAATATCAACAATAATTGAATCAAATAACGTGAGATACTATGCAACAATTACTGAAGCAATAATTGAACAAAACTGAGTGACTTCTTACGTAAGCATCAATAATCAATACCGTGTGCTACTATGCAACCACACGTATTACTGTACTTTTACTACCGAGTAGTTCAATAGTATTAACGGTAAAACTTCCGCCGTTATTTTCATAAAAATATTTTTGTCGTTTTCTCAATCCGACAATAATTCCGTTGTGGGGTCCACCAATGATTGTGCAGTCGTACGAATATTCCCTGTTAAAATGAATATTCTCCGACCAATTGAATATTATATAACAACTTGCATACTTTGCAAAATTTATAATTACTACCCACAACTATAACATTATCTCAAATTCACGCCATAATATTCAAACAAATATTTTGAGAAATTTAAATCTTTATTCATAAAATTTGGGATTTTACAATCTCCCCTCCTTATGAAATTTCGCCCTCGAAATTTACGTACGTACCTGGTATGCCGAACAGATAACGATACCTCGTTAGATTCTAACTCTTGAGGTATAACCTTTGAGTGTCGAATATTATCCTTGTTATCTAAGATTTTAACAGGTACATCTTCATATGTTAAATTATCCGCTATCTCGTCCGGTTCTAAATCAATAATGTGGTTTGGGTCGTCCACATATTTACGTAACATCGATACGTTAAAAAAGTTATGAACACGCGACATACTTGGCGGTAAAACGAGTCTATAAGCCATAGTTCCTACTTAATCGATGATTTCAAATGGACCAATTAAATCGAGGGTTGAAATTTCCTCTCTTCATCAATTCTTGCTTCTAGAATAACTCCCTTTTGAACCTTCTTTTTGTTCACATTCATCAGCTTCAGGTGTGTAGTTTGAGCGGCTTTAACTTTATCGATTAAAGTTAATTCTACTCGTATATTCTTTATCTTCATGTAGGTTCGTATATTCACACTCATAAACGTATACGATCTTCTACTCAATGTGTCAGCTACCACGTTCGCTTTTCCACGATGGTATTGAATGGTACGATCGTAATCTTCAACAGCTCGAGTCAACGCCTTTGGCGCATATTACGTTCGTTTTAGTTGAAGAAATATTTAAGGGTTTTAGAAATGGGGTTTTGTACTGGGGTCAGTACTAAATTCAATTTCACGCTCTGGGGTAGGCCAATAAGTCTTCATAAATACGTAAAGAAATTTATTAATGATAGAAATATCATTCAAAACTATGACCCTCATCTAAGACTTGGATAACACGTCACATTGATACCTATCAACTTGCCACCGTTATTCACGACGTCCCCTATGGATAGTCTGGCTTCGGTGCATTCCACACAAGGAAGTCAACAACGAAAGGATCGGGGCTCTTTACTTATGGCTTGATATAACAGTGATTGACTTTAGTGGTTTGGTTGCTTGAATTCGCATAACAGATTGGTTAGGAATATAAAAGCTAACAACCTTACGGAAAGCATGATGAGTAGTTAACCAATCGATTCAAAAAATCACATTAAAGGCAAGTATTTTCAAAGAGATAAGATCGACAGGTAATGTGAAAGTGTCGATTTGAATCAAACAAGATTTATAAATAATGGATGTAATGAAGGTTTCTCCTAACAGAGTTTTAGCAGATAAGTCAAAGTTTAATTTCTCAATAGTCAAGTTCAAACATTTAACACAACTAGGTGAAATACAAGAGTGGGTAGAACCGATATCAAATAAGGTATAGACTTTGTAAGTGTTTATGATTAACTTACCCGTGACAACTTCGTTCGGGCTCCTCGACAAACACTCTCACTTAAACTATCGGCTTTGACTTGTCTGGGACATCCTTTGGCGTCACCATCCTAGTTGGACTTGACTTCACTACACGACAAAATCGAGCTAGGTGACCTTCTCTTCCGCAATTAAAACACGCTTTGGATTACTGCGTACAGTTTGGACAGATGTGTCCCTCCTGTTCGTATTTGAAACATACGACCGGTAGTTATTCTTCTTCTTTTGAAACGGGTGCTGATGTTGCTGTCTTTCCATCATTATTGAACCTTCTCTTCTTGAAATTTCCACTTCTATTATCTTGGCCATGATTACCATGAAGTGGTTACCATTCTTGGCATGATAATTTCTCCCACGATGGTTATCATTGTTTCGATGGCCGTTTCTACCGGTACAATTATTATCGTGTTGTTGGTTGTTGCCTTTTGGTTGTGCTGACTCATTATCGCGCTTCAATAACTGAGCCTTATTCATAACATCTGAATATAAACAAAGTTTATGAGAAATGAGGTATTGACGTATATCAAGTTTCAAACCTCGCACAAATATTCGCGTCATTCACTCCTCATTATCGACCAAATGGGATGCAAACCGGGATAATTCCGCAAACTTATCCTCGTACTGTGACACGGTCATATTATTTTGCTCCAGCTTGATAAATTCCACCTCCTTCATGTGACGAATACTTTCAGGAAAGTACTTATCGTTGAATAATTCTTGAAATTTCTCCCAAGACATCTTGAGTGCGTCAGGCTGGGTACGTTTTACAAATTCCCACCAATGATCTGTTTCTTCACGCAATATAAAGGTGTCGAATGGAACTTTTTGCTCCTCTGAGCATTTCAAGACATCAAATATCTTGGTGATCTGCTTAATCCACGTCTCTGCCTTAAGTGAGTCTGGCTTTTCCAAAAACTCTGGGGGGTCTCATCACCATGAACTGCTTAGCGGTGACCAACTGTGGATTTCCATTGTTTCCACCTGCATTATGAACAAAAGAAATAAAGAATGGAGATGACTACACACACAGGTTATTCTAAGAGAATAATAAATAACGGAACCAGGTCATGCGTAAACGCACAGACAGCATATTCCAACATAATAAGAAATAACGGAACCAGGTCAGGCGAAATTCGTACCGATAGGATGTTCCAACATAATAATAAATAACGGAACCAGGTCGTGCGAAAACGCATAGACATGATGTTCCAATAGAATAATAAAGAATGGAATAATAGAAGAATTTCACCATGTATGCGGTATTTCACATAGACAGGTTATTCCAACATAATGATAAAGAATGGAATAACAGAAGAATTTCACCAAGTATAGGGTAGCCCACATATACATGTTATTTTAACAGAATAATAAAGAATGGAATAACAGAAGTTCTCTTCATGAATACGAAAGAAATAATACTCTTACTTTAGAACAAACTGGATATAGGAGTAGTGAAGTAGCAGAATTCTATTCTTCTTTCTCTCTCTAGAGTTTCAGTGAATTCGTAAGAAATAATGAAGGAATGAACTTCTATTTATAGGAGAATGGACTGAATAGTAACTAATTCCTGAACGGTCCAGATTGATTTACTTTTAAACGGACGGTCCAGATTGGTTTACTATAAAATATTCTAATAAAAAAAAATCTTTTAAATAAAATATAATATATTCTATTTATAATCAAAAATTAATTTCTAATTAATTCTTTAAGAAATTAGCTACCTCAATTTTAACTCCAGAAATTCACAAATCTTGGCAGGATCTTACACATATAAACGTGAGCTTCCAATTTAAATTTCATGGTCATCGAAGTTATAGAACTTCGGTTATAGCATTTTTCGTCGGAAAATACTAAATATTGAAATAGTCATAACTTGCTCATTTTAAGTCAGAATGAGCTTATTTTTGGACAGTAGGTACTTTATACCATATATTTTCATGTCCCACAAGGCCAGAATTTATTTCACAAACTATGTGGACGAAAATGCCCTTTTAAATTTTTGGGCAGTAGCTTTTTGGTAATTTGCAGTTTTTGACTCTTTTGCTAAAATCAGTCCACACGAAAATTTACAACACCTTTTTCAGTGATTCCACTTGGATAAGTTAGAAAACTCATAGATCTAACTTTAGAACTTCACCACACTTAAAAATTCGAAATATAATAGGAGATATGGTCAATTAAATTTCATGTTTCATTTTCACCAAAAATCTGATTTCAACCCTTTGTGATTTCTAAGAAACTTTCATGTTTACACGTAATAACCAACATAACTCATCTTAAAACTTACTAATACTATATATACCCATGATTTTTATCAGTCCAATGCTTTTATTATGACTTTCTTCATAATCCACGTAAATAGATCATTTCCACAATTTAATAAGAAATGAATATAAAGGATCATTAACCATGCATGTGGTAATCCACATATATATGTTATTCCAACAGAATAATAAAAAAATAGAATAACAGAAGAATTCACCATTCATGCGATAGATTGCACAGATAGGTTTTTCCAACACAATAATAAATAATGGAACCAGGTCATGCGTAAACGCACAGACATGATATTCCAACAGAATAATAAAGAACGGAACCAGGTCAAGCGTAATCCGCACCGACAGGATATTCTAATAGAATAATAAAGAATGTAATAACAATAGAATTTCACCATGTATGCGGTACTTCGCATAAACAGGTTATTCCAATAGAATAATAAAGAACGGAACCAGGTCAGGCAAAATTCGCACCGACAGGATATTCCAACAGAATAATAAAGAATGGAATAATAGAAGAATTTCACCATGTATGCGGTACTTCGCATATAAAGGTTATTCCAACATAATAAAAAAGAACAGAATAACAACAGAATTTCACCATGTATGCGGTACTTCGCATAAACAAGTTATTCCAACAGAATAATAAAGAACAGAATAACAGAAGGATTTCACCATGTATACGGTAGTCCGCGTATACAGGTTATTCCAACAGAATAATAAAGAATGGAATAAGAATAGCTCTCTTTATGAATACGAAAGAAATAATACCCCTTACCTTAGAAGAACTGGATATTGGAAAGGTGAAGTAGCAGGATACTTTTCTTTTTTCTCTCTAGAGTTTTAGTGAATTCATAAGAAATATTGATGGAATGGGCTTCTATTTATAGGAGAATGGACTGAATATTAACTAATTCATGAACGATCCAGATTGATTTACTTTTAAATGGACTGTCCATATTGATTTACTATTAAAACTTAAAGCAACGGTCCATACTGATTCACTATTAAAACTTTAAACCAGCGATCCATATTAATTTACTATTAAAACTTTAAACCAGCGATCCATATTAATTTACTATTAAAATTTTAAACCAACGATCCATATTGATTTACTATTATAATTTTAACCAACGGTCTGAAAAATTAGCACATCTCCTCATGGAATAATATTGTACCAAAAAATGATTTGGACCGAAAAGAAATATATTTTTTGGGTGAATAGTATCCCGTAAATAGTACTTCAAGAATAGTACCCCGTGAATAGTATCCCTTCACGAAAAGTGTCCCAAATACCCGAGTGAATAATACTAGAGTGAATAGTAACCCATGAATAGTAACTCGTGAATAGTACTCTGACACGAAAAGTATCCCAAATACCCGAGTGAATAATGCTAGAGTGAATAGAAACCCGTGAATAGTATTCTGACATAAAAAGTTGCCCCGAATACCCGATTGAACAATATAACCTCCAGACATCAATTATTATCGAAATAAATATAGATTTCTACTAACACTAATAAGTCCAACATAATGGAACTATCAAATTCATCTTGAATCAACACAAACTTATTCATTATTAAAATTATAATTCACAATATTTAACAACCAGATCATTCCTAGGAAAGTGGGGGCTTTTCAATAAGGATTTCTCCCTATTGGCGAGCAATTAGGTGACCAAACCTCTCCTTGACAGCACTTTTAGACATTATAAATATTACAATTTAATAATATTAACAACTTTGTCGTCTCAATTATTGTTTTTATAATATATCATATCATAGCAGATGATACTATGACAATAATCGAATCAATAATATGAGAGATATGATGCAGCAATTACTGTAGCAATAATTGAGTATAACTGAGTGACTTCTCACGTAAACATCAATAACCAATATCGTGTGCTACTATGCAACCACGCGTATTACTGTACTTTTTCTACCGGATAATTCAACAGTTTTAACGGTAACACTTCCGCCGTTATTTTTATAAAAAGATAATTTTGTCATTTTATTACTACGACAATAATTCCGTTGTGGGTTCACCAATGATTATGCCGTCGTACGGATATTCCCGATAAAAAGAATATTCCCCGACCAAACGAATATTTTATAACAACTTGCATACTTTGCAAAATTTATAAACATCACCCACAACTATAACATTATATCAAATTCACACCATAATATTTTAAAAAATATTTTGAGAAATTTAAATCTTAATTCATAAAATCTGGGGTCTCACGTGTTCTTCTTCCTCTGACTCTACATCTTTTGAGTTTGTTAGAGCGTTTGTTGTAGAGGATATTATTGTGTCCATCTGCAGCCTTTCTTTATCATCAGAGTGGATGCTCTAGGACTTCTCCTTAAGGCTTGCACATTCCTTTCCTTCATCATCAACCTTGGCTCTTACTTTCATAGATTCAACTTCTTCCTCATTGTTGAACTTGCTCCTTGAGGATTCAATCTTTGAACTTTCAGTCCCTTTCTTATCTTCAGACTCTTCATGTTCTTCTTGCTTGGATGGACTTTCCTGGGGAGCTGGGGCTAATTTCATCATCACTTTTGCTTTCTTCTTTTACTCCTTCTTTTTGGGTTTTCAGCAATTGATTATGGTTTGTCTTCTGCTCATTGTTTCTTCTTGTCAGTTGAGATATGGCTTAACAAAACCTTTGAATTCTTCACACTCTTAGGCTTCTTCTTTGCTGATATAACAGCAACTGATGCAAAGTCATCAGACTCAGAGCTTTCCACCTCCTTTGATTTTCTCTTCTTTCCAGAGTTCTTTCTACTGCTTCCTGTTGTAGTTAACCTTCTATTCTCCTTTGGGTTTTTCTTCACATTCACGAACAATTATGGAGACATTACTTTATGAACATTCAATGGTTCTCTCTCATCATCCTTGATCTTTCTTCCCAGCTTTTTCTTCATCACAATACTCAGCAGTCTTCCATGAAACACCTTTGTAAGTGGTTTTTCTGTAGACTTCTTGAACTCAGCCTTTTCCACCCATTTTCAGATTTGATCGAACATGATAACTCCAAAGTTTATTCGTTTCTTCAGAATTATTGCAGACATAATCTTCAGTTATTGATCAAGCATAGTGTCATGTGCAGTATCCTTGCATAGTATACATTTGCCTACTATGGCAAGGAACTCGAATTCCTTTGGAAACTTCTTTTTCTTCATGTCCTTCAAACTAGGGTTCCTTTGGTACCCCATAATCTCCTTTGCTTTCTCATTGTTAATCTCATCAAGGTTTTTCAGTCTTAGGTTAGGAAAACCTAAGCATTGATTGATATCAGATGATTTCAGTTTTAGAGACTGACCTTTAACCTTGGTTAAAAGAGTTCCGACATTTATGGATGCATTTGAGTAGAACTCCTTAACCATCTCAGTGTATACTCGAGTGCTTGCTTCAAGACATTATGAGGATCCAACTTTCTTCACAAGTTCAAGAATGTCTCTAAACTTCTTTTCGAATTTCTCAAATGACTTGGTTCCGAGTTGAATGCCAGTAATTACTCGTCAATCTTCCATTTGAATGATTCAAGGAATATGGATATTGATTCAGGGAGATTTATGGAGTATGGCTGATTGTGATTTGGACTCTGAAAATTTGAGTGGTTTGGCTTCGAAGAGAATTCTAGGGTTTAAAAATGGGAGGGAGTTAGATTAGACCGGTTAGGGTAGCTGTTTGTAGATTTTGAATTTGTCTTTATGGCGGTTCCTTCTGACTCTGCATACTCTGTGATGTGTCAACCAGACATAGGTTGCACGATGCTCAGTAACTAGCTGTAACTCCCCATTAACTTGTCAGTTAGATGTCTCTTTTAGAAGAGTAGACGTTTGATTGACGTGGATTGACCGTTGATAGCTTGAGTTCGTAGAGTAACATGATAAGACAGCTATGAACTCTACGTTTTCCTTGGTGAATTCAACGATCAACTTTTGAGAGATGTTGTAGTGGATGGTTTTGGCAATTCTTCTCATTTTGAATCTTCATGACTCAGCCATTGATTTTCTTTATGAAGTCTTGGGCACTTCTCTTCAGCAAGACATCTTTCCAATCATTATTCAAACTTGTCTCCCATTATCTGAATGCTTGAGAAATTGTCTTGTTTTTCCAGCTCCTCATAAGTTAAGAGTAGCCTCTTGTAAGACTGCGATCGTCGAGTCTGTTTCTACGATTGCTGAGGTTGCACTACGATCGTTGAGGTTACATCACGATCATTGAGTTCTCTCAAACTCTACTCTACAATCGTTGACTGTCTTGATTTTTGAAATGAACTTGATTAAGCAATTCTTCTGGGATAAGGTAGCTCAAAAAGGGCCAACCTCTTAGAGTGAGCTAAGGGTCAGGTTTGTCCTTGAGGCGCTTTCCAGATGAATTTGCTTTAGGAGTAATTTGCACTGATATCTCTTTTGACCTTTTCTGGTGAGGAGGTCCTTTATCAACTTTTAGACAATTGTATTTGTTATGATCGTGGTGTCTTCTTGCTTTTACACTATGATCATATGTTTGATTGTAGGCACTCCACGATTTTGAATTGGGTGGTTGATAGGTTATCAATAGTACATTTTGAGACTTTTCTACTGACTATGGATCTTCATTTGGTTCATCAGTCATAAAGTTTTGGGACTTTGTAGCTGGTACATTGCTTCATAAAATATTTCAATACTGTTGTTCCTTAACAAATCACTGCTCCCCCATGGTTAATGTTGTCTTTTCAGTGAGGTGTGATTCCTTTTTCCTTATGTACATAAGGAAGCATCCCTGCATATCTCATTCTGACTGAAGTCATTAAATCTTCTTATATCGTAAAAATGAGTATCTTCAGGGTTGATCATTCTACGATCCTTTGATAGCACTACGAACGTAGTCTTCCTCATCATCTTGTGCTTGTGGAATTCTGCTCCCGTACTAAGTTCCTAATGTTTGATGCTCGATAGTCCTCTGATGTGAGCTTCCTTGAGAACAAGTTTTGCATGCTTGAGTATCTAAGACCCTTTTTCATTTCTGGTTGAGTGGCATGCTTTCATATAAATGTATGCAACCATTTGAGCTTCATTCAAATTAGCTCAGCAGGTCTTCAAGGACAGGCTGTGACATATATGAATTTTGTCAGAATTATTTTTGAACAGTCCTAAGCCTTTTGCTGGTTGACTCTTCTTGACTGAAGTCTTTTTCTTTAGCATTACTTAGTGTGGTCAGATAGACTAAGTACCTGCAGGTTATTCATTTCTAATTTTTGGTACCTATGGTCAAATGGGTCCTGCTAGGTTAGTTTACCAAACCCATGTTCCTCATATTTGAATAATCATTATGTTGACCATCATCAGTCGTATTCATGCATATAATATATTTTTGAGATGCGTGGTGGTGAGTGTGAGAGAAATATGTCATTTTAATAAAACACTATTTTCCTTGATGATTTCATCATATGCTAAGTTATGATCATAGAGTTTAGATGTTCACAGAGTGAGAATCAGCTCTACGATTTATTAGCATCTGGTTGATTCATGGAGGTGATCAGTTTCTATGAATATTCAAGATTTTCTTGTAAATCTGATCATACTCTCTGTGTTATTAAACACTTAGACCATAGGATGTACAAAGCACATTAACCCATCAGCAAAAAAAAATTACTTCACATTCAATCGACCTGTGAGGCTCTTAAAACCATTTCAGGTCTCTTTCAAGTTATCATCTTCAACCTAAAACTTGGATGGAGAGAAAGTTTATAGACATTTGAGTTTCCATCATCAGTGTACTTTCTTTAGATAGATTATGAATACTTGAAGGAAAACTGTTATAGTTCATAAGTAAGGTGCAAATATGATGTTCATATCTATGTTAGCGAGGAACCGTACCTTTTTGTTGTTAGTTTCTTAACAGTCATTTATCTTAGATATACTGAGTTTGGGCATTGATGTGCATGTTTTCTCATTTGCTTCTGACAGCCAGTTGCTCCAGTTGATCTTCAATCAATCAGTCATGGTCTTGAAGATACAAGCTAAGAGAGTGTCAGCATTTTTAAGTTCTTTGACATCCTTGAGTTTACAAGGCTTATATACAGCTGCTGGTTGGCCAGATACATATTTGATAGGTTCTTTTTTCTTCTCCAAATAGAACATTTCTTAGCATGTAAGGCCTTTTCATCTCTTCAGGCTGGTGGATGTTTGACTCTTTTCTGTTGATGTCATTTGAGCTTTCTAGCCTGGTCTTCAAACAACAAGATTGACTACGAGCAAGGATTGTTCTTGTTGTTATGGCAATTGAGAGTATGGACCAATCTGAGCAGCTTCAGATGTATATACACATTTACTTGCACTCAGTATTTTAAACATGTGAGCTCATCTGTATATAACAAATGACTTACTACTAAACTAAGTTTAGAACAATTTTTGTGACTAGGATCAGACTCAAAACGATTAGCTTTTGAATATAGCATGAGAACCTGCTCTGATACCAATTATTAGTTCCCAGTAGGCACTAATATAGATCTAGAAGGGGGGGTTGAATAGATCCTTTGAATTTCAAATACTTTTTCTCTTTTAAGTTATATTGCTCATTAAGTAGTATATGACAAACATAAGAATCTTTTCAAGCACAACGGAATAAGTAAAAGATCCCTTCCATTAATAAATTCATAATCAATCATACATTATTCGTAGAGTTAATTTAGTAGTAAGCAGTTAACACATACATAGCAGTTATAGCAGCTAATGTACATAATGTAAATGACATAAAGTAAAAGACACAAGGGGTTTTAAGTGGTTCAGAGACTCAAGCTCCTAATCCACTCTTCTGCTTTCAACTAGCAGGATTTCCACTAAGGAAGGGCAGCACCCTGAATCACTAAGATTCCTTCAAGGCCAGCAGCCTTGGGACTTCAGCTCACTAAGAATTCTTCAAGGCCAGCAGCCTTGGAACTTCTCTAGTTTCCTAGGAACTCTTCAAGCCCAGCAAGCTTGGAATTTCATTTATTCCCTCCGGACAAGGACCCCTCAGGCCCTGGCTTCTTGTTGTTGTTGTTGGTGGTGGTGGTGGTGGTGTTGAGCTGCTAAGATGTCATTAAGCTCTGAACACCTTTTGTACTTAGCAACTTGGTGTGGTCCTCAATGTATTCTTCTTCGAGTTTGGACCACATCTTCTTTGGTGCAGCTGATCTACATTCATTTCTGCTCATCTTCATCTGGTATCAGCTTTGCACCATCAGCATCTGGGTTTGCTAAGTCTCTGTGCTTTTAGTAGACTTTGTCTGGCACTTAGCAATACCTGAACCCTTCTTGAATACTTTGCATATATGGTTCTGCACTTGTTCAGTTTCAGCTTTCGGTTCATGATGATTCGTAGAGTGGCTCTCTTGATCTTCTTTGTACTCAGCCACTTTTATGAATGCTATCCTCTTGGCCTTCTCGGCTCTTAGTTTGGCTGCCATCTTTAGTGTCATTCTCATCTGTGTTTGAGTGAAACTTTGATCTGTTTGAGTTCTTCTTCAAAGCTTCTTCACCTTGGTAGTCTCACTGTCACTGATCATACTTGTTCTGTTGATCTTTGGGGAACTCGTAGAGTCAACTATAGCATTCACCAACTCAAAGATTCTGCAACCTCACAATCATCAGCAACTCTTGATCTTTGAAGCTCTGTTGATTTATACTACTTCCCAATCTTCCGTTAGAAAGTAGCCGTTGAAAGCTATTCAAATTGCCTCGCAGATCTCGAGTTATTTGGTGCAGACTGCAGATGTGACATGACATCTTTTTCCGACTTCTTGACACTAAAGTCTGCTGTTTCACCTACCATGTTAGATATGTCACTTTGATATCTTGGTCAGGTCGACGACTTTATTTCACCCTTCTGATTTTTCGATCAGAGGTTGTCCTTGCATCGATGCTCTCAATAAGCTTTTGTCTGAATGCCATTCATCAGATTGAACCGTTGCTAATGCCTCAATCCTCAGTGATTCGACCTTTACAATTTCTAATTCACTTTTCCTTGGACTTGATCGTAATGTCGTATTGACATGTAGAGTTAACACTACGATCTGAAAGAGTGTTCACTTGAACTATGATATAGAACACCTCTTTCTTCTTTTGTGCAGTGCTTCATCACTTCTGTTTACCTTAAATGTTCTCATATATTGATGGATTGATTCCTTGTTTTGGCCCCTTCTAAATAACAAGACACTTCGGATTTGTGGCGTGTCTAGCTCGCTTTCTCCTTGTGATCTCCCGTTCACTTATCATTAATGGACTAACCCAATGCTTAATCACTTTAGCCTTGTTATTCAGAGTCTGACCTATATCTCAGTGTGTACTTCATCAGTTCCTTCTTAGTTTGGCAAACACTACGATCTTGATTACTTCCAAGATCGTTGTCATATTTCTTCTTGACAGCTACTGCATGTGCTAACTTTCCTCAGTCATCCACTGACGTCTTCTTATGATCATCTTGTGGAAGACTTCATCTTGAATGGCTTCACAACTCAATCTGGATGCTGATTGGGTTGATGCTTAGATCTTTTATTAGCTTGCATGTCATTCGTTGAGTGCTCTCTGGCTTCCTTTAGGTAGGATGTATCCTTACAGTACCAACCAGAGGCTTCATTCCTTTGGATGTTCTAGGCGTGCTCAATTGTTGAGAATCGTGTTTGCTTTACAATTCTTCTTTGGCTTTGTGAGCACATCTTTTGAGGTCTTAGCTCTACACTCTACGATTCAGCTTCGGCTGTGCAGATACTATGACTCCGAGATTAGATCTTAACACTACGATTTATGTCGTAGTGCTTGTTGTCTTCATCTGATCTTGATCGACTACGATCTCTGCCTTTGATACGATCAGTAGACTTTGGCAGATGCTCAGTCGGCTTGTAGGCAGGTTGTCTCTACGATTCTGAACATGACCTCCTCAGCAAACTACGGCCCTGAGAAAGTTCTCCTCAACACACTACTATCCTTCCTCGTCTCTCCTGGAAGTCTACGAACTCCAAGATCTACTATCTTGCAGACTACGATTCTGCCTCGATAGCTCTCGAGTTTTCCTTGACTCTCCTGGCAGACTACCATTTCTAGTGCAGTGCTTGACGATCAGACAAGCCTATCTATTACATCATAAGATCAACATAACATGCTTGAACTTTCTATATTTATAGTCCTTGTACATAACTTTTTAAGGACTTTACAAAGTTGTTTTTGCATATGTAGGATCAACCTAACATATTTAATCAATTCATTCTAAGTCCTTGTACATATGTTTCCATTATCTATCAAAGGACTTTACAGTTTTTCTTAATACAATCATACTTGCATATTCATTCATATATATATCATAATCAAATCATATATAAATAGGAATATCATTCACATGTTTATTCCTTACAGACGCCACACCCAATCTGTTTCTAACATATCATCAAACTCTCCTCGGTAAAACACAAGATGGTGATGTGGATTTTTGCAGCGCTGATATTGTTTTAAATTTTGATCAGAAGAAGAGAATGCTCAGGATAATGCCCTAGGTATCAACTTCTAGGACTTAGGTATAGGGTTAGGACGACCAATGTTGAACCTTTCATGAGCCCATATCATAAGCAAGGTTGCACATCCTGCAAATTTTTTCATTATTTTCCGAGTAGCCTCATGCAAACCCCTATACAAATGCCCTAAAACCGCTGCCCCCCAAGCATATGTAATTATGTCTTCAAATCTTTCCAATAACAACAAATACCTAGGATGCACAATATTTTTACTCTTGGTTAGAAACAAAATAACGCCACACAAATACAACAGATATGCCTTAGTATCATCTTTAGGTACTTGTCCATATTTATGTCTCAACCAAGGAAAACTTATGCCCCCCCTTTTATAGCACTATTCCCAATCCTCTACTGCTACTTGTTGCCCGAAAACCCTTATAAAATAGTTTTTGGGATGTTCTAGTTCTCCGCAAGTCAAAGGTTTTCCTAATATGGGCAACGTGAATATAAATCCAACATCCTCTACAGTAATGCCGACCTCTCCACATTTTAAGTGAAAAGTATTTGTTTCACTCCTCCAACGCTAAACAAAAGCAGATACAAAAGATGCATCAATCTTTGACACTACATCTTGATGACAAAATATACTGAAACCTAACTGTTCCACTAGACATTCTTGTTGTTTAGTCAAGTTCCATTCAGTTAATTTTGCAGACATTTGACAAATTTCTAACACACCCCTATCCAACAAGTTAAACATAGGATACATACATAAATTGTCAAAATATGAATTTTTTTTACAAAATTTTAAGAGAAATTTATTATATTGGACAATAAACTTACAATATTTTGTCATAAGTCAGAAAATACATGATTTTCTTGGTCCCGTAAGATAATAGTATCAAAAGGTCCTGGATTGATATCCATATATGTCCTAATAATTCAACACAATGTGAAGTATTAAACAATTTATAAAATTCCAATAATGAGGTAAAGGGAGAAGGAACAAATCTTTGAGATTCTAACTTATTAGGATCATAACAAGCATTATAGTATAAGATGAATAACTCACAATTTTACCCTCAACTGTGAACTTATTTGCAATCTCCTCTTCATAGAATCACTTGACACTGCCCAGGGAAATACATTAAAGACAGAGATTTAGATCCAATTTTAGCAAAAGAGCATAGAAAAAGACTATTTCCCATGAGGACACATGCTTATTCTTGGGGTGAGGAATCAAAACATAGGAGAAACCATTCATGAAAAAAATCGTATAGTTAGAAGGTACAATTCATTTAGCAATTAAATTTAAATTGGAATTTGGAAGAAAAATATTTGTTTTTGAAATCATTACAAGACATATCTGGAGGTTAAACATCAAAACTCAAAGCATATTAGTAACATCCATCCAATTGCTTATGCTTCAACAGAAAAAAAAGAAAAAAGATAAAAAAGAAGGAAATATCACAGAACTCAAGTAATGTTGCACAACAACATAAATTCAACAGTAAATAGAGTAAAGTAGCTTTTCTGGTGACTATATCCTAAAAAATAGTTCTGAAAATCCACCATTGATACGAATCAATTATAAACGAAGAAAGAATAAGTAGAAAACAAAGGAATATAAGATCAACATTAAGATATAGAGAATAAACAAGATTAGAAAATTAGAGAGATGTAAACAGAAACTCCAAATGATAACAAATTGTAACTTAGTTAAACTGAAAAAATTATGCTATGAGACACGTGATTCAAAAACCAAAATTAAATCAAACACCAACATAAATGTAATTATGTAAAAAATTGGTGAGAACATGTATGACAAAACATTAACATATTTTTATTTTTACAAAATCCTATTTGGCATTCCAAATTTTGAACCGAAAAGTTGTACAATAACTTCAATTCTGTTTTATAATTTCTTAGGATCTCCTCCTCTATTGAAAATTATAAGAATCAAAGGATATGTATCTCATGACTATAACAGAGCTAATGTGAACCAAAAAAATGCAATTTTCCCCATAAATCTAGGTTTCAAGATTATATAACTTTGAAACTTCTAAGAAAATAAAAAAAAAAATCAATCGATCTATACATATTAAGAATGAATGGCATGTTTAAATTCAGATTTTGGATATTAAACTACAAACTTACCTGCAAATTATGTTTGGAAGAACAAGGTTTAATTTCGAGAACTTGTTACCGAATTATAGATGATTGCTTCTAGGGTTCTTCTGGTTCGCCCAATACGCTAGACATACTAGAAGCAATTTTGTTCCTGTATCGATATATCCTTTGTTACCTTTTCGATTTGTAGATGATTGCTTCTAGGGTTCTTCCAGTTTCGTCCAATTTACAGAACAAGGATAATAACCTTTGTTACCTTTCCCCCTATGAGTTAATTAACCCAGTCCGCTAGTATGTCTAGCGGATTGTGTAATTTATGTCGATTTGTTTTGGCTAAGTGGGGAAAGTTGGGGCATAAGCATCCAGAAATCATACTTAGTACATCTGCTAGTAAGTCTAGCTGACGGAACCCAATCATATCACAACCATTCATTAATTAGACGGATGGTATAGACGTTATATGCCACTTTTTATTTCATAGTATATAGATGCTATGGATCATTCCCCTATATATATATATATATATATTCAATCTTCCCCGAACTATATAACTATTAATTAGACTTTGAAGTTTTTAGTTAACTGATTAGCTACATTTATAGATAAATTACAAATTATAATATTATATATTCAAAATCTTATAGTGTGGTTCATGTGATTAATTGGTTGAAATAATGAAGTCCCACAACAAAAACAAAAAAAAAGAAAAAAGAAGAGAGATTATCTTGATAGGATAGAACTAGGGTTAAATGCTTTCTAAGTCACTGTACTTTATGTTAACTTACAAATGGGTCACTAAACTTTTTTTCTTACAGTCAATTCATTGTACTCGACTTTTCTAACACAAAGTTAGAAAAACCGTTAAGTCAGGTTGACTTTAACGGAAAAGGATAGCTAAGTTGCCGAGTTGTCTAAAAAAACCCTGATGTGGCGTCTTTGTGTGACGTGGCAGTGATTATGTGGATTTGGAGGAAAATTTTTATGAACAAAATAAAAAAATATATTTTAAAGTAAAATATAAATTTAAAAAGTGTGCCAAAAAACAAGAAAATAAATAAATAAATATATTTAATTATTTTTTTAATTAATATCAAATAAAATTTTATTTATATTTAAACCATTTATAAAATAAAAAATCCAAAAATATGCTAATTAAAATTAAGGGGAATGTGAAATATATTTAGGGGGGAAATGAAAGAAAATTATAATAAAACCAGAAAATTTAGCAAAAAACAAAAATTGTGATCTTTTTTATAAAAATAAAAATAACAAAAACAGTTAATTTTAAAACTGTTATTATAATTAATTTTTATTATAATTTTAATTTTATCAAAAACAAAAACTGTGCACTTTTTTATAAAAATAAAAACAACAAAAACTGTTAATTTTAAAACTGTTATTAAAATTAATTTTTATTGTAATTTTAAAGTTATGAAAAACAAAAACTCAGCTCTTTTTTATAAAAAATAAAAATAACAAAAACAGTTAATTTTAAATTTGTTATTAAAATAACAATAAAATTAAAATTAAAATTTATAATTTTAATGTCTGAATTAAAACTTAAAATTAAAATTATAATAAAAATTAATTGATAAAATTAAAATAAAAATTATTTGCATGTAAAAGTACAGATTTATTTATCCTAGTTAGAAAAGAAAAAAAAGTATCACCAAATTGACTCAATTATAATTTTAATGTCCAAATTTGAAAAGATTTTTAATTTTAAAATATTTTTAATTTTATAATTGTTATAATTTCCTCAATTATATTTTTTATTAATTATATAAAAAACATTTTCTATTAATTACAAAAATAACTAAATAACTCTTTTTATTTTTTAATTCGACCATATATTTTTACTAAATTTTCTGGTTTTATTATAATTTTCTTTCATTTCCCCCTAAATATATTTCACATTCCCCTTAATTTTAATTATCATATTTTTGGATTTTTTTTATTTTATAAATGGATTAGTTATAAATCAAATTTTATTTGATATTAATTACAAAAATAATTAAATATATTTTTTATTTATTTTCTTGCTTTTTGGCACACTTTTTAAATTTATATTATACTTTAAAATATTTTTTTCATTGTCTTCATAAAAATTTTCCTCCAAATTCACATAATCACTGCCACGTCACACAAGGACGCCACATCAGCTTTTTTTTGGACAACTCAGTAGCTTTGCCGTCCTTTTTCGTTAAAATCAACCTGACTTAATGGTTTTTTTAACTTTGTGTTAGAAAAGTCGAGTATAGTGAGTTAACTGTAAGAAAAAAAAGTTTAGTGACCAATTTGTAAGTTGACATAAAGAAATGTGACTTAGAAAGCATTTAACCCGATACAACTATGATAAACTTATGGTCATTATAGTGGGATCTAAAAAAATTATTTTATTTCTTTAGCTTTTTATTTTTAATTAGTTTATAGAGAGACCACGATGTTGAGGAAATGACCTGGGAGTTAAAAATTGAAATGAAATTAAGGTATCCTCACATCTTCGACATACCAGGTACGTACCCTAATTTCGAGAGAGAAATTTCATAAGGAGGGGAGATTGTAAGACCCCGAATTTTATGAAATGAAAGTATTCAATTTTCTTATAATTATTATTTCATTTAGTAAATGGTTAAATTGATAAAAGGATTAAAGTTAAGGGTGATATGTGAAAATTTTGAAAACTAAAGCAAGTTGTTATAAAATATTCGTTTGGTCGGGAAATATTCTTTTTGTCGGGGAATATTCGTACGATGAAACAATCATTGGTGGACCCCACAGCAGAATTATTGTCGGAGTTATAAAACGACAAAATTATCTTTTATGAAATAACGACGGATGTTTTACCGTTAACTGTTGAAATACCCGATGATAAAAGTACAGTAATACGCGTGGTTGAATAGTAACACACGGTATTGATTATTGATGCTTACGTGAGAAGTCACTCAGTTTTGTTCAATTATTGCTACAATAATTGTTGCATAGTATCTCGTGTTATTTGATTCAATTATTGTCGATATTTTATATATTATTAAATTAATAATTGAGACGATACAGCTATTCATATTATTATTTGCAATATTGATGATGCCTAAAAGTTCTGTCGATGAGAGGTTTGATCATCTAATTGCGCGCCAATAGGGAGAAATCCTTATTGGAAAGCCCCCTCTTTCATGGAAATGATCTGGTTGTTAAATATTGTGAGATATAATATTAATGATGAATAATTGTTGAAAGATTAAATATGTGTTGTGTGACGCCCCCAAAATAGGTATACATCACCCATCTTGGGTCGCCAAATACATGGTACATAATACAAATACAAATTTAATTATACAACATGGGCTGAGAGTTTTTACACGAATATTGTCATCTAGACAATATCCAAACTCAAATAGAATCCTCATTACATTTATTGGCACACTATTTTATAGAATAGTGAGGACTACTATAACACCATCTCGGGTCATCACTCCGTTCCCCGACTAGTTCCGGCTACGTTCTCATTTCCTGAAGAGAACAATGGAAGTAAAAGGGTGAGCTCAACTAGCCCAGTAAGAAATATTATGACTAAGATAATGCAGAATAAGTTATCATTAGCCTTCAACAATGTTAAACTGATAAAATATAATAGACAACAAGTTTAACTGCAGCGGAATAAGCAATCCATTAGAAGAGTCAAGTAGAGTCAAGTACCCAGACGATCCCTGACAGAAACACGTGGTAACGATGAAATCACAGCCATCGGCTGTCCTTCCGGTGCAACAGTTCTACTCCTCACCATACTTTCCGACTTAGAACAAATAAAAATTTGTGAATGAAAACTCAAGGAAACTAGAACACAACCCTCCTTCTAGCGTCAATGTTAACGCCAAGATCTTCTGCCACATCCCAATCACATAAGACGTCTTGATCCTGCACAATAAACACGATCAACACCAAAAGCTTGACGGCTTCGACCGTCGGGGGATAGCTCAGGCATGAGAGTCAGTACAGGCGATCACAAGGTTAACAATGGAGGATAAAATATCTAGTGTATTGAGAGAGATAAAATTATCAGTTACCTTTTCTTAGAAGACTTCCTTGCTATGATATACTCTCAGACCTGGTTTACCGTGCCACCCACTACCATCAGACACAACTCCCCACTCCTTAGTGATCTCAGCCGACTGCATGCAGACTGCCACCTTTTTGCACTGTTTCTACCGCCGGTCGACTATAATCCCATCCACATTAATGTCTTACAGTCATCTCGGTCAACAGCTATCCTTTTTCATCATTACAAGTCAAAGATGGAGATATTTAAATATTTAGTGGGTCGGTCCAATGACTTAGACCCAATACTCTAAAGACTTGACAAACATGACCCAACTGATCGGGCCCAACTGAAATGATCCGCTAGATTAACCAAATAATTCGGCCTAATAAGTGAAATATCATGACGTAAAACTTGTAACAAAATTTGTTCACTTTATGTTGCTAATGTGTTGAGAGAAGTCTGAGTGACTGAAAATTTAGGACAATCTTATCGTTTCAGGTCAAAGGAGAATGTGGTGGTTCATGTATTAACATGTCACATCATCCAGTGCATGCAAAGTAAGGAAATTTTGCTTGCCATGTGTATTTTAGACCCCCAAGATTGCGTCTATTGGTTTTTGTGCCAAAAGGGTAAAATTGTAAAACTCACACTAATATGGGGGATGATTAATCATTAATGTCAAAGGCAATGAGACTTACTCGTAGGGCACTCGCATACAAGGGGGCATTAAAGTGTAGAAAGGTAATGTTCTAAAAGGCGCTATCTATGTGGGAGGTAGGCGGGCAGTTGGGGGCCTAGCGCTTAGGGAGCCTAGGCGAGATTTTTTATTTTAAATCAATTTTAATATTTTATCTTACATTTATACAAACAAAACAATTATATAAATCAAAACATGCTTAAAATTCAAACACATATCCATATTGCTAATGTCAAAGTTCAAACACAAACATGCAATTATTGAAAGTTCAAACATATATTTAACATATTAGTTTTATTCATAAACAAGATTGCTATTAAATAATAAAATTTAAAATTTCAAGAATTCAATTCAATATTAAAACTTAAGAAATTAAACATAAATTTAAGAATTATATTGAATTAAACTAAATATTACAAATGTATCATTATTTATATAATTTGAAATTGGTACAAGTTTAAAAAATTACAACTATAATAAAATTATCTATTTTGACTTGATATTGTTCACTTCTTGTTGTGATTTGATATGCTACAATTTGCATTATGAATATGGTAAATCATTAGAAAAATAAATATATCAAGATGTGGTTTGGGTAGTTATTAAAATAAAAAAAATCTCTCCGCCTAGACCCCGCCTAGACCCTCGCTTAATTTTCTGGAGAGATTTTTTTGCCGTCGTGGACCTAGGTGAGGCGCCATGGGGCCTAGCACCTAGGCGGGGCGTTAGGGGGGCCTAACGCCTAGGCGGGGTCTAGGCAAACCTAGGCGGGAATTTTTAAAACACTGTAGAAAGGGTGTCCAAAAGGACAACTTTTCCTTAAATTGAAATGTTGTCATTTTTGGGACAGTTTTTAAGCCTTCAGTTTAATTCCAAATTGGCTCAAACTTGGTACCATTTCGAAAAGTTCAACGAGAGCTTTTTGGATTGTACTAACACATTTTCGAACACATCCTGGATAAAAAGTTATGACCCTTTGAAGTTGGGGCTGAAAAATTCGGGGAAAATCTGCTAGTATATTAAAGAATTATTGTTTTTAATTTGTGTGTAGTTATTTTTATTTGTGATACTAGAACTTCTATCACGGACCAGCTCCTTATATGAACATAATATTGTAGGATTTTATATGCTATTTTTTCTCAAGGCATGCTTTTTTTTGTTATAAATCAGTAAGATAGTTCATATTTAACATTTAATTTTTCAACATATTAAACTTCATTGTTATTTATAAGTAAAGAAAAGAATGCAATGTAAAAGAAAAAGATGCAATGAAAAAGCGAAAGATTAGAATGTTTACATTCCTATGTTCTGCTATGCCTTCTCAATTTTTAACTTGCTAGCACAATTTGAATCTACACTCTAAAACTTTAATCTTAAAACTCGAACTGTAATTACGATACTGCATATGTCGAGTGTACATTCCTGTTATAGGCTGTATTGACTAAAAATGTTATGTCATAGAAAAGATATCAACTTAAGTAACAAGGTTTTTGTGTATGTTTTAGGTAAGTGTAGCCTCAAAATGAGACTTTTAATTGAAACTATTTAGAATATTGCAGGTTCAGAGTAGTCATGTCATTATTATGTTCAATTTCTGTTTGATGCTTCATTACTTAGAACTATGTGTAATGATAAGAAATGTATTTTTGGGTGTTGGTTAGGACATAGCGCCTGCTGCCATGTTCATGGATTTAAGCCATATTTCTATATCAGCTGTCCTCCAGGAATGGGACCCGATGACATCTCTCATCGACTTCTTGAGGTATTTTGTTCATGACTAGGTGAAGAAGTAATTTTAAATGTGTAAAACTTTTGTTTTAGGTGTACGCACATATAGAGATGTTCGTCTCTATAAATATCTTCAAAAATTACATTCCTTAATTAACTATGTGTACTTGTTGACCATGGTGATTACTATAGGGGAGGATGGGTGAAGTCAACAGAAACTGTAAGGTTCCCAAATTTGTTCGGCGTATTGAAATGGTTCTGAAAAGGAGCATCATGTATTATCAGAAGCAGAGCTCTCAGCCTTTGCTTAAAATTGTAGTTGCATTGCCGACAATGGTTGCCAGCTGTCGTGGTAGAAGTTATTCATTATGACTTCGAGATTCTCCTTTTCCTTTGAGTTGATTGCACTTATTTTAATTGTTTCCTAGTTACATGGTTTGTATCAGATGCTATACATGCTGTGCACATAGATGCTGGTCTAGTTCTCCTTTTCATGCACCTATTTGGTTAATAACTTCACAAATTAATTAATATTTTTCTAGGCTAATTAGGAGTGAGCAAAAAACGGATAAAACCGAAATACCGAACCGAACCGAAATTTTTTAACCGAATTATTTCGGTTTTTCGGGTTTTTTTACAATTTCGGTTATATCCGAATTATTATTCACTATTCGGTTACGGTTTCGGTTTGGAAAAACAGGTTATTCGGGTATCCGAATAACCGAACATTACTTATTAAAAAAATTAATTTTATAATAATATTATAATAATAATAATAATAATAATAACAGTAATAATAACAATAATAATAATAATAACAGTAATTCGGTTTTTTCCCGAATTACCGAAATTACAATTCGGTAATTCGGTAATTCGGTAATTCGGTTATTGTTAAATTTCGGTTATTAGTTCGGATAGCAAAATCATCATTATTTCGATTTTCGGTTATAACCGAATAGCTTATTCGATTCGGTTATAACCGAATGATCACCCCTAAGTCTAATAGATATTTTTGCATAGTGCCTTCGGTAACTCTATATTTTTTCATTTTTTTTGCTGGATCTGATCCATTAATTTAGTTAATAGGACTTGTTAGATTTATAAAACGGGCCCAAAGTCTAGTATATAAAGACATCAAATTCTCTAACTCAAAACCAATTGATAATGAGAAGAGTTGCCCCAAGTCATTATATACTAGACATTTTCTCAAGGTATTCAATGTGGGACAAATATATATACTCTAACACTCCCCCTCACGTGTAACCCGGTGTATTGAGTGTTGCACATGGACCTGCTAAATATTAAGCCCACACAAGATAAATAAGCCCATCAAAAATCTAATAAACCACGGGTAACTATTGGCCCAATTGATAAGTGGTACTAGTCAAGAAATGAGTAACTTTGACCCTTAAGAAATGGATTGCAAGTGGGTAAGATTGAAAGCTAAGAAGAGTGTTTAATTAGGTCCAAGGATAGCCCGTTTTGATACCATGTTAGATTTATAAAATGGGCCCAAAGCCTAGTAAATAAAGACATCAAATTCTCTAACTTAAAACCAATTGATAATGAGAAGAGTTGGCCCAAATCGTTATATACTAGACATATTTTCTCATGATATTCAATTTGGGACAAGATATATACTCTAACAGAACTAACATATTTGCATTGATGGAATTGGAGTTTTAGTAAACACTTCATTTTTGCTGCTATGATACTTGATTTGTAATCACTTTGCTTATTTCTTAATTCTTTCCACCATTCTTGTCAAAATGTGCTAGGCATCCTTGATAGAGGCATTCAAATTGATGGTCTTGGTTTTAAGAGCTTTATGACATTTGAGAGTAATGTTCTTGTAATTCTGTAATTAAGCACACCTAAAGGGGGGTGAATAGGTGTAAATACTTAGAAGTGATCTACAACGATCAATTTTCAAAGTTAACTATAGCAGACAGTAATCGGACGGTTTAACCTTGTCTGTATTAGTTATATTCTGGTTTGTTATAAACGGACAGCTGATACCTGTCCGTATTAGTGTAAAACTTGTTGTTGTTTTTTTTTAACGTAAACAAAAGTTCTGCAGAATATAAAAACTAAGAACATGAGCAAAAGGGAAGAAAATCACACCGAGATTTTTACGTGGTTCAGCCCCTATCCTCTACTCTAGTGGCCTAATCCACGTCCAATCCCAACTAGGATTGGAGACTCATTTTATTAAAATAATACTCAGCAATTACAAAGTAAATAAAAACTCCCTGTTACAACGAAGATCACTTGGACACCTCTGCCCCCTTTGCACCTCTGCAACACCTCTCACCTTTGAGACCTTAATAACTTCGTTGTACAGACTGAATATTACTAAAATAAAATCCCAAGCCAACCTAGACTTGTACTATGTTTACAATAGATATGAATGAAGAAATACAAGAACTATAGTGCAAATCGAGACTAAAAGAATGATATGATGATTTGTATCTCAGATAGCTTTCTTGAATAATTTATGTTCTGCAGTCTCTTGTCTCCAATAAGCCGACCAAAACAGTATATATAAAGGAGTAGAACAACGGCTATGTAACGTTCCAATTCTTCCAAGCAACGGCTAAATCTTTTGAATTGAAATAGGAGATAAACATTAGCAATAACAACATAGAGATATATAAGAGATAAATTGTTATATATGAAGGAGTCAAATAATATCCAAAGACTAGTTAAAAGAATCCCACTAGCTGTTAGCTTGTATCCTTCACTGCTTTTGAATAAGAATCCTTGATTATCCCAATTCCTAAAAAATCTCCCAGCCAAAGATATCAATCTCCTAATTATACTCCAATACATATTACTAATCCATGCAAACTATTATATAATTAATATGTCCTGGCCATTAAGTTATGTTCACATATACAACCATATAATATTATTCTCATGCCCATAATATATTTCTCATGCAAAATATATTATTTCCATGCAAAACATATTATCATCATTAAAACATAAACATATAAACCAACAATCTCCCCCTTTTTACTGATGATAATATATAACTCCCCCTAAATATATGGCTCCCCCTAAAACTATGCAATTCATTATTACGTACAAGTAAGTAGAAAATATTTTCATAAAATATATTGTCATTATTAAAACCACAAACCAACAGTTCTTTTTGCTCTCCGATTCATGATTGACTTGCAACATTGTCAGGGGCAATTGGGTTGAAGTTCTGACCAGGAAATATAGGAAGATGTTGAAGAATCTGTCCTATTGCCAATTAGAGTTTGATTGCCTGTATCCTCATGAAAGCGCATTAAAATGACTACATAGAGCTTTCACTATGTCTGTTATATTGGATCTTTCTTTGTTGGAATAAATTTCCTTAACATAATCGATAGTTTTTCAAATTTGGTCAGCCATGTCCCAGAGGGAGAATTCTCAAATATGGCTCCATTTACCGTACTGAGCTTTGGTATTGAGTGTGCTGGTCGTAAAAGTCTTTGCCCTGAGCCTACCCATGATCCTGCTATTCAGGTATTCTTTCTGTCTCTATCATCAATCTTATTTATAAGTAGAATGTGGAGATGGGAGGTTATTCCCTATTCTTTGATGTTGACGATTGGGAAAGAGTGTAATTGAAAATGCTTTGACAAATTTTTCACTTCATTCTAGGTGGCCAATTTAGTTACCTTGCAGGGAGAAGATCAACCATTTGTTCGGAATGTCATGCTTACTAATAGTTGGTGTTGATGTGATGTCGTTTGACACAGAAAGAGAAGTCTTGCTAGCTTGGAGGGTAATGTTTCTGACAGAAGTTACTCTTTTACTTGCTAAACCTCTACTGGATGCAAACATAACAACCAAATGCTTAGCATAAGTCTTTTAGTGTGTATTGTTTTCACAAATTTTATTAGTTTAGCTGCAAGACTTTTTTCCTCCCACTGGATCTCATCTGTGAAGTGGATCCAAATATTATAATTGGATGTAACATCTGCAAATTTGATTTGCCATACCTCATTCAGGTTGGTGAATGCACTCTTTATTCTCCATCTGCTTTATGTATTCCATACCTTTTTCCCCTCTTTTATATTTGTAATTGTATTAATCTCATTGAGATTCATTTAGTACTAGAATTAACATTTCATAAGAAATGAAGGACCTGTGCAACAATAGAAAAAAGTATCAGTACTGCAAAATGTTTCCTTTGTGTGTCCTTGAGTAATTTAATAATCTGGGTTGCAGAGGGCTGAGGCCTTGGGAATAGCAGAATTTCCAATTCTAGGCCGTGTCAGAAACAGCAGGGTCTGTGTCAAAGATACAACTTTTTCTTCAAGGTTAGCTCTTCTGATTACAAACAACATTGATTGTTTTTATAATAGAATGAGTTGGTTGTATCTAGTGTGTATTTTTGCATCATCAACTAAATTTTCTTTAAAGATAATGTTTCCATGAATGAATATTATACTGGGAAAATAGTTTTGAATTGAGAAAACTAATGACTCATTTAGGGGATGAATATAGTAAATAACCCCTTCCATAATTACCTACTAATGTGTGCTATAGCAAAATGTAACTTAACAATCAACGTTGAGTTAATTTTATGGAATTTCAAGCTTAGTGGTTATGGTTTGACATTTAGAAAGCGAGGGTTGAGATTATGCATTTTCAATCTTGTAACAAGTACCAGTATAATGAAAGTTCTACAGTTTCTGCTGCTGGGTAGTTCTACGGTTTCAATTTTTTGTTTGTTGTGGACTTATATCTAAACAGATGCATTTATTCCTTCATGCTATTTATATTGTGGCATATGAATGTGATATTATTTTATTGATGAATATTTTCCCAGATTTGCTTGCTGTACATCTTTCTGGAATATTTTTCTGACTGATAGTTTCACTGTTACAGACAGTATGGGACGAGAAAGTAAAGAAGTTACAGTGGAAGGGAGAGTCCAATTTGATTTGCTTCAGGTTTTCTTCACTCTGCCTTGTTTTCTACAACTAATCTATTTATTGTATATGCAATTAATAAAACAGAATCATCCAGTTACCCCTCTTTTCTATGCACAGGCTATGCAAAGGGATTACAAGTTAAGCTCATATTCGTTGTTAGAAGATATGTTAGAAGATACAATCTTATCTCATAGTTGTAGTTAATATCATCCCATAATTAGTTTGTATACATTGCTGTAAATTAGGGATTACCATAACTGTATTTTAGGGATTGCTATACTTGTGTATAATTGAGAGCAGATTAGTCAAGAAATTATAAACCCAAACTTCGCTTCTTGTATCAGAGCCTTGGTCCTTATTCTTATCAGAAAAGTAGCCTACTTGTTTTCCTTTTTCACTGCCATTCGTAGCTCACTTGTTTTCTTTTTTCGCTGACATTCGTATTTTCTCTCAGAAAACTAGTTAAATAAATCTATATGGAAAAATTGAGATCATAATTGGGTTACCTAATGCCATATATGCGATCATCATATAGAGGTTTTATACTTTTGACCCACCACTGCACGCGCCTCCACACGCCACTTCACTCGCAGATTGTCGACGTCACACGCCACCTTCAACCGGCATGTGAGACCTTTTTGACAAATTTCTGTTGACGCGGCCACTTCCATGGTGTTCGCCTTTCTCTTTCTTTACTATCAACGGTAGTCTTGTGGTGTTTGGTTCAGGCTTACCCAATCCTTTTTAAATCAGTTAGTTGATTTCATGAGTAACGTTAAATTTATATTGTTATTACTGTGTTTTGTATTGCCTTTTTTGCATAACTTTTGTTTCTAAGTGTAGTATAATTATTTGTCATCCTTGGTAAAGTTATCTTCCTCGGATATATATTGTATTTACCTGTTGTATGGCGGAACAAAGTGGTGCTAGCAGTGGAGTTCACAACAATAGCATGTGACAACAACTTGTTAGAAGACATTCTTAATTCAACATTGGTTTTAAGCCCCTTTAAACTGGATGTGACAACTATTTGGCTTGGTCTCAAGCGTGTCGCATGTTGAGGTCAATCGTATGCAACACTTCATCCATGGAGCAACTGCTATGTGTGAAAAAGCTTGTATGACCCAAGAAGAGCGGAAATTTGATGATTTCATGCTGAAGACATGGATTTTTAATTCGATGGAATCTAGTATGTGGAGCAGTTACATGTTCTTAGACACTACCAATGAGTTTTGGGAGGCTATTTATCAAACTTTCTTTATTTTTGGTGATATGTCCATGGCATATGATATTTGAAAAAGAATCCGTGAGATGGGTTAAGGGGAGAAGACTGTGACTTAGTATTTTGCGGAGATTAATGCACTTTGGTAAGAATTTGCTCATTACTGGTTTTTTCAGTATGAAAGATGCAACAACTTATTAAAAGTTGGTTAGTGAAGATAGAGTTGTTGATTTTTTGGCTGGTTTGAACATAGGGTATGATCAAGTTAGTGCATAACTGATTGGTCAGACACCATTTTCATCACTGCGAGAGGCTCATGCCAGAGTTCAACAAAAGGAAAGTAGACGTCGGGTAATAGTTTTAAATCTAAATTCAATTGACCGATCAACTATGATTGCTTCTTATCCTAAGTCTGATTTCTCCATTCAGTATCTTGTCACACACTCGAATGAGGAGTCCAACGAATGTGATTACTGTGGGGGAAATAACCATACCAGGGATGTGACGCCCCCAAAATAAGAATACATCACTCATCTTGTGTCGCCAAATACATGGTACAAAATTCAAATACAACTTAATTATACAATAGTCGTGTAAAATACGACAAAACATATGCTGTGAGTTTTAATACAAATATTGTCATCTAGACAATATCCACACTCAATTGAGTCCTCATTACATTTATTATCACTCTATTTAACAGAATAGTGATGACTACTAATGCTATTATCTGAACCGTCACTTCGTTCCCCGACTAGTCTCTGCTACGTTCTCATTTCCTGAAGAGAACAATGAAAGTAAAATGGTGAGGTCAACTAGCCCAATCAAAAATATTATGACTAAGATAATGCAGACTAAATTATCATTAGCATTCAACAATGTTAAACTGATACAATATAACAAATATCAAGTTTAACTGCATCGGAACAAATAATCCATTAAAAGAGTCAAATAAAAAATAAAATCTACTATCTTTTATGATTTAAAAGGTTTTTCATCACTTTTATCGCTGAGACTCAGCTTAATAAATAATCCACATCATCCCTGCACTACGGCCAATGATATTCATTAGTATCACAACTACAAATTATCCATGCACTACGGGCCAAGGATATTCGTGTATTCATCAATGGTCACGATCATGATCATGCCAACAACTGTCCATCAATACATTACGGGCCAATGCAGACTTTTACCACATCATTTGTAACGTTACGGTCATGATTATATCAATAAATCCCTAGTCATAATCATACCAAGTCCATCTATGCACTACAGGCCACAGATGACTTTCAACATAATATAAACATGAGGATGATGACAATGATATAAGAATTCAATAAAACAAGTTCAATAATTAATTTATCCATGAACTAATAACGTCCAAATTATCAACATGATACTTTTTTGTAGAGTAAAATTCAAGAATACTCAGAAGAATATTTTCATAAAAAGATACTAGATGAAGCGCAAATATCAAGGATATTTCACTAATTTCATGGAGTATAGAAGTCAAAACTTTAACCAACTGAACATAATAAAGAATGGAATAACAAAAGAAATCACCAGGCATGCGATAGACCGCACAGACAGATTATTCCAACTGAATAATAAACAACGGAACCAGGTCATGCGTAAACGCACAGACAGGATGTTCCAACAGAATAATAAATAACGGAACCAGGTCAGGCGAAATTCGCACCGACAGGATGTTCCAACAGAATAATAAATAACGGAACCAGGTTATGCGTAAACGCACAGACATGATGTTCCAACAGAATAATAAATAACAGAACCAGGTTATGCGTAAACGCACAGACAGGATGTTCCAACAGAATAATAAAGAATGGAATAACAGAAGAATTTCACCATGTATGCGGTACTTCGCATAGACATGTTATTCCAACATAATAATAAAGAATGGAATAACATAAGAATTTCACCATGTATGCGGTACTTTACATATACAGGTTATTCCAACGGAATAATAAAGAGTGAAATAACAGAAGAATTTCATCATGTATGCGGTACTTCGCATAGACAGGTTATTCCAACATAATAATAAAGAATGGAATAACAGAAGAATTTCTCCAAGTATAGGGTAGTCCGCGTATACAGGTTATTCCAACAGAATAATAAAGAATGGAATAACATAAGTTATCTTCATGAATACGAAAAAAATAATACCCCTTACCTTAGAAGAAACTGGATATAGAAGTGGTGAAGTAGCAGAACACTTTTCTTCTTTCTCTCTATAGTTTCTCTCTCTAAAGTTTCAGTGAATTTGTAAGAAATAATGAAGGAATGAGCTTCTATTTATAGAAGAATGAACTGAATAGTAACTAATTCTTGAACGGTCCAGATTGATTTACTTTTAAACGGACGGTCCAGATTGGTTTATAATAAAATATAATATATTCTATTTATAATCTAATAAAATGAATAACTTTATAAAAGTATTTTATTTTATATAAAAAGATTTTACTATGCAAATACTATGCAGGCACTATGCAAACATTATGTATAATAAAATATAATATATTCTAATTATTGTCTAATTTAACAGATAACTTTATAAAAGTATTCTGTTTTATATAAAAATATTTTACTATACAAAACACTATGCATAATAGAATATAATATATTCTATTTATAGTCTAATAAAACGAATAACTTTATAAATGTAAGACCCCAACTTTTATGAATAAAGTTGAATTTTCTATAATTATCATTTTTAAATATTATGGAATGAATTTGATATAATATTATAATTGTGGGTAATATTTAGAAATTTTTCAAAGTACGCAAGTTGTTATATAATATTTGATTGGTCGGAGAATATTCATTTTAACAGGGAATATTCGTACGACGGCACAATCATTGGTGGATCCCACAACGGAATTATTGTCGGATTGAGAAAACGACAAAAATATTTTATGAAAATAACGGAGGAAGTTTTACCGTTAACTGTTGAAACACCCGGTGTTAAAAGTACAGGAATACGCGTGGTTGCATAGTAGCACACGTTATTGATTATTTATGCTTACGTGAGAAGTCACTCAGTTTTGTTCAATTATTACTTCAGTAATTGTTGCATAGTATCTCACGTTAATTGATTCAATTATTGTCAATATTTTATATATTATTAAATCAATAATTGAGACGACGAAGCTATTAATATTATTATTTGCAATATTAACGATGTCTAGAAGTTCTGCCAATGAGAGGTTTGGTCACCTAATTGCGCGTCAATAGTGAGAAATCCTTATTGGAAAGTCCCATCTTTCCTGTGAACGATCTGGTCGATTAATAGTGTGAATTATAATAATGATGATGAAATTTTATTTTATTAGTATTGTTAATATAATAAAACAGAAAAGCTTTTTATATAAAATAGAATACTTTTATAAAGTTATTCGTTTTATTAGGCTAATAGTAAAATCTTTTTATATAAAACAGAATACTTTTAAAAAGTTATTCGTTTTATTAGGCTAATAGTAAAATCTTTTTATATAAAACAGAATACTTTTAAAAAGTTATTCGTTTTATTAGACAATAATTAGAATATATTATATTTTATTATGCATAGTATTTGCATAGTGTCTGCATAGTATTTGTATTGTAAAATCTTTTTAAAAGTTATTCGTTTTATTAGATTATAAATAAAATATATTATATTTTATTGTAAACCAATCTGGACCGTCCGTTTAAAGTAAATTGATCTGGACCGTTCATGGATTGGTTACTATTCAGTCCATTCTTCTATAAATAGAAGCTCATTCTTTCATTATTTCTTACGAATTCACTGAAACTCTAGAGAGAGAAACTGTAGAGAGAATTATTCTTCTATAATCTTGAGCGTATTTTTTTAGCGTTTAAGAAAGCCTTGAGCGTAGTACAAGTTTCTTCAAGTATATCCCCGCCCTACCGTCGGAGTACTCTTCTTTATAAGGTAAGGGGTATTATTATTTTTTATATTCATGAAAAGAACTTTTGTTATTTCATTCTTTATTATTCTGTTGGAATAACCTGTATACGCGGTTTACCCTATACTTGGTAAAATTTTTCCGTTATTCCATTATTTATTATTCTGCTGGAATAACCTGTCTATGCGAAGTACCGCATACATGGTAAAATTCTGTTATTATTCCATTTTTTATTATTCTGTTGGAATATCATGTCTGTACGTTTTACGCCGGACCTGGTTCCGTCTTTATTATTCTGTTGGAATATCCTGTCTGTGCGTTTTACGCCGGACCTGGTTCCGTTATTTATTATTCTATTGGAATAACCTGTGTATGCGAAGTACCGCATGCATGGTGATTTCTGTTGTTATTATATTCTTTATTATTCTGTTGGAATATCCTGTCGGTGCGTATTACGCCTGACCTGGTTCCGTTAGTTATTATTCTATTGGAATAACCTGTTCATGCGAAGTACCGCATGCATGGTGATTTCTTTTGTTATTCCATTCTTTATTATACTCAGTTGGTTAAAGTTTTGACTTTTATACTCCATAAAATTAGTGGAATATCCTTGATATTTGCGCTTCATCCAGTATCTTTTCATGGAAATATTTTTCTAAGCATTCTTGAATTTTACTCTACAAAGAAGTATCATGTTGACAATTTGGACGTTATTAGTTCCTGAATAAATTAATTCTTGAACTTGTTTTATTGAATTCTTATATCATTGTCATCATCCTCATATTTATATTTTATTGAAAGTCATCTGTGGCCTATAGTGCATAGATGGACTTGGTATAATTATGACTAGGGATTATTCGGTGTAATCATGACCGTACTGTTACAAAAGATGTGGTAAAAGTCCTCATTGGCCCGTAGTGCATTGATGGACAGTTGTTGGCATGATCATGACCATTGATGAATACACGAATATCTTTGGCCCGTAGTGCATGGATAATTTATGGTTGTGATACTAATGAATATCTTTGGCCGTAGTGCAGGGATAATGTGAATTATTTATTAAGCTGAGTTCCAGCGATAAAAGTGATGAAAAACCTTATAAATCATAAAAGATAGTAGATTTAATTCTCTACTTGACTCTTTTAATGGATTGCTTATTCCGCTGCAGTTAAACTTGATGTCTATTGTATTTTATCAGTTTAACATTGTTGAAGGCTAATGATAATTTATTCTGCATTATCTTAGTCATAATATTTCTTACCGGGCTAGTTGAGCTCACCCTTTCTTTCACTGTTCTCTTCAGGAAATGAGAACGTAGCCGGGACTAGTCGGAGAATGGAGTGACGGTCCTTGATGGTGTCTTAGTAGTCCTCACTATTATATAAGATAGTGTGATAATAAATGTAATGAGAACTTATTCTGAGAGTGGATATTGTCTAGAAGATAATATTTATATTTAAACTCACAACTCTTGTTGTATATTTAAGGTTGTATTTGTATTTCTGTACCATGTATTTGGCGACTCAAATAGGTGATGTATACCTATTTTGGGGGCGTCACAATAAAAGTATTCTGTTTTATATAAAAAGTTTTTCTGTTTAATTATATTAATAATACTAATAAAATAAAACTTCATCATCATTATTATAATTCACACTATTAATCGACCAGGTCGTTCCCAGAAAAGGAGTTTTCCAATAAGGATTTCTCCCTATTGACGGGCAATTAGGTGACCAAATCTCTCCTTGGCAGAACTTCTAGACATCATTAATATTGCAAATAATAATATTAATAACTTCGTCGTCTCAATTATTGATTTAATAATATATAAAATATCGACAATAATTGAATCAATTAACGTGACATAATATTCAACAATTATTGAAGCAATAATTGAACAAAACTGAGTGACTTCTCACGTAAGCATCAATAATCAATACTGTGTGCTACTATGCAACCACGCGTATTCCTGTACTTTTAACACCGGGTGTTTCAATAATTAACGGTAAAACTTCCACCGTTATTTTTATAAAATATTTTTGTCGTTTTCTCAATCTGACAATAATTTCGTTGTGGGGTCCACCAATGATTATGCTGTCGTACGAATATTTCCTGATAAAACGAATATTTCTCGACCAATCAAATATTATATAACAACTTGCATACTTTGTAAAATTTATAAATATTACCCACAACTATAACATTATATCAAATCCACACGATAATATTCAAAAAATATTTCGAGAAATTTAAATCTTTATTCATAAATTTTGGGGTCTCACAAGGGATCGCTATTTTAAGCTTCATGGACGTGCTAAAGGACGTGGAGGTCGGTCTGGTAGTGGTCTGGGACGTGGTTCCCAAGCCCATATGTACACTACTACACTTCTTGGCGATGCATCTAGTACTTCAGAAACTATTACTACTCTCACTCCTAAGGAAATTTTAGTTTTCCGGTAACTCTGTTCCAAATATATTTCTTCTCATTATGCACAATCAGGTATGCATTCTTGTGCTTTTAATGTTTCATCAACTTGTCCTAGTGGATCATAGACACAGATGCTTTCAAGCATATGATTGGGTCATCCAATCTCTTTATTTCATACACATCTTGTTATGGCAAAGACAAGGTTCGAGTAGCTGATGATTTCCTTTCTCCTATCTCCAGAAGTGGTTCAGTAGTTTGTACTCTTTTCTTAACATTATCATCTATTTTCATGTTCCTTCATGTATCGCAAACTTATTATCTATCCAACGTCTTGTCAAATTCGTACATTGCTCAGTCACTTTTTTCACAACTTATTGTATTTTTCAGGACTTGGTGACGGGATAAAAGATTGGCAGTGGTAGTGCAGTTGGTGGTTTATATTATTTAGATGTTCGCTCGTCTAACATAGTTTTTAACTATAGATGGGACTACTACTCAGGCTCTTCAATCTACATGTGAATTTAACCTGACTTCTCTTCATTAATGACATTAACGTCTGGGACATCCTCCTTTATCAATGCTCGAGTCTTTATTTTCATCTTTAGTTAAGCAGTACAATAAAACTCGATCTTTGTGTAAACCATGTGAATTGGGTAAACACAAACTTTTTATTTATTCTGTTATTTACAGTCAACATTCTGAACCTTTTGATGTTGCACATACTGATGTGTGGGTACCCTCTCGGTTGTTTCCCGTTTTGGTTATATAGATGATTTGTTAGTTTTATTGATTGTTATTCTCGTATAACTTGAATTTATTTTCTTCATTCCAAAAATAAGGTGTTTGATTGTTTTCAAAAATTTCATAAGATGATCCAAACTCAATTTGAAGTTAAAGTCAAAATTCTCCGTAACGATAATGGTCGCGAATATAGTAATAATAATGTTTTTTCATTTTATCTCTCCCAGCCTGACATCATACTTCAAACCTACTGTGTCAAAACCACATAACAAAATAGAGTGGTAGAAAGAAAAAACCGACACTTACTAGAAGTAACACACACTCTTATGTTCATTATGAACACAAACAAATCCTTCACACAAATCCTGGCACGATAATTTGTTTAAATCCTTCTCCTCGGCCTCTATTTGTTTAAATTGTTATTTTACTATTGTATCTAGCAAATCCTGGCATGATAATTTGCTGAAATTTCAAGTGAGAAAAATAAGTTGGGCAATTCATTCCATAAATAAAGCTTTGGCACGCGGTACCTTTATCAACTTGGAAAAGATTTTTTGCTTCCTTAGGATGAATTTTAGGGTGCTTTTCTTAGGATGCTGGCCAAGCGATTTTCCCTTTTAGTTGCTCACATTACTCTTTCTCCTTACATTTGCTTACATGCTCTCTATTCGAGCATATGCTATGGCACTAAAAACTGTCTCGTGAAAAGCTCAGAAAGTAGTCGAGAGAAGTGGATGAACCAAGAGAAGAGGCTGATCTAAAGATCAAGTGACCTAAAATCTCTATTTAGGAATAGACTTGAGATCAAATTATTTGTATTCTAATTGAGAGGTTATTATTAAATAGAGTTATTGATATAAAATATTTTTTGAATACTTAAAAATATCCACTTTAACAAAAAAATTAATAAGAACTCCCTAATAACGAGTAAATGTAGGGGTTTTGGGAAAAAATTAAAGAAAACATAAATTATTTAGATCTTCAAACTAGGAAAATATAATCTTTTATAGGAAACGTAGTCTTTTATAGGAAAATGTGGGCTTTTATAAAAAATGTAGTCTTTTATAGAAAATGTAGTATTTTAAAATTAATAGTCTCTCTCTCTCATATATATATATATATATATAGAGAGAGAGAGTCCGGATCAGGTCCGGACTCCCGAATTTTAACAAAATCAGGACCTTTTTTTTTTTTTGCTTTTTTTTTTGAAACAACTAAAAAAAATATTTATGGAACTGAAATTTTTCCATAATACAGTGTTTTGGGCGTGATTTGGATGCCTATACCAAAATATTTCTGTATAGTCTGGGCAGACTGTACATACATTGGTTGGTATAGGTATTAAAAATACACCCAAAACACTGTATTATGGAAAAATTTCAGTTCCATAAATTTTTTTTTTTAGTTGTTTCAAAAAAAAAGCAAAAAAAAATTTGGTCAGTATTTTAGGACCTGTCCGGACTCCCAGACAGGATCCATTCTATATATATATATATATATGAAATTATTACTATATAGAGGTATAGTTTCTTAATACGGGACTTAAAAAGTATATAACATATTACAATTTAGAGGTTATTCCTATTTATAACTGGCCGAAATTGGGACAAATTTTTTTTATAATATTATAGAGATTATTTTTATATAGAATATTCTTAAATAGGGGTTTTACTGTATAAGGTTAAAGTCTTTGGGTTGCCTTTTCAAAGTAATATGTACGTATCACCTGCATTAATGTTGATCGTGGTCTTGTGAAGACCAAATTGGACAGACTTTGTAATGGTTGTAATTCTATATGTTTATTGGCAGGGGCGGATCCAGTTTGATAGTTCAGTGGGGTTAAATTCAAATTTTTTTTCTTATAAATTAAAATTTAATCAAATGAATCACAAAACTAAACAATTCTTAAATATTATTTACAATAATATTTTTCGAGTTTTCATTGCTTGAAATTGTTGCATAATAGCGTCATTTTTAATAGTTATAAAAATATCATGCTCAATATATGTTACTAAACAGTTATTCATCTCCTATTTTGTTACGGAATTCATTCTTCACGATATTCATGGTTGAAAATGTCATTTCAACAGTGTGCAAAAGTAGAGCCAATTTCAACAATAAATAGACTTGAGAATACACATCATCCTTTATTTTCTTAACCAACATTTGAGCCAATTCACCAATTCCTTTTATACTCGAGAAATTGGGATTGTTTCTCATATCCACAATAAATTTTGGAGTTGAACATCAAGTGTCAAAAGTTTCGTATCATCAAATTCTGAATGGTAAAGTTTCGCAAATTCAAATAATTTTTTATTGTCAAATGCCGAGAAAGAGTCACGTGGGACATGCTATACTTGAAAGTAACTTTGTAGTTGTGATATCAGAACGGTCATTCAACTCCCCAAATTGACTATCAATCACAGTGAAAAATAATTGAACCCTAAAGTGATGAAGGTTTGTGATTTCTTCAATATTGCGTTGTGGTCTCCCTTGAAACACAAAAATATCCTCCATCCTTGAGACAATTATGTTATGCAATGCACAAAATTCACAAGTTTCCGCTAACAAATCATCCCAGTTGAAGTGTTGCTTTAAGAAATAAAAAGCCCTAATTTTATAAAAGTATAAAAACAAAGAATCTATAAATAATTACAAAAATTTCTAAAGCAATTGTTAAATTTATGAACTTAAAAACTAAAATTAAAATCAAAATATACCTAAATCTAAATTTAGAGTTACATTCCTCTGTTGTGATTTGCGAATGTCGAATATGAAGTTATCTTCCTTTGTTGCTCCCGTCTGTTGCTATCCAATCTGTTGTGAAAAGTGAAGTCTTAAAAGTCTAATTAAACTTGGCAAAATCGGCCCAAACCCGCGGGCCAGCTCGATCCGGTCCGTCCGCCAAAACGCGGGCTTTGAGCTTTATTTTTTCAGTTCATCAAAACCTGGGCCGTTTTGACTCGGCCCATAATTGTGTCAAAATTTAGTCATAAATCAGCCCAAACCTGCGTCGGGTCGGCCCATCAAAACGCGAGCTTTAGGTTTCACTTTTTCAGTCCACCAAAACATAAGTTGTTTTGGCCCCGCCCGCTAATGACCCCGCCCGTTTCCCAAGTCTAAGACTAATATTATATAGAGAGAGATAAAAGTAAAATACTAAAAGTCCATCCAAGACTCCAAGTCCAATTTTCAATTAATTTAGAGTAATAGTGCTGTAGTATGCAGAGGTTGCTTATGAAGTACTCATAAAAGCCTTTTCAATTTTTTTTAAGTTGACCCCCCCGACCCCTAAAATTTCAATGGGGTCAGGTGCCCCCCTTGCCCTCAGATACGTCAGCCCTTGTTTATTGGATAAATTTTTCTATATATAATTTTGATATTTTAACATGATCTTCTCACAAGAGAGTGAAGTGGGGTCATACCTTAACGTGAGAGGAGCACATGAAAAATACATTTTCCGTTTTAATTTCACTAGTGTGATAGCTGAAATAATCTATAAAAATGTTTGGATTATACTTATTTGAAACTGTTTAATGAAAACAAACAAGTTGAATATTGTTTAGGTTTACTCTTGGTTCTGTCTAAATTTGAATATCACCTCAAGAGTCCATCTAACAAGGACCATACCCCCTTTTTCCTATTAAATGACATTGTGCAAGGGAACTAGTTAGCA
Organism: Panax japonicus; assembly: GCA_020205505.1. Classification (NCBI taxonomy): domain Eukaryota; kingdom Viridiplantae; phylum Streptophyta; class Magnoliopsida; order Apiales; family Araliaceae; genus Panax; species Panax japonicus. The sequence goes on from CM035098.1 coordinate 45,689,488, forward strand.
AACATAAATCCATTACTAAAATATTATTTTGTGTTTGGACCTAATATAACATGCACTTGTTTCAAAATATAAGATTATTATTGGCTTTCTAAAATTAATTTTATATATTTTTAAATTCAAAATTGTGATAGATTCACTTAATTTTAGTCAATGTGACTATTTAAAAGTACTATTAATTATAATATATATTATTCGTAATTTTTGAATAATTTTATCAAATTTGAGTTTGAAAATATTTCGTTAGCTAGGCTCTGTTGACAAAATTACATTAATTGCATTAAAATTTCAAGAAGAGAAGTTTAGTTGATAACAGAAAAGTATGGGAAAGGATAAACTCTCTTATGGTCTACTGTAGGAAGGTTGAAAAACTAAAAGGATGGTAAAATGGGAAGATCAACTCTATCTTCTTTAATACTGAGCTCCCCATTACCAAGTCACTTCTTTCTTTTCTGTGTTTCCCTTCTAATATTTGGAAGATGAAATATGGCAAAGCCCATATGGAAAACCCATCCTTATACTCACTTCTTTCCATAAAAAGAGTTGCATTTGTGCTTGATTTAGTTAATTTATAAAATCCTGAAAATTCAAATTATTATTTGAATTTATAACATATATGGGTTGTCTGGTTACAACATTGGAATAGGAACGGGATAGAATGAGCATTCCTATTCATATGTTTAGTCAAAATGAGAAACTACACAATTTTGATTGATGGATGTTTTTTTTAAAGTTTGTTAATTGAAATGAAATGATTAATCTTTACCTAGTGATGGAATACGCATTCCTTTAAATATAGGATTAGAATGGAATGTTCATTCCCTCCCCTCTTTAAGTAACCAAACATAAGAATGAACATTTCTTGCACATTCCATTCTCCCCCCCCCCCCACCCACCCCACCCCACCAAACCAAACAGAGCAATAGAAGTTTGAATTATTCAAATAGTTGAGTTTGCCTTGCAAATCTATAATGTAAGCTGCAAAAATGTATAAAAATCACTATGCACATATATTAATTTCGAGTTTATAATATACCTCACATACTTACAACATTGCTGTGTGCTCTTTAACTTTTGCCCGAGAGTAACTGAAAATCTTGCAACTTCAGCAAATATAAGGCTCTCATTCAAGAAAATAATCTTAACCGAGTTTTTATGGGCTCCCGACACAAAGGGCATAACAATAAAGTCGCACCGCACTCCTTGCAAGTCTAGAAGAAGAAAATTTGAAAATGAGAGAAACAATCGATAAAAACTATACATATTGAAGAGTAATGCTGCACCAACAAAAGAATCTAACAGAAGATCAAGGAATCCGAAGATTAAATTCATTTTTCGATACACAATTAAAGAAATAAAGTCCATGTTTACACTAATATCAATGTGTGTACAAGAAGAGTCTCTCTTGGTTGTGCCAAATGGAGAAAACTAGAGTTTCTATTTAGTACCTTGCTTAAACTCACTTCAAGATGATGATCAAGTGGCTGTAAAAAGATGCCATGACATATCTAAATGCTACTAATATGCTTTCAATCACCCCAAAAAATTTGGAACTTCCATTTCAGATATAATGGATGCTAGGAAAAAAACTGTTGGATTACGAAATGATGAAAATCTGGTATCTTGAAGTCATTACATTTGCAGATATACAAATGTTGAACCCACAGAATCCAATACAAGTTTAATTGTAACTCCTGACATGTTCCATACATATATATGGTAGGCTCAAAATGTTAATGTTCAAACAAAAAAGATAAGTTGGTAGAAATACTCACCAGATGACCGCATCCGAAAGCCATATCCTTTGGATTTGTCAAGCAAATGGGGCAAACCTAGTAATATGCAACAAAAAGTTCCTTCAAAACCATAAGCCAAGTGGAAAGAAATTTTAAAATGCATAACTGAACAAGTACCTGTTCTACTGGTGCCATGGTTTCATTTGAATCAACGCTTGTCATGCGTGGGACTGATTTAACAGCATTATCATGATCAATTACTTCACGTGGTGGAGGAAGTGGATTTGTCCTTTGGCCTCCTAGTTTTCTAGTTCAATGTAGAATATGTAAGAATTCTCCATAAATTGACTCAATGATATGAAATGATTGATAAAAAACTATAGGTGGCGGTCTTACTCAATGTATTGATGGCTTTGAGTGGCTCTGTATTGGAGTGGAATTTCCATTAATGCAGCAAGAGAAAAGGCTGCTTCTTTCTTTGACATATGTGTGTGCTCAGACATTATTTTTGTGAAGTTGACAAACTGTGGAGAAGAAGGCATGAAGTCATTACAACTGTTAACATATAATGTAATTAATAAGTACCAAGGAGAATATGACCAAAGAAATGTTATTGGTGAAGCCTAATCCGGACATTAATTTAGAGGTGATTATAAAGTTACCCAAAAGGTAACTGGGTCTGATCCTGGAGAGGAGGGCCAATAGGGTTTTTTATATTGTGTTATATAAAGATGAGATCCTACGTTGTATGATACAGAAATTCTAAAAAAGATAGTGAAATTGATATGTCGCTGACCATGGACTAGCCCAACGTTTGGGTGAACCACATAATTTGTGTCTTGTGTGATTGTTTTTTTTCTTTTCGATTTCTCTTTGTTATTGTTTTTAGTTGCGCTGCTATTCTATAAAAAGAATAATTACAGAGGAAACAACTGAAACTTGTTAAATTTTACGAAATTCAGTTATTCCACATGACAACATAATACTCAACTGAAGCAACTACTCACAAAATACATCCATCTTAATTAAAGTCACATTGCATCCACAATGGATCACCAATCTCATACACAACGCGAATAATGCAATATGGATTCTACAAAGTATAAATCATTAACAATTTATGGCATGTCATAAAACTTAAAATAGAGCTTTAGTAGCACAAGGTATGTGCAAAATGTTGGTAGATATTCTACAAGGATTCTAGGATATTATTATATTGCATGATTTGGGGATTGAATGATTAGAGAGATTGCATAAATAATGGATGATTGATTTACTTTACATAAATAGGCTCTCTATTGTACATTGTAAACTATAATAGAAAACATCATCCCTTTTCTCTTTCTCACATGGTATCAGAGCTTGGTTGATCTTGGTGATCAAATCAAAAGGTCTTGCCTTTTGCCGCCGGCTATGTGGCGGGTATTGTTTCTTTTTATTGTTTAACTTTTTCTTAAAGAAAAAATTAGGTGGTTATGGTTCATTTGTGGTCTTTTTGTTGTAGCTGTTTTTTCTTATTTTTTTCTCATTTTCAAAAAGGTGACATGTTCAGAGTAGTTAATCTCGAGTTGAAATATGTAAATAGGTTGTTGATTAGAGAGCAAGGATTTTCATGGGTCAGAGGTCATGAGGGTGTGTGTTCTTCGATTTGTTGGGAGGCGAAATTAAGAGTTCCGTTATTGAGGAAGACAAGGAGTCCTTCATAGTTTTGTTGGAGACAAGTGTTCTCCGTTATTGCCTATAGGGATGTGAAGTTATGTACTGAGAGTGAGAATCAACTTTGGACATACACGTCAGTTTTTCTTTCTTTTTATTTTATTCGTGTAAATTGGAGAGGGTCTCAATTTGAAGGGAAGTGTTGGAGATAACATAATTTCAATTTATATCTTGTTTGAATCTTTTTATCTTGGGGATTTTGTTTTGAAACAAGCTGTAAGTAATAATATAAGACTTTCAGCTTGAGGGGGAGTGTTAGTAGATATTGTAGAAGAATTCTAGGATATTATTATATTGCATGATTTGGGGGATTGCATGATTAGAGGGATTTCATAAATTATGGATGATTGATTTGCTTTCCAAATGTACTGCAGCTATATATAGGCTCTCTATTGTACATTGTAAAATATAAATATATAATAGAAAATATCTTCCCTCCTCTCTTTCTCACACAGAACAAATGATATGTAACAGATTCCAACCAATTATAGCTTTACAGAAAGAAAAAAACAAGAAAGAATTTGTCTGAAATTATACACTTGAAAAGTACCTGGAAATTGTCAAATGCACGCTGAGGAATGTTATCATCAAATTCTTGCATTGCATCCCATGGACCATCGCCCACACCGACCAGAATTATTGATAGAGGATACTCGCTGTTTATTATACACTAACTATCAAGACAGGACAATTGATGCCATGAAAGCCAAGTTTAGCACATGGTGACTTTTTACCTTGCAGCAACTATAGAGTTGACAGTTGCTTGTTCTTGTGGACTGAACCTTCCCGGTGGTGTATCAGGACTTCTGGTAACCTAGTTTATAGAACCAAATATCCAAAAATTAAGAAAAAGGAGGATAAACTCAAGGAGTTTACTGTAATTTTTAACGGAAATATTAAGGTATAAAACATGGTTTTTGTACCTGCCCATCTGCAATTATGACGAGGACATGATATTGCCCATTGCTTCTTTCCACAATATCTATTGCAGCATCGATTATCGAGGCAAATGAGGTTGGCCCTTCAATGAAAACATTTAAGAATTTGAATAATGCAATTAGTTGTAATTGTATATACATACATTTATAAGTAAGGTCCACAGAAACCTTAAAGTGAGATTTAGATGATGATAAAATCAGTGTTATGTTTCCTTGCCTTTAAATTTAGCTTCGGTACATTTCACTTATCTTATTTGTAGTAAAATTACAAATCATTCAAGACATACTCCCCATAATATTCAGAAAAATTATTTCGAGTTGAGACCTCATCATTTAGGAAACAAGTATGTGCAAGAATTGTGTTTTCCCATATTGACTACTTAAACATGAATGTTCTTTGATGGTCTATATCATAATCAATAGTAAGCCCCAAGTGCTGGGTTAACTTTGTTGAGTTGAGTATTTATCATGTGTACATAAGCTATTTCCAGAAGCCTTGCTCATACTTTATTTTCCTAGCAGCACAACCAGGCTTGACGCCTATTTCCCTTAAACATGCAATAAGAGAAAAATGATGAACAAGTAAATCATGCGAAATATACTTCAACCAGCTATTAATTAATCTAATAAGGAATTGCAGAAGAAAAACATAACTAATCCCACACCTGATAAGTTTAAGTAAGGTAGGATTTCCCGATATCGTGCAAGAGCTTCCTCAAAGCCATGACAAGGTCGGTTATCAAGGTAGAAGCTGAACACACATCGATCATGCGTGGATGCTATAAAATGAAAAATATCAAGGCTACTGCTCATTGTTGATTTGAATATATTTATGGATCAAAACTAACCGTCACCAAATCCAAAACAAGGTATCAAGTTGTCTTCATCAAAAGGAGTCAAAGTCCGTCCAATGATATTGATGGCTTGCTCATATGGATTCGGTGTGCTACCGATTGCGTGAAGGCTTTTTCTGCTGAATGAATATTTACCTACAGCCGGTGAAGTGTCGCATTATGATCTGCACTGATAATTAGTTAGAAAGTTTCAATATCGCAAATATATATAATCACCTGTCCATTCATTGCTCTTAGTAAAGTCAATACCAAGTATAAGATTTGATGATTCAAGGCCCGCTTCTCGTAATGCAGAAACAACCTGGGAATACAAGACACAGAAGAATCAGCCACTTCCTTAGGTCATCTATATGGCTTAAAAAGGTCTAGCTAATTCACATTTGTTAAGAGTAGATCTAATATGCAATATCAAGTAGAGAGAGAGAGAGAGAGAGAAACTATTTTCTCTTCTTGTATTTTGTGTATTGAAAGTTTCAAAAGACATAGATGTTGAGGCAAAGGATGATGATTTACAAACTTATGGCACTGCAAGCTCACAAAACAAACATAACACATAGAAGCGTAAATGACTAACATCAAAGTATCCAACCATTGTAAATTTTCAGTATCCTTTAGATGGCTTGCCAACCATTTACCTCTTATCATGATGAATAGAAGCAACAAAGGCTTCGACAGGAATCTGTGAGTTACCTTCAATTAGTTACCCTTAGGCACAAGTTGAAAAACAGTTTTTCCCAAAAAAATAACGCCCCCCACCCCCTGCTTGAAAATGAATAAAAGATGTAATCTGGGCCATGGTTGACAAAATGCACTTTTTCTCAATGAGATTGTTTCCTTCCCAAGGCTCATATCAAAAGTAGCAAGTGAATCCGCCATAAAATTCATGCAATCTATTGATGTGCATGTATAAGAAACCTTAACTTCTATATCAAACACGAGTAGCTACTTGATGCATTCCATTGAGTAAATGGAGCCCTGCCCAGAGGTATGTATCAACAGCTTGCTCATGCCGAAAGACTCCTAACTAAATGAATTTTGGGCGGACTTCACATGGAACTAAAACAAACCACCAACTTTTACAAGTTCATCATCCATATTGCATATCAAGAATCAAATTGTCTTTAAAAGTGATTGGTATATATTCCTCCTTACTTGAGTAATATTGTTAACCATTTTTCGAAGGTATCAAAATATCATGAGAAGTACATCACATATAAACAGTTACTGATGCCAGTAAATAATGAAAACCTATGGAATAATAAGAACCTGTTCTACGGAGTCATAATTGTCAGCTATGTGGGTAGTTTTCTGTTTGCTTCGAGAGTGAGGATCCATTGAACTTCCAGCATACGGAGGTTGATAAGGAAAAACATCTCGAGTATCATCATAGGTTGATTCATTATTCCCCATTATCCGGAGTTCTCTTCCTGTACTTCAGTCGGAAAATATTCCTGCATATATAGAGCGTATGGAGACAATGTCAGCTATTCATTCTAATGCCTTCCTTATATTGACCTGCAAGAAAATAATATTAAAATGGGCAAGTCTTATTTTCTTTATGTGAGTGGGAGTGTGATACCCAAATAATTGGAGGAAACAATACTAAATGTGTCGAGCCAGCTAGTGGAAATGTAGAATTCTCATACAGTATTAGGAGGAGGAGGGTGTTAAATATATTTCAAACTGTACCTGAAAAGGAAAAAATAAATGGTTGAATGGCAGCCAAGTTACTGAACTGTCAAGTGTCAAGAATTGCTACTCCCTAATAGTGTTTTCTGTTATTACAACATAAAAAAAAAAAATTATTTACTCTATGGAACTCCTTTGTAATACTTCTCTCTGAAATCATAGTGATTCTATTTACAACACATGCATAATACCTTAACACAATACTAATCATTATAAGCTACATCAAGCTTGTTTATTTTATGGAATGATTAGCAATCAATACTTACTTTCATAACCTTATCTAGTTTAGCCCTTAAACACACCTATATGCACTAGAGTTTTTAGATGTACTTCTGAGAAGATCTCTCTTCCGTAATTTTTTTTAAAGCCATGTCTGAATACAAATCACGAAACTTGGGCCAATAACCGAAACTGTTGTAGCTATTTAATTTCAAAAGCATTTTCTCCACTAGAGGGGAAGTCCCTAATAGAAATCCTCACTCCACGACCCATAAAACTCTAATTAACAACTCAGTCTTGATACTACAAAATGAGGCTAAAGCTTCTAGTATGTAAATATCATAAATCAAATGAAAAAATTTGCTTTTTAAGGTCTCAAACTCCTTTCAAAGCGTATAAGTATACCCAACCTATCTTTGAATTACAGTCATTTTTTTTTTAAAAAAAATTTGGAATATTATACCTAATTACATGATGCTTTATAGAGGGAGTGGTTAACATGAACTTAACTTTGATCAATTGACCAATACAATGTTGAGACGCAGGCCGGGAGGTGATCTCTCCCTCTGCGTGTCAGCACTGTATAGATGATGTTAACTTACCATGAAGTTAATTTCATGGTAACCGGATCCCTTTATAGATGATGGGGCAGCTACAAAGACAATTCATCTCAACTTAGATTTATATGGAGCTATATTCCATGTACAAAAGGTGTAACTACATATTATGCTAAATAAAGGATCAAAATTGTTGCTCCTCATCTAATGGACTTCCACAATGTCTTTAAGACAAACAAAGTTGTTATCTTATTTTCTATCAACTTTGTCCAAATCCTTGAATTGCAATTAAAACTTATCATTAAGTAATTTGTTTATACTGTAAACTTCTTTTGTTTAGAATATACAGATCCCATTTCAACCATCAAATATTGGTTTCCTACTACTTACGAGGCATGCCGATATGCATTCAGTCAGAATTTCAAATAATACTTGCTCAAAGGAAATGCCTAACACCTAGTTCGGACTGTCAAAATCCAATATTGCATACAAATCATTTGGGTCTGAACCTTCAAGAAAACAAAATGTTCAACAAATTTAACTACTGTTAATTTTTATCCAGCATGCTTGCTGTTTTGTTGATGATTATTTTTAGGGGTACAAATGGGAAAGAAAAATTAAGGGTTCTGCTCCCTTTCTCTTTCTCTTTATTGATTATATTCTAAAAACTGAAAACTCAATTGAACAAAGAGTAATAAACTACTGAACATAATTAAGCTTAGGTGAGGGTGGTATTTTTCTTACAAATTAATCAGTATTTCCACCAAACAAACAGAAGAGTTGAGCATATTCAAACAAATAAACCAAACAAGCATTCAAGAATTCTACTCTTTCTCCAAGCAGATTGCTATAAAGACTAGATTTTTTACTCCAAAGAAAAATACCCAAAAAGATTTTTACACAAAAGATCGAATAAATCCTATCTAGATAGAGTTTTTATACAAAATCAAGTAAAACCCAACTACCCAAGTAATGAAAATCCACAGATATTTGAATTAGAGACTGAATTATAACATCGTCGATATATACAGAAAATGAAAGGGAAAGAAGGTACCTTGTGATGAAAGTGGCTATGTGGAAATAGAGAAAGTGAGATTCAATGGGATCCTTGTATAAAGCTAGTTCATTTTGTAATTCTTTAAATAATTCTTTGTACAGCAGAGGGAGGAAGTTGACGTTTTTTCTGTTTTCTTCCCTTTTTTTAGGAGACCAGTGTGAGCTTGTACTCTTGTAGGGATAAATTCAAGTCTATATCGGTAGTATGGAATGTCAAGGTATGAAACACCAACACGAAAACACGACTTCCGTTAAAATTTTGAAAAAAAATAAATTTTTATTTAGAGGAAAAAAATAAAACTATTTAGAAAATATCAATGGACCGCTTGCAAAACACGAAAATACGAGTTCCGTTGAAACTTTGAAAAAAAAATATATCTTTATCTTGAAGAAAAAAATAAGACTATTTAGAGGATATCAATCCGAGCTTATCACATGTAAAGCAGATTAGAGATGTTAAATCTTAAATATTACATTGAACGGTTTGACCCTCCTTCCTTAACTCAACCTCCCTCCGTCCCTCCCTCCCTCTCTCCCTCCTTAACCTCTCTTTTTAATTTTATTGGACATGAGATATAGAAGAATTATGAAAAGAGCAAAGAAAATCACAATATATATCGAGGTATTTGACTTTTTGATTTTTTTAATGCTCTAGATCATTATACTTAGGTATTAGGCAGCACGATCACGAATTTGTGTCGTACACGAACATTAATTTATTTCGACACGTTTTGGACTCACACTCGATAAGTGTTCACGAGCTCTTTTTTTTGAAAAAAAATATTCTTGAATACGTCTCAGACACTTCAGGACACATCTTAGACACTTCGGGACTCGCTAGAGGATACGTCTGGGTTTGGGGTGAAATTTATTTATTTATAAAAAATTGATTGATATTGATGAGATTAGCTCATTTTAGTTGTTTCGTTTTGTTTTTATTATGGCCTTATGGGTTATTTTATGTCTTTTAAATTTAGATATTATTATGTAACTTTAAGATATTTGTTATGAAACGTGTTTGTGTTTCTTATTATTTGTTCAAGTTTTTATCATGCTATATTAATATTAAATTTATTTATTATAATATATATATATATATATATATATATATATATATACGGTCCGAATCTTAAGTTCACCCCTTATATCTAACATACCTTGATCACCCCCTTTTAGCGACGGACTGGGTGACGATTCAGTTCGTCGCTATATATAGAACCGTCGTCTTAGATTTTAGCGACAGACAATATATAGTGACGGACAACATATAGCGACGGACCGAACCTATAGTGACAGATCGAATCGTCGCCCAGTTCGTCGCTAAAAGGGGTGAGCAATGTATGTTAGATAAGGGGTGACCTTAAGATCCGGACCGTGTATATATATATATACCCATGTCGTGTATGGTGTCCGTATCCCGTGTCCAAGTTGGAGTTTCATAGTTAAGGTATTTATATGATAAGTGTAAACATAAATTATTTCAACAATTTATAATATCAAATTTTAAATTTAAATTATTAAATTATTTAATAGCATTCTAATTGTAACACCCCTATTCAAAATAGAAAGAAAAGTTACGCACAAACACAACATAACTGATGAAATAATAACAAGGCTCTAAACCACATAAAAATAGTCTCATAACTAATAAATGTCACAAGACAAAACCATAATGATTGTCAAACTAGCTAGAACCACAATCTAAGATATTTATTACAACTCCAAATAACCAATGTATCATAACCTAACAAAATATCTAAACTATTTGAATAAAAGGGAGCTCTTGTCACACTTGTCCTTGATCCCCCTGATTACCTGTCAGAAAAAGAACACAGCGTGAGCCAATTGCTCAATATTGATATAAAGATACATATATATATATATATATAACAATATATAATGTACCAAAAATAGTTGAAGCGAACAAATACAAACTACGAACCAATTATGAATATATCAAAATTATTGAGACAATGTACAAATGATTAACATTGTCAAACGAACAACTATAGTCAAAAGGATTCCAAACAAAATATGGTTGAATCAAATGTTTATAAGGCAACAATTTCATATTGAGCTCAAATACAAATAGCCAAAGGCTAACAAAATACATCGGTACCATGATGTATGCAAATCAAACTGGATAGTAAGCATGACATATACGTTACTAATTCGCCAAATGAATCAAAACAAATTGGTAAAACTAAGGAAAATCTCACTGTAGTTGACACGTTTTACTTATTACACTATTAACTTTTAAAAATTCAAATTACCCAATTAAACTAATTAAAATTTTAAAATTTCACCACTCCGTTAATAAGATTTGACGTCTGTTAAATTGGCTCAGATTCTTTCAGACAAAACTAAGGAAAATCTCATTATAATAGACACATTTTGTAATACCCAAAAATAAAATAATAATAATAATTAAATAATAATAAAAAAATATATTTTATTTTAAACCGTATTAATTGGACTTTGTCATTTATTTTAGGTCAAGCTAGTCATTTAATTTTGTGGGCTTTAATAAGTAAAGGGTTATATTAGTTTGGGCCATATATTAATTGTGTAAATTTTAAATTTGTGTATTTTAAATTAATTAATAAACAACTAAAACCTAATCCTTCTCATATCTTTGTTGTGCTGCGAACTGGGCGAAAAGAGGCGGCAAATACAATTGTGTGATTCCTTCGTAGGAGAATAAGAGACAGCAGGAAAATTTTAACAAGGTAAATCTTTTTCCATAAATATATTATTATATTATGTGTATGGGGATCACGTTTTCAAGGCAAGAACTATTACTGTTAGTTTGAATCATGAGTTGAATCATGCACCAATGTTGTTTGCTTCATTAATAGTTATAGTAGAAGTATAGGAGAGTGTGATTGATTTGACCGGAAATATATATATATTTATAAGCTTGTTAGATTACTGGTTTGATTGAACTGGCTGCTCTAAAAAAAATCGAATCACGTCAACGTCAAGCACTGAATTATGATTCACATATATGCATCACAGTATAATAGTTTTTTTCAAAGATTATTTTAATGATTGCCTTGGGTTGTTAAAAAAAATAATAATAAATTATAAATCGTTGGCATGTGAAAAAAAAACTTGTTGCTGATCTATTTTAATGAATGAATGATGTATATAATATATTAAGTTTATTGTTTTGTTAAAATATAATAATGATAAAAAAATGATTAGAATTTAAATTAAAATTTAATTAGGGTTATTTTGTAAAATTAATTTAATTGGAGAATTAATTTCATATTAGTATAAATTATAAGTATTAGGTAACTTATAATTGTATTATTATTATTTTTATTAGATCGGACGGAGGGATATTAACGAGTTAAATTTGGAATATAATTTGGGTATTGCATTACCGATTCCAGGTACGGATTCCGTACTTTTTCAGCGAAGCTCATTTATTCTTGATTTGTTCGTTTCGTTAATCGTTTCGAAATTTAGTATTGCCTCTCATGATTATTCCTTGTTAATTTATTTTAATAGTTCGTTTGGTGGTTATAGTTGGAACTTATATTTGTACTCTTTAAACCAGTACAACATGTCTTAATTTATTTTGATAGTTCCGTCTTGATATTGATACTTATAACTCGTGTTTGTACTCTTGATCTAGTGTATCATCTTTTGTATTTATTTTGATTCTCGTAGAAAGTACATGTTAATATTTTTGGAGACTTCGAGTTGATAATTCATTTCAGTTTAACATGTACATATTAGAAACCCTTTTGTTGATATTATGTCGCATGTGTTGTGACATGGTATCCTTGTTAGAATACCGTAGGGTATACCTGAGCTATAACCACTTGTGGGGGTACCACAGGTATGTTCTCTTGGCACCGAGGCATGACACCTTCCGTGGCGGTGTGATCAGTCCACGGCGTCTCCGTTTTGTGCTCCGGTGGGAGTTGGCCATTTGGCGTTTTGTTGTGGGAGGCGTATGGGTCGACCCTAGTTTTTCGTTATGTTTTGTTCCGCGGATTGGTGATGTTTGTGCCAAACACACCTTTCGATTTTTGCATGCATCTGGATTGTGCAGTCCGATGTGTGATTGCATGTGTGGCATTATTTTGATTGCCTGTGTGGCATTATTTGACTTGCATGTGTGGCAAGGTATATTACTATTTATTTTGAGCTCGGTATGAAATAACACCCAGCCATTTGATTCAGCCTACCATTTTATTGTGTTAGTTTTATTCGTTTCGTTTCAGTTCGTTTTGTTCAATTCATTTAATTGAGTTAGTTATTTCGGTTCATTTCTTGTATTCTATATCCGTACTGGGCATTTGGCTCATGTTGTGTTTTTCTTCCGACAGGTAATCAGGGGGATCAAGGACAAGTGTGATGAGAGCTCCATTCATTCCAATGGTTTAGAAATGTTCTGTTTAGACTTGATATGTCATTTATTTAGAATTGTAATAAACTATTTAGATTGTGGTTTAGGCCAGTGTGGCATTTATTATGGTTTGTCTTATGATATTGAATTATTATGAGATTATTTTTTTGTGGTATAGAGTCTTGTGATCTTCCTTAGTTCTGTTGTGTTTTGAATAACCTCTCTTTCTATTTTGGAAAGGGGGTGTTACACATTTTACTTATTAAACCATTAAACTTTTAAAAATTAAAAATATTACCCCATTGAACTAATTAAAATTTTAAAATTATACCATTCTGTTAATAAGATTAGATGGGTGTCAAATTGACTCAAATTTTTTTAGATGTAGCTAGATTTGTGCTTCAAATTTACAAACAACCGGAATTACCCCATAGATTTCTACTTCAAATTTATCAAATTTATGAAATTAATGATTTTATTTGACAAAATTAAATATACTCAAATTTGATTCTTTTTCTTGATATTCAATTTGTTCAAATTACATAATTAATTTGATAGATTTAATAAAATTTGAACGTTTTTATAGTCAAATTAGAGGAGGGGTTTAGTCCCCTAACTACTATAATAGGTATGTTTTCTCCTCCATTTTATAAATTTTCTCTTCTCAATCTTCCTTCGCCTACCTTTTGCAATCACAACTTCTACAACCCTATTCGTCTCTATCGAAACCTTAATTCTATTTACCAAAACATAGCCCCCGTCCCCCGACACCCCAAGTCAACATTTATTTGCCTAATTACTAGCACCAACTCCGCAAACATAGCCCCCGTCCCCCGACACCCCAAGTCAATATTTATTTGCCTAATTACTAGCACCAACTCCGCTGCATTATCAACCCACATAACTTAGATAAAAAATGGAGAAGAAGTGAACCAGCTAGTAGTGTACCCAACACCGTCATTAAAAACTTCAACACCAAAGGAGCTACTGCAACCATAAGGAGTCTCCAAATGTCACCACCACATGAGTCTCCACTGTCGTCCTTGCCACCATTTCCACATGGAGACTCCGCAGTTGCCTCACCTTGTGCCACCGCCTTCTTCTACACTTGGTAGGTTTTCTTTGTCTGCGTATTTTATTTTGGTTTTGGAGACGTGCTTGGGAGATGAGTTGATTTTACTGCCTAATCCACGTAGGAATGACATATGTCATTTTCTTTTCTGTTTTCACTAGTAACGTCTGAGTCAATTTGACGGACGTCTAATCTTAGTAATAGACTGATGTAATTTCAAAATATTAATTAGTCCAATGGAGTAATTTCAATTTTTAAAAGTTTAATGGTGTAATAACTAAAATGTGTCAACTATACTAGGGTTTTCTTAGTTTTGCCTAAAAGAATCTGAGCCAATTTGACGGACGCCCAATCTTATTAACGGAATGGTGTAATTTCAAAATTTTAATTAGTTCAATATGGTCATTTGAATTTTTAAAAGTTTAATGGTGTAATAAGTAAAACATGTCAACTACAGTGGGATTTTTCTTAGTTTCTCCAAATCAATCAAATACTGTGTCGACCCATATACGTATATTGAACAAATATATCAAATGGCCAAAGCTCACACTCAGAGCATACAAAATGATACGTCGTAGACTGATCACACCACCATAGAAGGTGTCATGCCCTTGTGTCAAGATAACATGCCTGTGGTGAAAGTAATATGCCCTCAAGCTAATCTCATTGGATGTGATAAACATTTACTTTGTAATAATGTTGTTCATTTATTAATAAAAGAATTTATTTAATTAAAAGCATTCCTTATCCATGTTTAATTGGTTGAATTAAATAAATGTGATAAACTTATAGTTTTGGAGCAATTCTTTTAAAATCATGATATTAATCATGCTAATGAGATCTAAATTCTAAATAGCTCAAAAACTAAAATTTTCATAATCGTTGGATCATTAATGTGAATTTACTGATTCTGGATATATAAATTAGTACATACTATGCTTGCTCTGTTGAAGAGGATGATTGATCTTATAATCATTTGTGTGGGGACACTAAAGCAAGTATCTAGGTGCTTATTAGAGAATAAGTTCACTGAACGTGACTCGCTTAAGGAACACCTAATGGAGTTTTACTTGTGTGGCAATAGGAGTTCCTATAGTAATAGCAGTATAAGTGATCCTTAGACTTGATATCATCATAGTACCTTATGTATTTAGTGTTATACTTTGTCATATTCCTTAAGACTATTTGGGTATATTTAATGGTATGTTCGGGTATTATAAAGTGTGCACGGAGGTAGGTGAATGATCAACAAAGGATCTACCATTTCCAGTAAAGAGAGAGAATAATATGTGATTCGGTAAATGACAATTTAGAAATCCTTGACCAAGGTGAATGAAAATTAAAAAGGAGTTTCTAATTTACATTAATTAGAGTTGTGAATTTGTGAATTAAAATGCATATGATTAAATAAATAAGACTTGTCAATAATTCTATGTCTTATGTTTAATCAGGACATTGTATGGTAGAAGGATTGAATTGTACGGTAACTATTCACGGAATAGGTTCTTTGTGATTAAGCGTTGAATTCATATTATCCGGATAGTTATAATATACTGTCGTAAGGTGTCACTTTTGATGTATAAATAAATATTATTTATTTATATTTGAATTAAAATAGTTTAATTCATTATTGGTCCATGATAAGAAAAGAAAGTTTGTCAGCTTGTGAAGTCCCTTTATGGATTATAACAAGCACTTAAATAATGACATGAAAAATTTGACAATACAATGTTGTCAAATGGTTTCAAAATAAATGAGTATGACAAATGTGTGTATGTCAAGGACACTGAGAAAAGGTATGTCATTATTTATCTTTATGTAGATGATATGCTCATTATGGGTAGTAATAATGAAATCATTAAAACTACTAAAAGAATGTTAAATAATACATTTGACATGAAAGCCTTGGATGTTGCCGATGTAATATTAGAAATTAAAATTTCTAAAATATCGAATGAGTTAGTGTTATCACAATCACACTATATTGAGAAAATACTCAGAAAATTCAATCAATATGATTGCAATCTCGTGGGAACTCCGATAGATATAAAACTACACTTGTCTAAAAATAAAGGAGAGAGCATATCACAACCTGAGTATGCACAAATAATTGAAAGCCTTATGTACTTAATGAATTGTACACGTCCTGACATAGCACAAGCTAAAAATAAATTGAGTAGATTTACAAGTAATCCAGGACAAGATCAGTGGAAAGTGATTATAAGAGTTTTAAGGTATTTAAAATACATTCAAAATTTTGGATTGTGCGCACTACTCAAGATATCCAACAGTACTTGAAGGATACTGTGATGCGAATTGGATATTGTGACGCCCCCAAAATTAGGTATACATCACCCATCTTGAGTCGCCAGATACATGGTACAGAATTCAAATACAACTTACTAATACAACTGTCGTGTACAATACGACAAAACATAACTGTGAGTTTGAATACAATTATTGTCTACTAGAGACCATACAAACTCAAAAGGTGTCCTCAATACAATTATTGTCACACTATTTAACAGAATAGTGAGGACAACTAATATTATTCTCTGGTCCATCACTCCGTTCCCCGACTCGTCCCAGCTATATTCTCATTTCCTGAAGAGAACAGTGAAAGAAAGGGTGAGCTCAACTAGCCCAGTAAGAAATATTATGACTAAGATAATGCAGAATAAATTATCATTAGCCTTCAATAGTGTTAAACTGATAAAATACAATAAATATCAAGTTTAACTACAGCGGAACCAGCAATCCATTAAAAGAGTCAAGTAGAAAATGAAATCTACTATCTTTTATGATTTAAAAGGTTTTTCATCATCGTTATAGCTGAGACTCAGCTTAATAAATATTCCACATCATCGAATCACCCCCGCACTACGGCCAAGGATATTCTTTAGTATCACAACCACAATTATTCATGCACTACGGCCAAGAATATTTGTGTATTCATTAATGGTCATGATCATGCCAATAACTGTCCATCAATGCACTACGGCCAATGAGGATTTTTAATTTTTACATCATTTGTAATATTACGGTCATGATTATACCGAATAATCCCTGGTCATAATCATACCAAGTCCATCTATGCACTACAGGTCACAGATGACTTTCAACAAAATATAAACATGAGGATGATGACAATGATATAAGAATTCAATAAAACAAGTTCAAGAATTATTTTATCCAGGAATTATTAACGTCCAAATTTGTCAACACGATACTGTTTTGTGGTGTAAAATTCAAGAATGATCAGAAGAAGATTTCCATGAAAGGATACTGGATGAAGCGCAAATATCAAGGATATTCCACTAATTTCATGGAGTATAGCAGTCAAAGTTTTAACCAACTGAGTATAATAAAGAATGGAATAACAAAAGAAATCACCATGCATGCGATAGACCGCACAGACAGGTTATTCCAGCAGAATAATAATAACGGAACCAGGTCAGGTGAAATTCACACCGACAGGATGTTCCAACAGAACAATAAAGAATGGAACCAGGTCCGGTGTAAAACACACAGACAGGATATTCCAACAGAATAATAAATAATGGAACCAGGTCCGGTGTAAAACACACAGACAGGATATTCCAACAGAATAATAAATAATGGAACCAGGTCCGGTGTAAAACACACAGACAGGATATTCCAACAGAATAATAAAGAATGGAACCAGGTCTGGTGTCAAACACACAGACAGGATATTCCGACAGAAATATAAAGACAGGATAGTAAATGGATGTCACCAAGTATAGGGTATTCCGCGTATACCGGTTATTCCAACAGAATAATAATGAATGGAATAACATAAGGATTTCACCAAGTATAGGGTGTACCGCGTATACAGGTCATGTATAGGGTATGCCACTTTTACAGGTTATTCCAACAGAATAACAAAGAATGGAATAGCATAAGTTCTCTTCAAGAAGAAAGAATAACACCCCTTACCGTATTAAGAGATTGAATACTGCAGTAGTGTAGTAGCCGAATACTCTTTTTCTTTCTCTATTACTCTCTTTATACTTTCTCTCTCTATAGCTTGAACGAATTCGTGAAAAATAATGAAGCCCTAGGCCTCTATTTATAGAAGATTTATTACTATTTACGAAAGTATTTACTATTTACGAAGGTAATTACTATTTACGAAGGTAATTACTATTTACGAAAGAGACTCTTAGATGATGACATATGGCCCCCCATAAATAATTCAACTTACCACAAATGTCTAATAATAGACTCTTTATATACATCAAGGATTGAATAAAAATTACCAAAAATCATTTTAACACATATTTAATCTTTCAACAATTATTAATCATTTATAACTTGTCGTCTCAATTATTGTTTAAATAATATAACATATTATACAGATGATACTGTGACAATAATTGAATCAATAATATAAGAGATATGATGCAGCAATTACTGTAGCAATAATTGAGTATAGCTGAGTGACTTCTCACGTAAGCATCAATAATCAATACCGTGTGCTACTATGCAACAACGCGTATTACTGTACTTTTACTACCGAGTAGTTCAACAGTTTTAACGGTAACACCTCCGCCGTTATTTTATAGAAAGCTAATTTGTCGTTTTCTAACTACGACAATACTTCCGTTGTGGGGTCCACCAATGATTGTGCCGTCGTACGAATATTCCCCGACAAAAAGAATATTCCCCGACCAAACGAATATTTTATAACAACTTGCGTACTTTGCAAAATTTATAAATATTACCCACAACTATATATTTTATCAAATTTATTCCATAATATTCAAAAATAATAATTATGAAAATTCATCTTTATTTATAAAAACTGGGGTCTTACAACCTCCCCTTCTTATGAAATTTCGCCCTCGAAATTAGGGTACGTACCTGGTATATCAAAGAGGTAAGGATACCTTGATTTCATTTCAGATTCTAACTCCCAAGTCATTTCCTCAACATCGTGGTTTCTCCACAAAACTTTGACTTGAGGTATAACCTTGGAGCGTAGAATATGTTCCTTCTTATCCAAGATTTGAACAGGAATCTCTTCATACGTCAAATCTTCCGCTATTTCGTCCGGTTCTAACTCAATAATGTGGTTCGGGTCTTTCACATATTTTCGTAACATGGATATGTGAAAAACGTTATGAACACGAGACATACTTGGTGGTAGAGCGAGTCTATAGGCCACAGCTCCTATTCGACCGAGGATTAAAAATGGACCGATGAATCGAGGATTGAGTTTTCCTCTCTTTCCAAATCTTGTAACTCCTTTCCATGGAGTAACACGTAACAACACATGATCTCCTATATTGAATTCCACATCCTTTCGATGAAGATCAACATAACTCTTTTGTCGACTTTGTGAGGTTTTTATACGTTGTCGGATCATTTGAATCTTTTCCGTAGTCATACGTACCAACTCCGGTCCCAACAACGTTGCTTCACCCACCTCATCCCAGCATACTGGAGAGCGACACTTTCTTCCATATAACGCTTCGAATGGAGCCATGCCAATACTTGCTTGATAACTGTTGTTATAGGAAAACTCCACCAATGGTAAGAACTTGTCCCAACTTCCCTTGAAATCAAGGACACAGAGTCTTAATAGATCTTCAAGAGTTTGAATAGTCCTCTCCGACTGTCCGTCCGTCTGAGGATGATATGCCGAGCTAAATCGTAAGTCTGTGCCCAAAGCTTTTTGCAAACTAACCCAAAATCGTGAAGTAAATCTTGGGTCTCGATCAGAAACTATGGAAACCGGCATACCATGCAGTCTTACAATCTCGTTTATGTACATACGAGCAAGACGTTCAAGTGTATAAGTTTCTCGTATCGGTAAGAAATGAGCAGACTTGGTCAATCTATCAACAATAACCCAAATCGCATCTATGCCTTGAGAAACCTTAGGAAGACCGGTAACGAAATCCATGGTAATGTGCTCCCACTTCCATTCTGGAATTTCAAGTGGTTGCAATGGACCTTTTGGTACTTGATGCTCCGCTTTAACTCGTTGACAAGTTAGACACATTGAGATAAACAACGCTATCTCTCTCTTCATATTACTCCACCAAAATGTATGACGAATATCATGATACATTTTGGTACTCCCAGGATGGATTGCAAACGGTGTATTGTGCGCCTCCATCATGATTTTATACTTTAAATCAGGGTCGTTAGGAACACAAAGTCTGGAGTTGACTCGAAGTATTCCTTCTTCATCGATTCTTGCTTCCGGCATAGCACCTTCTTGCACTTTCTTCCTCATCCGCATCATCTCCAGGTCTGTAGCTTGAGCAGCTTTAACTTTATCGATTAAAGTCGGTTCTACTCGTATATTCGCCATTGTCACATGTGTCCCTGGAGTCTTCAACTCTATCTCCATCCTTTGCAAGTCACACAAAATGGGCCCTTGCGTTGACAATATCGCACTCGTACTTGCATGTGATCTTCTACTCAATGCGTCAGCTACTACGTTCGCTTTTCCAGGATGGTATTGGATGGTATGATCATAATCTTTCAACAGTTCAAGCCAACGTCGTTGTCGCATGTTGAGTTCCTTTTGAGTGAAGAAATATTTGAGGCTTTTATGATCCGTAAAGATCTCCACTTTCTTCCCATACAAGTAATGCCTCCAAATTTTAAGTGCAAAGACAACAGCTGCCAACTCTAGATCATGAGTAGGATAATTCCTCTCATATTCTTTGAGTTGTCGCGAGGCATAGGCTATGACTTTTCCATGTTGCATGAGAACACATCCCAACCCTTTGCTCGAAGCATCACTGTAGATGACAAATCCCTCCGAGCCAGATGGTATTGTCAGAACAGGTGCTGAAATGAGTCTCCTCTTGAGTTCTTGAAAACTCTTCTCACATTCTTCGCTCCAACCGTACTTTGTATCTTTTCGAGTCAGCTGAGTCAATGGAGTAGCGATTCGAGAAAATCCTTCCACGAATCTTCGATAATAACCAGCTAAACCGAGAAAGCTACGTACTTCGGTCACTGATTTAGGTTGCTCCCAGCTTTGAATAGCTTCAATCTTTGCTGGGTCAACAGATATTCCACGACTTGATACCACGTGCCCAAGGAATGCTACTTCCTCAAGCCAGAACTCGCATTTCTTCAACTTGGCATAAAGCTTATATTCACGAAGCTTTTGGAGTGTCAGCCTCAAGTGTTGCTCATGATCTTAACGGCTTTTGGAATAAATAAGGATGTCATCAATAAAGACGACCACAAAATGATCCAAATATTCCTTGAATACTCGGTTCATCATATCCATGAAGGCAGCAGGAGCATTAGTCAATCCAAAGGATATGACTAGGAATTCATAATGCCCGTACCGAGTTCTGAAAGCCGTCTTTGGAATGTCATCGGTTCTAATCTTCAATTGGTGATACCCGGAACGGAGATCGATTTTTGAAAAGAATTTGGCTCCTTGCAACTGGTCAAACAAGTCATCAATACGTGGCAATGGATACCTATTTTTGATGGTGACATGATTCAACTCCCGATAATCAATACAAAGTCGCATACTCCCATCTTTCTTCTTTACGAATAGAACAGGAGCACCCCAATGAGAAGTACTAGGACGAATAAAGCCAATGTCTAACAATTCATGCAGTTGGGTTTTTAACTCCTGAAGTTCAATAGGAGCCATTCGATATGGGGCTTTAGAAATGGGTTTTGTACCGGGTTCAAGGTCGATACAAAATTCAATCTCACGCTCTGGGGGTAGGCCAGGAAGTTCTTCAGGGAATACGTCAGGAAATTCATTAACAATAGAAATATCGTTCAAAACTGACGTATTTTTGTTTAAATCTGTGACATGAGCTAAGAAAGCTTGACATCCGTTTTTCAATAAACGAATAGCTTTATGGCTTGAGATGACCGTGATTGATTTTAATGGTTTGGTCGCTTGAATTCGCATAATAGGTTGATTAGGAATATGAAAGCTAACAACCTTATGGAAACAATCAATTTTTGCATGATAAGTAGTTAACCAATCAATCCCTAGAATCACGTCAAATGCAAGTATTTTCAATGAAATAAGATCTACTGGTAATGTGAGGGTACCGATTTGAACCAAACAAGACTTATAAACAGTGGATGTAAGGAAGGTTTCTCCTAACGGAGTTTCCACAGATAAGTCAAAATCTAATTTCTCCGGAGTCAAATTTAATCGATGAGCGCAAGTAGGAGAAATAAAAGAATGGGTAGAACCGGTATCAAATAAAGTATAGACTTCGTTAGAGTTTATGATAAGCTTACCCGTGATGACCTCATTCGGGTTCCTTGCTTTCTGGGAGGTCACAACAAACGCTCTCCCTTGCACTACCGGCTTTGACCTTTCTGGGACGGCCTTTGGTGCCTCCACCCTAGCTGAATTTGTCTTTGGTAAACGACAAAATCGAGCCAAGTGACCTTCTCTTCCACAATTATAACATGCTTTGGACGGCATCGCGCAATTTGGACTGATGTGTCCCTCCCCTCCGCATTTGAAGCATATGATAGGTGGTCTTTCTCCTTCCTTAACAACGGGTGCTGGTGCTGACGTCTTTCCATCATTGTTGAATCTCCTCCTTTTGAAATGTCCATTCTTATTGTTTTGGCCCTGATTACCACCGAAGTGGTAACCATTTCTGGCCTGCTGATTCCCTCCACGCTTGTTGTCACCGCTTCGATGACCACTCTCGCTAGTATTATAATTTTGCCGGCTGCTCTCTTTTAGTTGAGTTGACTCGTTATCGCGCTCCACTAACTGAGCCCTATTTACAACATCTGAATATAAACACAGTTTATGAGAAATAAGATGTTGACGTATCTCCGGCCTCAAACCTCTTAAAAACATTCGCGCCATTCTCTCTTCATTATCCACCAAGTGGGACGCAAACCGTGATAACTCCGCAAATTTTGCCTCATATTGCGACACGGTCATATTATTTTGTTCCAACTTAATAAACTCCACCTCCTTCATGTGGCGAATACTTTTGGGAAAGTATTTGTCATTGAACAGCTCCTGGAACTTCTCCCAAGATATCTTCAGTATAGCAGGTTGAGTACGTTTTACCGATTCCCACCAGTAATCTGCCTCTCCGCGCAACATAAAGGCGGCAAAAGGAACCTTTTGCTCCTCGGAGCATCCCAAGACATCAAATATCTTGGTCATCTGCTTTATCCATGTTTCCGCCATAAGTGGTTTTGGCTCTCCCTTAAACTCCGGTGGTCCCAGCTCCTTGAACTGTTTAGCGGTGACCGCCCGAGAGTTTCCCGCGTTTCCATCTACGTTTTGGACAGGAGTTGCTCTCGCCTGCTGCTGCATGAATTGCATAAAACCTCTGAACATTTGATCATTCGTCATTTGGTCAGTGTTGTTGTTTGCATGAGGATTTTCGCCTTCCTGATGCACATTATCCTGATTATTGATATGTGGTGAATCAACGATCGCCTGTGCTCCATTGCCAATCTCAACATTCTCAGATGTCATTTTCAGATACTGCCACAAAACAAAAGGTTAATTGACATGTAACATATTATCCCTATATTCTGACCGACCAATAAAATAGCACATAAACTTAGGTAGGTCATACTAGCGAAGGAATTCCCCGTCTCTCCCCTCCTAGTACTATTCTCACATCTTAGCCAGGGATCATATCCCTAAGCTCTAATACCAACTGTGACGCCCCCAAAATTAGGTATACATCACCCATCTTGAGTCGCCAGATACATGGTACAGAATTCAAATACAACTTACTAATACAACTGTCGTGTACAATACGACAAAACATAACTGTGAGTTTGAATACAATTATTGTCTACTAGAGACCATACAAACTCAAAAGGTGTCCTCAATACAATTATTGTCACACTATTTAACAGAATAGTGAGGACTACTAATACTATTCTCTGGTCCATCACTCCGTTCCCCGACTCGTCCCAGCTATATTCTCATTTCCTGAAGAGAACAGTGAAAGAAAGGGTGAGCTCAACTAGCCCAGTAAGAAATATTATGACTAAGATAATGCAGAATAAATTATCATTAGCCTTCAATAGTGTTAAACTGATAAAATACAATAAACATCAAGTTTAACTACAGCGGAACCAGCAATCCATTAAAAGAGTCAAGTAGAAAATGAAATCTACTATCTTTTATGATTTAAAAGGTTTTTCATCATCGTTATAGCTGAGACTCAGCTTAATAAATATTCCACATCATCGAATCACCCCCGCACTACGGCCAAGGATATTCTTTAGTATCACAACCACAATTATTCATGCACTACGGCCAAGAATATTTGTGTATTCATTAATGGTCATGATCATGCCAACAACTGTCCATCAATGCACTACGGCCAATGAGGATTTTTAATTTTTACATCATTTGTAATATTACGGTCATGATTACACCGAATAATCCCTGGTCATAATCATACCAAGTCCATATATGCACTACAGGTCACAGATGACTTTCAACAAAATATAAACATGAGGATGATGACAATGATATAAGAATTCAATAAAACAAGTTCAAGAATTATTTTATCCAGGAATTATTAACGTCCAAATTTGTCAACACGATACTGTTTTGTGGTGTAAAATTCAAGAATGATCAGAAGAAGATTTCCATGAAAGGATACTGGATGAAGCGCAAATATCAAGGATATTCCACTAATTTCATGGAGTATAGCAGTCAAAGTTTTAACCAACTGAGTATAATAAAGAATGGAATAACAAAAGAAATCACCATGCATGCGATAGACCGCACAGACAGGTTATTCCAGCAGAATAATAATAACGGAACCAGGTCAGGTGAAATTCACACCGACAGGATGTTCCAACAGAACAATAAAGAATGGAACCAGGTCCGGTGTAAAACACACAGACAGGATATTCCAACAGAATAATAAATAATGGAACCAGGTCCGGTGTAAAACACACAGACAGGATATTCCAACAGAATAATAAATAATGGAACCAGGTCCGGTGTAAAACACACAGACAGGATATTCCAACAGAATAATAAAGAATGGAACCAGGTCTGGTGTCAAACACACAGACAGGATATTCCGACAGAAATATAAAGACAGGATAGTAAATGGATGTCACCAAGTATAGGGTATTCCGCGTATACCGGTTATTCCAACAGAATAATAATGAATGGAATAACATAAGGATTTCACCAAGTATAGGGTGTACCGCGTATACAGGTCATGTATAGGGTATGCCACTTTTACAGGTTATTCCAACAGAATAACAAAGAATGGAATAGCATAAGTTCTCTTCAAGAAGAAAGAATAACACCCCTTACCGTATTAAGAGATTGAATACTGCAGTAGTGTAGTAACCGAATACTCTTTTTCTTTCTCTATTACTCTCTCTATACTTTCTCTCTCTATAGCTTGAACGAATTCGTGAAAAATAATGAAGCCCTAGGCCTCTATTTATAGAAGATTTATTACTATTTACGAAAGTATTTACTATTTACGAAGGTAATTACTATTTACGAAGGTAATTACTATTTACGAAAGAGACTCTTAGATGATGACATATGGCCCCCCATAAATAATTCAACTTACCACAAACGTCTAATAATAGACTCTTTATATACATCAAGGATTGAATAAAAATTACCAAAAATCATTTTAACACATATTTAATCTTTCAACAATTATTAATCATTTATAACTTGTCGTCTCAATTATTGTTTAAATAATATAACATATTATACAGATGATACTGTGACAATAATTGAATCAATAATATAAGAGATATGATGCAGCAATTACTGTAGCAATAATTGAGTATAGCTGAGTGACTTCTCACGTAAGCATCAATAATCAATACCGTGTGCTACTATGCAACAACGCGTATTACTGTACTTTTACTACCGAGTAGTTCAACAGTTTTAATGGTAACACCTCCGCCGTTATTTTATAGAAAGCTAATTTGTCGTTTTCTAACTACGACAATACTTCCGTTGTGGGATCCACCAATGATTGTGCCGTCGTACGAATATTCCCCGACAAAAAGAATATTCCCCGACCAAACGAATATTTTATAACAACTTGCGTACTTTGCAAAATTTATAAATATTACCCACAACTATATATTTTATCAAATTTATTCCATAATATTCAAAAATAATAATTATGAAAATTCATCTTTATTTATAAAAACTGGGGTCTTACAGATATCGGATACAAAAGACTCTAAATCCACAAGTGGTTTTTTGTTTACACCAGGTGGAAGAGCAGTATTACGGAAATCTTCTAAACAAACATGCATTACTCGATCAATGATGAAATTTGAGTTTATTGCATTGGATAAGGCTGGAGAAAAAGCTGAATGACTTCGTAATTTTTTAGAAGATATTCCTATGTGGCCTAAACCTGTGCTGCCTATTTGTATCCATTTTGATAGTCAATCAACAATTGGAAGGGCACAAAGTCACATGTATAATTCCAAGTCTAGATATATTTGTTGTAGACACAATACCATAAAATAATTGCTCTCTAACGACATTATGTCTATTGAGTACATAAAGTCAAAAGAAAATATAGCAGATCCATTGACTAAAGGTTTGACTAAAGAGAAATTAAAAATAACTTCGAGGGGAATGGGTTTAAAGTCTATAAACAAGGATCATTATGATGAAAATCCAACCTAGTTAATTGGAGATCCCAAGATCTAGGTTCAAAGGGACAACTAAATTGTGACCAAATCACTATGAAGAAATTTATTTCTTCTGCTCATTCCTATGATACGAGATAGTGACACCTGCAGCGGTTAAAAGATAAGCTAAGCTTTTAATGATTCTTAAATCTTGATAAATATATGGAGTATGACAGAATACTCTTATTAAAAACCACCTATGTGAGTGTGAACTAGGCTAATTCTATGAGAAGGATAATGCTATACTTCTCTAAAGTACTCATAAATCCGGGATTATTCGGGGCCAAAATGAACAAAATCATGAGAACCAAATAATATCAGGAAAGATTCTGTGTGAATTACTATTGTCTCAATTTACACAAACAATTGGACAGTTCAAGACATTATGTTCACTGGACAACCAGTAAACCCGATAGTCTTTTACAAGGGAAAGTTCAAAGCCAAAAGCTACTGATCTCTCGATACAGATGATTTCTAATTCTTTTTCTCTCTCTCTCTGTCTCTCTTAAAGTCTTCATAACATTTGCATAAGACTAGCAGTCAATGTCATTCATGTGGGGAATTGTTAGAATTTGAGCCTAAATTAATGTAATGTCATTAATTATTTTTTAATGATTCATTATATTAATGTGTTCTACCCCATGAGTAGATTAAATTAAGTATTTGGAAGCACAAATACATGGAGTAATGAATAAGATATTAACTCCTATAGAGCACACTTGAAAATGATAAATGATAATAAATACATGTGGAAAAAGCCAAGTCCCACATAGGTTAAAAAGTAAACTTTTAATGTGTTTATATACAAGGAAATTACTTTTGGGTTTGGGCCCCAAGGGGCACCCCACTTTTGTGAAAGGGAGAGGACTTAGCCAAGGCTTGGTTCGAACCCACACGTGCGCGTCGCCGCCGACTAGCTGGCCTGGCTCGTGGGTTTGGGTCCTTATATATAATTTTTTAGATAAAATTTATTTAAAATTTTAATTAAAATTTATTTATTTAGTTCTATTATCAAAATTATGGTGTTTTGATAAACAGTATTTATTATATTATCAAAACTGTGTCGTTTTGAGAAGCGGTATCTGTTGAAAGGGTATCAGTCTGAACGGACGCCCCAAAATTACATCGTTTTGTCTCACCTTTTCTATTAAGCCTGAAATTACGTAGTTTTGGTTCTGCTAATGCTAAAACTATGTTTTTTATGGGTTCGAATAGACGCGCCCATTCTGTAAATGATCAAAACTGCATCGATTTGACCAAAGGATGCCATGCCATGCCTTTTCAGAAGCATGTTATGCCTTTTCAAGGGTTAAGTGCCCATCTGAAGGGTTACCAACCCCTCCTATGAATAGATAGGAGGGGGCAACCTTCTTATTCATTCATTCACAAGTAATTAGGCATTATTAGTCATTCTAGTCTTCAGTTTTTTCATCAGTTTCATAGTTATTTTGAGAGAGAGTTAGAGCATTTA
Source organism: Panax japonicus (assembly GCA_020205505.1). Taxonomy (NCBI): domain Eukaryota; kingdom Viridiplantae; phylum Streptophyta; class Magnoliopsida; order Apiales; family Araliaceae; genus Panax; species Panax japonicus. The sequence goes on from CM035098.1 coordinate 45,717,825, forward strand.
TTTTTAGTTCGTAGAGTTTAATTTTTGTAGTACTGCTAAAGTATATGGTGTCATTGTATTTTGAGAGACAAGTGCTATCAACTCCGAGCACCATAAAGAGGACATAATTATCTTAAGGGCATAGTACCAAGTACTAGTTTTGACAAATCTTTTTCTACAATTTGGTTTATTTGAGATAAGTTAATTGTTAGAGAAAAAACAAGCAGATTACTTGGGATTTCTGTTTACGTGATTAATTTTGTTTATAGTAAATACTGTACAACTCTCCTTGAATTTAGTCCCTAATTCCTTGTAACTGCAACTCTGTTATATAGTTGTCATTATTTCTGTTGTAATCATAGTAAACTTATTTTTGTATAAATATGATACAAAGTAATAGAAACATTTGAGTTTTTCCAAAATCTTTTCATTATGTAAATCTTTATATGGTATCAGAGCTTCCAAATACTCAAACGAGTTTCTTAATGGCTAATTCTAGCTCCTCTATTACCATCCCATCTGAGAGCAACCATGTTATCAGTTCTCTTCCACCACCTTCCTACTTCAATACCATTCTGATCTCCATTAATACAGTAGCCCAAGCACCTTTGAAGCTTACCCCTAATAACTTCTTGTCTTGGCATGCTTAATGGAATGGACTCCTGATAGGTTACAACCTCAAAGGTTATCTCGATGATTCTTTCATTTGTCCCTCAGAAATGGTTAACGAAAACGGCACAGAGAGGTTGAACCCTAACTATGTCACATGGGTTGGCCAAGATCAGCTGTTTCTCAGCGCTATTCGTGCCTCTCTTTCGAAAAAACTTCGTCCGTTCGCAGCCTCGGCTAAAACGTCTTAAGAAGTGTGGTCTCGTCTCTCTACCACCTATGCCAAGCTGTCACGCTCGAGAATCATATGAATAAAGGATAATCTCAACTCTCTTCAAGCTGGTCGAAGCATTATCGATTACATACAACATGTAAAAAGTGCCACTGATGAGTTATCTATGATTCGAACCGTTCTGGTTGAAGAAGAAGACTTGATCTTTGCCATACTCAATGGCCTAGACCCTGAGTTCAAAGACATTTCAGCAGCAGTTCGTGCTCGTGATAGTGATATTTCCTTTGAAGACCTCCATGAGAAACTGTCCGAACATGAAGCCTTTCTCAAACAATGTTCCACTGACATCCGACGTTCCGATGATGCTTTAATTATTGCTAATGTTGCTAACAAGGTAGGATATCAGTCACGAAATAACAACAAAACTGGAAGGTATAATAATTGTGAATTTCTTTCTACTTTTTTAAAAGGCTTCTTGGAAATTTTAGATTTAACACATATAACACATTTTTCTAAGTCGGAAAAATTAATCTTAGGAATTAAACTAAGATTACTCATGCTACGCATACTTTTATAATTTACATGTCCTAATCTAGCATGCCAAATATTAAAAGTAGAAATCATATAAGCAAAAGATGAATTTTCATTAATAACATTTAGTTTGTACATGCCATTAGATTCATATCCTTTTCCGACATACATACCACCCTTAGACAATACAATACAATTAGCGTCAAACAAGACTTTTATGCCATGTTTGTTTAAAAGACTAACAGATACAAGATTTTTCCTAATTTCTAGAACATGAAGAACATCATTAAGAGTAATTGTCTTCCCGGATGACAACTTGAGAACCACCTTGCCTATGCCCATTACTTTTGCAGTTGATGAATTTTCCATGAATAGTTCTTGACTTTCCTTCATAGGTTCATAGGCTTTAAATATTGCTTAATTCTTGGCAATATGCTTGGTTGCTCCAGAATCAATCCACCATTCCATGTCATTTCCAACCATGTTAGTCTCCATGATTATAGCAGCAATATCCTTATTATCTACCATATTTGCTTGATCATTCTTTTGTTGCCTTTCTTTCAAGTACAAAGTACATTGTTTCTTGAAATGTCCTGGCTTACCACACTTCCAACAAGTACCTTTCGGTTTTTTATTTTCAGAAGTGCTATGTTGACAACCACACTTACTTTTATTGTTGCCCCTTGGTTTAAATGCATTTTCTATGACAAGAGCTTTAGCATTTTTATTTTCTATTTCCAATTTATCCAAGTTTCGAGAATTTTCTTCAACTTGGATAATTTTAATAAGTTCTTGCATAGTCATTGTATCTTTCTTTTGTTTCAATTCTTTTCGACAATCTTTCCATGAAAATGGTAATTTTGAAATGATTTTCGATACTTGAAACCCTTCGTCAAGGCTATGGCCTTCTGACACAATTTGATTCATAATAATTTGAAGTTCATGTACTTACAGCAAAACAAATTTGTTATCTATCATTTGATAATCAAATAATGAACTTACTAGAAATTTTTTATTTCCGGCGTCCTCAATTTTGTATTTGTTGCCGAGATCCTCCCATAATTCCTTTGCCGTCTTTTCCATGAATTTGGTTTCATACACATCGTACAACGAATTGGATAGTGCATTTAAAATGTACCCTTTACACATAAAATCATCTTGTTCCCATTTTATTCGATTCTTCATTTCTGCCGGTGTCTCATCTTCTTTTTCTTCAATTTTCTCTTCATTGAGCACATGAGAGATTTTTAATGCTGTTAAGCAAAAATACATTTTTCTTTTCCAACGTTTGAAGAATAATCCATCAAATTTTTCAAGTTTGTTAATTTGATTCAAGCTATTTTTTGAATTGTTGTCCTCCATGGTAATAGTCTTAAGATTGTTGTAAAAATTTGCTTTTGTAGTAAGATATAGAACAACAATATTTATGCCTGAATCGAATGGTTGACCACTCTTTCCTTAAGACTATATTCGCCCCTTACTCTTGCTACACAGGGTTACTGCGGATTAGTCTCCCAAGATAAGACATGCCCAGATTTTACTATGTACTAGAATTTGTTGTGTAGGAACAAATCTAGTGCTAAACTATAAATGAAAGAAGAAAATTATAACAGGAAAAATATATAGAATAATATTTTCCTTAAATACTTGAGAAGGATTGAATTGAATTGAAGTGTTGAATTTGGTGGATTCCTGATCTATTTATAGGTTTGTCGTATCCCAATTATTGGGATATGACGTATCCTATAAATTGGGTTGTATCCCATTTATTGAAAAGGTCGCATCTTATAAATTGAGTCGTATCCCAATTATAGGTCGTATCCCATTGAGTCGTATCCAATTAATGGAATATGGCTCTCCAAATAGTACCATTGGCCCAACTCAATTTTGGCTTCCGCCAAATATTACCGTTGGCTCCAACTTCCAATACCGTTGGCTCCCAACTTATAACATATAATATATTTATTATATATTGTTAGATAATGAAAATATTCAATATATATATATATATATATATATATATATATATATATATATATATAGTTTTCTTTCAGGTTCTTAACATAATTAAATTACTAAATTGTAAAATTATGTATTTTCTTTTTTATAAATTTAACAACTTTAATATTAGTTCATATATCCTCTAGAGTTAAAAATATGTGCAGTACATTTTATAATGTAAAAATGTTATTTTAATATAATATAGTTAATGTTATAATAATATAATTGTAATTTATTAATTTTTAAAACCTCTATAAGTTAATACAAAATAACTATTCAAAAATGCACTTGTTGAAATTTGATAGTTGGTAAATAATTTGCTTCTTTTTGTGTTCGGTTGTTGAAGAATGAACATCTGTATGCATGATATCTGAATTTAGAATCCTTTTTCATACATTCTCATGTTAGTACTCAGAGGATTATTGATGCAACCCGTAAAAATAAACAGGATAGGTGGAGGATACGAAGACTTGATGGCATGATTTATATTAGACAAAGTGAGAATGGTAGGAGTCCACCTCCTTGGAAAGATATTAGAAGATCTAATTCATCTATTAAAGCTGGGCTGGTGGATATTAAAATGACAAAACTAATGATTTGGTCATCAAAGTTGGCAGCTTTATTAAATATTCGATTGAATTTTTAATTTTTTAAATTAAGTCACTGAACTAATTCTTATTTTCAAATTGGGTCATTCCGTTAAAAAAAAAATTGACAGACGTTAATTTTTTGTCTACATGGCGCTAACGAGGCAAAAAAAATAAAAAATATTACTTATGTGGCAAAAAAAATCAAAAACAGATTTTAAAAATAAAAAAAGTAACATTTTAAAGTTTTAAAAATAACAAAAACATAATAAAATAAAACAAAAAAATAAAGATATTTTTAAAAAATACAGATTTTTTTTAAAAAACAGTTTTTTTTTAAAAAAACAGGTTTTTTTTAAAAAAACAGGTTTTTTTTTAAAAAAACAGGTTTTTTTTAACAACAGATTTTTTAAAAAAACAGTTTTTTTTTAAAAAAACAGTTTATTTTTTAAAAAAACAGATTTTTTAAAAAAGCAGTTTTTAAAAAAAACAGTTTTTTTTTAAAAACACATATTTTAAAAAAACAGATTTTTAAAAAAACAGATTTTTTAAAAAAAAACAGGTTTTTTTTTAAAAAAAAGCAGTTTTTAAAAAGAAACAGATTTTTTCAAAAAAACAGTTTTTTTAAAAACTATTTTTTTAAAAATCTATATTTTTTTTATTTTATTATGTTTTTTTATTTTTAAAATCTGTTTTTGATTTTTTTTGCCACATAAGCAATATTTTTTATTTTTTTTGCCACGTCAGCGCCATGTAGACAAAAAATTAACGTCTGTCAATTTTTTTTAACGGAATGACCCAATTTGAAAATAAAAATTAGTTCAGTGACTTAATTTAAAAAATTAAAAATTTAATCGGGTATTCAATAAAACGTGCCAACTTTGATTGCCAAATCATTAGTTTTACCATATTAAAATATTCAAACATGCACTAGTGATCATAGCTGGGCTGGTGGATATTAAAATATTCAAACATGCACTAGTTATCATAACCTCCATCATAGAATATTTATATAGAATCCTAGTTTGGATTAAATCCATATTATATAATAATAATTAATTACTCATTTATTTAGCAATTGTCCCCCACCCCCACCCCCACGTCCACCCCCACCCCCACCCCCACCCCCACCCCCACCCCAATCAGTAAATCCGTCACAATTACAGTGCCCTACTAACGACACTGCACCACACACACACACACACACACACACATATATATATATATAGGAGCCGGATCCTGTCCGGACTCCCGGACAGGTTTAAAATCCGGTCCTTTTTTTTTGTTTTTTTTTAAAACACATAAAAAAAATAAAATAAAAAATTATAGAATTGAATTTTTTACATAATACAGTGTTTTGGGTGTGATTTGGATCAGGGGCAGATCCAGCCGCGTAGGTCAGTAGGGTCAAATTTTAAAAAAAAATTCCTTAAGAATAAAAATTGTAGTTATATATACATACTTTTTTAAATTCAATATAATTTTTCAACACTAAACACACACACACACACACACACACACACACATATATATATATATATATATATATATTCATAATTTTCTTATGAGAAAAATACTAAAATAGTTTTTTTATTAGTATTTTTTTATTATTAAAAACTCAATGTAGTATAAATGTGACAAATTCAAAAGATTTGGATAAGGCCACATGGAGCCGCTTCATTTGCAGCATTCTTAGTCGACAGAGCTATTTTTTTCCTGGCTAGCTCTGACATTGACAACAACTCCAAATATTTCATATCCATGATCATAGTGCTCTCCAATCATTGCTAGCAGCTAATAAGAAAAAGTATAATAAAAGTTAAAAACTCAAGTTTCATCCTAATTACTTTTTTCATATAAACCATTTAACCAAACATATTGCTATATGGACCTAGAAATATTATTTGGTAAAAGGTGTGATATGTGGGTCAGGTTGTGATATATTTGGTAAAAGGTATGATATGTTGGTCTAGAGCACTCTTAGCATAGCATAGGTGTGATATGATCAGGATAAAAGGGGGCATATAGCATAGCACAGTTGCCCCATGCGTGATATGAAAATTCAGTGGGGACAGGTGCCCCTCCTGCCCCAGACATAGAACCGCCCCTGATTTGGGTACGTATAACATAACATGTATGTACAATCTGTGCAGACTGTACCACCATTTTTTGGTATAAGTATTCAAAACACGTCCAAAACATTGTATTATGGAAAAATTTCAGTTCCATAAAATATTAAATATTTTTTTTAGTTATTTAAAAAAAAAATTTGGATCCGTTTTTGATCAGGTCCGGGAGTCCGGACCTGATCAGTGTTGTATATATATATATATATATATATATATATATATATATATATATATATATATATATAGAGTCCGGATCCAGTCCGGGATCCCGGACTCTATTAAAATTCGGACATTTTTGTGTTTGCTTTTTTTTGAAACAACTAAAAAAAAAATTATGAAATTGGAATTTTTACATAATACAGTATTTTTGGCGTGATTTGGATGCCTATACCAAAATATTTCTGTACAGTCTGGGCAGACTGTACATACATTGGTTGGTGTAAGTATTAAAAACACACCTAAAACACTGTATTATGGAAAAAATTTAGTTACATAATTTTTTTTAGTTGTTCTACAAAAAAAAAATAAAAATTGGGGTCCGAATTTTGATCAGGTCCAGGAGTCCGGGCCTGATCAATTTTCTATATATATATATATATATATAAATATATATGATTACACCTCAAACCAACAATTATTTCTCTTAACAACAAAATAATATCATTGTTATAATAGACACTTAAATCTAATAATCACTTTTTGAGAAGAATAATAATATTTTTTTTAAATTTTAGTCTTGTTCTCTCTCTCCCCTTTTGTTTCTTCTTTTTTCGTTTACTACAGTACCAATCATAAAAAAAAAACCCTAATTTAATATATTAAGGTTAGGCTTATATATTACAATTTGGTCTTTAAACACATCAATTAAAATTGGGCTCAATTAGTTTTACAAATCCAAACTTAAATATTTAGAAATTAGTTTAACCCAATTCATTTGATTATTATTATTTTTTATTTTATTTTTATTATCTTATTATTATTATTATATTTTATTTTATTTTTCGGATATTACGCATTAACAACTTAGATTGTTTTTGTTATATTTATAGCTATTGAATGATGGAGGTGATACATGCTACTCCCTCCAAAATAGATATGATCTTGAACAAAACAAAATTAATTTTGATCTTTGTATATAATTTCCTAAAATGAGATATTTCAGAAACAGAGTGTTAAATCAAGTCAGTTTTTTGATCAATATTTCAGAAGCAGATGTAATAGATATTGTTCTTGTTGTTATGGTGGTTTGTTTGAAGGGTAATATCTAGAAGAATATAAGGGTGTACTCAGCTTCTCTTCACTTGAATTTCAGATCTTAATGTTGTTTGGTGCAGGCAATTATATATTTCTTAAGTGATAGAAGGAAGAGACTATAACAAATAGCATTGAAAATTGTTTTAAATCATGTGATTACAAATTAGTTGCATGGTTCTTATGAGGGGAGTTGTTTTTTTATTTCGTATTGTATTTGACAATCAATTGGATGTATTTATATTTTTCATCTATAGTCCAAATCTTTTGGAGTATAGATGTTTTCATAAATAAAATTATTTTGCCTATCAAAATAAAAAAATCAAGTCATAATTACCCCCCCGGCCCGCCCCGGTTAAGAGCTTGGTTGGGCTTAACGGGTTGGATTAAACTATTAATCTCAAGTATTTTATTTATTTTTAAATTTAATATTGAAACTTTTAATTTAAGAATTATAAAATGACTTAATATGAATATTATTTAATACCATGTTTAATCAGGTATTATAATTCCGAGATAATAATTCTAGAATTAATAGTCACATGGATTATAATTTTGAGATTATAATCCTTCCAATGTAGTGAATTTTATAAAATTTTGTTTCTTAAGCCTTTATTTGATCAAATGGAATTTAAATGAAGCCACAAATTTTGAAATGTTCAACTCATTACTGCATTGAAGATAACTTCTGTATTAGCATAATTTTTTTTTTTTCTTTTTAGAAATTAAGTGAAAGCTTTTGTAGTGAGTTCCTCTATTATAAGTCCTTTTTAATCCACTCTATATTTTAGAAATTAAGTGAAAGCTTTTGATTGTATTGATTTCCAATAAAATCAAAACTTAAAGCATCCAGATATGAGCAAAACTAACAAGAATTCTATACCCATGTGTTTGAGATTCCTTTATTCGTTTATTATTTTGCTTAGATATTTTAAGAAATATCTTAACATAATAATACAAAGCATGAAATCTAAAATGAAAAGCAAATGCATCAATTGTTCCAAATAGACCTTACATGAAGCCACCATGAACACATTTTATACTACATATATACATTCAGGGCCGGCCCTGAGTTTTGAAGGGCCTAAAGCGGACAACAACAAAATAGGTCTTTTACGGATAACAAAAAAATAGGCCTTTTACGGACAACAAAAAAATGTACCTCGTGATAATATATCCAGAGTATTTCTCTCACAAACAGATGGGTATATATATATATATATATATATTGAAAAGAGATTAAAGTGATCCCTTTGTTTTCAAAGTAAAATTAATCTCTTTATTTTCAAAGTACAGTCCACTAGCTAATGAGGGTAAAGTCCCACTTGTTTCTAACTTGTTCATGGATTGAAGACCCTGTTCGTGCCCTAAGAAACTCAACCACAAACCTTTGGCATAGTCCATGCTATCCCAAAGATTGAGAAGAATGCATGCCACAAATATTTGGATGGTTGGATCATTTTGAAGCTTGTAAATTTTTGGGTTTTAGGAAAGCCTAACACTCACCCGCACCTGGACCACATAACTTGAGTAAAGTGGGGAGAGAAAATAAGTAGACAAGGAAAGAAAAAGGACTACAACCTTCACAATAAGCAGGGAATATAGATTAAATGGTCCTCCCCTGGTCTTATTTGTTTTACTGACCCCAACAATGCTTCTAATTTTTGATTAATTTTCTCAATAAACATGAAATGCACACACTGTGAGCTTCAGATTCAACACTACCAGTAGAGTCATTTCAGATCTTGTTAATAAAAAATTGCACATTCGAGAATACAGAAAAGGGAAGACAAAATAATAAAAATGAAACAATTTTCAGAATAGCATATCAGACAGGAGAATCAAACAACAAAAATCTCAAATACCCAATAAACCAAAAGAAGAATAGAGTATTTTGAGACACCCAAAAGACAAAAACATGAGGGGAAAAAAGTTTTTTTAGGGAGAGAAACTTACAGATTAGGAGGAGATGACAGCCATTACAGATCAAAATCCAGCTTCAGAAGAAAATAGAAGGGGAATCACCGGAGAAAGTGGGCATGTCTAGAAGGAACTCGGGTAACTCCATGCGGAATTCCAGTGATTCATCTGACGATTATGATTTTCATCCGCTTGAGAAAATGTAATGGGAATCTCCAGCTATTTAGGGGGCCCTAAATATTTGTGGGCCTAAAGCCCGGGCACCTGTGGCTTTAGCCCAGGGCCGGTGCTGTATACATTATATGTATAGGCCAGTGCATCAGGCTTTAGCTTTAAGAAGAAAAACCAACCAGATGTCTAAAACCCTTCCAAAAGGCAAGCTGTTTAGTGAAGGACTAGCTAGGAGTGAGACCATCAACCCATGTGAATACTTTAATTAACTTATTTTGTGTGTTTTGTTATGTGAAAAAGTTGGCAACGTTAAAATTGTGTGTGTCTAGGGAATTAATATGTGGCAACCGATTGCCTTGAGTACTGTTCAACAACCAAGTTTTGTAGCCGTTGATCCATACATTGTAAAGTCCAGATTAAAAAAATTGAACCCCGTGCCGCTAGCAGGCTGTAGCGAAAGTCCGTTAAATCCAAATCAACCGGCCATTTACATAATTGCCCCTCCTCAATATTTAATACCCCTGCCGCTACAGGCTCCCTCGACAAGGTCAACCCTAAAAGAAAAATAAAAAAGTACTCCTCCAAAGCATAGTTGAAAGTCTCTGATTTTTTGAATTTTTTTTATTCATATTAAGATTTATCATAAATGCATTTAGACATAACATTTTAAATATTTATCTTTAATACTAAAATATTTTGGGTTCCCAAAAAAAACAGTCACTGTTTTATATTATAATTGTATAGAGATTTGCACTGGTTTTATCGGTATGCTCTTACTAAAATAATACGGAATAAAGAGACTACGAATAAAATTGTTTAAATAATTATTATCAATTTAGCAACCACTACGAATAATTATTATCAATTTAAAACCAGTGCATACTGATAAAAACCACTATGAGGAAGTTTATTTATTCCGTATTATTTTAATAAGAGCATACTGATAAAACCAGTGCAAATCTCTATACAATTATAATATAAAAACAGTGACTGTTTTTTTGGGATAAATTGTAATAACACTGTATTATAAAAAAATTTCAGTTTCATAAAATATTTAAAAAAAGTAGTTGTTTTAAAAAAAAAGCAAAAAAAAATTGGACCGCATTTTAAGAACGTTCGGGATCCCGTATAGGATCCGGACTATATATATACGAGTCCGATTCCAGTCCGGACACCCGCACGGTATTAAAATCTGGACTTTTTTTTAAAACAACTAAAAAAAAGTTTAATATACTGTATATACTATACAGACTGTATATACTATTTTGTTATATGTATCCAAATCACACTTAAAACACTGTATTATGAAAAAAAAATCCAGTTTCATAAAATATTAAACATTTTTTAGTTATTTTTTTTAAAAAAAGCCAAAAAAATCCGAATTTTAAAAAGGTCCGGACTCCCGGACATGATCCGCTGTATATATATATATATGTGTGTGTGTGTGTGTGTGTGTGATGCCCCCAAAATAAGTATACATCACCTATTCTGAGTCGCCAAATTCATAGTATAGAATACAAATACAATCTTAAATATACAACATGAGTTGTGAGTTTTAATACAAATATTGTCTTCTAGACAATATTAAAACTCAAAATAAGTGCTCAATACATTTATTAACACACTATTTCGTAGAATAGTGAGGACTACTAATGCTATCGTTTGGACTGTCACTCCGTTCCCCGACTAGTTCCTGCTACGTTCTCATTTCCTGAAGAGAACAATAAAAGTAAAAGGGTGAGCTCAACTAGCCCAGTAAGAAATATTATGACTAAGATAATGCAGAATAAATTATCATTAGCCTTCAACAATGTTAAACTGATAAAATACAATAGACATCAAGTTTAACTGCAGCGGAACAAGCAATCTATTAAAAGAGACAAGTAGAGAATAAAATCTACTATCTTTTATGATTTCAAAAGGTTTTTCATCACTTTTATCGCTGAGACTCAACTTAATAAATAATTCGCATCATCCATGCACTACGGCCAAGGATATTCATTAGTATCACAACCACAAATTATCCATGCACTACGACCAAGGATATTCGTGTATTCATCAATAGTCATGATCATGCCAACAACTGTCCATCAATGCACTACGGGCCAATGAGGACTTTTACCACATCATTTGTAACATTACGGTCATGATTATACCGAATAATCCCTGGTCATAATCATACCAAGTCCATCTATGCACTACAGGCCACAGATGACTTTCAACATAATATAAACATGAGGATGATGACAATTGTGAAACCCCAGATTTTATGAATAAAGAATTAATTTTCTCGAAATAATTTTTTTAATATTATGGTGTGAATTTGAGATAATATTATAGTTATGGGTAGTATTTATAAATTTTGCAAAGTATACAAGTTGTTATATTATATTCGATTGGTCAGGGAATATTCTTTGTGTCGGAAAATATTCGTACGACGGTACAATTATTGGTGGACCCCACAACGGAATTATTGTCGGATTGAGAAAACGACAAAAATATGTTATTGAAAATAACGGCGGAAGTTTTACCGTTGATACTGTTGAACTACTGGGTAGTAAAAGTACAGTAATACGCGTTGTTGCATAGTAGCACACGGTATTGATTATTGATATTTATGTGAGAAGTTGCTCAGTTTGATTCAATTATTGTCGATTAATAATATGAATTATTATAGCGATGATGACGTTTTGTTTTATTCGTATTATTAACGTAATAAAACAGAAACATCTTTTTATATAAAACAGAATACTTTATTAAAGTTATTTTATAAATAGAATATATTATATTTTATTATGCATAGTGTTGCATAGTATTTTGCATAGTGTTGCATAGTGTTTGCATAGTAAAAATCTTTTTATATAAATAGAATATATTATATTTTATTTAAAAGATTTTTCTTTAAATATGGACCGTCAGATTAAAGTAAATCAATCTGGACCGTTCATGGATTAGTTACTATGCATTTCATTTTCCTATAAATAGAAGCTCATTCCTTCATTATTTTCTTACGAATTCACTGAACTCTAGAGAGAGAAACTATAGAGAGATAGAAGAAAAGCTTTTTGCTACTTAACTTTTCTTTTCCTATATCCAGTTTCTGTTACGGTAAGGGGTGTTATTCTTTCTTATTCATGAAGAGAACTATTGTTATTCCATTTATTATTATTCTGTTGGAATAACCTGTATACGCGGTCTACCCTATACTTGGTGACATTCTTCTATCATTCTGTTGGAACATCCTGTCTGTGTGTTTTACACCGGACCTGGTTCCATCTTTATTATTATTCCGTTGGAACATCCTGTCTGTGTGTTTTACACCGGACCTGGTTCCGTCTTTATTATTCTGTCGGAATATCCTGTCTGTGCTATACGCCGGACCTGGTTCCATCATTTATTATTCCGCATTTATTATTCTGTTGGAACATCCCGTCGGTGTGAATTTCACCTGACTTGGTTCCGTTATTTAGTATTCTGTTGGAATAACCTGCCTATGCGAAGTTCCGCATGCATGGTGATTTCTTTTGTTATTCCATTCTTTATTATACTCAGTTGGTTAAAGTTTTGACTTCTATACTCCATGAAATTAGTAGAATATCCTTGATATTTGCGCTTCATCCAGTATCTTTTCAGGAAAATATTCTTCTGAGCATTCTTGAATTTTACACCACAAAACAGTATTGTGTGGACAATTTGGACGTTATTGGTTCATGGACAAATTAATTCTTAAACTTGTTTTTATTGAATTCTTATATCATTGTCATCATCCTCATGTTTATGTTACGTTGAAAGTCATCTGTGGCCTGTAGTGCATAGATGGACTTGGTATGATTATGACCAGGGATTATGCGGTGTAATCATGACCGTAATATTACAAATGATGTGGAAAAAGTCCTCATTGGCCCGTAGTGCATTGATGGACAGTTTTTGGTATGATTATGGCTATGGATTCTCTTCGGCCGTAGTGCAAAGATAATTGTTTTATGGCATGATCAAGACCGTTGATGAAAACACGATTATCTTTGGCCCGTAGTGCATGGATAATTCGTGGTCGTGATACTAAAGAATATCATTGGCCTGTAGTGCAGGGATGATTTAATGATGTGAATTATTTATTGAGCTGAGTCTCAGCGATAAAAGTGATGAAAAACTTTTTAAATCATAAAAGATAGTAGATTCAATTCTCTCTACTTGACTCTTTTAATGGATTGCTTATTCCGCTGCAGTTAAACTTGATGTCTATTATATTTTATCAGTTTAACATTGTTGGAGACTAATGATAATTTATTCTGCATTATCTTAGTCATAATATTTCTTACTGGGCTAGTTGAGCTCACCCTTTCTTTCACTGTTCTCTTCAGGAAATGAGAACATAGCAGGGACTAGTCGGGGAATGGAGTGACGGTCCAGAGGATAGCATTAGTAGTCCTCACTATTCTGAGAAATAGTGTATTAATAATTGTAATGAGGACTCCTTTTGAGTTTGTATGATCTCTAGTAGACAATTATTGTATTCAAACTCACAGTTGTATTTTGTCGTATTATACACGACAGTGGTATTAGTAAGTTGTATTTGAATTCTGTACCATGTATCTGACGACTCAAGATGGGTGATGTATACCTAATTTTGGGGGCGTCACAACAATGATATAAGAATTCAATAAAAACAAGTTCAAGAATTAATTTATCCAGGAACTATTAACATCCAAATTGTCAACATTATACATTTTTATAGAGTAAAATTCAAGAATGCTCAGAAGAATATTTCCATGAAAAGATACTGGATGAAACGCAAATATCAAGGATATTCTACTAATTTCATGGAGTATAGAAATCAAAACTATAACCAACTGAGTATAATAAAGAATGGAATAACAAAAGAAATCACCAGGCATGCGATAGACCGCACAGACAAGTTATTCCAATAGAATAATAAATAACGGAACCAGGTCAGGCGAACTTCGCACCGACAAGATGTTCCAACAGAATAATAAATAATGAAACTAGGTCATGCGTAAACGCACAGACAGGATGTTCCAACAGAATAATAAAGAATGGAATAACAGAAGAATATCACCATGTATGCGGTACTTCGTATAGACATGTTATTCCAACATAATGATAAAGAATGGAATAACAGAAGAATTTCACCTTGTATAGGGTAGACCGTGTATACAGGTTATTCCAACAGAATAAAAAAAATGGAATAACAGAAGTTCTCTTCATGAATACAAAAGAAATAATACCCCTTACCGTAAAAGAAACTGGATATAAGAATAGAGAGGAAACAAACTTCTCTTCTTCTTTCTCTTTGTAATTTTCTCTCTCTAGAGTTTCAGTGAATTCGTAAGAAATAATGAAGGAATGAACTTCTATTTATAGGAAAATGGAAAGACACTGATTAAGGATTTTTCTTACGGGCGCAACAGTGTTTGAAATTCACTGGCTGAAATCATACGCTAGATTTTCAAAACCAAATTTTATAATATATATATATATATATATAATATATATAACACATGCTAGATTAAAAAAATCCTACCACCCATGCATCATTTTTCAAGGTGCTGGCCAATTAGAAGAGAGGAAAAAACTAAAACTATCACATGTCAAGTTGAGAAAATGGACTCATTCACATGTTTGATAGCATTATTGGATTGTTCAACCAATAAGGTGCAAGCTTTGAAAAAAATATCACATATCATGCCAACTTCATCCACCACCACAACCCACTCACCCACATTTAATATATATATATATATATATATATATATATCACACACCTCACCACTTTCTTAATTTCCCCCCACATGCCAACTAACACATATATAATATATATAAATACGTACCTTATATATATATACATATAAAACTTATATATATATATATATATATATATATATATATAAGTAATAAAACAAAACTGAAATAACTTTCTCTCGACAATTTTTAAAAATGAGAAAGTGAGGGATTCATATAATACGCCACCCTACAACAAATACTTCATAAAAATTTCCTCAATATTTTTAACAATATTTATCATTATTATTATAATTCAAAATATTAATCGACCAGGTCGTTCTCAGGAAAGAGGGGGTTTTCCAATAAGGATTCCTCCCTATTGACGCGCAATTAGGTGACCAAACCTCTTCTTGACAAAACTTCTAGACATCGTTAATATTGCAAATAATAATATTAATAACTTTGTCATCTCAATTATTGATTTAATAATATATAAAATATCGACAATAATTGAATCAAATAACGTAAGATACTATGTAGCAATTACTGTAGCAATAATTGTACAAAACTGAGTGACTTCTCACGTAAGCATCAATAATCAATACCGTGTGCTACTATGCAACCACGCGTATTACTGTACTTTTAACACCGGGTGTTTCAACAGTTAACGATAAAACTTCCGCCATTATTTTCATAAAAAAATATTTTTATCGTTTTCTCAACCCGACAATAATTCCGTTGTGGGGTCCACCAATGATTGTGCCGTCGTACGAATATTCTCTGTTAAAATGAATATTCCCCAACCAATCGAATATAATATAACAACTTGCGTACTTTGCAAAATTTATAATTATTACCCACAGCTATAACATTATTTCAAATTCACACCTTAATATTTAAAAATGATATTTATAGAAAATTCATCTTTATTTATAAAAGTTGGGGTCTTACAACCTCCCCTTCTTACAAAATTTTGCCCTTGAAATTAGGGTACGTACCTAGTATGTCGAAGAGGTAAGGATACCTTGATTTCATTTCAGATTCTAACTCCCAGGTCATTTCCTCAACATCGTGGTTTCTCCACAAAATTTTGACTTGAGGTATAACCTTGGAGTGTTTCCTTCTTATCTAAGATTTGAACAGGAACCTCTTCATACATTAAATCTTTCGCAATTTCATCCGGTTCTAACTCAATAATGTGGTTCGGGTCTTCCACATATTTACGTAACATGGATATGTAAAAAACGTTATGAACACGAGACATACTTGGTGGTAAAACAAGTCTATACGCCACAGTTCCTACTCGGTCGAGGATTAAAAATGGGCCAATAAATTGAGGATTGAGCTTTCCTCTCTTTCTAAATCTCGTAACTCCTTTCCATGGAGCAACACGTAACTACACATGATCTCCAATATCGAATTCCACTTCCTTTCGATGAAGATCAGCATAACTCCTTTGTCGATCTTGTGAGGTTTTTATATGTTGTCGTATCGTTTGATCTTTTCCGTAGTCATACGTACCAACTCCAGTCCCAACAACGTTTCTTCACCCACCTCATCCCAGCATACTGGAGAACAACACTTTCTTCCATACAACGCTTCGAATGGAGCCATGCCAATACTTGCTTGGTAGCTGTTGTTGTAGAAAAACTCTACCAATGGTTAGAACATGTCCCAACTTCCCTTGAAGTCAAGGACACAAAGTCTTAATAAATCTTCAAGAGTTTGAATAGTCCTCTCTGATTGTCCGTCCGTCAGAGGATGATATGCTGAACTAAATCGTAAGTCCGTGCCCATAGCTTTATACAAACTAACCCAAAATCGTGAAGTGAATCTTGGGTCTCGGTCAGAAACTATGGATACTAGCATACCATATAGTCTTACAATCTCGTTTATGTACATACAAGCAAGATGTTCAAGTGTATAAGTTTCTCGTATTGGTAAGAAATGAGCAGACTTGGTCAATCTATCAACAATGACCCAAATTGCATTTATGCCTTGAGAAACCTTGGGAAGACCAGTAACAAAATCCATGGTAATGTGCTCCCACTTCCATTCTGGAATTTCAAGTGGTTGCAATGGACCTTTTGGTACTTGATGCTCCGCCTTGACTCGTTGACAAGTTAAACACCTTGAGATAAACAGCGCTATCTCTCTCTTCATATTGCCCCACCAAAATGTATATCGAAGATCATGATACATTTTGGTACTCCTAGGATGGATTACAAACGGTGTGTTGTGCGCCTCCATCATGATTTTATACTTTAACTCAGGATCATTAGGAACACAAAGTCTGGAGTTGACTCGAAGTATTCCTTCTTCATCGATTCTTACTTTCGGCATAGCACCTTCTTGTACTTTCTTCCTCATACGCATCAGCTCCAGGTCTGTAACTTGAGTAATTTTAACTTTATCGATTAAAGTCGGTTCTACTCGTATATTCGCCATAATCACATGGGTCCCTGGAGTCTTTAACTTTATCTCCATCCTTTGCAAGTCACACAAAATGGGCCTTTGCGTTGTCAATATCGCACTCGTACTCGCATATGATCTTCTACCCAATGCGTCAGCTACCACGTTCGCTTTTCCAGGATGGTATTGGATGGTATGATCATAATCTTTCAATAGTTCAAGCCAACGTCGTTGTCGCATGTTGAGTTCCTTTTGAGTGAAAAAATATTTGAGGCTTTTATGATCTGTAAAGATCTCCACTTTCTTCCCACACAATTAATGCCTCCAAATTTTAAGTGGGAAAATAACAACTGCCAACTCTAGATCATGAGTAAGATAATTCCTCTCATATTCTTTGAGTTGTCGAGAGTCATAGGCTATGACTTTCCCATGTTGTATGAGAACACATCCTAACCCTTTGCCCAAAGCATCACTGTAGATGACAAATCCCTCCGAGCCAGATGGTATTGTTAGAACAGGTGCTGAAATGAGTCTCCTCTTGAGTTATTGAAAACTCTTCTCACATTCCTCGTTCCAACCGAATTTTGTATCTTTCCGAGTCTGCTAAGTTAATGGAGTAGCGATTCGAGAAAACCCCTCTACGAATCTCCGATAATAACCAGCTAATCCGAGAAAGCTACGTACTTCGGTCACTGATTTAGGTTGCTCCCAGCTTTGAATAGCTTCAATCTTTGCTGGGTCAACATATATTCCATGACTTGATACTATATGCCCAAGGAATGCTATTTCCTCAAGCCAGAACTCGCATTTCTTCAACTTGGCATAAAGCTTATATTCACGATGCTTTTGGAGTTTTAGCCTCAAGTGTTGCTCATGATCTTCACTACTTTTGGAATAAATAAGGATGTCATCAATAAAGACGACCACAAAGTAATCCAAATATTTCTTGAATACTCTGTTCATCATATCCATGAAAGTAGCAGGAGCATTAGTCAATCCAAAAGACATGACTAGGAATTCATAATGCCCGTAACGAGTTCTAAAAGCCGTCTTTGGAATGTCATCGGTTCTAGTCTTCAATTGGTGATATCCGGAACGAAGATCAATCTTTGAAAAGAATTTGGGTCCTTGTAAATGGTCAAACAGGTCATCAATACGTGGAAATGGGTACATATTTTTGATGGTGACATGATTCAACTCCCGATAATCAATACAAAGTCGCATACTCCCATCTTTCTTTTTCACGAATAGAACAGGAGCACACCAAGGAGACGTACTAGGATGAATGAAATCGATGTCTAAGATTTCCCGTAGTTAGGTCTTTAACTCCTGAAGTTTAATAGGAGCCATTCGATATGGGGCTTTGGAAATAGGTTTTGTACCGGGTTCAAGGTCGATACAAAATTTAATTTCACGCTCTGGGGGTAGGCCAGGAAGTTCTTCAGGGAATACGTCAAGAAATTTATTAACAATAGAGATATCATTCAAAACTGACGTATTTTTGTTTAAATACGTGACATGAGCTAAGAAAGCTTGACATCCGTTTTTTAATAAACGAATAGCTTTATGGCTTGAGACGACAGTGATTGATTTTAATGGTTTGGTTGCTTGAATTCACATAATAGGTGGGTTAAGAATATGAAAGCTAACAACCTTACAAAAATAATCAATTTTTGCATGATGAGTAGTTAACCAATCAATCCCTAGAATTACGTCAAATGCAAGTATTTTTAATGAAATAAGATCGACAGGTAATGTGAGGGTACTGATTTGAACAAAACAAGACTAATAAACAGTGGATATATGTAATGAAGGTTTCTCCCAATAGAGTTTCAACAGATAAGTTAAAGTCCAATTTCTCCGGAGTCAAATTTAAACGTTGAGCGCAAGTAGGAAAAATAAAAGAATGGGTAGAACCGGTATCAAATAAGGTATATACTTTGCTAGAGTTTATGATAAGCTTATCCGTGATGACCTCATTTGGGTTCCTTGCTTTCTGGGAGGTCACGACAAACGCTCTCCCTTGAACTACCAGTTTTGTCTTGTCTGGGACGACCTTTGATGCCTCCATCCCAGCTGGACTTCTCTTCGGTGCATGAAAAAATCGGGCCAGGTGACCTTCTCTTCCATAATTGTAACATGCTTTGGATGGCATCGCGTAGTTTGGACTGATGTGTCCCTCTCCTCCACATTTGAAGCATATGATAGGTGGTCGTTCTCCTTTCTTAACGACAGGTGCTGATGCTGACATCTTTCCATCATTGTTGAATCTTCTCTTCTTGAAATGTCCATTCTTATTGTTTTGGCCATGATTACCACCGAAGTGGTTACCATTTCTGGAATGTTGATTCCCTCCACGCTTATTGTCAGCGCTTCGATGACTGTTATCACTGGTATTATCATTTTTTCGGCTGCTCTCTTTTGGTTGGGTTGACTCATTATCGCGATCCAATAACTGAGCCCTATTAACAACATCTGAATACAAACACAGTTTATGAGAGATAAGATATTGACATATCTCGGGTTTCAAACCTCTTAGAAATATTCGTGTCATTCTCTCCTCATTATCAACCAAATGAGACGCAAACCGGGACAACTTGGCAAACTTGGCTTCGTACTGCGACACGGTTATGTTATTTTGCTCCAGCTTGATAAACTCTACCTCTTTCATTGGACAAATACTTTCGGGAAAGTACTTGTCGTTGAACAGTTCTTGGAACCACTACTACAAAACAGTAAATAGACAACGCGGAAAAAACGTTGTGGTTTCTGTCAGAAAAACGTAGTGGTTAATGGTGTTGTCTATTTGACACTCTTACACAACATTTTTAAAACGTTGTAGTTAAGCACAATACACAACGTTTTTTAGAAAAAAACGTTGTAGATTTGTCTTCCCAAAATTAGCAGATGCTTAAAAGCGTTGTAGAATGTATGATTCCACAACGTTTTTTGGATAAAAACATTGTTGTTTAGTATATCAGACAACGTTTTTAACCAATTTATACAACATTTTAAAAACGTTGTAGATAAAGAAAAAAAAAATTATAATTCACCTATATTACCAATGCACCTGCAATATGCTAATGTCATGATATATAGCTAAAAAGTCTAAATTATCATTTAAATTTAAAACCAAAATGTATCAACCATTTAAAATACATCCCAATAATATCATTCATTTACAGTTTCAAATATCTCAAGCATTGATTATGAAACAACATGAATTAAAAAATACAAGTGAAACTAAATTTTGAGTTGGGTGAAGATCTTGGATCCTTCTGACCGACGATAAACTTCCTGCTAAAGTTATTTGGATTCTCACACCATCCTCGCAGAACAATGTAGCCCTCTGTATGCCATTAGAAAACTATAAACGTTACAAGCTACATAAACTCTTCAAAGAAAGCTAATTATAACATTTGAACATGCCAATATCTGCATGTTGCACTTACAAGCTACATAAACTCTTTAAAGAAAGCTAATTATAACATTTGAATATGCCATTTGAACTATAAATGTTGCACTTACAAGTTGTAAACTTGATAGAATTGCTGATGAGGTTAGCAAATATCTGCACAACTCTGCCAGAAAGATCTAAAACAGTCTCAACATTTGGGTTAATGCACTGGACAGAGAACATATCAACAAGTCCTTGGAGTTCTTGCCCCAAGTCAAACTCAGCTTCTTCTAGTACCAGCTTTCCAGATTCAACCTGTATTTAATTTCATGTGATGATTTTATAAATTAATTGAAAAGACATATATCTTATTTCTTTTTTGGTTACGTAGAATTTGAACAAGAAATAGATATAAATTATGAAAGACAGATTCCAATTGCTTCACATGTGATAACTAGGATGAAAATTAATTGAAAAGACAATTATTTTAATAATACTATTTGCTGACCAAGGATTTTGAAAATAAAATAAATGGATACTAGGATGTTAAATAAATCAAATATGTGAATGGAGTAGAAGTATTTTGTAAAATCATAAAAGGAAAAGTAAGATAAAAAGGTAGAAATTCTGAGTATTTGCACTCCAAATTATACAAGTAATCAAAATTGTAGCTTAGTAGGGGGGGTTATGCCAAGCAGTGATTACAGTGATAATTAATGGAACCAGTGTTACCTAAAACCTGGATCCCTTCATGATTCATGATTCATGATTCATGCATTTTCAAGTTTGGGTTGTTTAGAAACATGATAATCATAGCAAAAAGAACCATCGAGTAGTTTCAATATATCACCAGGCACATCCTTGAAATGAATACGAATTGCTGCAAGCTACTAGTAATGGTATCTACTAGAACATTATAACATTATCAAACCTCAATCATTCAGCCATCATTCAGCCAGTAAAAAAAACCATATTCCAAAACACTGAACAATTTTAGACCATCATTATAATAAAATTAATATTAGACTCTAGGTGTCGCAGAAGCACAAACTTTTCCAAAGACACAAGGAAAAGAATAAATTTGATCATTCATTCTTGCATCTGAAGCACTTGCATAAATAAATAACGTATGGTAGAGGAAACAAAATCAGGCAATCATATAGTTCTAAGAAAACAAAGTAAAAAGAATTACTGTAAAGTGGCAACGGTTCATAGACATTTTCAACTTTAAGTGAAGGGGTTTGAAACCTCATAATACATAAAATAACAGGTAAAAGAAAAGGAAAAAGTAAACATAGCAAAAGAAAGAAAGGGATGAAAAAACAGAAATATGAAAATAAAAGAAGTCATCAAGATAAAAGTAAATATTTGCTAGAAACTCCAACCTTGTGTATTTCTTTTAGTCTACCAAACAAACATCAGCTCATGTCTGACACATTGTGAAACAATACCAATCAAACTAATTATAAAGTAGCTATGGAGCATGGACTTTTACAATATTAAATGGTGGGGTATGAAACCATCAACAATCATAAATAGAAAGAAAAGAACAGAAATACATAAACAGAGAAAAGAAACGAAGGAAGAAGAAAGTTTGAAAATAAAAGAAGTCAACAAGAAAGGATATAACATTTCTATAAACTCCCAACTGTGTTACAATGTCTTTTAGTCTATCAAACATCATAGCTCACATGTACATAATGGTGAAACAATACCACCCACAAAATCAAACACAGAAAATATGTTTTGACATGCTGCATTAACACATTGATCGTATGCTGAAATTTCCAGAAGATTACTTGAAGCATTCCCCTTGAGCATATATATAGGCAACTAAATGTAAAAGTTAGTCAATGACATAACCCAGATCAGATAGTCTAGAGTCAAAACTAATGTCAATTATTCACTTACCTTTTTAGCATTCAACTCGATTCAACTCGAATTAAATAATTTGATTACTCCTTATTCACCAAGTCATCATTTACCTCCATTTCCTCAACCTTGCAGTTAAGTCGATCAAAACTTCATGATGGCACACCTTACAGATAGTATCAAAGCCAACATTAGCTTCAACAAACTGGTTTTTGAGATCTCCATTCAATGTAACAGGAACACCAACCCCCTGCAGATTCCAAACCTATATATAAACATTCTTACACAAATTATGTCTAGCACATAGCCATATTTTTAGAACTTATAACACAATGATGATTGTCTTAATAGACTGCCCCAAAACCATTTTAGCAATGGCTCATACAGTGTACATCTATATACAAAACCTAAAAAAAGATTTGTAACTTTATTAACATAATCTCACTTGTTTCTTATTAAACTTCTTCATTTTATCATAAAGAAACAAACTTAATCAGCAAATTTCTGAACCTCCCACTCTATGGAAGGAAACAATATAAAAAATAATAAAAAAAGAAATTTTTTTTTGAGCTGTATGCTTTAACATGGTCACACAGTTCGATTAGAGCAATATGACTGCTTCAAATTTTGTTAATAAAGTACTTTTCCTAATCTTCTCAAGTATATTTACGGGTCAAAATCTAGTAGAAAAAACATAAGATTCAAACAATTTCATTTAAGTGAATCGTAGTGTGCATATCTATTGAAATTTTTTCAAACAAAACAAAATTAACCTGAAAAACTAGTTCACAAATCCGTATAGTAAATAACATGAAGGATGGTTTCAAAGTTAGAGGTTTGAAAATCTATTACAAATAAAAAATAAATAACACAAAAAATCTAGTACCGATCTTCTTCCGGCGACGACTCTGCCACGCCGTCGACAGCGGCTGCATCCACCGCTTTCTTCGCGGCTTCGAACAGCTCAATGAGACAGTGCCGCCGTCGGCTAGGCCAGTTTTATATAAACAAGATCTGAGATGAAGTTGATGGACCTGGAGGGCTTGAGAGGGCTAGGGCTTCGATTGAGAGGTATGATAAGGTATGAAATCACACTAGGACTTCGATTGAGAGGTATGATAAGTTTTCGCAGTTCGATTGAGAGAAGGAATAAGGTCTGAGTATAGGAAGCAAGTAATCGAAACCCTCGTTTAAGTCTAACCCATCGTTTTAATTTCAAATTTTTGCTTCCGTCTTTTTATTTTTGTGCTCCGTGTTTTTTTAATAGACAACGTTTTAAAAAAAAACGTTATCTATTTAAAATTAAAAAATTATCTTTATAAATAGATAACGTTTTTTCATACGTATCTACAACGTTTTGTTAAAAAACGTTGTAAAAAAAAATATTACAACGTTTTCATAAAAAACGTTGTGGTTTAAGTGTTGTCTTTTTATGGTTTTGTACTGGTGAACTTCTCCTAAGACATCTTCAGTGCGGCAGGTTGAGTACGCTTTACAGATTTCCATCAGTAATCCGCCTCTGCCCGCAACATGAAGGTGGAAAAGGGAACCTTTTGCTTCTCAAGGCATCCCAAGACATCAAATATATTGTTGATCTGCTTTATCCACGTCTCCGCCTTAAGTGGTTTTGGCTCTTCAAAAAACTCCGGTGGTCCCAGTTCCTTGAACTGCTTAGCGGTGACCATCCGAGAGTTGCTAGTGTTTCCACCTGTATTTTGGACAGGAGCCGCTCTTGCCTGATGTTGCATGAATTGCATAAAGCCTCTTAATATTCCATCGTTCATCATCTAGTCTGTGTTGTTGTTTGCCTGAAGATTGTCGCCTTCCTGATGCACATTATCCTGATTATTTATCTGTGGAGACTCAACGGTCTCCTGTGCTCCATTGACATTCTCAACATTCTCGGATGTCATTTTCAAATACTGCCATAAAACAAGGGTTAATTAACATATCACATATTATCCCTATACTCTGACCGACCAATTAAATACCAAATAAACTTAGGTAGGTCATACTAGCGAAGGAATTCCTCGTCTCTCCCCTCCTAGTTCTTGTCTCACATCTTAGCCAGGGATCATATCCCTAAGCTTTGATACCAACTGGAACGCCCCCAAAATAGGTATACATCACCTATTCTGAGTCACCAAATACATAGTACATAATACAAATACAATCTTAAATATACAACATGAGCTGTGAGTTTTAATATAAATATTGTCTTCTAGACAATATTAAAACTCAAAATAAGTCCTCAATACATTTATTAACACACTATTACATAGAATAATGAGAACTACTAATGCTATCGTCTGGACCGTCACTCCCTTCCACGACTAGTCCCTGTTATGTTCTCATTTGCTGAAGAGAACAATGAAAGTAAAAGTGTGAGATCAACTAGCCCAGTAAGAAATATTATGACTAAGATAATGCAAAATAAATTATCATTAGCCTTCAACAATGTTAAACTGATAAAATATAATAGATATCAAGTTTAACTGCAGTGGAATAAGCAATCCATTAAAAGAGTCAAGTAGAGAATAAATTTACTATCTTTTATGATTTAAAAAGGTTTTTCATCACTTTTATCACTGAGACGCAGCCTAATAAAAATCCACATCATCCCTACACTACGGCTAAGGATATTTATTAGTATCACAATCACAAATTATCCATGCACTACGACCAAGGATATTCGTGTATTCATTAATGGTTATGATCATGCCAACAACTGTCCATCAATGCACTACGGGCCAATGAGGACTTTTACCACATCATTTGTAACATTACGGTCATGATTATACCGAATAATCCCTGGTCATAATCATACCAAGTCCATCTATGCACTACAGGCCACAAATGACTTTCAACATAATATAAACATGAGGATGATGACAATTGTGAAACCCCAGATTTTATGAATGCTCAGAAGAATATTTCCATGAAAAGATACTGGATGAAGCGCAAATATCAAGGATATTATACTAATTTCATGGAGTATAGAATTCAAAACTTTAACCAACTGAGTATAATAAAGAATGGAATAACAAAAGAAATCACCAGGCATGCGATAGACCGCACAGACAAGTTATTCCAACAGAATAATAAATAACGGAACCAGGTCAGGCGAACTTTGTACTGACATGATGTTCCAACAGAATAATAAATAACAGAACCAGGTCATGCGTAAACGCACAGATAGAATATTCCAATAGAATAATAAAGAATGGAATAACAGAAGAATTTTACCATGTATGCAGTACTTCGCATAGACAGGTTATTCCAACATAATGATAAAGAATGGAATAACAAATGAATTTCACCAAGTATAGGGTAGACCGCTTATACAGGTCATTCCAACCGAATAAAAAAATGGAATAACAGAAGTTCTCTTCATGAATACAAAAGAAATAATACCCCTTACCGTAAAAGAAACTGGATATAAGAATAGAGAGGTAGCAGACTTCTCCTCTTCTTTCTCTTTATAATTTTCTCTTTCTAGAGTTTCAGTGAATTCGTAAGAAATAATGAAGGAATGAGCTTCTATTTATAGGAGAATGGAAAGGCACTGTGTAAGGATTTTTCTCACGGATGCAACAGTGTTTGAAATTCACTGGCTAAAATTATATGCTAGATTTTCAAAACCAAATTTTATAATATATATATATATATATATATATATATATATATATATAACACATGCTAGATTAGAAAAATCCTACCACCGTGCATCATTTTTCAAGGTGCTGGCCAATTAGAAGAGAGGAAAAAAACAAAACTATCACATGTCAAGTTTAGAAAATGGACTCATTCACATGTTTGATTGCATTATTGGATTGTTCAACCAATAAGGTGCAACCTTTGAAAATAATATCACATATCCTGCCAACTTCATCCACCACCACAACCCACTCACGCACATTTAATATATATATATATATATATATATATATATATATATATATATATATATATATATATATATATATATATATAAATACATATTAATCACATACCTCACCACTTTCTTAATTTCCCCCCACATGCCAACTAACACATATATAATATATATAAATACGTGCCTTATATATATATATATATATACATATAAAACTTATATATATATATATATATATATATATATATAAGTAATAAAATAAAACCGAGATAACTTTCTCCCGACGATTTTGAAAAATGAGAAAGTGAGGGGTTCATATAAAACTTCACCCTACAACAAATACTTCATAAAAATTTCTTCAATATTTTTAACAATATTTATCATTATTATTATAATTCACAATATTAATCGACCAGGTCATTCCCAGGAAAGAGGGGGCTTTCCAATAAGGATTCCTCCCTATTGGCGCGCAATTAGGTGGCCAAACCTCTCCTTGACAGAACTTCTAGACATCGTTAATATTGCAAATAATAATATTAATAACTTTGTCATCTCAATTATTGATTTAATAATATATAAAATATCGACAATAATTGAATCAAATAACGTGAGATACTATGCAGTAATTACTGTAGCAATAATTGAACAAAACTAAGTGACTTCTCACGTAAGCATCAATAATCAATACCGTGTGCTACTATGCAACCACGCGTATTACTATACTTTTAACACCGGGTGTTTCAACAGTTAACGGTAAAACTTCCGCCGTTATTTTCATAAAAAGATATTTTTATCGTTTTCTCAATCCGTCAATAATTCCGTTGTGGGGTCCACCAATGATTGTGCCATCGTACGAATATTCCCTGTTAAAATGAATACTCCCCGACCAACTTGCGCACTTTGCAAAATTTATAATTATTACCCACAACTATAACATTATTTCAAATTCACACCTTAATATTTAAAAATAATATTTATAGAAAATTCATCTTTATTCATAAAAGTTGAGGTTTTACATATATATATATATATATATATATATATAGTTGTTGTATGCATTTTTCACCCAGTAAAATGTCAAATGAGAGACACTATATATGATGTTTTATGCATCTTAGGGTTTATTAATTAATAAATTGACGATTCTACCTAATAAAAAAAATTCTTTAATTTAATTTTTTCAGTAAATTAGATTAAATTTATTTTGAAATTTTAATTTAATTTTTTAAATCATCATAATCATAATGGATAGTGGGGGGACAATATATGTAACCCTACACGAAAATAAAGTCGTAACATCTATACAATGGCATTTTCACTAGATTGTAAAATAAGAACATAACATATATAGTTAGTGTGAACGCCAAGATCTTCTGCCATGTCCCAATCACGTAAGACGTCCTAATCCTGTACAGTAAACACGATCAGTACCTAAAGCTTGACGGCTTCGACCGTTAGGGGATAGCTCAGGCGTGAAAGTCATTACAGGTGATCACAAGGTTAGCAATGGAGGATAAAGTATCTAGTGTATTGAGAGAGATAAAATTATCAGTTACCTTTGTATGTATGACTTTTTTGCTATGATATACTCTCAGACCCGGTTTACCATGCCACCCACTATCGTCAGACATAGTTCCCCACTGCAAGTGATCTCAACCGACTGTATGCAGAAACTGCTACATCATCTCACTGTTTTCCACCTCCGGCCGACTAAGATCCCATCCACATTAATGATCTGCAGACTTTCGGTCAACAGCTATCCATTTTCATCATTGCAAGTCATAGATGAAGATATTTAAATGTATGATGGATCAACCCACTGATCTAGCCCGATATAATAAAGACTTAGCAAGGATTATAGAATGACTAAGACCAATAACTTGAGGATCCAATAACTGTGACCCAATGGACTAACCGAGTAGGAAGGCCCAATCCATTTGGCCTAATAAGTGAAATATCATGGCCCAACATTGCCCCCAGTCTTTTATTAAACAAGATGTTTAATGAAATAGTATAAATGGCATCGGTCCAGGGCAAAAGGAATTATAATAAGATCAATAAAGGCCCAAAATATAGCTTACCGAGGCTCATCTGATGAACATCAAATAACAACACAAAGGGTTTATCTTCGTCGACCTCTATAGAAGTACCAATGAAGTGCTTTTATCTACCGAAGCTCAAGCCACAAAACGAAATACCGGTTCAGCAATATCATGCGTTCACGATACCGACGATCATCGGTTCGACAATAGTTCCATCATAGACCTGATGGATGAAGGAATGAAATACCGGACTAAAAGAATTTTATATTTTGACTTATCCATTTACATCGCTGCTCATCAATTCGAACTGACTGACTAATAATATTCATTTGCAGGCAAAAGCTATCTTCAGGTGTCTCCGTCCCAAATACAAAGAAGCCGAAGGGGATGCCGAAGAGGATGCCGCCCGAAGGGAGAACGCCATTCGGAAGTCGGGTCATCATCGATATAAATGTTGATCCAAGCTAAAGAATCAAAGCATCTGGCACATCGTCGGAAGTTTGAAGAAGAGCTCAAAGTTCTTCGGGCCCTTAGGAATTTGGGTCCGCCACTGACCGAAGACCTTCGTAAGGAAATCCAGACAACATACATAAAATTCGCCAAACTGAACGATGAGATCGTCCATATGTATGCCAAAGGATATGAAATCATTAGTTGTAGAACTTTCTGCAAAAATCCTAACTTTTTGTGAATAGTTAATATTAGTGGAATATCAACTTCATTCCTTATTACTTCTAGGTGAACATTTCTTGTCAATAATTCATCATTTATCAATGTGAAAAATGTACAAGTTCCTTTTATTTTAAACTGTTAGTCAATAATCAAGCAAATTATGTAATAGTTAAGAACAATGATAATATAATCAGAACTCAACACTTGAACAAAATAAAGTAATGCATACTTATCGTAACAGAAGTGTGAGACAGATCATATATAAGGTGAATTCGACTGATCCTCCTTGCACCATCAAGATCTTGTTTAACACTCGAGGTGAAACAAATATATACGGACATTTGTCTACTATGCGGGGTAGAACAAATTTATAAGGACATTTGTCTACCATGCGGGGTAGAAAAAATATATAATGACACACCTAACAATAAGGCTACAATCGAATGACCAGCTAGTCCAGCCGAACCTCCTTACTTCGGTGCATATTGGTTTACCACTCACGCTAAAACAAAATTAAAAGGACTATAAAATTTGTCTACCACGCAGGGTATAACAAATCCATGAGGACACTCCTGCCAAAAAGGCTACCATCGAATGGTCAGCGAGTCCACCCCATCCTCTTTACACCGATGAAGTTTGCCTACCACGAAGGGCCTGACAAATTTATAAGGACCACCTGCCAAAAAGGCTACCATCGAATGGTCAGCGAGTCCCCCCCGTCCTCTTTACACCATTGTGAATTTAGGACTAATAAAAAGAAGATCAATTGTGAAAAAGTGAATCGTGTAGGCGAGCTACCGAAGTCTTTCTGTGTTGAATCCCCAGTTCTTTCAAGAATATTTCAAACTTCGATCCCACAAACTGGTGTCCGTAGCCTCTTAAAAAATTATAGGTCAATGATATCCTTACCGAAGTACTTTGTAGGCCAATGACTTCGCAGCCAAATGATCACCACAGATGCCCTCATGAACTTCCCGAAGAGCATACTCTGCTTCTGCTGATTTGAACATAAATCTCCTCAAAGCTTCTTCTGAACGGCCCGATCCTTTGCATCCTAACTTGCAGCTTTGGATGGATTTCTCCGAAGACAAGCACCCACAGGGCGGTATCCCCTTAGTGGATTCTCGAAAATGTGACTTTTGGACCTACTTCTTCGTCTGCTGTGACTATAATCCCAAAAATCGATAGAGTAAAGTACCCTCTTTGGATGCTCAGGAGTATAGTTCCTTGGTCTTCTTCGGTCATGAGGATCACCTTCTTTCAGCTCTGCCATCTTAAGCATCTGTTCAGCTATATCCTCCCTCTGCTCAGCTATATCCTCGCTCCACTTCAAGAGAACTTCCAAAGCTTTATTTGCCTCGTCTACCATCTTCGTCAGCTTGGCAGCCTTGTTATCCTGACCACTTCGGTGCCGAGTTCTAGGTGGGATGCCTTTTACTCGCTTTCGGCCATGATCACGCTCCTTATCAGCAGCAAAGACCAACCATCTTCGGGCTTCACGATGGGCTCTCGAACGAGAACCACCTGATTCATATTTAGAAGCCGTCCCTTCGGCATCGACTGTCCCTCCGGTGCAACAGTTCTACTCCTCACCATCTTTCGACGTAGAAAAACTGAAAAGATTGTGATTGAAAACTCAAGGACACTAGAACACAACCCTCCTTCTAGCGCCAATATTAACGCCAGGATCTTCTACCACGTCCCAATCACGTAAGACGTCCTGATCCTGCACAATAAACACGATCAACACCAAAAGCTTGACAGCTTCGACCGTCGAGGGATAGCTCAGGCGTGAGAGTCAGTACATGCGAACACAAGGGTTAACAATGGAGGATAAAATATCTAGTGTATTGAGAGAGATAAAATTATCAGTTACGTTTGCATGTATGACTTCGTTGCTATGATATACTCTTAGACTCGGTTTACCGTGCCACCCACTACCGTCAGACACAGTTCCCCACTGCAGGTGATCTCAGCCAATTGTATGCAGAAACTGCTACATCATCTCACTGTTTCCCACCACAGGCTGACTAAGATCCCATCCACATTAATGATCTGTAGACTTTTGGTCAATATCTATCCTTTTTCATCATTGCAAGTCAAAGATGGAGATATTTAAATGTATGATGGATCAACCCACTAATCTAGCCCGATATAATAAAGACTTAGCAAGGATTATAGAATGACTAAGCCCAATAACTTGATGATCCAATAACTGTGACCCAATGGACTAATCGAGTAGGAAGGCCCAATCCATTCGG
Source organism: Panax japonicus (assembly GCA_020205505.1). Classification (NCBI taxonomy): domain Eukaryota; kingdom Viridiplantae; phylum Streptophyta; class Magnoliopsida; order Apiales; family Araliaceae; genus Panax; species Panax japonicus. Next base: position 45,749,528 of record CM035098.1, read on the forward strand.
CCCAATAAGTGAAATATCATGGCCCAACAGTTAGAATAGTGTTTCCACTAATACTCGAATACAAATTGAGCTATAAAAATTCATTATAGATGAGAAGAGGTAAATACTTTTATGCATACATTTTTTGGTTATTCATATTATATTGTATTATCGTAAGATGATGCAGACTTGTTAACCGTTCACCTGGTACTGCATCATAGTCACATTGGGAGCGTAGATAATTATAAAGTGAAAATAGAAAAATAAGTGGCAACTAAGTAATTAATTAATTTAAAATATCTCTAAATTTATTTAATATAAGTGTCAAATATGCAAAAGTTAATTTACACATATCCTTATTATTTTTAACATCTTTCTTTGGAAGCTGTTGACAGAGCCGGTTCTGGGTTTTCTAAAGCTCAAGATAAATTTTCTCAAGTGTGCTCTTTTATACAAATTAAACAAAAAATAAATAAATTATCAACTAATTAACAAAGAACAATAAAACCTGGATTTTGAGCATATTTTCTTCCACTTGAAACATCCAATTATAAAGAACAAGAATCCCAACCAAGTTTTCTGTTTAATCAAATAATAAAAAGTTAATAAAGATATGTATTACAATTTATAAAATTTATACATCTAGATTTAATATGTATCTTGAAAAAAAATTACCTTCAAAGAAAGGCACTGGTCTAACTGGTGGATGATTTATTTTCCAACTCTATTGGAGAAGAGGAGAATCACCGAAAAAAATTGCTTGTGTTGCGTTATGAACTGAGAGGGTCGAAGAGTTTTTCCTTCTTTTTGTGGCTAAGAGTCTGTATTGATTCTCCATATTTATTGATTTGTTTTATATTATATTATATAATTAATATGAGACTTCCTTACTTAATACATTTTTTCATTTTGAGATTGAGTATATAAAGAATGATTGACCTCATTTTTCTTTACCAAAAACAGGCGGCAACTTCTTTTGTTTTATTTTTTATTTTTTTATATAGATATATATATATATAAATTTATAAAAACAATTGGGTCCCTCAGCTGTGGACCCCCTGCGATAGCCCTGGTTGCCCTAGTCCAAGGCCAGCTCTGGCTTTTGATGTGATAAAAATATGTAATTGCAATGTCAAATTGAAAAACTGACAAGTGCAGGTTGAACCCACACAGAGATTAAATTAATTTTAATGCATATATTCTTAATATTTATGTAAGACCCCAACTTTTATGAATTAAGATGAATTTTTTATAAATATTATTTTTAAATATTAAGGTGTGAATTTGAAATAATGTTATAGTTGTAGGTAATAATTATAAATTTTGCAAAGTACGCAAGTTGTTATATTATATTCGATTGGTCAGGAAATATTCGTTTTAACAAGAAATATTCATACGACGGAACAATCATTGGTGGACCTCACAACAAAATTATTGTCGAATTGAGAAAACGATAAAAATATCTTTTTATAAAAATAACGGCAGAAGTTTTACCGTTAGCTGTTGAAACACCCGGTTTTAAAAGTACAGTAATACGCGTGGTTGCATAGTAGCACACGATATTGATTATTGATGCTTACGTGAGAAGTCACTAAGTTTTGTTCAATTATTGTTACAGTAATTGTTGTATAGTATCTCACGTTATTTGATTCAATTATTGTCGATATTTTATATATTATTAAATTAATAATTGAGATGACAAAGTTATTAATATTAGTATTTGCAATATTAATATGTCTAAAAGTTCTGTCAAGGAGAGGTTTGGTCACCTAATTCACCTAATTGCATGCCAATAGGGAGAAATCCTTATTGGAAAGCCCCCACTTTTCTGGAAATGACTTGGTCGATTAATATTGTGAATTATAATAATAATGATAAATGTTATTAAAAATATTGAGGAAATATTTATGAAGTATTTGTCGTAGGGTGGCGTATTATATGAACCCCTCACTTTCTCATTTTTTCAAAATCGTCGGGAGAAAGTTATCTCAGTTTTGTTTTATTACTTATATATATATATATTAGTTTTACATGTATATATATAAGGTACGTATTTATATATATTATATATGTGTTAGTTGGCATGTGGGGGGAAATTAAGAAAGTGGTGATGTGTGTGATTAATATGTATTTATATATATATATATATATATATATATATATATATATATATATATATATATATATATATATATATATATATTAAATGTGGGTGAGTGGGATGTGGTGGTGGTGGATGAAGTTGGCATGATATGTGATATTTTTTTCAAAGCTTGCACCTTATTGGTTGAACAATCCAATAATGCTATCAAACATGTGAATGAGTCCATTTTCTCAACTTGACATGTGATAGTTTTGTTTTTTTCCTCTCTTTTAATTGGCCAGCACCTTGAAAAATGATGCATGGGTGGTAGGATTTTTTTAATCTAGCAAGTGTTATATTATATATATATATATATATATATATATATATATATATATATATATATATATATTATAAAATTTGGTTTTAAAAATCTAGCGTATGATTTCAGCCAGTGAATTTCAAACACTGTTGCGTCCGTGAGAAAAATCTTTAATCAGTGCCTTTCCATTCTCCTATAAATAGAAGCTCATTCCTTAATTATTTCTTAAGAATTCACTGAAACTCTAGAAAGAGAAAATTATAAAGAGAAAGAAGAAGAGAAGTCTACTACCTCTCTATTCCTATATCCAGTTTTTTTACGATAAGGGGTATTATTTCTTTCTTTTGTCTTTATGAAGAGAACTTCTGTTATTCCATTCTTTATTATTAGGTTGGAATAACTTGTTTATGCGAAGTACCGCATACATGGTGAAATTCTTCTGTTATTCCATTCTTTTTTATTCTGTTGGAACATCCTGTCTGTGCGTTACGCATGACCTGGTTCTGTTATTTATTATTCTATTAGAACATCCTATCTGTGCGTTTACGCATGACCTGGTTCCGTTGTTTATTATTCTGTTGGAATATCTTGTCTGCGCGTTTACTCATGACCTGGTTCCATTATTTATTATTCTGTTGGAATCACCTGTCTGTGCGGTCTATCGCATGCCTGGTGATTTATTTTGTTATTCCAATCTTTATTATACTTAGTTGGTTAAAGTTTTGGCTTTTATACTCCATGAAATTAGTGGAATATCCTTGATATTTGCGCTTCATCCAGTATCTTTTCATGGAAATATTCTTCTGAGCATTCTTGAATTTTACTCTACAAAGAAGTATCATGTTGAAAATTTGGACGTTATTAGTTCCTGGATAAATTAATTCTTGAACTTGTTTTATTGAATTCTTATATCATTGTCAACATCCTCATGTTTATATTATGTTGAAAGTCATCTGTGGCCTGTAGTGCATAGATGGACTTGGTATGATTATGACCAGGGATTAATCCGTATAATCATGACCGTAATGTTACAAATGATGTAGTAAAAGTCCTCATTGGCCCGTAGTGCATTGATGGACAGTTGTTGGCATGATCATGACCATTGATGAATACACGAATATCCTTGGCCGTAGTGCATGGATAGTTTGTGGTTGTGATACTAATGAATATCCTTGGCCGTAGTGCAGGGATGATGTGGATTATTTATTAATCTGAGTCTCAATGATAAAAATGATGAAAAACCTTTTCAAATCATAAAAGATAGTAGATTTTATTCCCTACTTGACTCTTTTAATGGATTGCTTGTTCCGCTGCAATTAAACTTGATGTCTAATGTATTTTATCAGTTTAACATTGTGGAAGGCTAATGATAATTTATTCTGCATTATCTTAGTCATAATATTTCTTACTGAGCTAGTTGAGCTCACCCTTTTACTTTCATTGTTCTTTTCAGGAAATGAGAACGTAGCAGGGACTAGTCGGGGAACGAAGTGACGGTCCAGATGATAGCATTAGTAGTCCTCACTATTTTATTAAATAGTGTGTTAATAAATGTATTGAGGACTTATTTTGAGTTTTAATACTGTCTAGAAGATAATATTTGTATTAAAACTCACAGCTCATGTTGTATATTTAAGATTGTATTTGTATTTTGTACAATGTATTTGGTGACTCAGAATAGGTGATGTATACCTATTTTGGGGGCGTCAGAGTTGGTATCAAAGCTTAGGGATATGATCATTGGCTAAGATGTGAGACAAGAACTAGGAGGGGAGAGACGGAGAATTCCTTCGCTAGTATGACCTAACTAAGTTTATTTGGTATTTAATTGGTCGGTCAGAGTATAGGGATAATATGTGATATGTTAATTAACCCTTGTTTTGTGGCAGTATTTGAAAATGAAATTCGAGAATGTTGAGAACATCAATGGAGCACAGGAGACCGTTAAGTCTCCACAGATCAATAATCAGGATAATGTGCATCAGGAAGGCGACAATCATTAGACAAACAACAACACGGACCAGATGATGAACGATGGAATATTCAGAGGCTTTATGCAATTCATGCAACATCAGGCAAGAGTGGCTCCTGTCCAAAATACAGGTGGAAACACTGGCAACTCTCAGACGGTCACCGCTAAGTAATTCAAGGAACTGGGACTACCGGAGTTTTTTAGAGAACCAAAACAACTTAAGGCGGAGACATGGATAAAGCAGATCAACAAGATATTTGATGTCTTGGGATGCTCCGAATAGCAAATGGCTCCCTTTTCCACCTTCATATTGCGTGCAGAGGCAGATTACTGGTGGGAATATATAAAGCGTACTGAACATGTCGCACTAAAGATGTCTTGGGAGAAGTTCCAAGAACTATCCAACGAAAAGTACTTTCTCGAAAGTATTCATCACATGAAAGAGGTAGAGTTCATCAAGCTGGAGCAAAACAACATGACCGTGTCGTAGTACGAAGCCAAGTTTTTTGAGTTATCCCGGTTTGCGTCTCATTTGGTTGATAATGAGGAGAGAATGACGCGAATGTTTCTAAGAGGTTTAAAACCCGAGAAACGTCAGTATCTTATCTCTCATAAACTGTGTTTGTATTCAGATGTTGTTAATAGGGCTCTGTTATTGGAGCGCGATAATGAGTCAACCCAACCAAAAGAGAGCAGCCGAAAAAATGATAATACCAGTGATAACAGTCATCGAAGCGCTGACAATAAGCGTGGAGGGAATCAACATTCCAGAAATGGTAACCACTTCGGTGGTAATCATGGCCAAAACAATAAGAATGAACATTTCAAGAAGAGAACATTCAACAATGATGGAAAGACGTCAGTATCAGCACCTGTCGTTAAGAAAGAAGAACGACCACCTATCATATGCTTCAAATGTGGAGGAGAGGGACACATCAGTCCAAAATACGCGATGCCATCCAAAGCATGTTATAATTATGGAAGAGAAGGTCACCTGGCCCGATTTTGTCATGCACCGAAGAGAAGTCCAGCTGGGATGGAGGCATCAAAGGCCGTCCCAGACAAGACAAAACTGGTAGTTCAAGGGAGAGTGTTTGTCGTGACCTCCCAAAAAGCAAGGAACCCGAACGAGGTCATCACAGGTAAGCTTATCATAAACTCTAGTGAAGTATATACCTTATTTGATACCGGTTCTACCCATTCTTTTATTTCTCCTACTTACGCTCAACGTTTAAATTTGACTCCGGAGAAATTGGACTTTAACTTATCTGTTGAAACTCTATTGGGAGAAACCTTCATTACATCCACTGTTTATAAGTCTTTTTTGGTTTAAATCGGTACCCTCACATTACCTGTCGATCTTATTTTATTGAAAATACTTGCATTTGACGTAATTCTAGGGATTGATTGGTTAACTACACATCATGCAAAAATTGATTGTTTTCGTAAGGTTGTTAACTTTCATATTCCTAACCAACCTATTATGAGAATTCAAGCAACCAAACCATTAAAATCAATCACTGTCATCTTAAGCCATAAAGCTATTCGTTTATTGAAAAATGGATGTCAATCTTTCTTAGCTCATGTCACGAATTTAAACAAAAATACGTCAGTTTTGAATGATATCTCTATTGTTAATAAATTTCCTGACGTATTCCCTGAAGAACTTCCTGGCCTACCCCCAGAGCGTGAAATTGAATTTTGTATCAACCTTGAACCCGGTACAAAACCTATTTCCAAAGCCCCATATCGAATGGTTCCTATTGAACTTCAAGAGTTAAAGACCCAACTGCAGGAATTGTTAGACATCGGTTTCATTCATCCTAGTACGTCTCCTTGGGGTGCTCCTATTCTATTCCTGAAAAATAAAGATGGGAGTATGCGACTTTGTATTGATTATCGGGAATTGAATCATGTCACCATCAAAAATAGGTACCCATTGCCACGTATTGATGACATGTTTGACCAGTTACAAGGAGCCAAATTCTTTTCAAAGATTGATCTTCGTTCCAGATATCACCAATTGAAGATTAGAACCGATGACATTCCAAAGATGGCTTTCAGAACTCGGTACGGGCATTATGAATTCCTAGTCATGTCTTTTGGATTGACTAATGCTCCTGCTGCTTTCATGGATATGATGAACCGAGTATTCAAGGAATATTTGGATCACTTTGTGGTCGTCTTTATTGATGACATCCTTATTTATTCCAAAAGCCGTGAAGATCATGAGAAACACTTGAGGCTGATACTCCAAAAGCTTCGTGAATATAAGCTTTATGCCAAGTTATAGAAATGCGAGTTCTAGCTTGAGAAAGTAGCATTCCTTGGGCACGTAGTATCAAGTTATGGAATATATGTTGATCTAGCAAAGATTGAAGCTATTCAAAGTTGAGAGCAACCTAAATCAGTGACCGAAGTAGGTAGCTTTCTCGGCTTAGCTGGTTATTATCGGAGATTCGTGGAGGGGTGTTCTCGAATCACTACTCCATTAACTCAGATGACTCAAAAAGATACAAAATTCAGTTGGAACGAGGAATGTGAGAAGAGTTTTCAAGAACTCAAGAGGAGACTCATTTCAGCACCTGTTCTGACAATACCATCTGGCTCGGAGGGATTTGTCATCTACAGTGATGCTTCGGGCAAAGGGTTAGGATGTGTTCTCATGCAACATAGGAAAGTCATAACCTATGCCTCTCGAAAACTCATAGAATATGAGAGGAATTATCCTACTCATGATCTAGAGTTGGCAGTTGTTGTTTTCGCACTTAAAATTTGGAGGCATTACTTGTAGGGGAGAAAGTGAGGATCTTTACGGATCATAAAAGCCTCAAATATTTCTTCACTCAAAAGGAACTCAACATGCGACAATGATGTTGGCTTTAACTGTTGAAAGATTATGATCATACCATCCAATACCATCCTGGAAAAGCGAGCGTGGTAGCTGACGCATTGAGTAGAAGATAATATGCGGGTACGAGTGCGATATTGACAACGCAAAGGCCCATTTTGTGTGACTTTCAAAGAATGGAGATAGAGTTAAAGACTCTAGGGACCCATGTGATGATGGCGAATATACGAGTAGAACCGACGTTAATCGATAAAGTTAAAGCTGCTCAAGTTACAGACCTGGAGCTGATGCGTATGAGGAAGAAAGTACAAGAAGGTGCTATGCTGGAAGCAAGAATCGATGAAGAAGGAATACTTCGAGTCAACTCCAGACTTTGTGTTCCTAACGATCCTGAGTTAAAGTATAAAATCATGATGGAGGCGCATAACACACCGTTTGCAATCCATCCTAGAAGTACCAGAATGTATCATGATCTTCGACATACATTTTGGTGGGGCAATATGAAGAGAGAGATAACGCTGTTTATCTCAAGGTGTTTAACTTATCAACGAGTCAAGGTGGAGCATCAAGTACCAAAAGGTCCATTGCAACCACTTAAAATTCCAGAATGGAAGTGGGAGCACATTACCATGGATTTTATTACTGGTCTTCCCAAGGTTTCTCAAGGCATAGATGCAATTTGGGTCATTGTTGATAGATTGACCAAGTCTGCTCATTTCTTACCAATACGAGAAACTTATACACTTGAACGTCTTGCTCGTATGTACATAAACGAGATTGTAAGACTATATGGTATGCCAGTATCCATAGTTTTTGATCGAGACCCAAGATTCACTTCACGATTTTGGGTTAGTTTGCAAAAAGCTATGGGCACGGACTTAGGATTTAGTTCGGCATATCATCCTCAGACGAACGGAAAATCAGAGAGGACTATTCAAACTCTTGAAGATTTATTCAGACTTTGTGTCCTTGACTTCAAGGGAAGTTGGGACAAGTTCTTACCATTGGTAGAGTTTTCCTACAATAACAGCTACCAAGCAAGTATTGGCATGGCTCCATTCGAAGCGTTGTATGGAATAAAGTGTCGTTCTCCAGTATGCTGGGATGAGGTGGGTGAAACAATGTTGTTGGGATCGGAGTTGGTACGCATGACTACAAAAAAGATTCAAATGATACGACAACGTATAAAAATCTCACAAGATCGACAAAAGAGTTGTGTTGATCTTCATCGAAAGGATGTGGAATTCGATATTGGAGATCATGTGTTGTTACGTGTTGCTCCATGGAAAGGAGTTACGAGATTTGGAAAGAGAGGAAAGCTCAATCCTCGATTCATTGGCCCATTTTTAATCCTCGATCGAGAAGGAACTGTGGCATATAGACTCGCTTTACAGCTAAGTATGTCTCGTGTTCATAACGTTTTTCACATATCCATGTTACGTAAATATGTGGAAGACCCGAACTAAATTATTGAGTTAGAACCGGATGAAATAGCGGAAGTTTTAACATATGAAGAGGTTCCTGTTCAAATCTTGGATAAGAAGGAACATATTCTACGCTCTAAGGTTATACCTCAAGTCAAAGTTTTGTGGAGAAACCACGATGTTGAGGAAATGACCTGGGAGTTAGAATCTGAAATGAAATCAAGGTATCCTTACCTTTTCGACATACCAGGTACGTACCCTAATTTCGAGGGCGAAATTTCTTAAGAAGGGGAGGTTGTAAGACCCCAACTTTTATGAATAAAGATGAATTTTCTATAAATATCATTTTTAAATATTAAGGTGTGAATTTAAAATAATGTTATAGTTGTGGGTAATAATTATAAATTTTGCAAAGTACGCAAGTTTTTATATTATATTCGATTGGTCGGGGAATATTTGTTTTAATAGAGAATATTCGTACGACGTCACAATCATTGGTGGACCCCACAACGGAATTATTGTCGGATTGAAAAAACGATAAAAATATCTTTTTATGAAAATAACGGCTGAAGTTTTACCGTTAACTGTTGAAACACCCGGTGTTAAAAGTACAGTAATACGCGTGGTTGCATAGTAGCACACGGTATTCATTGTTGATGCTTACGTGAGAAGTCACTCAGTTTTGTTCAATTATTGCTACAGTAATTGCTGCATAGTATCTCACGTTATTTGATTCAATTATTGTCGATATTTTATATATTATTAAATCAATAATTGAGATGACAAAGTTATTAATATTATTATTTGCAATATTAACGATGTTTAGAAGTTTTGTCAAGGAGAAGTTTGGTCACCTAATTGCACGCCAATAGGGAGGAATCCTTATTGGAAAGCCCCCTCTTTCCTGGGAACAACCTGGTCGATTAATATTGTGAATTATAATAATAATGATAAATATTGTTCAAAATATTGAGGAAATTTTTATGAAGTATTTGTTGTAGGGTGGCGTATTATATGAACCCCTCACTTTCTCATTTTTCAAAATCGTCGAGAGAAAGTTATTTCAGTTTTGTTTTATTACTTATATATATATATATATATATATATATATATATATATATATATACGTATTTATATATATTATATATGCGTTAGTTGACATGTGGGGGGAAATTAAGAAAGTGGTGAGGTGTGTGATTAATATGTATATATATATATATATATATATATAGAGTCCGGATCCAGTCCGGGATCCCGGACTCTACTAAAATACGGACCTTTTTTTTTTTTTTTTTTTTTTTTGCTTTTTTTTTTTTGAAACAACAAAAAAAAAAAAAAAAAAAATTTATGGAATTGAAATTTTTCCATAATACAGTGTTTTGGGCGTGATTTGGATGCCTATAACGAAATATGTCTGTACAGTCTGGGCAGACTGTACATACATTGGTTGGGGTAGGTGTTAAAAACACACCCAAAACACTTTATTTTGGAAAAATTTCAGTTCCATAAATTTTTTTTTTTTTTTTTTTTAATTGTTCTACAAAAAAAAAAAAAAAAAAAAACAAAAAAAATCAGGTCCGGATTTTACTCCCGTCCGGGAGTCCGGACCTGATCTCCTTTGTATATATATATATATATATATATATATATATATATATATATATATATATATATATATATATTTGGGTGAGTGGGTTGTGGTGGTGGATGAAGTTGGCAGGATATGTGATATTATTTTCAAAGCTTGCACCTTATTGGTTGAACAATCCAATAATGCTATCAAACATGTGAATGAGGCCATTTTCTCAACTTGACATGTGATAGTTTTGTTTTTTCCTCTCTTCTAATTGGCCAGCACCTTGAAAAATGATGCACGGGTGGTAGGATTTTTCTAATCTAGCATGTATTATATATATATATATATATATATATATATATATATATATATATATATATATATATATTATAAATTTTGGTTTTAAAAATCTAGCGTATGATTTCAGCCAGTGAATTTCAAACACTGTTGCGTTCGTGAGAAAAATCCTTACACAGTGCCTTTCCATTCTCCTATAAATAGAAGCTCGTTCCTTCATTATTTCTTACAAATTCACTGAAATTATAGAGAGAGAAAATTACAGAGAGAAAGAAGAAGAGAAGTCTGCTACCTCTCTATTCCTATATTCAGTTTCTTTTACGGTAAGGGTATTATTTCTTTCTTTCGTATTCATGAAGAGAACATAAGAAACTCTTATTTTAACAATAATCTATCAAAACCTTTTAATTAATTTAAAATCACATAAGAAATATAAAACGAATGTATTTCAATAACGAAACATGAAGGTGAAATCAATTAAACATAAAAGTATAAATAATATAAGAGATAGAAAAATATTATCATGAATAATTATTTAATTTCATCTCTATCCTAGATTAAAGAAATTAATTAGACATGAAAATCAATAAACTAACTAAAATAAAGAAGAAAAAGTAGAAGATTAAAAATAAATAAGGAAACTTCATTTATTAATGATCCTCCAATAAGCGTACATCAAAGAAATAATGTTATTACTCTTACTCTTACTCCTAACCTAAACTAATTAATACATTTATCCCTCTAAAACAAGAGACTTATATATTTATAGAAAAAATAAATTTGTGTCTTAATTTAGAGTCATTGAACTTATGTTGTGTTTGATAAACGTGAGAATTAAGATCTGATTGATTATGATGTTTTAATAAATTAGATCATCTGAATGGTTATGAGGTCTGAATCTAAAAAATTATTTGATAACTAAAAAGTAAGTTGTCTCTTAATGATATTATTTTACCATTTTAAAGGGTAAAATTTTATTTAATAATTTTAAATATTCAATTTAATAAAAATGAGTGCATAATATTGTTGAATATATTTATATAAAAAAATATCAAAAAAAATTCATTAAGAGGTACCTCTTAATTATTAAGATTTTATTTTTTGTCTTACCGATTTAGAGGCATTCAGAGGTAACAAAAAAAAATAACAAACAACATCATGCCTCTTAGCGAATAAGAGGCAGACCATTAAAAGATAATCAGATGTAAACAAACATCACCTTAATCTCTTTTGTTCACTTTCATCCTCTTCTTTCCTTATTGAATGCAATCTCTATATGGTAATCTCCAATAAGAGTTTTTTCCATCTTTAAAAGCTGAAACAATTATCTTTTACTTATTCACCGAGATAATCCAATATTGTTCCACCTCATTCATTCTCCTTATAGGATTCTCTTTCCTCTTTCCTTTTTTCTTCGATGAACAGGAGCATTAAATACTGATTGATTACTAAGATTTTAACTTTATTGCAACAAAATATTAAATTCTACAAAATAAAATAAAACATATTAATTTAATAAACTAATATAATTAAAAGGAAAAAATTAAAAATAATAAAATGTATAAATTATGTGTATAAATTATTTTTGTATTTTTCAATATAAAAGTAAAAAAAAAAACAGAACGAGACATGTTTATTGTTGTCTTGTTCTTGTGCATGTAATCGCATTGGAAGATGGGAGGTCACATGTTAGATGTTATATATGTTGTGTTGAAGACAAACTAGTGTTGGAATTTGAAAACTGGTTCCCAACTGGATATAGCAAACATTTTCTCTTAGTGGACCTTGGAATTAATTCATTGATATTTGGTCCTTCTGCTGATCATCTCACATGATAATATATTGTTGGTGGGCTTAGCTTCAGATGTCATGCAGGGAGAAAGTTCCATATTTAAGTTCTATTACCTTTCATTCATTCTCACATGTCTTTTTTTTGGATGGTGACTGTGATCAGTGTGTGTATATATATATATATATATATATATATATATATAGCAAAATATAATTTATTTTAAATTTTCCACTCATTCTAATAAATTATCTGGGCCGTCCAAAGTTTGGTATAAATTCTATCATCCAAAATGCCAGAGTCACGGGACACAACTAGTATATATATATATAGCTTTAAAAGGACCCATACCCAAAGATCGATAAGAGTTTTTAAGTAGTAGTTGGAACTAAATGGAATAGTGAGTATTTTAAAACTACTACATGTAACAAATAAGGAGAAATTATTTGCAATGAAATTAACTGTATATACAGTACTCTAAATTCTATTAATGGGGTTTGGACAAAGCAACGGTTAGGATGTCTAAATTCTATTAATGAGGTATGGACAAAGCAACGGTTAGTATGTGGTCCCCATAGATTGGGTCGGGCCTCAGAGCCCAATCCTCTATAGCTACACTACACCAGAGCAACCCATGAGAAAGACGGGATTATTTTAGGGGTTCTTAATACTAATATACAACAATTAAAAAATATTTACAAAAATAAAATAATTTTAGAGCCATGGTCCTAAGATCAAGGACCGAGTTATGCTCCATGGCGATCACAGACGCACCGTAGTTGCCACCTTATGCCCCACATCATAGAATAAGCTAGACTTAATACTGTGTTTGTAAGTGTTTTTTTAGGAGAGGAGAGGAGAAGAGAAGAAAAGGGAAGGGAAGGGAAGGGAAGGAAAAGTAATTAAATTTCTTAAAATCTCATATTTGTAAGTTTTTTTTAGGGATGAAAGAAAGAGATTTAGAGGTGTTAAGATATGATTATTTGAGCCCGAATGATTTGGTTGGTCATAGTCCACGTGGATGATGTCTCCCACGTAGGAGTCTGTTTTGGGTAGTTGGAGAATTTTAAAGAATCTAAGATTCCTAATTATTTTTGATTTTCAATTCCTAAAGAAAGAGTCAGAATAATATTCGACTTCCTTTTTTTTAAGGAGATTCAGTTCTATCCTTATTCAACATGTACTTATTCTCACACCGGAGCTATCCCTCAGTGGCCCAAGCCTTCAAACTTCTTCGCGTGACTTCGTTTTTGTGCAGAATTGGACGCACTATTAGTCATTGAGGTGTGTGCACGAATCTTGACGTTAACATTGACGTTAGAAGGACGGTTGTTTAGTGCTAGGTATTTTCAATCACTCAGAAATTTGATCAGAAGTAATGACGACTAATAAGACGGTTTTCGGATGGGGAAAATCAACTGCCAACCCATTGGCTCAACCCCGGGATTCGGCTAAGGATCAGTTAGGGACATCTGATCGTGTCGAGGATAAGTTAGTCATTTGGTTGGTCCAAAGAATAGTCAAACGACTGGTGTCAAGCATCGATTGTTCTCAACGACAAGGAAGGAAGAGGGACCCAACGATTGTGTTGATGATATCCCACCCCGAACACGTACTCAGGAGGATCGAAACTCCAGGCGAGATAGCCAGAACATCAGAAAATTTATTTTGGCCAAGAAGGTACAAGTGAATCAAGATGTTGTGGAGGCCTTACGCGTTCAGCGGAAAGAATTGGATGCAAAGATGGCATTGTTGATGGGTGGAGAGGAGGCCTCCTTTAGTCATAACCGGCGTCATGATGTATTGCTAGGGAATCGATCTAGGATACATTGTTCGGACGACTCTCGGCAGGAAAGGAGCAGGCGCCGAAGCCGCTCTCAAGAAGGGAGAAGACGTCGAAGTTGCTCAAGGAAAGCGAGTAGAGAATGAAAAGGAAGATTCAAACGGAGAATGAGGGTGGCCTTTCCGAAACCCAAGAATCGGGATAGGCGATTGTCATTCCGTCGGAGAGACGAGACCGAGACACTTGCTCGAAGGGTGGCAGAGCTGGAGTAGAGCCTTGCGGTTGCCAATCAGGAGAAGGAGACTCCGATTGACCAAACGTCGCCATTTTCTCCAAAGATTGATTGGGTTCGAGCTGATCCAAATAAGAAGGATCCATACATGGAAAGTTATGATTTGTATTGGGGATGTAATGACCGTGAATTTTAAACTCCGCATTAAATAAATATGTGATTTAATTTTAATGAGTTAGTTTTGTGAGTCTATTTAAACCTTATGTGGTTATGTGAATTTATAAAATGATTAAAGGGAGTCACTAATAGTATTTAAATTAGTGGACTAACCCTAAGATTTTGATATCAAAGAATTGATAGGATTCTAAATAATTAAATATTCAATTTATTTGAATATAGTGACAGGATTTAAACATATTGATTCATTTCAATTATGGGTATATCACCACTATAGAAGTTAAATTATATCATGAAAAACTTGTGTGGTGATAGAATTTGGAACTGGCTTGAAGCTAAATCATTTTGGCACTGCCAGTGACCGGCGCAGCTGTGCCTTCCCAGCAGTACATAATGGCGCAGTTGCGCCAATGTCCAATCTGGAAAGAAATTAGTTTTCTACTGTAGAAATGAAATGGAACATTAATATAAGGTGTGACATGAATAAAATCATATGATAAGAATATATTTTAATGATATGAAGTATCAAGTAGTTCAATAAAATCATAAATAATTTTAATACATAAATAATTAAATATCTATGTATTCCAGAAATTGGGAGGGGAAATACATGTGTAAACTGAACAATTAATTAATATTAAATGATGTTATTATGTGGTTACATGTAGAAAGAATAATTATGGGAGATACCCGGTTAATAATACCTAACTGTGTTATTTTATTGCGTGTATTTATTGTATATAGATTATATGATATGAGTACATAAATAATCCCTAAATTTTCCTAATATGGTAACGATTGTACATTAAAATTTCATTTGGGAGTTAAAGTAACTAACTGAGCCAAATTAGAGCACGTTGCTGCAATATAAAATTCCACAGTACCATAAACAGTAACTTACACTCTATATACATAACTTCCAAGTCTGTGATCATTGTCTAGGAAGATAGCTGATGGTGGGTGGTTGAACAACCCCTTATGAACCAGTGTAGTCTCCTTCTACATTTCAATCTCAATGTTCCATGCAAAGCTAATTCCTAGTCCAAAGTTCTTCTATAAATAGTAGTTACGTTGATTTTGTTTTGTCTGTGGAACCTCTGGTAAATTGAAATTGAGTGTTTGTTGTTCAAAAAGAGTCTAGCAATCTCAGAAGGGAGTAATTAAGCAAACTAAGCTTCAAGAGGTATAAAATCCTAAACTTTTGTTCTTAGTTGGGTTTTGTCAAATTCTTGAAATTACTTGAAATTCTCTGTCAATCAAAATGAATTAGCATGCTATAATGTGTTTAGGAAGTAGGCTTATATATATGAACTCTTAAATGATGGTATTAAGCATGTTTAAATCAAGGAGAATTGTTGATGTTTGATGCTCTGCAAAATAGAGTAAGTTACTACTTCTGGTTCAGGCATGGCGCTGCTGCGCCGTACCCCAGAATAAGTTTCTAATTTATGGTTGTGCTATGAGTTGCTAACTTGATGTTATGACTTAGGTATATGCCTAACAAGGGGAATGACATGAGATATAAGCACATGCATGTAGTATGAACAAGTATAACAATGTTAGTACATATGATTGACTCAACACTTAGGGTCTTGAAATGAAATTTGTAATTTCAAAAGTGAACTTTGCCACGAACACCTCATGTGAGCATTCTGATTAACATAATAATATGGTTTATATTGACATAAAATGCAAGTCTAAAGTGATTAATCACACTAGCTTACATGATTGAAAGTTAAGACAATTTCAAAGATAAGAAACTTAAGACTTTTCAAAATAAAATTGACCAAGACTTTTATCTAAAAAGTTCTGACCATTTGAGCATGTATATGTGGCTTTAATATATATTATAAATGCATAAGAGTTATATGTCAAGATGCCTTTTATATACTAAGTTGACTTAGTGTAAAATTCAAAGAAAGTTAGAATGAGAAAGCTAATGTAATCAAGTAATGAGTGAATTAAGTTATGACCGTGCAAGCATGTATATTAGGAATCATTATGCCTATAGATATATTGACATGAGCATCGTTTAGTTAATTTATGGTTCACTTATGCACACATAGTCATAAAAAGGAAATTTCTAAAATATAAACTATGTGAGTAAGGTATACATGTGTTGTTTATACACAAGCATGACTACTAAATATAGTATAACCAAGTTATGAAGCATGGTAACCACATGACTTTTCTATTCCTGAACACCATGTAAATTATAAGCTAAAACTTATAAAGGTAAACTCAAGTATGGTCATGTGCTATGTAAGAAGCTCTAGCATGTATGTATGTTAAAGAATAAGTGTATTGGTATGTTAGAGTTGGATAGAAACGGGAAGTGCAAAGCTCAACCCTGGTCTGGCTAGGGGACAACGCAGCTGCGCCGTCCCTAAGCCTACTAGGCCAGGCACAGCTGCGCCATTCTGCATTCATGAATAGTTTTTGTTTTTGATCTGAAGTTCAAGGCAAGCTTATATGATTACTTTACCTTGTAATATATGACCAATATTCTATGTAATGTGTTAAGAATCATGCTATGTGATGATTTGATTCTTGTAAGTATAGACTCATACTAGTTTACATATACTAATTGAAAAGACCGACTTGTTAATGTTAGGTCGTTTCAACACAAGTTAATTAAAGCTAGAATTAAACTGTAGCTGAGCAAACAGGCAAGTTCCCTAACCTTAATCAAATTTATATTGATCAAGTCTCCAAAATTCACTTTTTGATTGTGCAAGTTCCTTAATTCTTACTCTTTTACTTGAGCAAGTATCCGAACACTATTTTTATTGTGCTGCAAGTTTCCTAACTTACACAACATTAGATTGTGGGCAAGTTTCCTATCCTCCTCATATTGTATTGAGCAGGTTATTGTTGAATTAAAAGTTATTCATTTAAGATTGAACTTTATTTCCAAGCATGCTATTAAGTGGTTTAATTACTTTACAACTCACTACAAAAAAATAGTCATTGTTGATGGGCGCTGCCGTCGCTTATGACTACAGTGCCGTTGGCATTGTGGTTATTGGCGATGACAGATGCCGTTGGTAAAACTGTCGCCTCATAGGTCATCGCCCCTGGTTCCCGTCGCCAGCCGTTGGCATCATTATCATTGGCGATGGGACTCATTGGCGATGACACAATGTCAATACCGATGAAGCGAGCGACGACAACGCCGTCGACAAAGACTTAATGAGTTTTTGAGGGAAAAACTCATTCCCAACGGTGAGACCATTGGACATGACTTTATAGCCGTCGGCAATGACTTTTAACTTATGATTGTCGCTATATGTCATTGGCGACGGCACTGCCATCGCCATTACCCCCGTCGACAATGACTATATATATTTTTATTTTTTTTATAATTTCAAAATTTCCCTATTCATTTACAAATATAATCATACACCTTTTATAAACTAATAACAACCATCAAATAACAAGCAAATATCATACAATTCACCATTTAAATAGTAATCCAAATCAAATATACAGATCAAAAATATAATGGTCGTCGGTACAACTCAAAAACTGTACAAGTACATAAATAAAACTCAGAATATAACATAAACTAACTACAATCCGTCACCTGTCTCCTCGTTATCGACTCGACGGTCATCACCCTGTACTAGAGGAGGCTACTCGTCATCAACTCGATGGTCATCGCCCTGTACTGGAGGAGGCTGCTCGTCATCAGCTCGGCGGTCATCACCAGTGCCTCCACCTCCACCTCCACGAGTCTCGTCAACAAGACCCTACAAAATTAAAATATTAATAACAAAGTCAAAATGAAAACATATTTACATTATTTTAGTTTGTGTTCTTCAAGTTAGGTGGACGAGACTCGAACTCAGGCTCCGTATATCAGAATAGAGTCCCATCAGTTGTAACGCGTGTCTATTACCTGTGTTTGCGTGTCGTTTGGACGACCGGGGCGAGTTTTGGTCTCTTTTTCGACTATTTTTCTAAGTTTTCTCAAGTTAGGCGGACGTGACTCGAACTCGGGCTCTGTGTATCAAAATTGAGTCCCATCAGTTGTAACGCATGTCTATTATCTATGCGGTGCTATTGCATGTGTTTGCGTATCGTTTGGCCGACCGGGGCAGGTTTTGGTCTTTTTTTCGACTATTTTTCTAAGTTTTCTCAAGTTAGGCCGACGGGACTCGAACTCGGGCTCCGTATATCAGAATCATGCCCCATTAGTTGTAACGCGTGTCTATTGCCTATGCGGTGCTATTGCCTGTGTTTGCATGTCGTTTGGATGATCGGGGCGGGTCTTGATCTATTTTTCGACTATTTTTCTAAGTTTTCTCAAGTTAGGTGGACGGGACTCGAACTTAGGCTCCTTATAATGGAATCAAGTCCCGTCAGTTGTAACGTGTGTCTATTGCCTATGCGGTGCTATTGCCTATGTTGGTGTGTTGTTTGGACGACCGGAGCTGATTTTGGCATCTTTTCGACTATTTTTCTAAGTTTTCTCAAGTTAGGCGGACGAGACTCGAACTCGGGTTCCGTATATCGCAATTGAGTCCCGTCAATTGTAACACGTGTCTATTGTCTATGCAGTGCTATTTCCTATGTTTGTGTGTCGTTTGGATGACCGGAGCGAGTTTTGGTCTCTTTTTCGACTATTTTTCTAAGTTTTCTCAAATTAGGCGAATGAGACTAGAACTCGGGCTCCGTATATCGAAATCAAGTCCCGTCAGTTGTAACGCATGTCTATTGCCTATGTTTACGTGTCGTTTGGACAACCGGGGTGGGTCTTGGTCTCTCTTTTGACTATTTTTCTATGTTTTCTCAAGTTAGGCGGACAGGACTCGAACTCAGGCTTTGTATATCGAAATTGACTCCCGTCAGTTGTAACACATGTTTATTGCCTATGCGGTGCTATTGCCTATGTTTGCGTGTCTTTTGGTGGACCGGGGCGGATTTTGATCTCTTTTTCGACTATTTCTCTAAGTTTTCTCAAGTTAGGCGGATGAGACTCGAACTCAGGCTCCGTATATCAGAATTGAGTCCCGTCAGTTGTAACGCGTGTCTATTGCCTATGTGGTGCTATTGCCTGTGTTTGCGTGTCATTTGGATGACTGGGGCGGGTTTTGGTCTGTTTTTTGACTATTTTTCTAAGTTTTCTCAAGTTAGGTGGACGGGACTCAAACTCGGGCTCCGTATATCGGAATAGAGTCCCATCAGTTGTAACGCGTGTCTATTACCTATGCGGTGGTATTGCCTATATTTGCGTATCGATTGGACGACCGGGGTAGATTTTGGTCTCTTTTTTGACTATTTTTCTAAGTTTTTTCAAGTTAGGCGGACGAGACTCGAACTCGGGCTCCGTATATCGGAATCGAGTCCCATTAGTTGTAACACGTGTCTATTACCTATGCGGTGCTATTGCCTATGTTTGTGTGTTAACTAGTTATTTGATAATTTATATAAACAATATAATTATAAATAAGGAAATATATCAATAATAAGTTTTACATGTTGAATATGTGGAGGAAAGATGTTGGCCAAGACAACTGCACATACATGGATGACCTCCTCCCGAACTACACCCACGAGGTCGTCAGCGACAGCCTTAGGATCTATGGAGCCGTGGATAACCTCCTGAGAAAGCTGGTAGATCCGCTCATGTGATGGTGCGCCTGAATGCATGACACTGCTCGCCATGCACCCCTCTATGATCCGCCTAAAGAAGTCGTCAGATAATGAAAGGCCGACGACTGATCCACTCACACCACTATCTTTGCTGGGTGGTCGATGTCGAGGTCTCGCAGTAGGGACTGTAGTGTAGGTTGGGACACGGGGAATGCTCACAACTTTACCCTTCTTAGGCCCCCTTGTAGCATGCAGCCAGTCTTCCATCTCCTCGTCCTCACGCTCAGCATCAGCCACTGGAGTGTCACCTCTCTGGCTACTCCGGATCACAGAAAGGTCCTCGAACCGTGTCTGAAAAAACACAGAAATAGGTGAAAAACAAGTATTACACAAAAAAATATAAAAGAATTTCAAAGCCATCAAATACATACTAAATGAAATAATTAAATTACTTACCGCAATGCGTTCTGCCTCAGGTGAGATATAACCACCGTCACCTTTCTTCTGGTGAACGTGCCACCAAAACTCGAGGTGGGAAGGTCGGTGGTTTAGACTGACCTCGAGTCTCTCCCTGCAGAGGTCGTACGACTGACTCCCAGTGCAGTGTGGGAGACGACTCTGCTATCGGGCAGCTGTACGTTGTGCCGATATCTTCTTGAACGCCTCGTCCTCCCAAATATCACACATCTGCTCCTACACTGCAGCACCAATGAAATCTGGCCGGACATCTCTAATTGTCTGTCCATCAGCTATCTTGGTTTGTGCCTTCTTCTTTCAGTTGTAGACCCACTTGTGCCAATTCATCTCGAGATACTTTCCAAGAACAGTGCTGCCGTGGGATTCTTGCCCATCCTCGAAGCGATAATATCTCTACAGTACAACATATGAATATCAGCAGTTACTTAGTAGACAATATAAAGCAAAGCGGTAAATAAATATTCAAAAGCATAAATTAAAACTAACATATGAATGAATGACTTCTTACCCTAAACTCAGCAATAATCAGTCCACGTGTGCGATCATCCACATTTGTCCACCTCATTCACGGGCTGAAGAATCGGTTGTGGATGATCCCAAGCAACGTGTTCCTTGGCGTCGCGTCAAAGATACTAAAATTGAAATTATTAAATTTCCAAATTACAAAGAATATATAAGAACTAAATAATTAATACATACGTAATGTTAAATATGACATTACCTAGTAGTTCTGACACGGCATATAAGCGGCACCTTAGGGGATTCCCTAGCAATCCACGTGCTAGTCCCCGCGGAGGCCTACGTCGATCACCTATGTAGTGAAATACAACAATATTTATATAATAGAATATAATGTCAATATTATATAAAATTAAAAACAATAAGATTTATAACAACAAAACATGTAATTATACCTGATGATCCGGCCTGATCATCACCAGCACTACCTCCACGGCCCCCACGACCTGAACTACCAGCACGCCCACCACGATCGCCGTGTGGTGTACGCGCCATATATGTATATATACTGTCAAATCATCATCAAGAAGATAATATGTGGATACAACTAAAAGGTTACAATATAAATATCAGATTCGTCATGCACATACAACTAAAAGGATACAATATGAAGATATAACGAAATAATATTTTCTTTCATACTCTGTAGTATGTAAGTAATATTATTTTGTTTCAGATTTCGAATTCTACACTCATTTTGTTAAAGTTTTGACTTCTATGCTCCATGAAATTAGTAGAATATCCTTGATATTTGCGCTTCATTTAATATCTTTTCATAGAAATATTATTCTGAATAAGTTTTACCTTTTTCATGCCAGATTACTATTTACCCAGGGTACTATTCATGACAAAAATTGATTTCTTTTTGGTCCAAATCATTTTTTATACAATATTATTCTTGAATTTTACTACACAAAGCAGTATCATGTTGATAATTTGGACGTTATTAAATTCTGGATAAATTAAATTATAAATCTTTAGAAATTTATCCTTTGCTTTCATTTAATTGAATTATTATATCATTGTCATCATTCTCATACTTATATTATGATGAACGTCATCTGTGGCCTAGTGCATATATGGACTTGGTATGATTTTGACCAGAGATTATTCAGTATAATCATGACCGTAATGTTACAGATGATGTAATAAAAGTCCTCATTGGCCCGTAGTGCATTGATGGACAATTTTTGGTATGATCATGACCATGGGTTCTCTTCGGCCAAGGATGCAAAGATGAATTGTTCTATGGCGTGATCATGACCGTTGATGAAAACACGAACATCCTTGGCCCATAGTGCGCTGATAATTCGTGGTCGTGATATTAATGAATATCCTTGGCCCGTAGTGCATGGATAATTCATTGATGTGGATTATTTATTAAGCTGAGTCTAAGCGATAAAACTGATGATAAACTATTTAAATCATAGAAGATAGTAGATATCATGCTCAACTTGACTCTTCTAATGGATTATTTATTCTGCTACAATTGTTGATCTAAAACTTATTTTCTATTATATTCTATCAGTTGTTATACTGTTGAAGGCTAAGGATAATTTATTCTGCATTATCTTAGCCATAATATTTCTTAATGGGCTAGTTAAGTTCACCCTTTACTTTCATTGTTCTCTTCAGGAAATGAGAACATAGCTAGGACTAGTCAGGGAACGGAGTGATGGTTCGAGATGATGCATTAGTAGTTCTCACTATTCTGTGAAATAATGTGTTAATAATTGTAATAATATTGAATTTGAGTATGGATATTGTCTAGAAGACAATATTTGTATTAAAACTCACCGTTTATGTTTTGTCATACTTTACACGACAGTTGTATAATTAAGTTGTATTTGAATTTTGTACCATGTATTTGGAAACTCAGAATGGGTGATGTATACCTATTTTGGGGGCGTCACAGTTGGTATCAGAGCTTAGGTATATGATCCTTTGCTGAGATGTGAGACTAGAACTAAGAGGGGAGATACGGGTAATTCCTTCGTTAGTATGACCTACTTAAGCTTGTTTTTTATTTAATTGGTAGGTCGAAAAATAGGGATAATATGTTGCATGTCAATTAACCCTTGTTTTGTGGCAGTACTTGAAAATGACATCTGAGAATGTTGAGAATAACAATGGAGCACAGGAGACCGTTGAGTCACCACAGATCAATACTAAGGATAATGTGCAATAAGAAGACAATAATCCTTAAGTAAATAACAACACCGATCAAATAATGAACGATGGGATGTTTAGAGATTTTATGCAATTCATGAAACATCAGGCGAGAGTGGCTCCTGTCCAAAATGCAGGCGGAAACACTGACAACTCTCGGATGGTCACCGCTAAGCAGTTCAAGGAGCTGAGACCACCAAAGTTTTTGGGAGAGCCAAAACCACTTAAGGCGGAGACGTGGATAAAGCAGATCACCAAGATATTTGATGTCTTGGGATGCTCTGAGAAGAAAAAGGTTCCCTTTACCACTTTAATGTTGCGAGGAGAGGCAGATTATTGGTGGGAATCTGTAAAGCTTACTCAGCCTGCCGCACTGAAGATGTCTTGGGAGAAGTTCTAAGAAATGTTCAACGACAAGTACTTTCCTAAAAGTATTCATCACATGAAGAAGGTAGAGTTCATCAAGTTAAAGCAAAATAATATGACCGTGTCGCAGTACGAAGCTAAGTTTGCTGAGTTGTCCCGGTTTGCGTCCCACTTAGTTGATAACGAGGAGAGAATGACACGGATGTTTCTAAGAGGTTTGAAACCCGAAATACGTCAATACCTAATTTCTCACAAACTTTGTTTGTATTCAGATGTTGTGAATAGGGCTCATTTATTGGAACGCGATAATGAGACAACCCAACCAAGAGAGACCAGTCAAAAAATTGATAATACCAGTGGTAGAAATCATCGAAGCGGTGACAACAAACTTGGAGGGAATCAATATGTCAGAAATGGTAACCACTTTGGTGGTAATCATGGCCAAGATAATAGGAAAAGTGAGCTAAGTGGGAACAATTTTAAGAAGAGAATATTCAACGATGATGGAAAGATAGCAGCACCAGCACCCGTTGTCAAGGAAGGAGAACGACCATCGGTCGTATGTTTCAAATGCTGACAGGAGGAACACATCCATCTAAACTGTACTCAGCAACCCAAAGCATGTTTCAATTGCGAAAGAGAAGGTCATCTAGCTCGATTTTGTCGTGTAGTGAAGTTAAGTCTAGCTGGGATGGTGACGCCAAAGGATGTCTCAGATAAGTCAAGGCCGATAGTTTAAGTGAGAGCACTTGTCGAGAAACCCAAATAAAGTTATCACGGGTAAGTTAATCATAAACTCTTATGAAGTTTATACTTTATTTGATACCGGTTCTACCCACTCTTTTATTTCACCTAGTTGTGTTCAACATTTGAACTTAACTCCTAAGAAATTAGACTTTGACTTATCTGTTAAAACTCCATTATGAGAAACCTTCGTTACCTCCACTATTTATAAATCTTGTTTGATTCAAATTGACACTTTCACGTTACCTGTCGATCTCATCTCTTTGAAAACACTTGCCTTTGATGTGATTTTAGGAATCGAATGGTTAACTATTTATCATGCTAAAATTGATTGTTTTTGTAAAGTTGTTAGCTTTCATATTCCTAACCAACCTATTATATTCAAACAACCAAACCATTAAAATCAATCACTGTCATCTCAAGCCATAAAGCTATTCGTTTATTCAAAAATGGATGTCAACCTTTCTTAGCTCATGTAACAAATTTAAACAAAATACGTCAGTTTTGAATGATATTTCTATTGTTAATAAATTTCTTGATGTATTACCTGAAGAACTTCCTGGCCTACCCCTAGAGCATGAAATTGAATCTTGTATCAACCTTGAACCCGATACAAAACTCTCATATATTTTTTTCACCCAAAATGAACGTAACATGCGCCAAAGACGTTGGCTCGAGCTGTCGAAGATTACGACCATACCATTCAATAACATAGTGGAAGAGCAAATGTGGTAACTGACGTGTTGAGTAAAATATCATATGCGGTTACGAGAGCGACGTTGTTAACATAAATACCCATTTATACGATTTGCAAAAGGATGAAGATAGAGTTAAAGACTCCAAGAACTTACGTGAAGATAGTGAATATAAGATTAGAACCAACTTTAATCTATAAAGTTAAAGTCGCTCAAGCTACAGACTCAGAGCTTACGAATGTGAAGAAGAAGGTTCAATAGGGCATTATTCTAGAATCAAAAATCGATGAAGAGAGGAAATCTCAACCCTCGACTTTATTGGTCTATTTGAAATCCTCGATCGAGTAGGAACTGTGACCTATAGACTAACTTTAACGCTAAGTATGTCGCGTGTTTATAATTTTTTTCACGTATCGATGTTACGTAAATATGCGGACGACCCAAACCACATTATTGAATTAGAACTAGACGAGATAACAGAAGATTTAATGTATGAGGAGATACTTGTTAAAATCTTGGATAAGAAGGAATATATTCTACGCTCAAAGGTTATATCTCAAGAGTTAGAATCTAATAAGGTATCATCACCTGTTCGACATACCAGGTACGTACACCAATTTTGAGGGCGAAATTTCATAAGGATGTGAGATTGTAAGACCCCAAATTTTGTGAATAAAGATTTAATTTTCTCGAAATATTTTTTTTATTATGGTGTGGATTTGAGATAATGTTATAGTTGTGGGTAATATTTATAAATTTTACAAAGTATGCAAGTTGTTATATTATATTCGATTGGTCGGGGAATATTCATTTTATCAAAGAATATTCGTACAACGGTGCAATCATTGGTAGACCCCACAACGGAATTACTGTCGGAATGAGAAAACGATAAAAATATCTTTTTATAAAAATAACGGCGGAAGTTTTACCATTAAACTTTTGAAATACCCTGTGGTAAAAGTACAGTAATATGCGTGGTTGTATAGTAGCACACGGTATTGATTATTGATGCTTACATGAGAAGTTACTCAGTTTTGTTCAATTATTTCTACAATAATTGCGGCATAGTATCTCACGTTATTTGATTCAATTATTGTCTAAATTTTCTATATTATTAAATCAATAGTTGAGACGATACAATTATTCATATTATTATTTACAATATTGATGATGTCTAGAAAGTTCTATCGAGGAGAGGTTTGGTCACCTAATTGCGTGCCAATAGGGAGAAATTCTTATTAGAAAGCCCCCTATTTCCTGGAAATAATATGGTTGTTAAATATTGCGAATAATAATAATGATGAATACATGTTGTTAAAAATATTGAAGGGATTTTTAAGAAGTATTTGATATAAATTTTGCTTATTTTATGGACCCCCATTTACCCATTTTTTAAAAATAATCGGTAGAAAGATATTCAGTATATATATAATATGGTAGGACCTACCTGTGACGGTGACATGTTGGTGGGAGGGGAACACATGGGGACCGCGTGGAAGAAAATGAATTGGAGGGGGGAAGAATCTGAAAATGCTTCACGGGTGGGGAGGTTTTCTTAAATATAACATGTGTTTATATATATATATATATATATATATATATATATATATATATATATATATATTATAAAAGTTTGTTTTAAATGATATTATTGAAAAATGGGCGTTTGATGTTTGTTTTCTTCCGCCCATAATTTTTTGTCCGAAACATTACTGTGCAGTCTGTGAAAAACTTTTCTAAATATTATCCTTCCATTCTCCTATAAATAGGATGCTCAGTTAGAATTAAAAATCACACCAGAATCAGAGAATTCTTCTTCTATAATATTGAGCGTATTTCTTTCTAGTTTTAGGAAGTTTTGAGTGTAGAAAATAGTAAAAGTTTTCTTTAAGAATATATCTGCCCTACCAGTTGGAATACTCACCTTTTTAAGGTAAGGGGTATTATTTATTTCATATTCTGAAGATATATTATTTTTCGTATTCGTATGAATATTATTTTCGTTCAATATTCGTAAGGAATATCATCTTCGTTCAATATTCGTAGGAATACTATTTTCGTTCAACAGTCGTAAGGGGTATTATTAATTTCATATTCGCTTACATTATTATTTTTTGCATTCATAAGAAATTTTATATCGTTCAATATTCACAAGAAATATTATCTTCGTTTAATATTCGTAAGGAATATTATCTTCGTTTAATATTTGTAAGGAATATTATATTTGTTCAATATTCGTAAGGAATATTATTTTCGTTTAACATTTGTAAGAGATATTATTTTTGTTCAGTATTCATATGAAATAATATTTTCTTCCATACTCTGTAGTATGTAAGTAATATTATTTTATTTCAGATTTTGAATTCTACACTCATTTTGTTAAAGTTTTGGCTTCTATACTCTATGAAATTAGTAGAATATCCTTAATATTTGTGATTCATCCAATATCTTTTCATTGAAATATTATTCTGAGCATTCTTGATAAGTTTTACCTTTTTCATGACATAGTACTATTCACAGGTTTACTATTCCCGTAGTACTATTCACGGGGTACTGTTCACTCGGTTACTATTCACCCAGGGTACTATTTATGACAAAAATTGATTTCTTTTTGGTCCAAATCATTTTTGATACAATATTATTCTTGAATTTTACTCCACAAAGCAGTATCATGATGATAATTTGGACGTTATTGAATTTGGATAAATTAAATTATAAATCTTTAGAAATTTATCCTTTGCTTTCATTTAATTAAATTATTATATCATTGTCATCATCCTCATGCTTATATTATGATGAAAGTCATCTGTGGCCGTAGTGCATAGATGGACTTGGTATGATTATGACTAGGGATTATTTGGTATAATCATGGCCGTAATGTTACAGATGATGTGGTAAAAGTCTTCATTTGCCCGTAGTGCATTGATGGATAGTTTTTGGTATAATCATGACCATGGGTTCTGTGACACCCCCAAATCCAGATACTTCATTTCCATAGGATTTGGTGTTCACTATCCAAAACCATTACATTTAACTACCCATCATAAAGGATAAAGACATAATTTAAATAACTTGAACAATAAACTTTTCCATTAAAGGGTTACATCATCATCTCAAAATAATCCCAAGTAATCTAACCTTAAATTTATTACATAAATTTGCGAAATAAAAATAAAACAAGTCTCATAACATAAAACATTTAAATTAATTTCAATAAGTCTTCAACACTTGGACATCTTGCCCTTCCCTTTGCTAGTAGATGGCTCATCGACTCTTTCAACTTTAGCTGCAATATTAATTACAAGAGTGAAAAAATAATTGCTCACTGATATAGAAAGTAGTAATGATAACATCATGAGAGTGAACAACGAATGCTGAACAACAATGAACTTGTTCTACGAATCAAAAATAGAAAATAAGTTCGAACTTTAATATTTGAGGGTCTTAAGACCACGAACTATGTCTTTGGTATTTAGGTATTATTACCTCAACCATAACTGTCATTTAGACTATACAGACTATTCTTAACGTACATATGGGGATCAGCCCTTTGTACCATG
Source organism: Panax japonicus (assembly GCA_020205505.1). Classification (NCBI taxonomy): domain Eukaryota; kingdom Viridiplantae; phylum Streptophyta; class Magnoliopsida; order Apiales; family Araliaceae; genus Panax; species Panax japonicus. The sequence continues at coordinate 45,778,141 of CM035098.1, forward strand.
TATTGTGCACAAACATCTAAACGTTACACGTACAAAATCCCCTATGTTAGGGTTATTCGTCTTAGTTTGAATTTAGAATTTTCGCACTAAAGAAAGTTTAGTTTGAAACTAGCTTATCAGTGTTTCTAGAATTTTAGAACACTAGTCAATTATAGATTAATTTAATCAATAAGAGTTCACTTACTAATTTAAGATTTAATACAAGAATATATAACTGAACAAGGCTATCAAAGTCAAAGATTGGATATCAACAATATATAATTGAATAACATGATATACATGCAAAGTACTATATTCAAAGAATTAGAACAATCTCACTTGAGTCAATGTATTAGAACAATATATGCTTTGAATAATAATTAGGAAAGTGAAACTCACTCGATGTAACGAATTAGGTTACAAGAGCTTGTACAACATAGACTAGGCTTGCTCAACTTTACAAAGAATTTTAGAAACTTGTACAATAATGATTTAGTAATGGGAACTTGCTTTCAATATAAAAAAATGAAGTTAGAAAGCTTGCCTAATGTAAAGAGGTAAAGTTTAGAAACTTACCTTATAGGTAAGCTACACAAGTGTAAAAGAATCTCCAATTACCATACATACATCATTGAAATCGCAACAACAATTAGTTATATGAATATTAACTTTAGGGTTTAAACCATCATTTAGGTCATAACCCTAACCTAGCACCTAACCATTTAGGTTAACATACTTAATGCCTCTGAAAACACACATTGATCAACATAACTTAATCGTTCATCTCTAACTTTTAAAAACATCAATTTTAGTTTCCATTACCTACCTTACTCAAGTAATCACTTAAATTCTTTTACACTTTATATTACAATGCATGACAATCTGTTATTGTAGTTTATATTATGCCTCAACATCATTAACATGCATGCTAAACTAATACAAGTCCGTTACACATGACCTGCAAATAGGAAGAAGTCCCTTCCTGGGCTCAGGGCACGGTATAGTTGCGCTTTCCCTTGCCTTGGCACCGGCGCAGCTGTGCTGGTGTTCGCCTGCAAAAAACCCAGTGGCGCAGCTGCGCCATTTCTGCCTGTGGCAATGGCGTAGCTGCGCCGTGCACAGACAGAAACTGCAGCAGAAGCTCTGTTACATAACAGTCGCCTCAAATCAACTCAATATCACAAAAAGCATGAAAGCTAGCAACTAAAACCTTGTGATAACATCTATAAACATGCAATACCACATAATAAAAACATAAACACTTTACGTATACAATTTTGAATGATCAAAATCCCAATTTTCAAAATTTCATCATATTTTACACTATTAGCGAATTTAATCACCATAGATTCGTTTCTCAATCAATTGACACGATTCCAATTATGTCGCTTTCGTTTCTTAACATACTAACATAATCCACCAACAAATTACAGATTATAACAAGTATTGATCATGAAAATTTGTACTTTCTAAGCCATATCCAACAACATAAACACTAATATAACACCCACAAACGAGGATTAACAGATTATAGATCATATATATACATGTATTTGTATCAATTCCACATAATTATCAAAAAATTAGAATTGAAGTAAGTTATACCTTCTCTTTGATTGTATGCTACAAAAGATGGTGACTAGGTTTAGTAATTTCCCTTCTTCCTCTTGCCAATCTCCAAGAAAAACTCAGTGTTTTTCTTCTCTCTTGTAAACTCTCTGTAATTCTTCTTCTCACCCAACTCACCACTAGCCTTAGGAAAAATAAGATGCGTAGATAATATAAATTGGCCATTCACCCACGTATTCTTCCGTTAAAAAAATAAAAAGTTTGCGTTAGTTGAATAAGTCAAAGGCCACAAGGCCTTGTTTGTCCACACACCAAAACCCAAACTAGATTATTCTTATATTATTTATATTATATAGTTACTTTGTGTCACACTCTAGTTAATTTAAATCTTTAGTTTAATTAATTTAAATAACTTATAATAATAATAATAATCTTATTATCATTATACATATAATTAATAAATAATTATATTTTAATTAATAAATTAGAAGCATCACTTTATTTAATTTATTTATTTCCTTTAAATTAAACAATTCACTTAATATAATTATCTTCTTAAATATTAAGCAGTTGATTTAATTTAATTATTTCCTTAAATTAAATCCTTCAGACAAAATTATCATTAGTCAATTTAATTAACATTAATTAATTTAGTTAATAAATTAATTCACCACAATTCATCAAATATTTATTTTCCTCAATAAATTATTTAAAATATTTATTTAATTAAATAAATATTTAAATTAAATTACAAATTTCTCGATCGTTACAGGTTCTCTTCGACCAAGGATGCAAAGATGAATTGTTTTATGGCGTGATCATGACCGTTGATAAAAACACGAACATCCTTGGCCCGTAGTGCATGGATAATTCGTGGTCGTGATATTAATGAATATCTTTGACCCGTAGTGCATGGATAATTCAGTGATGTGGATTATTTATTAAGTTGAGTCTCAGCGATAAAATTGATAATAAAATTTTTAAATCATAGAAGATAGTAGATATCATACTTTACTTGACTCTTCTAATGGATTGTTTATTCTGCTGCAGTTGTTGGTCTAAAACTTGTTGTCTATTATATTCTATCAGTTGTTATACTGTTGAAGGCTAAGGATAATTTATTCTACATTATCTTAGTCATAATATTTCTTAATGGGCTAGTTGATCTCTCCCTTTACTTTCATTGTTCTCTTCAGGAAAAAATTAGAATAATCACTTTATGTAATTTATTTATTTCCTTTAAATTAAACAATGCACTTAATTTAATTATCTTCTTAAATATTAAGCAATTGATTTAATTTAATTATTTCCTTAAATTAAATCCTTCAGACAAAATTATCATTACTCAATTTAATTAACATTAATTAATTTAGTTACTAAATTAATTCACCACAATACATCAAATATTTATTTTCCTCAATAAATTATTTAAAATATTTATTTAATTTAATAAATATTTAAATTAAATTACAAATTTCTCGATCGTTACATCCTTCCCTCCTTAAAAGGATTCTGTCCCCTGAATCACAACTCAAAAAATTTATTCGTTACATTCTTCCCTACTTAACAAGATTATGTCCCCAGAATCGCTATACAAAATCAAGCAAACAACTGAGGATAATTCTTCATCATAATGTTTTCAAGCTCCCACGTAGCTTCCTCAGCATTGTGGTTCCTCTAGACTACCTTAACAGAAGGTATCACTTTATTCCTTAGTACTTGCTCTTTTCTGTCAACAGTTTGAGCATGGACTTCTTCATATGACTAATATTTCTCAAACTGTAGGGGCTCATATTCTACAACATGTTTATAGTCAGGCTTATATGACCTCAATACCGATATATAGAAAATATTATGAATATGTTCCAACTCCGGAGGTAAACCTACCTCGTACGCCACTTCACAAACTCGTCGAAGCACTTCAAAAGGTCCTATAAATCTAGGGCTCAATTTCCCCTTTTTTCCAAATCGAATTTTCCCTTTTCAGGGAGATACTTTCAAGAAAACATAACTACCGACATCGAATTCTCTATTTTGTTGATGCTGATTGACATATTTCTTCTGTCTATCCTGTGCAGCTATCAGTCTCGCTCGAATAACCTTGATGATCTCGACAGTCTGTTGTACCAATTCTGGACCCAATAGCTGATGTTCACCTACCTCATCGCAACATAACGGAGTTCTACATTTTCTGTCATATAATGCTTTGTAAGGCGGCATGCAAATACTCGTGTGATAACTATTATTATAAGCAAATTCCACCAATGGTAGATGGTCATCCCAATTTCCCTTGAAATTTATGATACATGCTCTGAGCATATCTTCTAGTGTCTAGATGGTTCTCTCGCTTTGTCCATCGGTTTGAGGATGGTACGATGTGCTCATTCTCAGCTGTGTTCCCAAACATTCTTGTAATCGTTTCCAGAAATTAGATGTGAAACGTGGATCTTTGTCTGATACAATGGACACTGGTACACCGTGTCTTGACACAATTTCTTTTATGTACAGTTTTTCTAACTGATCTAGTGTAAATTGAAGCTTGATTGGTAAAAAGTGTGCCGACTTCGTCAGTCAATCGACAATCACCCAGATGGCATCGTAACCTTGTTGGGTCGTTGGAAGACCTACCACAAAATCCATTGTGATATACTCCCATTTCCATTTTTGTATCTCCAACGTTTGTAATAATCCGCTTGGCCTTTGATTTTCAGCTTTGACTTTCTGACACGTTAAACATTTTGCCACGCATTCAGCCACATCCCTCTTCATATTCTGCCACCAAAAATGATGTCTAAGATCTTGGTACATCTTTGTACTCCCAGGGTGAATCTAATATCTTGCGTTATGAGCTTCACTCAGAATTTCCTCCTTAACTTCTGGTACTTGCGAAACCCAAATTCTTCCTTCGAATCGAAGTAACCCTTCCGAATCGATTTTGATTTTTTTCCCTCACTTACAGATATTTTCTTTTTTATCTTTTCGCAATCTTCATCATGAAGTTGTGCATTTTTCACCTTATCCACCAACGTTAAACTGTTACCTATCTGGAACAACTTTTTATCGGATTCTGTCAGATATTTAATTTCCAACTCCATCTTAGCCATTTTCGACACCAACTTCTCCTGAGCAGTTAACATCATTAACTTTTCCCATCCCTTTCTACTTAAGGCATCATCAACAACATTCGCCTTTCCAGGATGATAGAAGATCTCGCAGTCATAGTCTTTGATCAGCTCCAACCATCTTCTTTGTAGCATGTTCAAGTCTTTTTGTGTAAAGATATACTCAGACTTTTATGGTCAATATATATCTCACACCTCTCTCTATAAAGATAATGTCTCCAAATTTTCAGGGCAAACACCACTGCCGCCAACTCTAAGTCATGAGTCGGATACCCTTTCACGTAATCTTTCAACTGACGTGACGCATATGCAATAACCCTGCCATTTTGCATAAGTACACAGCCTAGTCCCTTATGCAATACGTCACTATACACCACAAAATTCCCTGTATCATCGGGCAATGACAACACAGGTGTTGAACTCAACCTCTTCTTCAATTCTCGAAAACTCTCCTCGCACTTTTCTGTCCAAACAAACTTAACCACTTTCCTAGTTAAGTTCGTCAATGGAGTCGCGATCTTGGAAAGGTCTTGAATAAAACGCCTGTAATAACCCACCAATCATAAGAAACTCCTTACCTCTGATGGTGTCTTCGACTGATCCTAGTTTATTACAGCTTCAATCTTTGATGGATCTATCGAAATTCTGTCCTTATCAATAATGTGCCCGAGAAACTGTACACGTTCCAACCAAAATTCACATTTTGAAAATTTTGCGTACAACTTCTCTTTTCTCAACGTCTCCAATGTCAATCTCAAGTGTTCAACATGTTCCTCTTTGGTTTTCGAATATACCAATATATCATCAATAAACACCACCACAAATTTGTCTAAGAATGGTTTAAACACCCTGTTCATTAAATCCATGAACGCTGCAAGTGCATTGGTTAAACCAAAAGACATAACCAAAAACTCGTAATGACCATATCGAGTTTTAAATGTTGTTTTTGGTACATCCTTCGGTCTCACCTTCAACTGATGATAACCATTTTTCAAGTCTATCTTCGAGAAATATCTCGCTCCCTTCAACTGATCGAACATATCATCAATTCTTTATAATGGATACTTATTTTTAATCGTGACCTTATTCAATTCTCGGTAATCAATGCAGAGCAGCATCGAACCGTCTTTCTTCTTAATAAATAACACTGGTGCTCCCCATGGAGACACACTCGGCTGAATATACTTCTTGTCGAGAAATTCTTGTAATTGCACTATCAACTTTTTTATTTCTGCTGGGGCCATTCAGTACGGTTCTTTAGATATCGAGGTCGTTCCTAGTAGTAAGTCAATCACAAAATCGATTTATCGATCTAGCGGAAGACCCGGCAAATCATTTGGAAATACGTCTGCAAAATCTCTTATGATCGGTATTTCTTCTAACTTCGCACTCTTCTTCTGTGTATCAACTATATAGGCTAAGTATCCTACACATCCTTGTCTCAACAACTTTTTAGATTGCATCACTGTCAAACAACTTGCTTGTCGAGGTGACTTGCTGCCAAAGAACACAACCTTTGACGGAGTCATAAGGTTAACACACTTCCTTTGGCAATCAATTACTGCTCCGTAATTGAATAACCAATCCATTCCCAGTATAACATCAAACTCACCAAGTCTAATTGGTATCAAGTCTACCATCATCTCGCGACCTTTTATAACTACTCTACAATTCCTATATATGAATTTAACAGGAATCATGTAAGGCCCCAAATTTTATGAAATAAAAGTATTCAATTTTTCTTATAATTATTATTCAGTAAATGGTTAAATTGATAAAAAGTTAAAGTTAAGGGTGACATATGATTTTTTTTTCAAAATAAGCAAGTGGCTACAAATTACTTATTGTTCTCGGGGAATATTCGTTTGGTCCTGGAATATTGAATATTCTTGCTGTCGGGGAATATTCGTATGATGGCGCAGCTATTTATGGGCCTTATAACAGAATAATTATCGGATATAGAAAGCGACAGAAATACTTTTTTATAAAAATAACGGCGTAATTATTACCGTTAACACTGTTGGAATACCTGGTAGTAAAATATAGTAATACGCGTGGTTGCACAGTAGCAAACGTTATTGCATAGTATTTTTGAATTATTGATTCTTACGTAAGAAGACTCTACACAATAATTGTTACAGTAATTACTGTTCAATATTTTATTTTATTGATTCAATAATTGTTGCGTTGATATTTTATATTATTGTTGTTTCAATAATTGTCAATGCACAGTGTTTCCCATTATCATATCAATAATTCATATTATTTGAATAATACTATTAGATAATATTATTGGCAATGTCTAGAAAGTTTTGTTAAGGAGATGTTTGGTCATCTAATTACGCGCTAGTAAAGAGAAATCCTTATCAGAAATCCCCCTCTTTCCTGGGAAATGCCTGGTTGCCATTGTTACGATTCTGTAATATTATTTGTGAATAATTAATTATATATTTATATGATAAAAGAAATATTTATTTGATACGGATATAAATGATAGATTTATTTATGTGGTTATAAATGAAGGAATTATTGTTGAGGTGTTTTATCAGTATTTTTTCGGATTGGAGGTATTAAAATATCAAATCGGTGTTCTTAAAGCTCTATTGTGTGAGTTATAATTTTAATCCGACCATTGGATCGTTGTGATTTTTGGATATGTTATACATATATAAGTTGAGTATATGTCCACAAATTTGAACCGTTAAAAATTAACGGTTGATTTGTTATGAATTTTAAAAGGTATTAAAAATCATCCGTTTGTGGATTTCGGATATTTTTTGTCGGGAATTTGGAAAAACTTAAAGCTAGAAAGTTGTAGAGAATTCGATTTCGTGTGGAATGAACATAAAATTCAAATTTTTCTGATAAACAAGCTATTTTCTATGAATTATTGAAGTTTCAAAAATTAAAATATTTTTATTAAATTTATGGGTGGGACCCACTTTTGTTTTTAACACGTGGGCTGCAAATTTGGTTCAAAGGTGGTTGGCTACTGATTTCAAAGGTTAGGCATGCATAGAGAAAAATAAAAGTAATATTATTTTATTATTTTAGTCTTCTATGGCGTTCTAGCATTTTCCTATAAATAGGCGCTTAGGTTAGAATTGAGAAACACACCAAAAACATAAGTTTTCTCTCTCTATATTGTCGAGCATATTTTTGTGAGTATTTAGATACTTTGAGAGTTTCTATTCATTGTAAGTTTCCTTCGACATTACATCCGATATTTCAGTCAGAAGTATTGTTCTTTTGAGGTACGGAATTTTAAGGGTTATTATGTTTTTCAGTTTCGTAATTTTTTCGACCTTCAAAAATTTTGGAAAAATTTGAAATAATAATTTGATGAGTTTTCTTGATTGTGTCCAAAAATGACGATTTTTGGATGTATAGATTAAGAGTTATGAATTTTATGGAAAAGACTATTTTAAAAGTAAACCCTTATAACTCCTTGTGGTTAACTCCAAAATTGATTAAATTTTTATTCTGAGTACATCTATATAATATCAGTATACCCTTTAAGTTTTGAAATTTTTGGATAAAAATACAATTTATGATAAATATCTAAATATTCTGCAGTTTTGGCCATATTAAAAATAGTAAATGAATTTTAAAAATTTCGAAAAAAATATATGTTCAATATGAGACTATATTCTGCTAAATCCCAGAAAAGAAAATTTGTTTATACTAATTTGGTATTTTTCATAAAAATGGACTAGTTATGAGTAAATAAATTAAATATGTTATGTGAAGTAACAAAATTGGAAAATAGGATTTTATGCCTTGGGAATCCTATATAAGGTATATGCAGATTTTTGATCAGGGTTTTGGTTATTGGTGATGAAATTTAATGAGTTTGGCATTTTAGGATGATTAAATGCATTAATTAGTAAAGTGTAAACAATTAAAATAAATTGTTTATAAGTTTACGAAATGATTAAAATGTTGTGGTAATATTAATAATATTAGATTATGAGATTATTAAGTGATTTATAACATTTGGATTAAGGTGTTATGAAATCATTGATTTATGAATCTTACTCTTGAAATTAAATGCAGTTGTTGATCATATTGTTTTTATTATCATATATAACTATTTTTATAACCCTGATGATGGAATTTCTCTTTGACTTAAGTGTAACGATGGGTAGATTATTGGTGTGATCGTTACTATAGGTTCTCTTTGGCCAGTAGTGCAAAGTTGAATCGTTGACTGGTATGATCATGACCATTGAATTTATAATTAATATTTTTAGCTTAAGTGCAAAGGTGAATTGATCAAAATGATTATAATTATGGTTTATATAAATTTTAAAATGATTATGTATTTCTTTGAGATATGAATATCTTTGCCCTGTAGTGCAAAGATAACCTTATATTTGAATATCTTTGGCCTGTAGTGCAAAGATATCCTGTTGTTGAATATCTTTGGCCTGTAGTGCAAAGATGAATTGTTGATGAATATATTTGGACCCGTAGTGCAAAGATGAATTTATTAGTATGATTATGAACAGAAACTGTGATTTGGTATAATCATGATCTTTGATATTTCAGGTAAAGACATGTGATGAAAATTATCTTCATCCTGGATGAGAAAAGGAATTTGGAACCACAAATATGATTATGAGTTATTCATATGATTGTGGACAGGAACTATTGATTGATGTTACAGGAATAAAACATTGTTTGTGGACTTTTAACATGGAGAAGATAATAGATTTTATGATCTATTTGACTCTTCTAATGGATTGCTCGTTCCGCTGCAACTATGGTTGAAAAGTTTTATCATCTACCATATGTTCTAAATCTCTAATGTATTACTGAAGAAGGCTATTGATAATTTAATTATCTTTAGTCATGATATTCTTTACTGAGCTAGTTGTGCTCACCCCTTTTTCTTCACAATTCTTTTCAGGTAATAAGAGTGTTTCCGGGTCGAGTGGGGATAACAGGGGAAAAGAATGGTGGTCTATAGTTGTTGAGGTTCTCCCTAAATAGTATAGAAATAATTTTATTGAGAACTTTAGATAAGTGTGTCATATTGTATATATCATTTGATATTTAATTTTGGTGAACTGAATAGGGTGAAGTGAACCCAACTTTGGAAGGGTGTTTTGCCACTATCATACGACCTCGTGTTATCATAAGACAGGGTTGTGCACTTCCCTTTGTTGAGTATATCTACGAGCACTACCTATATGATTTTGGAGTTAATTTGAAATATAATTTTCAACTGGAGACTGTGGAGATAGTTATATGTCAAGTGAAGACTCACCATTGGAAATAACATGATATTAATCTTCTCATTTTTCTTTGGGGTCAATTAGGTCAACCAAGGATAATTCTGTGGTCATATGATATCTATCATAACCAAGACGTATGGCCTCCCATCTACGAAGGTTTCCTTGAGCACTTCCCAAAGATTTTAATTTCTAAAATAGTTTTTTATTGTACCTTTATGTAAGGTGTCATTGTGATGTGTTACCCAAGTTGGTGTCAAGAGTCACAATTGGTATATATATTTGTATCTAAACTTACAACATATGTATTGCTTGTATTTTGCATGATAATTAGTTGTAATAAAGTTGTAGTTGTTTTCTGTACCATGTATTGGTGACTCAGAATAGGTTGAATGGAATGGACCTATTTTGGGGGCGTCACAAATCACTTCCCTATTTGTAATTTCTATACCTAAGGGAAATTCTAATTCTTCCTGAGGCAAATCTAAATTCTAAGCAAATTTATCAGATATAAATGAACAAGTAGAACCCGAATCAAATAGTACATAAGCATTAATACCATTAATCGGAATGATACCTGACACCACATCCTTAGACTGTACAGCTTCTCATACCATTAAGCGGTCTTCTGATCCTCGTTTACTCTAGCAACGTCAAACACCTTCTCCATTTCCATAATCCTAGGTTTGGGCTTCCACTGGATTCATAGACCCTTGAAACTCTGGTGGTCCAACCGCTTTGAATTCCTTAAAGGTCGTGACTTGAATTTGCGGTTGATTCACAAGTGCACGCATTAACAGAGTTACCAACTACTGAACCGAATTAGCGTTGGTCTCGTTGTTATTATTAGTAGACCCCTCAGGAGGTACTTTCTGACGTGGTTGTCTTCTTCTAGGAGGCATTTTCTGCTAAAATATATGCTTAGTTCCTTACTCAACTTCTTGGGTATTTTAAGTTTAACTTAAACATTCCAAGATTAAAGCTATAACACATAGCATTTCAAATAAACTCTAATATTTTATTCATTTATAAAGTTTTAGAATATACTAAAGATAGCATAACCGCTATAAACATCCACTTTCCTGAACAAGACAAGTTTTAGGATTACATACTTATACTATCCCTTTATTTATCTCAAAATAAGGGATTCACAATTTATATATTCACATAATTAACCACATATTATTATCACTCTTATTCTATCTAGGCATGTT